>CP119853.1:0-600000 GCA_033953505.1 Leishmania tarentolae
ACTGCTATACAACACGCCTAGAATCGGCGAGCTGGTGGAACAGCGCCGGCACCTGTCCGCCCCGGCATGTTGACCGGCATCTTTGAGGGCCGGTTAGAGGGCGCGGTGGGTGGTGCAGGTACCGCGGCGCCGGAACGCTGCCGCTTACGCGGGTGGTAGTCCTCGTCGTCGCTGAGATTCCTCTGACGGTCCTTGGCGGCTGCCCGACGTTCCAGCTCATCCCAGCTCGCGGCGCTAGAGTCGTCACTCTCATCGCTGCCTGACGACGGGTCACTCTCTTCATCCTCCAGCCAGGAGCTGTCGTCAGAATCAGAGGAATCATCGTCGTCCTCATAGTACGTGGAATCCGAGTCCGAGTCATCGTCATCCTCCTCATCTTCCTCGTCGTTGGTCTCGTTGTTGAGCACTGACCAGCCGTCGCCCCGTAGCCATGGGTCCCAGTCTGGGTCCTCGCGAATCTCTTTCATGGTGGCACGCCAGTTGGGATTCACAGTAGTTTCCATATAGTAGAGCCGCGCACTCAGGCACCAGTCCTTAATGTGGTCCAGAGACACGCGTGGGATCGAGTTGATTGTGATGACTGGCTTGTTGTAGTCCTTCAGGATAAGCGACATGTCGAACGTCGCGCCACCAGGAATTACACGCTCAAAAGACACCACCTCAATCTCGTCGACGCTCTGCGTGAAGGCTGGTGTATCGCTGATAGCCCAGAGGACTTCACGATTGCCCTTGAACGTGGTCATGGAACGAGCGTGCACGCCGTCAAAGGAGAACTGATTCGTAGGCAGCTGCGTCTTAATCTTACTTCGCTCCTCTACCGCGTGGGCAAAGGTGATGAACTGCTTGTTTGTCTGCCGGATGCGCATCTCATCGCGTTCTTCCGCCTGCACCTCCTCTTCGAACGATCTCCGAGCACCACTCGCGAGCTCGCTGCTCTCCATGACCTCCGCCACAAACTGCACCTCCAACACACTCTTGCGGTTGATCTCGAGCGGCTTCTTCAGTGTAACGTGGTAAATGACGTAGATGGTCTTCACCGCAGGTTGAAAGATGACATGCTTGATGTTCTCAAATAGCAGGTCAATCGGGGTGCCCCCGAGAAAGGAGAAGCGCAGGCCATTCGCATGTAGCTCAAGGTTGCCCACGCAGCCCTTGTTCTGACGGTTCGCGTTCGTGATTGGTGGGCGAATCTTCACTGTTGGGAGACGCAGTGGATTGGGTGTCACAGTCAATTTGCCGTTGGAGGCGGAGGTGAGGGCGCGCTTTCGGGCAGCATCCTCGTTCTTGATGCGTTGCTGAATGCCTTGAATGGCGATTGCGGCGTCCGTGAACACGTCCCTCGAACTTGAGTACGCCAGCTCCTTCACAAACACCTTGGTGGGGTTTAGCTTGTAGCCCACATTGGCCTCCTGCATCGAATGAAATGTGATTGTCAGGGTGTACTTGCCGCCCTCAGTCCTGACGTCCACCCGATTCACTGTCGACACGTGAAAGGGGACGGAACTGCCGTACACCGGAAGCCACACCACCTTTTTGTCCGTCTGCACAAAGATGCCGTTCTTGCTCTCCGGCGGCGGCAAGCGGTCCTCCGGCTTGTAAGGAGCTAGCTCTCCAAGGGAAAGCCGGCCAATGTCGCATGAACGGTACTCCTCTGTCGAGGTCTGTGTCCCTTTTCTGCCACCTGCCGCCACAAACTCTGCGTGCAGCTCGCTGAGCAACTGCCGCAACTCCTGCTCGCGCTGCACCTCGCGCGAGATCAGCACAGTGTCGGACTGCCCCTGGCGAGTGATCTTGCTCAAGTCACGCTTGACTTCCTGCTCTGCCTCCGTGCCGGCGGCCGTTTCCTCCAAGTCTTCGTAGAGAACCTCTTCGAGTTTGCGTGCCACCTTTGTCTTGAGCTCCGCTACACCACCGCGGATGATGACCGTGTCGGTGAGCTCTATGTCAAACGTGCCCTCCCCGCCGACGCTGGGGACAGACTCGAGCACCACACGTATCACAAAACTCATCCCATCGGTAACGATCACAGTTCCTTTCTCGGAAATGTTTCCTCGTGCTTCGAGAACGAGGAGGCCAGTGGAAAAACCAAACTGTTTCGATAGTAGAGAAGCCAGATCAGAGTTCTTGTCCTTGGCGTACTGCATGACGCTGGCGTAGACGTCGCTCAGCCGTGCTCCAGGGACAAGGAGCTCCATGACCTTAGCGCTCACATCGTAGACAAACTGATACGCTTCTTTTGCGTTTGAGGGTGCCGCAGAGGCCACCAATAGCGTTCGACCAAAAAACGCGGTATAACCAGTGTTTTTGACGCCAAACCGAACAACAACGACATCGCCGTGAATGGGTACATTGCAGGTCGCCTTTAGGGTGTCCTCGTCCACGTTGAGCTGCGACTTGTACGTGCCCTTGTGGAAGAGGCAGGGTGGGAGGCCTGTCACAAGAGAAAAATCATCCACCGCCAGCGATTCGAGTGCCTGAATGGTGTTTGGTTGCTCCAGCTTGGCGTAAAGCATCTGGCGAACGTCGTAGAGAGTCTTGGGGTCCCGTTTCGACATCTCGTTCGCAATGCAGTCGCGTGCGTAACGGCGGAAGACGGCGCAGCACAGACCCGCCGCCTTCTCAACGCAACCAAGAGCAGTATCATCCTTCACGAAGAGAAGCTCGCCTAGCACAGGGGCAGCCGACAGAAGCGAGTCGCTTGGCACATTTCCACGCACGAGCTCAGTGAAGGCAGACGAGAACGCACCCTCCTGAATCGCAAACTCGTTTACTGGAGCGCCAACCGTCTTTCCAGCGAGCAGGGCAGAGACCCGCGCATGCGCCGCCTCGACCCCATCAATCACCTCAATGATATGGCCCTCAAGCTTTGTTGGCGGTACGGCAATGCGCACGTCTGCCCCGTGAAGAATGAGCGTCACGTCTTCAGTGATCAGGGCGGCAATGTTGCACACGGGTTCCTTTGCCTCCAGAATATACTGAAGGATTGCCTGCCCACGCTGGTTATCGGGAGTGTTGACGTTACGCTCTCCAAGAACACACGCCCACGCCGAGCACTGCTTAGCCACTGCATCGCCACGGGCAGCAGCAGCCTTCCACTGTGCCAAAACAGCGCTGAGCCGGGAGGCAGAGATAGTATGGTTCGCTGGAGGCTGCATTGTGGAGCAGCACGGGCAAACTGGCACAGTACCCACGAGCAAATGTACTGATTTTTATGTTCTGGATTATCGCTTTTGTGCCGCTCTCTCTATGTGTGTGTATCCTCGAGGAAACGCGCAGGTGGCGATGTGGTGCCTGTGCGTGTCTGCGCCTGGATGTGTCACGGCGTCCCTGCGCAAGACAGTGGAAACACAGAATGACTCAAACGAATCCAACCTTTTCAGTAGCCTCCTTCTCTTTTGTGCGCCGTAGCAATGATGGGTTGCTCAGTTCCCAATTCGACAGCGGTCTTCCTGCTATTTGTGTGCGTGTGTGTGTGTGTTTCTCGTCTTGTCGAGTATTAGAAAAAGAAAAAGACTGTCGCGTAGTGATAGTAGGTAAACGTAGAGGGCAAAGGAAGAGGAGATGGACAGGAAAGAGTGATGAGCAAACGGACTGCTCTCGCACTTGGTTGCGCTGGCATGCGAAAATGAAGGTATGCAGAAGTTAAAGAGAAAGTATGGTACAGGCACAGGAGGAGAGCGACAATAGGAGGCTGCAACCTGTGCTGCGACCTTCCAGGCGCATACAAAGGACTGAGGGAGACACAGACAGCAGTGTAGCGAGAGAGGGGGAAACACGCACATCAGAAGGAGTGGCGGTACGACTCAAGCCCTTCGAGGAAAAAGACAGCCGATAAACTGTCAGGAAGAGATTTATATTAGGGTTGGTGTGACTAAACATCAGGCAACGGTGTTATTCCTGTAATCACTCTGATATGATCCTGGTACAACCTTGATGAAGGCGTCGACGCTGCCTGTGTGTGTGTGTGTGTGGGTGGGTGTGGGTGTGGGTGCTTCTGTGTCTGCGAAGTGCTGAAAGAGAGAACCCGCTAGAGCTACACCCCGATACTTTCGTCTGGACACGCTAGCTTGGAGAGTCGTGAGTGCAACCTGCTCTTCCAATGAGGGAAGTCGGCCATGGAAGCGGCCATTGCCGCGTTCACCGATTGCAGTTCGACATGGAAAAAAGCGCTACTGCTTCTCGTGTTCTTCTTGACCGTTGACGAGATGGGGAAAAGCAAGTCAACGAGAAACGCAAGCCCCAGTCTACTCCTTAGAAACTCCCTCAGCCGCTCAGACGGATGCCTTGTTTAAAGCATACAGAGAAGCACAACCACGCAAACGCATACATGGGCAGAGATGCCCAGTAGCCACAGCGGGAAAGCAAATACTGGCGTCTAGTTGTACACCGTCGTCTCCAGCGTACCTATGGCCGCAAGGAACCTTGTTTGCCTGATGATGGGGTTCATCAACGCCATACAAACTCGCTAGTTCTCGAAAACGCCGTATCGGCAGCTCCGTAACGGTCACCCTACCTCACGTTTTGACACGCTTATACTTCAGAATCTTAGCGCGACGTGCCTCCTGTTGCTTTTCGTGAGCGCGTGTTCGGACGCCCATAAGCTTGTACTTGCGTGCCTTCCTCAGGTTCTTCCGGTACTTCTTCCTGGCTTCAGTGTACTTCTTCAAGTCATACACCTTCTTCTTAGGCGCTGTGGTTGCTGGCTTGACACTCTTGGCATCCTCAACATCCGTTTGTGTCACAAGCTGTGCAGCCGCAAACTCGTCACGGAAGTACATGTACAAGGGCGGAGAGGTGAGCTGACACTCATCGGTGGCCAATTTGCTCAGGTCCTCTTCTTCGCTAGGGATGAAGGTGGGGAAAGGGGGTGTGCCACGGTGTTCGTTCCACAGCGTATAGCCTTTTGTGTTGATGGTGTCCCTAAACTTAACGTAAGTCCCGACATCGGCGTCGATAAGGGTAGGCAGGTAGATGAGCGAGTTCTTGTAGTCTATGCGCCACACTGGAACACCATCGTAAGTTTCTGCAGAGGCGCCCGTCTGCCCTGCCATGCGATGGCCGGGGTAGATGCGCTTCTGTCCCTCTGCACCCATGCACCCCGGGCGCCTCTGCCACTTGGAGTCTCCAAGCCAAACATAGCCACCGTCGAAGCCGTGGCGAAACATGACGCCCTGATAGCCGTAGTCGGTATTCTGAAAAGTGATGGTTACCTCCTGACCAGGCTTGAAGTGGCGCACGTCAAGCTTTGTCCCCACCGGCGCGTAAGCGTCCGGAGTGACAGGAAAACCTGCAGATACATGCTTCACAGGTACGCCGGCCGCTTTGTAAAATGCCGCCACGTGCGGCTTGTGGAACTCTACCGGCACGTTCATCGCCCCAACATAAACTTTGTCCGTCCCTACATCACCGTTACGGGTAGAGTGCTTGACAATTTGGTTGTCAGGAAACCAAAAGGCGGTGCAGTCAAACTGGTTGCCCAGGTCATCGTAGTCTTTACAGGTGAAGGCCTTGACACCGATCAGTCCAAAGCGTACGCTGTAAAACATGTTGAACTCTCCAAAAGGCGGTGGATTGTCCCAGGCATAGGTGTCTTGGTAGAGTTCAGGGAATTTTTCCCGTAAGCGAACAAACGCATCATACTTGTCCTCTCGGATCGCGTCGTACGTTGTCTGCAGCTGGTCCACCTGCCATTCGCGGGGGTTGTTGGGGATTTTCGGGTACAAGCTCATCTTGTCGCCATGGTCGAATAAGTAGGGGTAGTAGCAGTGATACATGTCTCGGTCCTTTTCCTCCATAAGCGAAGGATAGCAACGATACCAATCTGTCCGTATCCGACGATCGCCAGGGCCCCCACCAGTGCGCCACCGTCGTGCCACGCACAAGGCAGTACCGACCGCGCAACCACGGAAACGCTGCATTTTGCTTCGATACGCGCACACAAGAGCCTACGGGCTCGTAGGCTAATAGAGCGGCTCCGCACAGTCCACTGAATATGGGAAACGTGGACTCGCCGTGGCCAAAGGCGCCACGCCGCGTGAATGCCAGTAAATTTTGCCCTACACTGGGCAACCACAAGTGCAAGTCGCCGTGTGCTGACGAGTCGTTGGGATCACCAACGCTGTTTACGCGTGTAAGTGCAATGAGAAAGTTTCTTCGAAGAACGTCTCAGTGTGCGTGTGGGTGGGGGGAGGGGGGACGGGGGAGCGGGAGGCGGCCCAGGTACGGAGTACGCGCAGAGTGTGTCATGCGATGCCGCCGCCTAACGGCAAGCGTGGAGCAAAAGGAAGAAAAACGTGCGGCGAAAAACAAAAATGCGAAGAAACGATGGAAGTGAAGAAACAGACAAAAAGTCATGCAAAACAGTGAAGTAGCAGGACATACTCCAAAGAGAAGACAAGCTACTCATCTGAGCTGACATCTCCAGTGAGCCAGATGAACTCTTAGGGAGTGCATCGGTGCTGCAAACATGCACAGAGACGTCCCTTGACAGCGGGTAAGGTACCAGTGAAGAAAAGTCACCGCAAAGCGGGTGTAGTGTAACAGCAGCCCACCACTGTCACCAGAACGCCTACCATTTCCGTGTCGTTAGCATGTGTATTGACTCCAGCCGATCCAGCTGTGCGCGCATGTGTGCCGATGATCAACGTCTGAGCCGCCGTGGGCATCGGTAGACACAGCGGCAAGAGAAGCATGACCCCTATAAAAACGTGCAACGGAACTGTGTTTCGTAACTGAAATACTTCTCGTGAGCGTACCAAAGGGTGCGCAACGCGCTAGCAGCCAGCGTCAAGAGGCTGCATGGTCTCATGGAAACACGGATATGCGCTTGCAGAGAGTGCGCTGCGCAAGCACATATACAAGCGGCGTATCGGTAGAGCCACTGCTCTACTCTATCGACTTCCATAGCGGGTTGTACTTCTGGGTCAATTCCATCATGCGATGCTCAATTTTCTCCCGAAACGCGTGCTGCGGCTCCATGAGAGTAAATAGATAGCGAAGTGTTGCCTGGTCACGGTAGAAACGAGTGTTCAACACGGCCGACTCCGGCATGTCTGCGCGAAGCTGCTGTACCTCGAACGGTGCATGCTTGAACCAGCGATGAGGGAACGTTCGCCAGGTGGCACGTTCGAGGTGCCGGCGGTACCGATGAACACCGTCTGTTCGCAAGTCGCGGTGGCCTTTGCCAGCACTCTTGACGAGGCGGTCCAACACAGGCTGAGTGAGTAGAAGGAGCAGCTTGTCACACCATTGCAGATAAAGCCCATGAGCCTCCTGAAAGTCTTTGCGATTGCGGTAGTTGTTGCGGCGGCGCAGACTGCGGTCCCCGTGGCCGTGCAGAAGGCGACGGTATTGCTCAGGTTTCGGCTCCCGGAAGGCCCGCTTCACGCGACGCTCAAAGAGTGCCTTGTTGGCGTCCGGATCTGTGCAACGAAGATGAGCAATCAAGGCATAGCAAAGGTCGTGCAGTTCCTGCGAAGCAGCCTCCAGCTCGTCAAATTCATCCTCATCCACGGTAGCTTTTTCCTCCTCTGCACCGCGCACCTCTGTCGACAGAGTGAAGGTATCCTCCCTGTGACCATAGTCACCGATGCCCTGGTGAACTTCCATATCAGAGGGCTGAGACGCTGAAGAGGCACAGCGCAAAGGGCAACACCCTCGAACTGGTACCACGGCGACTCCTCGACGAAGCGCCTGCACCGCTGTGCGGACACCCACCCTCACCCCAGACCTCTGCATTACGCTTCGCCTGAGCTTCTTTGCTTGTCAACCCAAACGCTGTCTCGCGTTCAGCAACTCCTTCGAGGACAGCGATGACGACGACAGAATACACTGTTCAAGACAGAAAGATGAATGCGTACGTGAGTGCGTGGGGGAGAGAGACGAAAACAATGCCATGAAGGCGACAACGTCCATAATGTCATCGCGCTCAAAGAAGTACACCACTCGGGTGCGTCATCAGATACATGGATCCTTCCACATGCTTGCAGAACTGCTGGAGAACTACCACCACACACGGAATCCGTTACCAATGTCAAGTGGTGGAAAGCAACAGCCACTGAGTAGCCGTTGCCATCTCACAGAGAATGATTGCACTTTTTTGTTTTCCAGCTTGTTCAGTGTCCGCCACATGGTATGAAGTCCAGCTCCACGAGACCAATCCACCTGCCGCAGGACCCATCGCGCGAGGCAAAGCAGCCGCATGCACGCCTCACAGCAACGCGCCGGCCCGGTCACCTATGCGCGGATCCTGGCCCGGCAAACCCTGCCCACCACCCACCACCACTATGCAGGTCGTCACCAGGTGCATGTCCCTCGCGGTGGCACTCGCCCATCACAAGCAGGCAGGCAGTGACAGGGCCGGGCGGCATACGTGTTCCGAGTCACGTGAGCACCCCTCGCCAGCCGTGTGGATAGCATAAGCCTGTGTTCACTGTCGCGGGGTCCTCCCTCCCGCAGCGCGATCCAGGGCATGGCCACCGACACCACCAGCAATGCACCGCACCTACCTACGCCGTAGGCGCTCGTCCCTGTGGTCACCACAGCTGGCTCGGCATACAGAAACGATAGGGGCTGCCTTGGGTGTCTCCCATACAGAGAGAGTGAGGCTACTGGGGCCTGGACACCGGGCAGAAGCGTCGTTCCTCTTATCTGAGTTAGCAACAAGAGGATAGAAAGAGGAATAAAGAGGAAGTGTGAAGGGAGGGAAATCATCGAGGTCATGCAGTGGGAAAACGTTTGCCGCGTCACCAAGCCTTGTAGCGGGAAGAAATGAGTCCAAGGGACCTTTGTGCGAGCCGCGGAGACGGTGAGTATGCTTGGCTCACGGTCACAGTAGGAATCAGTTGACGAAGCGTACAATGGACTTAACAGAGGAAATCGGAAGCATCGTTTCCCTGCCGTGTCGCCAATCCGGTCCTTCCATGTGTGGGAAGAAGCAACATGGTCCCGTGGAATGAGGAAACACTGGTTTACTTTGGGCCATCCTTACCTTTACAGTAAGGGAAGAGCGTCTGTAGCGAGTGCGCACTCCTTCACCGATCAAGAGCGGCGCAGAATCGTGTGAAGGTTCACACACAAATCGTCCAAAAGAAAAGCAGCGTGGGGTTTGTTCGACAACCTGCGCACCACGCAGATCACTGCGCTATCTCGACCAAGCAGCCGGGTCGCGAGACCCTCTGCGCATGTAGCCGGGATTCGCACGGTCAACTGGCTATTCGGTGCCGCAGACGTGTGAGAACTGTTGATGCTGGAAGTGCAAGGTAGAGCGCAATCACCGGTGGACAGTGATGCCCGAGCACGCTCCACTGGGCCACCATAAAAGGAGGACAGTGGCAAGGATGGGAAGAGAAAGAGAAGCCCCATAAGTGCCCGCTGGTGTTCGTCAGGGTCGATTACCTCTCGAAGCTCGTCCGTGGTTGCGAGGTGAATGAGCGTCAGTGTCGTCGAGGGAGCCGTAGCAGAGGAGAACAGGTGAGTGATGATCGAGTATTGGCTGAAGATGTTGGCATCCGTCGTCTCAAACAGACACCGCCGAACCAGCGCAACGCGCAGCATAGAATGCACACGCTTCGTCGCCGCTGCATAGCGCGGCCCAGTGCTGTACCGACTGTGGTCGCTGCCACCCTTGCTGTGCGACAACAGGATCCTCGAGTGAGTGAGGAGCCTGCACCAGCAGCCCTCGGCATCCGCGCCGGTACCGGGTAGCCACGCGAGAGAAAGCTGATCTGACTCGTTAACCGATTCCCCGCGGAGTACCACCTCGTCCTCAGCTTCGCCAACTTTGTGGGACAAAGCACTGCGGAAGTGCCAAGTAGCAACATCACCCCGAGCGGCACTACTGTCCGTGGCTTCTGTATCGATAAGCCCTTCGCTGGCAACCAAACTCGAGGAAAGCGCAGTGCGACGCCCGGCTTTTTTGTCGGATTGGAAAGCCGCAAGAGCATCAAGAAGGAGTGCCTCATCAGAGACAAGAGCGTCGCACAGCGGATGAAGGTGCTCCTCCGCCTGCCACCGCAACGCTGCTTCTCGCTCCTCTCCTGGGACGGCAATACAGCTCAGCAACGTTAATGTGAGTGCCTGAGTGGCCGTGTCACCTTGGGCAACCCCTATGCCGGTCTTCCCGTGGATACCTGTGCATCCCACCAGCAACGATCCCCAAGTTATCAGTTGGTGACAGCCGGAATCACTCGTCAGTGCACATAGGTGGCATGCGGAAGCCACGATCGCCTCCGCCAGGTCTTGAGGCATGCTTTCGTGATACGTCGCGAAGGTCAACACAAGAAGTTGCAATATCGCAATGGCAGTGCCGGTCGGTAACTCCCGATCGCGGCGCATAATACGGCGCATCAGCGCTCGCAGAAAAAGCAACGACGGACTGCCCGAGCTTGAGAAATGCAGCATGACATCATCCTCTAGCTGGTACGCCGGCAACGTGGCCCCGTGAAGAGAGCGAACAGCTGCCTGCAAGCTATGTTCCTCGTCCGCTGCAGAAACCATGTCCTTCCGATTAAAGACGGACAGGTGCCGATGGCGCATCGGCAGCTGCCTTCGCACCAGAATGCTTAACTTTTCTCGGCAATGCAACCACAACGTACGCGGCGCCTTTTGCCACAGATCTGCAACGTAGGCCTCCACGTGGTGCCCCCACTTCAGGTCCAGATCATGGTGGCGAAACCACCCGATGCACAGAGACCCGTCGGGCAGCACTAGAAGGTCCAATAACGGACGCCACGTCGAGGTAGAGCGATCCTCCAGGGACGTCGGTGCTACCGAGAACGAGGACGTAGAGTGTGAAATGGAGTCGCTCTCCTCTGTCTGGGAATCATTCGCTTCGTGAGCAACGTACTCCAAGCACCGGGCGGCATAATCCTTCTCAAATGCCGATAGCTCAGAGTAGTTTGCAGTGATTGTAGGCAGAGGCGAAGGGAGATGAGGGGCAACAGCCACCGGTGGGACAGAGCCTGGCGGACCAGTACCGATTCGCAAAACAAAAGGTGTAGTGATGGCATGGCGTACGTGGGACAGCAGGCGCTGCCAGGGCTCAGGTCGTCGCATTCGGAATGGTGGGTGAAACCGTCTACCAATAAACGTACAGCTCTCTCCCTAGGAAGCGCCGTACTTTAGCGGACTGAGGAATTCCGCAACACCAAGCATGCAGTGGAGGAGGGGACAGAGCAGAGACGACGAGAGAAGCGAAAGTACACAAATGAGTGTTGTCACTGGAAAAAGGGGGGAGCCTTAGGTGCTTCAGCGATAGTACATGCAAGCGCACACACGGTTGAAACCACGGCTTTGTTTTTCTCCTCATGGGTCTTCCCAGCACTATTCCCCGGTGCCCCAACGCACATGCACACCGCACGGATGTTGATTCCAGCTTAGTGGAAAGGGCAGCGGCACATACACTAAGTGAAAAAATCAGTGCAGTGCCCATTTACCCGTTCACTGGAGAAGTGCTTTGCTAACAAAGCTGGCTAACATGGTGTCGCTCGGTAACGTACCCCTGCACCCATGCTGAGATGCTACGTCGTCAACAAGCGAGAAGGGAAAGTAGTGAGACTCATTAGTTGTATGTCATATATCATCGCCAAATTCGTTGCTTCACGTGGCAGCTAGTCGGTGAAAGGGTTCACTTTCGATTCTGAAGAGAGAGAAAGACCGCACAAAGTCACTATTCCTGTTCGTGGGTGTGTGCAGAAAAGTGACAATGCTGGTGTGCACGTGTCTGAGACTGTTGCCAGCTCTCTTCTTCTAGGCCTGTGCGCCTTTTCTTCGCTTCGTACAAAAGTCACGTGGGATCGTCGAGTGTGCGTTTCTCACCTCCTCCTCGTCCAAAGGCATGAGCATCATCCTGTACCAGCTGCTTCAGCCCTTTTAACTCCTGCATTCTGCCTCCTCCTTCGCCGGCCCCATCAAGCGGACAGCGGTAAAGAGCTCCACATCGGCTTCCGTCACCTTTTTCCGCGCTTCTTGGTGTGCCGTGACGATGTTGGTAAGTCTTTGAATGAGAACTTTCTTTACGTCACCCGTCATGATGCGACCAAGCATGTAGTCCCTCTGGAGTCGCCTCAACTCCTCGTCATCCTCGAGGAAAAAGCGCAGCCACTGTACGGGTACGTCCACATTGGTGTTGCCACCAAGAAGCAGCTGTTCCTTCTTATCCGCGCCACCACCGCTGAACGCGTGCTTGTTAATTTTGTCTTTAATCATCTTAGGAGTATCTGTCAGAAAGACAGCCGCACCGGTGGATGAGCTCATCTTGCCCTTTGACCCACAAAGACCCGGGAAGAACTTGGAGTGTATGACGGCTGGCTTCAAATAGCCCATACGGGGTGCCACATCACGCGTAAGTCGGAAGTACGGATCTTGGTCGATGGCCTGCGGAATCATACAAAAGACGTTTCCTTTCTCCGGCGGAAAAATGTGTGGAAACGCCACTGAGAAGGATGGCGCTGCCTGAATCGCAGGGAACATCCAGCGGCCGCAGTTGTCCTCCATCTTGAAGCCGAAGCAGCCCCGCACCTGGCTAGCGGTGTACGCCTTCTCGATGCGTGCGACAATGCGATACATTTGTCCGACATACTCAAAATCCCTGAATATAAACGTCAGCTTCGGGTCAAAACCCAAGGCAATGATGTCCTTTATGTTCTCCGTCGTCATCTTATCGATCTCCTCCATCGTCAAATCCTTGAAGAAGAACTTTTCGTCGTCGGTGAGCTGAATCACCAGTGGCACCTGGAAAGTGTCCTGCAGCCACTTGGTGAACATAAAAGGTATGAGATGCCCAACATGCATCGACTCGCTGCTGGGCCCTCGGCCGGTGTACAGATAGAACGGCTGCCCCTTCTCGTACGCATCGAGAATTAGGTTCAAATCACGGTGAGAGAAGAATATTCCGCGGCGCAGAAAGTGATGAGGTTTTTTCCCGGTCAGTCGCTCCACCCGCTCCAGCAGCTTTTCGTCGATCGCCTGGCACCCAAAATGTTTGATGAGCTTGTCATAATTCACGTCACCCTCCACTGTCCACGGGGTTACCACAGCATCCTGCGCAGCCGGGTCCTCCATCCTTATGATGTGGGCAACAAACGACGGAAAACACAGCGAGACCAAAAAAAAAAGTGCGGCGAGAAATTCGATTCGGTTGTGAAGCCGCAGTCGATCTTGCCTGAGCAGGTAGTGAAGCAGTGTAACACGTGTTTTCATGAGTGAAGGCAAACAACAGCGATAGAAGGTAATAGAAGCATGAAGGATGGACGCGCCTGAGAACGAAAGAGGCATCGGGGGAGAAAAGGCATCATCACACAAGGTGCAAGTATCCAGGAATTAATGAGGCCACCACAAAACATTCATTGTCATTGGGCAACAAAGATAAGGACCAGAAGTGACAAGCTTCTACTAACCCGTCAACTACCATCACCACACCTAAGGGGCCGTCCCCCTGTATTCCCACGTAATATCTGCAGACGTTCTCCTAGGCAATTGCTATGCGTGAGACTGCACACTCCACAAGAGAAGCACAAGAGAGATAAGCAACACCGAAGACACAAAAACACGCACGCTGCGAACAAGGACGTTTCCAATTTGTTCCATGTCCGCCACATGGTATGAAGTCCAGCTCCACGAGACCAATCCGCCTGCCGCAGGACCCATCGCGCGAGGCAAAGCAGCCGCATGCACGCCTCACAGCAACGCGCCGGCCCGGTCACCTATGCGCGGATCCTGGCCCGGCAAACCCTGCCCACCACCCACCACCACTATGCAGGTCGTCACCAGGTGCATGTCCCTCGCGGTGGCACTCGCCCATCACAAGCAGGCAGGCAGTGACAGGGCCGGGCGGCATACGTGTTCCGAGTCACGTGAGCACCCCTCGCCAGCCGTGTGGATAGCATAAGCCTGTGTTCACTGTCGCGGGGTCCTCCCTCCCGCAGCGCGATCCAGGGCATGGCCACCGACACGACCAGCAATGCACCGCACCTACCTACGCCGTAGGCGCTCGTCCCTGTGGTCACCACAGCTGGCTCGGCATACAGAAACAATAGGGGCTGCTTGGGTGTCTCCCATACAGAGAGAGTGAGGCTACCGGGGCCTGGACACCGGGCAGAAGCGTCCTTCTTCTCACGGGGAGGGGAGGAAAAACACCAAAAGGAAAAGGGAGGGGATCACCAAAACACATATGCCCGCAGCAGCAGTAGCAAGGGCTCATGCAATCGCCGTCAATGTAAAATGATGATGACTGATAATAAAAGGTGAATAGTGAAACGGCATCGCTCTCCCCGATCACAGCGACAGCGATCAGCAGCACAAATTAAACGAAAACGCATAGGCTGATACACGAAATAAATATCTGAATGCAGTGAGCGCACTGCACCTGAGACAGGGTCAGCAGAGATGGGAGGGACGGGAGGGGGAGGGCAGCTCTGAGAATGCGGCGACGGTAAAAAAAAAAAAAGAGTGGCTATTCGGTTCAACTGATGAGGAGGCCGATGCTGACAATGGCAAGCATGATCATCATGCAGATGAAGAGCATCTTGTTTCGAGATGATGTTGTTTGATACTGCTGTGCACGGTGCAGGTGCTGCGATGCGTTTCGGGTGGCGCGCTCTGCAGAAGAGAGATTATTCTCTACAATGTCGAGTTGCTCACCTTGCTCGTGCACCATCGCATTGATGTGCTGAAAGATATCGTGGATGTCGCGCACGTGCTCTGCCACCTCGCCTGTCTCACGCTGGCGTTCGAGCATGAGCTGCTCGTACATGTCGCGCTCAAACTGCACCCGTTGCGGGGACTCCGTGTTCAACAGTGACTGGGCTTCCGTTTCGTCATCACCATCGCTTGTCTCACGGAATGCCCGAAGCGCACGGCTGCTTTGAAAGCCTCGTGCGGACTCGCCATCCATGCACTTGCGGTAGAAATCATTACAGGTCTTCTCGTAATCCTTCAGAATCATCTCAGCGTCCTTGGCAAGCTTTCTACCCTCGTTGCTAAGACTCTTGTCTAGTAAGATGAAACGCTCAAATGACTTCACTATCTTGCGGATGTCCTGCACATCGGTAGCATTGGCGTCACGTGTGATACGCTTCACTTCTTCGCGATCCTTCTTGATTTCTTCGACAGAGCTCCGCCGACTCGTGATACGCCGTATTGCCGTTATCTTTTGCCCCAGCGACTGCAAATGCTTCGCAAGCAGGTCGCAGGCACGGCGCCAGCTGGGATCCCCTATCTCCTGCATCAGGAATGGCGGTGGCGTAGCGGAGATGAAGAAGGGCAGTACGCTCTCGTCGGCCTTCGAAAGAAGGGGCAGCAGCAGAAAAAAAGAGGACCAATCTGAGCCGAACACGGAGATCGACGCGTGTGCGTGTTGTAGAAGAGGCCGCCCTGACTCCCTGTGTAGTGGTAGAAAGGTGTATAAGAAATGAGAATGGTGAAGGGGTGCTGCCACCACAAAAGAAAATGTCAAGATGACGTCGGAGATGGGAAGTGTGGCCGGCCTGCTCTTTTTACGAGGAGGCGGTCTTCTTTCCTTTTAACTACGGTCCAGGAACACATAGCAGTGACAGCAGAGGCACCGAACACATTGCGCGCCACCCCCCCACGAGCGTGGATAGACGCATATGCGTGAAGCAAGAGAGAAAGAAAGGAATGGAACAGTGAATGAGAGGAGCATGGAGCAGGAAAACTACGCGTAAGAGACGAATGAGCATCGATGGCAAGCCAAAGAGCCAGAGTCCTCCTATTGGTGTGTGAGAGTATCAGCATATGGCCAACAGCTCGACGACTTTCCGCTGTAGGCATGGGGTGATGCAAAGCATCTTGAGAAAAAGGTGAATGTCCAAAATGGGAGAAGACTTCGCACGGCCGATCTTTTGCGTTATGTTGTGACGCTCATGCTGTGCACGATGTAGAGCATGTGTGGCTTCTATTCAGCAGCGAAGCGATTTTCTTCACTCACCACGGCTTGCCGCGCATCACACTTAGCTTGAAGCAGCAGTCATCCCAACGGCGAGCCACTTGACCACCACGTTTGCTTTAGAACGCACCAGCCACAGCCGTTTCACACCTGTAGTAGGATACAGTTCCGCCCAGGTCCACGAAACCCACAAAGCAGCTTACCTCATCTTCCATGTGTGCCCTTTGCCACGTTTCCACGAGCGATATCCACTCCCTTAGGACCGCCTGGTCAATGCAGTTGCTGTCGCTCGCCTCGACAGCAATGAAGAGACGCCGTTGGTTAGCTCCGCTATCGTCGATCCACGTGCTCGAAACGGCGAGGGCGCCATTTGAGACAGGCTTCACGTACTGAGTGGTCCACAGAGGCAGCCGCTGCTGCACATCTTTGTAGAGAGCTGTCAGAAAAGGGTTGTGACTCATCTGAAGCGTGCCTGTCTCCGCAAGTTGCACACTTCATGTCTGTGAATGTGAGTGTAGACGCAAGAGGCGAGCATCGCGGAAAAAGTACAGAGGAAAGCGAGGAAAGGGTGGAAGCGTACCAAAGGGGGTCTCCACGCATAGAATCTTTCGGTGACTGTCTTCTCTCGTTCTGAGCAGGAAGAAACGTCGCCACAAGAAAAGGGTGGACGTGCTACAGTATCCCCCAGAGAGGCATCGAGAGGGAGAGAGGCTGCACTCGTCCACAGGGTATACCCCACACCGCGCTAAAATGCAGCGGGGGGAGGGAGCTTTAAGAGCGGGTTCATCATTCATAATGGATTCACTCGTTCACCTCTTCACCTTTCGAGGTCGATGTTCAACTGTCTACACTATTGCACATCGGCATCATCATACACAACAAGAAAGACTGATACATTCAGGAAAAGTCTTGCAGCGCGAAGCCGGACTTTTAGATGTGGGGTTGTCTCTCTCCGCAGTGCAGGTCACCGCACAGACATCTTTTGGCACCCACACCCGTTCAAATTGAGTTCGAAAAAGAATGCTCCATGAGGACGTGTTTGTGGGCGTGCGGGGCGATGCGCTGAAGCTGGTGCTCGTTTGTCACTTACTGGCGCTGAGCTGTGACAGTTGAATAATTCTCTTCTGATACTCCTCCAGGAACATGCGCGAGAGCCTCTCAACAGGCTCTACCGTGCCCGTGCCGCGAAGCGCAGAGCACTTGAAAAAGGTAAGCTGATTAGCGCGTGCAAAAACCTCCGCTTGGTTGTCCGTCACCTCGGCCTTATCCGCGAGGTCCATCTTGTTCGCCACAAGGAAGCCGATCATGTCCTTCTTCGCAGATCGTGCCTTGGTCACCCACTTCCGACACGACTCGAATGTTGCTTTGTTCGACACATCGTATACGAGAATAAAGGCCGACACGCTCTCTAGATAGTAAGATGTCATGCGATCGTACAGACGCTGCCCTGCCACATCCAGGAGTGACACTTCCACCGTGTTTTCTTCGTCCAGCGCAAACTCCTTCACAACAAAGTCGCACCCCATTGTCATGAGGTAGTTTTTGGGGAACACTGTACCGTTGCTATGCACCATCTGAACGAGTGCCGTTTTGCCGGAGGTTGGCTCGCCGACCACGGCAACGCGGAGGCGAAGGAGCACCATGCGATCGAATCTGCGCAGAGGGGCAAATAAGAGCGTGCACCTATTCGAAGAGAGTCTACGGAGGCCGGCACAGGCGTTCAAGCACGTACACGCTGTGCAAAAAGAATAGGTAAGCGTGAGTATTACGACGGTGCCGCCCAAATAATGAGACAGGAAAGAAGGAACACCGAAAATAGCTTCAACACGTGGCGACAAGGAAGACACGTCAGTGAAGAAATTAATCCTTTTCTTCTTCTAAGGCTCGTAGTTTGCGTCACTGCTGTCCGTGGAGTCCCTCGCAGCAGCGCCCCGTCCCGCCGCAACACGCAGACCAACAGACGAATAGCATGAGTACGATCGTTTCACAACAATAGAGTACCAGATAAGTGAAGAGGGAAATGAGGAGGAGAGGCTCACACAGGCGTTGTAACAGCTCACAGTGCGGCGCACGTGCGCTGTTGCGCACAATTCACCGTTTCTGGTGCAGATTCGTGCCTTCAACAAGAGCAGTGACGCAGCACTTAGTTGCCCACCCGCAGGTAATCCAACTTAGGGAACAACCGGCAAGGATCCACATAGTGAAGCAAAGGCTCAATGGGCATCCGGTATTTGCACTCTTATAATTGTGCGCGCGCGCTGGTGTGTGTGTGTGCTAGTAACCCAGCGCATGACCTGCAAAGAGAGAACGATGGATAAAAGGGGGATGGGGACAGCACCCACCCACGACAGCACCTCCTCCTGTATGGTATCCTCGTTTGTGTGGGCACGTCTTGTACCCAGCAGCATGCACGTAAGCCGGCAAACTCAATGGCATTCCCCAAAAAGCGTTGAGAGATCGTAAAAGCTCAAAAATCAGAGAGGCTCACCGCGACATCGCTGTACGACCGCCGACAACCGCACAAGAAATTCCCTTCAGTCTCTATAGCACAACACGAACGGGTCAGTAAGTAGGCGCACAGGCAACTATGTGTCACGTAGCCCGGTAGCGCAGGGCTTATATCTGCATCATCTAGTACAAGCCGCACAGTCGTTGAAGTAGGTGATCCCTCCTGCGGGATTTTCTCGTCCTCGCGCATCTCTTCTTTGGGTACGCACTGCGCGATCAGCGCCGGGAGGAAATTCAGGTGGACTGGATGCCTTGATTCAAGCCGGCGGTGTACAGGGCCTAATCGATGGGAAAAGAGGCAGCATCTGTCTTTCAGGCAACTGGGTGGTTTAGGCGCATGCTGGATGAGGTCAGGGAGGAAGCAAGCCACTTCCAGGCCAGGGACCTCAGTCGCTGCAACCCGCGGTATCTAATCGCCTTGTACAAGCTCCTCACATAGCTCCTGGAGGGCCCTATAGTGAGATTCGGTGTGCTCCCGGCATGCATCCGGCATTTGTGCCTCATGCGCTCACCTGATTACATCTACGAAACGCCGCATACAGCGCACATCTGCGCTGTGGTGTTGATTGGGGTGAATGTGTTCGTGCCTTTACCTTGCATCGCTCTTGTTCCCTTGTCCCCTGAATGCCTCCTCTGGGTGTGAGGCACCATGCCAGCTGTTCATGGCAGCGGCTATGCACAGTGCTTGCACTCCTGCATATCTTGGTCTCTTTGGGAAAGGGCTCTCTGATCTTGTCTTAAACCTCCGTGTGTTGGGCATTGGGGGGAGGCATGTAGGGATGGCTTGCCAGCATGGGTCGCAAGAGGTAGAGTGCTACCGTGGGTCTGTGGCAGAAAGGGCATCTTACGCTTCCGCTGAGCCCGCACACTTCTCACAGGAGTGGGCGTGTCAGGCACAAGGCTCTAACGGAGAGGCACGTACCAGCGCACAGAGAACTGTAGGTTTGGCCTTCTAAAGGGGCACGGGGAAGGGGGGATAGCTATGGACATCCAACGGGTGAAAAGCCTGTGCAGCGCGAAAGAGATGAGCGGCTAGTCAAGGCATTTGGTGTAAGGCCACTGCGTGGAAAACAGTCTTCTTTTAGCGTCGAGTGGACATGGGCACCGAGTATAACGCATCGGACACAGCATCGGGTCGGGCGCCTCCAGGCGTATACGGGCGGGGGGTGAAGTGGCTGACGGGAACTTCACAGGAGCTAAAAGAGAAAAAAAGGCCGTAAAACGAGCAAGTGCAACAGCATTGGCATACATCTACACAGGCGACCCAAACAAGTCTAGGATTGCCGTCGAGCCCTGCACCTCCTTCGTTCCATCGCGGGTGGGTTGGCTGGCGCGAAGCGCTGCACGCTCCAGTTCGGTGACCTGTGACAGCTCTGTAGGTACCCGCCACACTTGTACGACGCCGCGGGCATCGCCAGTAGCCAGCCACTCGGCTACGGTGGGATTAAAGTCCACGGATAGAACCCCTGCACCATCAGCCGATACGACCGCCGTGAACGCAGGCTTAAACTGGTCCCTCTGGAGATCGTACACCCGCAAAAGTGACTTCCGTGAGACAACGGCCACAACTGAGGGCCGGAACGGGCTGAATCGGCCGTGGTACAGGTAGCCCTTCGACTCTTCAGAGGACTCGAGAGTGAGTATTGGAGAGCGCTCGAGGTCCGAGTACAGGCGCGCGCTGCAGTCGGAGGAAGTGGTCAAGAAGAGGTGTCGGAAGAAGGGTGAGGCGCTGAGCGACTGCAATGGGCCACAGTGACTCTCGAGCCAGTCCAGTTCAAGGGGGACGATTGTCGGTGACACCTGGGGTTTCGTTTCGATCGGCAGTGGCCATGTGCGGCCGCGGCCCACCTCCCCGTTCTCGAGACCTACGAGAAGGACACCGTCCAACGCAGGGAGGTAAGTGCCGCGTTGAGTTTGTACACCGCCATAGGCGAGTGCTGTAATGCCAACCGAAAGGTGGCGGCGGCTCCGCACGCTGTACGCGGCTACCGGCTTCGCCAACTTGTTTGCTGGGCTCCAGTGGATGATGAGTCCATTCTGACTCGCTGAGCACAAAACATACTGATGGTGTTGCCGGGTTTCTTGCGGATTCTTTACCCACTGTAGCACAGTGACGGGCTCGCTGTGCGCAACCTCCGATACCGAAGAGGAATACTTATCTGGTACGTTTTCCGTCACGTTGGGGAACACGATAACCTCGCCATTGTAGGTGCCAACAGCCAGCATGCACGGGTCTGTGGGGTGGAATGCGATGGACGTGGCGCCAGTCTCCGTCTCGAGAGTGTTGTGCGGACGGCTCTCCATCAGGTCCGGCCGTGCGAGGTTCCACACGCACACATATCCCTTCCTGTAGCACCAGCCCGAAGTCTCCATTAGACCATACGCAGCAGCCACAATGTTGCCATGAGTGTTCCATGTCACCCCCAGCGACTCCAAGTTGTCTTCTTTGGCAGCAGGCGACGTAAGCGTGTAGAGGACAGAGAGTTCCGTGTTCTTGCGCGACCAGGAGGGGGAGTAATGATCAAAGATGCTGCTTGTGGAATTTCGGTGCAGAATTGTCAGTAACTGACTTGAGGACTCCTCCAGAAAGGCGCAGAGCTTCGCCTTATCGTACGGGACATCATTGTACACGTACTGCAGTCCCTCTAGAGAGGCCTGAAAGGACTTCCGCTCTGTTCCGACCCCCTTGTCCAGTTGGTCCGACACTTGAAAGCAGCTGACGTCCGTCTGCGCTTCATGGCTTTTCAGCTTCAGCTTAGACGTCTGTGTTTCCATATCTTCGTGTGTGGTTTCCCTCTTCCATCTGGACGGGATGGTCACCTCTCCGGTGACCTGATTTTTGAACTCACAGGGGTCCAACATGTCGATCCTTCAGCAATGGGGCGCCACGGCAGCAGTACTGCGCAGGCGAGTGTATCTTTGTTGTGGTAATGTTGCTGCAACTCCGCTCCCCCCCCCGCCGTCACGTCACAGCGTCGAAAGGAAAAGGGCAACAGAAAAAGAAAAAGAAAAAACAAGTTTTTTTGTGAATGGAGATGCAGAGGAAAGAAGATAAGCGCGAGCGCACAGGGAAGATGCCAGAGGGTTCGTATGTGTGCCGCAAGCGTTCAGCACAGCCCGAGCTGAAGCAGTGTCGTTGCATCTTGGCTTACAGGTGAAGTCGCCTACTGCTACCACAAATAATAGTTCAACCGCACAAAAGAGCAGTCGTGGCACGCTGACCCAAAGCCAACTGCTCTTCAGAGTAACTTGTCTGTGGCCACAGGAATGCACCCGAGAGTGTCCAAGCCACGACAGTTACATGCGGCCACCTGCGCACGTCTCGCCGTTGGCGAGGCAGTGAGTGGAGCGGTGTGGCTAACAGGTAGCGCAACGGAAGTAGTCACCTTTGAGCAGTGTCGTTCGCGGTGGCACTACATCTCTGCTGCTTCCACCCTCCCTGCGGGACTTGAGATGATATCGTTAGGGAGTACGGTGAAGAGACGCACAGAAACGAAGTCGCAGCAACAACAATAGAAAAGGGAACACTGCGGGAACAGAGAGGAGCCCGCCGCAATAAGAGTACCCGTGCGAACGCGCAGGGTATGTAACGTAAGAGAGTCACAGAAACGAAAGAAAAGGTGAGCAAACGGAAGAAACAAAGGAACAAGAGAAAACTCAACAACGACACAAGACAAAGCACGTCACACACGCGCCCCCCCCTCCCCGCCGGCAAGACAGGCCGCAAGTAGAATGGGTGCTACGCATTCCCTTTCTGCGCTGGAATAGTAGCCCTTTTTCGCTGCTTGCTAAGTGATTCGCTGGAGGTCAGCTATACTCTGGAGCGAGACTTACTAGCCCACACACACAGATACGCGGATAGGAATATACCTGTGATGCTGTCCAGTACGGCAAAGCACGTTCAGCAGGGAGTGCCAATGGTGCATAGTGTCATCTACTACTCGTAGACAGAACAGTCACACACGTCAAGTGCAAAACGCGTACAACAACCCCCCCCCTACAGAGAGAGAGAGAGCACCATGTATGGCCAGAGAAAGCGCACAACAATGAAAAAAGTAAGAGAGGTGAATTTATCAACACACGGTTGGATACGAGAGGGAAAGACAAGCATGCGCAAACATGTCTTTTCTGCTGGGCAGATCGCTCCGCCTCCCCTCTCTACCTCCTCTGCGGCCTACGAAAGGCCACTTTAAAAAAAGAAAAGTACGACAATGGGCATCCCCCCCCCTCACAGATCACGTGCGCCAAAACAAGAAACACAAAGAGCGGAGACGCAGCTTGCCATGGCAGCCATTTCTACATGCCGCTGCTGCTAGCGTAGTCGTTCTCGTCCGGATGATGCATGGCCACCAAACAGCACTCAATATCAGTCACCGCCTTCAGCACGAGCGCGTAGTCCTCAGGGTGCTTGGACATGGCTTCCATCTTCTCGCAGGCATCTAGCTTTGCACGAATGACAGTGCTGAGAGCACGCACGGCATGAATCACCTCAGGGCGATCGCCCATGACCGCAATCACCTCCTTCATGTACGCACCGGGGGGCAGCTCCTTAGGTGAGAGTGCTTTGCGGATGACCTTGATCAAGACATCGTTTACGGGAGCCTGGTTGATCACCTCTCGACGACTGATCAGCATCTCCTCTGCGGTCTCGAACGGGTCGAGAACTACCTGATGCGTCTTCGCTATGTCGATGGCCGACGTCGTGGAGGGAAAGCAGCGCTCCAGCTCGTAAGTATTCACGCTCATGCGCTGCGCCATAAGGTCCAACTTGCGACCGTCGGACACCTCGTCACGGCTACCAATGTTCACAGTGTTCTCAAAGTATCTGATATGCATAGACCGGTCGAAACCGTCGGGAGGGACGCGAGTGCCCTTCGCGAAGTACGGCTGTACCTCGCTCACTGTCACCATACAGTGATTTGGTGGACGGTGCACAGCAGCAGCGCGTTTGCGCTTCGAGTCCGGCTCCGGAAGGGCCGGCAAGGTCTCTGTCAAGTCGTCTGTCAGCCGCACTAGCGAGGTGTCAATGAAGAGCGACTCCACATAGGACTTCGCGTAGCTCTTGAACTCCTCCAGTGTAGTAACGGTGGGCATCTTGTAGATGCGGCGGATCGGGTTACCGTTTGGCAGCCCGCGTGGCTTCTCGCCTACCCTATTGTCGTTGACTTCCTCCTGTAACTCCTTGCGCGACTTGGGCGGTCTGTTGCGCTCCATGCGTGCCCACAGGAAGAAGTAGCGAGCGTTGTGCCGCTTTGACTTGGGCTCTGCAACGGCGAGGCACCAGGTGGACATGGCCATATGCACCACCGACGATCCCTTAAAGTCGTTGATCGCCATCAAGTACTTGTTCGCAATGGCGATTGTTTGAAGCGAGTACTCGTAGTACTGGTCCTTGTCCTGAAATTCGGCCGCCTCCTTGAGCATCTTCACCTGACCCTCCATGGAGAAGCACACGTCCTCGGGGCAAACGTACAGCTCCGACACAATTGCGTACACCGTATCTGCGGGAAGCAACACCTCAACTTCAGGCAGAATGCGCACATAGTCGTGCCAGAACACATGAGAGAGAATCTCAAATGGCATGCGCGCCCCTTTCGAGTCTCTTCCTTTAATGAAGTAAAAAACCTCCGTGACGCGGAAGCACAGAGCAGCAATGAACACCAGCACCATTCCAGCCTCCAGGTTGTCGTTGTTCGCCTTGTGCACGTCATGCAGGCGGTATAGCCACTTTAGGGCCTCCTTTAGCGCGTTCTGACGCAGAAAATTTCGAAAGACTTCAAAATATGCTGTCGCCTTCGCCTCTTTAAACTTCATCGAGTCGTCCATCTGCAGACGCAAGACATCGTCGAATAGGCTCAGCACCGTCGCCGCCATCGTGGTAAACTCGCTGGAGAAACGAGGTGGCTGTTGGTCGGACACATTTGGCTTTTCAAGTAAATAGCGGGAGATGGGTAGATTGCGCTGCACGCTCATGACAAGGTCCTCCGCCTTTTGTCTGTACGTCATCTGCGCATCACCGCCCGATGCGTTCGAGTCGTCCTCATAGCGAGAAGCAAAGTCGCGTGACGGCGCAGTGTAGTCCGCCTCCTCCACCTTGGCCCTTTCAATTAGCTCATCAAACTGGAACTCGATGAAGCGTCCAGCGAGGCGCAAATCCCTCACGCGCGACTCAGCCACGGAGACAAGTGCGTTCGCAGTCAGGGACCTGATCTTGGATAAAGAGTTCTTCCAGGAGAAGAAGGCCTGACTCATCAACAGAAACGTGCAGCTGGCCGAGGAACGAACATACTGGCAACAACTGCTCATGAGACGGAAGGTGAGCAGTACCATTCCATTCCCCATTCTCGCCTTGCGGCTGATGATCTCCGGAAAGAGCTTGCAGACCACCTCGTGCATCGCAGCAGAGCTCATTTGCAGAGAGATGGTGGAGTTTCCTAGGTTGAGCAAGGACTCCAGCATCACAAAGAACGGGAACACGGCAGCATTAGGGCTGTTGTCGCGCACAGTGCGCAGTACATTTGGAATCGCGTTCAAGAAGAGGCTGCACACCTGCGTTCCGATTGCAGTCACAAAGGTTGTGCTGCGCGCCTCCCACGCCCGCCTCTCCTCCGCCTCCTCGTTTGCCGTGTCCTTTACGGTCGTTGTGACGAGGTCTGTGGTACCTGAAGAAGTCGGGGCGCCGGTGTACCGGAAGGTGGCCTGAGCATCGGCCACAATCTGCATCATGCCAGCAATGATTTTTCCGTCCACCTCCTCCTGCAGCCATTGCTGGAACATGCTCCGGGGCGTGTAGTAGAGAATCCACAGACATGTCATGGATAGCTGCTGCTTGTCACGCTGAAACACCTCAACTGGAATCTTCTCGTTTGGCTGCGTAATGGCCTTCCAGTGCGAGCCTAGGTTGCGCACCAGAGCAAACAGCTGACCGGCGATGCAGGTGAGGTTATCGCTGGGAGTGCTTGAGTCATCAGCGAGGCGGTGCAGAAATGAGTACAGCACGGCGGTGGCAATCGACCGCGTCACACGGTTCTGGTTGATCATGAGGATGGTGAACGAGTGAACAACAATTCGCGTAAGGAAGACGGGGTGGGTTGCACCAGCGGAGGGCAGCAGCAGGTAAATCGCATTCGGATCCTCCAGCACGTACTTGAGGAAATTGGTGAGGCTCTCAAAATTGCCCTCCTCCTCCAAGTAAGCAGCGATGCGCTCGTAGATCATCAGCACTCGGCCACGGTCGGCGTAGTGCATCAAGCTACGTACAAAAATGGCGACGTGCCGCACGAGCTGGCTCTCATCGAATGTTGACAGCCGTGACAGCGCTAGGATGCAGAGCTCCGCCACGGCGGTGTAGAACGACGAATGGAAGAGATCCTCGCGAGGCACTGTTGGGTTCTCGGCCCCCCAGAGATACATGGACCGCAGGATGGTATCAAAGAGAAACCACGACAAATTGCCCATCTCACGCAGAATGCTGCGAGCAGGCAGTGGTGCCTTGCTACCGGGGGCACGACCAGCAGGGCTAACAGGTGAAGCGTCGTTGTTTTCTTTCTCTGGATCTGGACCGAGACCGTTCAGGTGCTGCGGTGCCATCCTCAGTAGGTGTAGCCATGCCTCTATCATGCCGCTGTAGAGGCGACGCTTGTACCCGCATTTAGCGCCTTCGTAGAGGGTATCATTCGATAAGAAGTGGTACAGTATGCTTACAACGCTTGTCTTGGCGAACACCTGGGGTGTGAGCCCTTCGCTGTTGTGCCGTCGACGAATGGTGTGCGCTGATGTATCATACTGCTGCGCCTTGGAAGTAATACCTAGAAGGACGTCGAGCATGTGGATGCGGTTAGCCAGCGACACCGTGGCGGAGCCGGAGCCAATGAGGGAGAAGGCGTACGCGCTGAGAAAAGGGTAGAAGGCGAGGATCTCTGCCAACGGAAGCTGCCCAATGAGACTGATAACGTTTCGGTGTGGATCGGTCTCCATCGCAGGCAGATTCTGCAGCGTGCCGCACTCATCGAGCACCCTGTCGTTCTTCTTCATCTCTGCAATCGAGGAAGGGCATTGCTGGAAAACCGATGCAATGATACGGTTGGATGCGTGCACGGTTGTCTTGGTCTGACTCGAAGCCTTGACAACGCCCTCGCCATTGTTGAGCAGAAAGCTCACGGGAGCCTCAGCAAAGCCTTTCAGATACCCACCTGCGGCCGCGACGGCTGCCTGATCGGACGATACAAACTTGATGTCGATGCTGTCGCGCACATGCACCACGCCATTCACCATCAGTGGTACTGCAGCGTAGCCGATTTTAAACGTACGTGGATGCCCAGGCGAAGGTGTTGTTTTCCTCTGGCAAGTAGCGTAGAGGGTTATGAAGATGTGGTGGCGGTCGGTGAGATTTAGCGGCAGCTGCAGCTTGAACTCATCACTCAGTACCATATCATTCGAATTGTGTACCGAGGAAGACCACGCCATCGTCTCCATCGATAGGTTCGAAAGCCCACGTCCGTAGATGCACCTAAGCGCGCCCTCTTCGGAGAGCCCGTCGTCCTTGGTCTTCACACAAATCTGAAAGGCGTAGGTGTGATGCGAAGCAGGGATGTTGCGAAGAGAGCCCGTGTGCATCACCCTCAGCCTAGATACGCTGAAATAGTACACATTGTTATACGTCGTGAAGTAGCCAGAGTTGAGGATAGGAATGCAGCACGGCGAGTAGCGGTAGATAACCGGACGAGCACCTGGCAAGTCGGGATCCAGAAGACTCACCTTCGACTCATTCTCTTCTGGTGGCGTCTCTGAGTGGTCAGAGGGAAATGCCACCTCATGTCTGCTCAAATCGGAGATGGAGAAGACTATGTCTACGGGCAGCAATTTCTGAGATCCGCGCCAGCGCTCGTCGAGCACCTTACTTGCGTCGTCGTCGGAGACAGCCTTGCGGTAGAGACGATCGATGGTCACCATTGGAAGCAAGTGGTTTGCCTCGTCCTGGAGCGGTACCGAATTCCAGCCCAGCTCCTCCAGCACATCAGATACCTGTGTCAACAGCAACGTATCCTGTTTCATGGGTGCAACATGGATCTGCTTGTAGCGGTCTGCACGGCTGTACAAGTCAACGTAGGTGTCATAGTCCTCACAGCAGGGTCGATACGCGCGCATCACAAGGTGCAGTGTTCCTTTGAACTCGTTCGGCACAAAGGCGACGACCTGATTCTTCTTCGCGAGTTCGCAACGCTCCTTGTGAGGGTAAAAGACGTCCAGCTCGGAGTCGAAGTAGAATGTTTCGGACACCTTTACTTTCTGCCGGTCTGTCCAGCTGAATAGCGCAGCCGCGATGACGAGAGGATCGGTACTGGGCCCGTGCAGCTCTGTCACGCGGTTGCTGATCTTTCTCGCCTCGATACAATACACAAAGCCTCCCGTAAAGGTGCGCATTGCGGGAATGGGCTTGCGTGTGTCAATGTCGCACACCCACAAGTTCGCTACCGTCGACTTCGTTGCCGCTCCACCCGCGTCAGTGGTGTTCCTTCTCGCGCGCTCCCACACCTGGATCGGATCGCCGTAGGAAATCTTCGAGACAGCCTTCCGTACCATGGCGCTATCACCCTTCATCAGCTCCGCCTTTGTTAGAAGACGCTCAGTGGGGGCGTTATGCGGATAATCCTCGTCGTCCACCGTGAGGGTGTGATCACTTAGCACCTCAGACTCAAAATAGCACCTGAGGGTGCTCAGCGAGCACTCCCCTGGTTCACACGAGCGTTCACGTTCAGCGTTCATCTTCCGAGGTGGGCATTGGAGGGTGATGATCGTCTGTTTGGCTGTGAAGAAGCCCAGCTGCACCTTCGCGTGTGCTGGCACCTCCCCAGTAACCTCTCTGGGAGGAAACAAGCACTTCCCCAACTCGCGAATGGTCCCATATCGGTGTACCTCAATGCGGCTGCGCCTGACCACATCCTCTGCGAGTCCGTGCGCTTTCAGCTCAGCTGACAAGGCCACCTCAAAACTCTCAAGCGGCGCTTCCTTCGTTATGCGCGGTACATACGAATTCTCTTCCTCTGCCCGTGAGAGGATGCCATTGTCATTCCGGACGCCCTCCAGGACAGAGGTAGAGTAACGGCTGACGGTCTCGGAGGCAGACTCTCTGGAGTCGATGCTGCAGTTCCGTTGCATGTGGCTGTCACTCATGGAGAGGCTACTCATCCTGTAGCAGTCATCCGTCTCTTCTTTCGGACGCACGCCGTTCCCCTGGCCATCGTACACATTGTCTTCCCCCTTCCCCCTGAATCGCTTCGGTAGACTGAACTCTCTGCTCTCTGCTGTGTTCAACGACCTCAACAGCTTTTCATCACCCTTAGGTACGAGAACTACAGCATGGCCGCAATGGTTACTCTGTTCCTGCCCCCCTCCCATGACAGCTCCGCCAGCCTCCCCACGGACCTCCTGCGAGCGACGAGGCCGCTCCTCAGCCTCACGGCGGGCACGTTCCTCAGCCTCACGGCGGGCACGTTCCTCAGCCTCTCGGCGGGCAAGCTCCTCAGCCTCACGGCGGGCGCGTTCTTCAGCCTCACGACGAGCACGCTCCTCAGCCTCACGGCGGGCACGTTCTTCAGCCTCTCGGCGGGCGCGTTCTTCAGCCTCACGACGAGCACGCTCCTCAGCCTCACGACGGGCACATTCTTCAGCCTCACGGCGGGCAAGCTCCTCAGCCTCACGGCGGGCACGTTCTTCAGCCTCTCGGCGGGCAACCTCCTCAGCCTCTCGGCGGGCGCGTTCTTCAGCCTCATGACGAGCACGCTCCTCAGCCTCACGACGGGCACATTCTTCAGCCTCACGGCGGGCAAGCTCCTCAGCCTCACGACGGGCACATTCTTCAGCCTCACGGCGGGCAAGCTCCTCAGCCTCACGGCGGGCACATTCTTCAGCCTCACGGCGGGCAAGCTCCTCAGCCTCACGACGAGCACGCTCCTCAGCCTCACGACGGGCACATTCTTCAGCCTCACGGCGGGCAAGCTCCTCAGCCTCACGGCGGGCACATTCTTCAGCCTCACGGCGGGCAAGCTCCTCAGCCTCACGACGAGCACGCTCCTCAGCCTCACGACGGGCACATTCTTCAGCCTCACGGCGGGCAAGCTCCTCAGCCTCACGACGGGCACATTCTTCAGCCTCACGGCGGGCAAGCTCCTCAGCCTCACGGCGGGCACGTTCTTCAGCCTCACGGCGGGCAAGCTCCTCAGCCTCACGACGAGCACGCTCCTCAGCCTCACGACGGGCACATTCTTCAGCCTCACGGCGGGCAAGCTCCTCAGCCTCACGGCGGGCAAGCTCCTCAGCCTCATGGCGGGCAAGCTCCTCAGCCTCACGACGGGCACATTCTTCAGCCTCACGGCGGGCAAGCTCCTCAGCCTCACGGCGGGCACGTTCTTCAGCCTCTCGGCGGGCAACCTCCTCAGCTTGGCGTTGTGCACGCTCCTCAGCCTCGCAGCGGCCAAGCTCCTCAGCCTCGCGGCGGGCAAGCTCCTCAGCCTCCAGACGGACGAGCTTCTCAGTCTCGCAGAGGGCAAGCTCCTCAGCCTCACGGCGGGCACGTTCTTCAGCCTCTCGGCGGGCAAGCTCCTCAGCCTCACGACGGGCACATTCTTCAGCCTCACGGCGGGCAAGCTCCTCAGCCTCACGGCGGGCAAGCTCCTCAGCCTCACGGCGGGCACGTTCTTCAGCCTCTCGGCGGGCAACCTCCTCAGCTTGGCGTTGTGCACGCTCCTCAGCCTCGCAGCGGCCAAGCTCCTCAGCCTCGCGGCGGGCAAGCTCCTCAGCCTCCAGACGGACGAGCTTCTCAGTCTCGCAGAGGGCAAGCTCCTCAGCCTCACGGCGGGCACGTTCTTCAGCCTCTCGGCGGGCAAGCTCCTCAGCCTCCCGTTGGGCACGCTCCTCGGCGTCATAAAGCGCTTGAGGATCGGTGTTACTTCGCACGGGCACCCCCGTATCAATGTGGACCTGCTTTGCTATCTCTCTTCGCAGTGGTGCTGCCTGATCTTGACGAAGACATGAAGCTTCTTCAGCCCTCTCATCTTGCTCCCACGTGGTGCTGATCGATACAGGAAGCGCCTGATCAGGGACACCAATGGCACGGGGAGCGAGCTGGGGCTGTTGTAGGGAGATGTATATAGGGCACATTTCATCTTCATTGGCCGGGTACTTTTGCGATAACTCCAGTGACTCAGGCTCTTGCTTCTTTCGGCAAATGCGCTCTTCGATTTCACGCTGAAGTCGGTCTACCTCTGCCTTTCGGGCGGCCTCGGTGGGATCGTCCTGAATAGGGATGAGTTCAAAGAGCGGTGACTTCGTGTAGGGATCACGACGATTCCCCCGCGACCGACTGACCTCCGCCTCCACCTCCATCATGATCTGGCGCTCAATGTCATTTTCGGTGCTCATGGCCGCTATTGCAAAACTTGCCGAGTTCAAGAAATCGCTCATACAGTCAAGCGCGGGAGCACAGCAGCAACACAACACTTGATAATAAAATGCAGTTCGTGGGCCGCACAGAACAGAGGCTCCGCGCAGACAGAGCCGTGTGCAGCAACGTCAGACAACCCAATGCGATACAAAGAGGTTCCAGAGGTGGGAGACAGGAAGTGGCAGACAAAGAAACGGTGGCAAAGAGAGAACACAGAATACACAATGTGATGGCAGTGCACTAAAGCTAACACAAGTGCTCGCTGCTCGATAGAGGAGAAACACACAGCGTGCGGCGCATACTTCCAGTATGGGTCAGGGGAGAGAGAGAGAGACAGAGAAGGTGGGGTGTTCAGGTGGAAAGAATGAAACCTATGCATTGTAGCTCACGGTGCACCTTCTTTGATGTCCGCCACATGGTATGAAGTCCAGCTCCACGAGACCAATCCGCCTGCCGCAGGACCCATCGCGCGAGGCAAAGCAGCCGCATGCACGCCTCACAGCAACGCGCCGGCCCGGTCACCTATGCGCGGATCCTGGCCCGGCAAACCCTGCCCACCACCCACCACCACTATGCAGGTCGTCACCAGGTGCATGTCCCTCGCGGTGGCACTCGCCCATCACAAGCAGGCAGGCAGTGACAGGGCCGGGCGGCATACGTGTTCCGAGTCACGTGAGCACCCCTCGCCAGCCGTGTGGATAGCATAAGCCTGTGTTCACTGTCGCGGGGTCCTCCCTCCCGCAGCGCGATCCAGGGCATGGCCACCGACACCACCAGCAATGCACCGCACCTACCTACGCCGTAGGCGCTCGTCCCTGTGGTCACCACAGCTGGCTCGGCATACAGAAACGATAGGGGCTGCCTTGGGTGTCTCCCATACAGAGAGAGTGAGGCTACCGGGGCCTGGACACCGGGCAGAAGCGTCCCCCACACCATCGTGGGGACGGTGAAGTACTAGGGAAGCACAAGGAAAAAAAGAACGGCAGCAAGGAGAAGCAAAGTGGGAAAGGAAGGCTGCAAGCTAACGCGGCAGTGTCAAGATGAAGTCAGGCCAGATACAAACTCATGCACACACGATAGTCGGCGTGATAGGGATGAAAGGGGGAAGTCGAAGAAGAGACGGCGGCATGGGACGCGAATCGCACTAGCACATGTATGCGTTACTTCATAACTGAGCTGTATAGCTTTCACAACTCGTGAAAACGAATGCAATAGCGGGAACGGCGTACTTCATAGTGATGCTCTTGCATCCGCCCATTCGGTGCGCCGGAGCTGCGCAGTTTGTTCATCGACAGCAGGGCCGACCGACGATACGGGTGCCTGGAGCAGTGGCGTAGGACAAGGGAGATAGAGGTGAGAGCGGGTGGAGGCGAACGCCGCACACAATACAACGGCCCTTTCAAGAAGAGAAAGCGGTTCCTTGTCCGACCAATGGCGACATGTAAAGGCAAGAGAAATCCGCCCTAGACCACTACTGTGGTGTGGGAAGGAGACGCCTGAGGTGTGCGAGTGCGGCTGTTTGTCGGTCCCCGCCTGGTACTACAATCGACCTGCATGCTCTGTCCGCTGGTGTGTACCTCCAATGGGAAAAACTCGCGTGCTGCATCCCGCGGTGTGAGACCCGCCGCGACTGCCGCCTACGGAGAAAGATAGCGATGAAGAAGAGAGCAGAGAGTCGTGCAATGACGAGGTGTGAGCGAGATAGGCATGACGTAGGACTCCGTGTGCCGGCGCTCTGCTTTACTTGAGGTTGAATCTCCCACCAGATGGAAAAGGAGGGGCGCTATAGCCTCGTGATTGACACTACAAAGACAAGAGTACAGTCTCTCTCTGTGTGTATGTATGTATGTGTGTGTGTGTGTGTGTCAATGATTCCAAAAGATCACAAGATGCGCACAAGTCACAATTCGGGAAAAGCAAAGTCGCAACCTCCTTGCTCTCCTGCTCAGAGGGAGAGGGCCAAAAGACAGGCACATCAAGACGTTGACTGTGGCGCGGGTCCGCTGCTTTTCATCGAGCGCGAAACGAAGGAAGGCATGCGTGGGACATGCCCTAGGCGCGCCACAGCGAGGAGAGGCACCTGCTTATGCAAATTGGCCTCGTGCACGAGCAATGCGGCAGACACGAACGTTTCCCTCACAACGCCTTAGCCGGAGGGGGTAAAGTCTATGTTCCTTTATGTTGTGCTTCATCCCAGCTTGAGTGCACGTCTTCGGCACACAGCACCGCCTGACACGGGCACCGTCAACACATGAAAATAGTAATAAAAGACGAAAACAGAGCGCACCACCCGCCGTCAATACATCAATCAGCGAGACACAAGGCCGCACACACAGTACGGAATGGTTGGGACTATGCTGCGCACACGCAGGGATCCGCCTCACCCGATAAAAAAGCAAAGAAGCCCAAAGCACTCATCCAGCAGGGAGGTGTGGCCACTCGAGGGAGACACGAGCGCCCGCGAGCAGGAGTGGGAGGAGCCGAGGTGGCCCTCCCCACGCCAGCACACCTTCCCTCTAAAAAGAGCGGACAAGTGATTATCACAGGCACGCCGACGCCTGTTTCGCTGCTTCTCATTGTTCGCCTTCGCCGACCTAGTGGAGATGCGGCAGACCCCTTTGTCACAAAGCGAGCTCGCTCGCTCCCACAGGACACACAGACGCATGACAGTCACCACGTGAAGGCACAGAGAGAAACAGGCAGAGTGCTGGAAGACCCGTTGGGCGCTGCCATCCGATGCACGCAAGCCCTACTCTACCTGGGGCCGCTCTTTGACGACGCAAATGCCTTCCAGTACCGTCCCCACAGGTACAAACTTGGCATCCGCACACTCCACCTTGTCTGTGGCGCTGAGAAGCACCGGCGTCTTTTGAGTTTGGAAGCCTGTGATGGCTTTCGGATTGCCCGGTAGGGCCACCGTGTCCACCGGCAGACCGACACGCACCAGCACCGAGTCCACAGGCTTCATGTCCTCATTTACGGCCATCATCATCCGTGGGCTAATGGCCGGCGTAATGCCGTAGAACATGTAGTGGCACTCACCAAGCAGCGTGTTTGACAGGTCCAGAGAGCTGTGGAGTAGGCATAGCACACCCATCAGTGCCGTCATGTTCACCACGTTGCTGTCATTTTGAAGACAGGAGAGGGTGAGGTGGCCTTTTCCCATCGAACACAAGCCTTCGGCCAGGCGCACCGCAAACGTTGCCCCGGCAAAAATCGGTTTCTGATAATAAGAGGAGAGACTGTGCAGCTTCGTCGCCACGCGGGCGTTGTTGCTTCCAGCGGCCACGATGCCCATCGCGGTAATGGCGTTGGTGGCCGTCGGCAGGTCCGAGTCGTGGGCAAGTCGATTCAGAGTCTCAACGACGGGCATGTTGGGGTTGCCAGCAGAGAGCAGGGCGTAGACCAGCGGCACCGCGCACCGACCTGACATAGAATCCTTGCCTTTGCTGACAGTATCCGCAAGCAGCGAGTGAATGATGGCCCGCTTAGTCATCTCCATCCCAAGGTCCTCTCCGACCGCTACAAGGCCGATGCCGAGCACAGCCGCCGCCTTGTAATTCAGTGGTGCTGTCTTCCCCTCCTCCGGCTTCGCTTCTGCCTCCTCATTGGCGTTTCCATCCCTCCCGTCCTCCTCGTTCTTCTCCTCGTCATTATCAGGCGCCTCGTCATTCTCAGCGATAACATGGAAGAGGCTCTGGATGACAACGACGTTGCCCGTGGCTGCAAAGGCGCAGCTGCGCACCACGATCTCCGTGTAGCGCTGAATGGCCACCGGCAGCGCGCGCGTGGCGTCGAGCAGAGTGTCCGCAGCCTCCTGGCGTCCCAGGAACATGCAGCCAAGGGCCAGAATCAAGTACCGCATGCATGGCTCTTTCAGCTTGCTCTCGGGCACCTCCATTAGGCAGTTCATCATCGTTTCGGAGATGTCCTCATCGGCAGAGGCCACAAACACGGTGGCGAGGGCGTAAGCGGCCATGCACTGCACCAATAGCTTCTGCTCCGAGTCCGCCAGCAGCGGGATGAGCAACTCTTTGACATCCTCCTTGCGCGTTCCTGCGTAGGCGTAGCCGAGTCCGAGAACAGCACCGATAGCTACCTCTGTTTCTTGCGCGCTGATCTGCTCCGAGAGAAGCCCTAGTGCTGGGTCAAAGGGATTCTTAACGCCACACATGACGATGCCTGAGGCCAGACACGCTCCTGCCTTCACGTAAGTGCTCTCTGAGTAGAAGTACTTGTCGATCTGCTGCAGGCCCTCCGTGTGATCCCACAGGTGCAGAAGGCCAAGGGCAGCTGTGGTGGAGATAATGCGGTCTTCACGCTGATCGAAAAAGAAGGCTGGTGTGTCAGAGAGGAACTTGTCTGTGCCGTAGCCGCAGTTCGCCAGTCCGCTCACAAACGCGCAGACCAAGTTGTTCTGCAGATCTTTCGGGCCGTTCTTCTCATCAGGGGACATCTTGAACACCTCCTCCAGAGTCTTGGGTGCCATGGAGTCGAACTCCTGCGTTGTGTGACGATACAACTGCGAGAGACACATGTTGCCGTTCGCGTCTTGCAGAAGCTCGTCTTCTTCGTCATCCAGATCCAGGAAGCACTTCTGCCTGGCGCACAACAGTGCCATCTGCAGGCGCTCCGGCTTGCTTTTGCATTCTCTGAACAGCTCCGCGACGAGGTCTCGGTCATTCAGTCTGAGGGCGGTGAGCGCGGCGTCTGGGTAGGCTTGCATCTTTTTGTAAATATCGTACACCGTGCGTAGCGCCTCACTGTCAGAGGGACGAGTCAGGTACTTGCTGATTGCCGCGATATAGTTTGCAATTCGTTTGTAGTTCGACGCCTCCACAAGCGGTAGAATACGCGTGACGCCGTCGATCTCCATCAGTAAATCAATCGCCGTCGCCTCGTCTTGATGTGCGAGCATGTAGGACACAATCTGGTCCACGAAACTGTTCAAGTAGTCGGTCGAATCCTTGTTATTAGGCCGCTCACGCCACTCCTCACCGATGGCACCGGCCAGAAAGCGGAGGTACTCGTGACCCCACAGTGCCAGGTCGTCCTTAGTGCCCTTCAGTTTGTGCTCGAGCAATGTTCGGCCGCCGTTGTTGAACTCCAGCGTCATCGAGATGAAGGAGAGCAGGTCGTGCAGGCGACGCGAAACAAATGGGTTCTGGCAACTTTTCAGCGCCGCCTCCAGCTCCGGATACAGGACACGCACGTGCTTCAATGGTGGTGGTACAGCGGCCAGACTTCCGCTGCTGCTCGTTCGAAGCAGCTCCACCAAGCGCTCCACCGCGATCTTGGCGATGTCTGCATCGCTGTCTGCAGCTCGCGTCACAAGCAGCTCCACTTCCTCCTTGATGCGCATGTCCTCCTCACTCATCTTCTGCTCGTTCTCTTTTTTTTTCTTCTCGTTGATGGTGGCATCCTTCTGCGGGTCCTTCGACGGCACATCGACCGCCACCTCCTTCCCCTTGGAGCCCATGGCTGACGTGTCCCTACGAAATGAGAGTGTGACAGGTAGGGAGTGTTGCAGAGGTTGCAGTAGCCTACAAGAAAGCAGTCACGCGCTTGTCGCAGTGATGACGATGCCTCGAGATGCAGACCAGTTAGACTGATGGAGAAAGGCTGGTGAGGTGTGCGCGACAGAGGAGCACGAGTAGAGTAGAACCGGGATATCGAGCGAGCTACAAATCGCACGTGCACGTCTAACCAGTCCCCAGGCAGGCAGCGTGTACACAGACACAGACACACACGACGGGGCAAACAACAGTTTTCAAAGAGATGGAGACTGAATGTGAAGCGTGGGGGGAGGGGGGAAGAAGCTGACGGGTAGTGCAGCGTTAAGGGATGCAGCTATGAATCCTTCTATAACTGCAGCATAGCACCCCGTTGGGAAAATGCACGATGAAGGGGGGCAGAACAGGGTGGGGGAGACATGGAAAGTGTGCAGAAAGGAGAAGAGCATGCCTTCGCATGACGATCCTCGTGGCTATATGGATACGCGGCAACGCGAGCGGAGGCATCCACTGAGGCCACCACGGCGTTCTCGAAAAGAAAGGTTCACCGCAGGTGTGTGTGCGCGTGTGTGTTCACGCTGCACCTGTGCTTTAGTCATGATTTTGTGAGTGCTCTGTTGTTGCTTGCGCTCCACTCGACTCGACGTGCACAATGGCAGAGTACCTGCCAAGGTGCTGAGGGTGTTCAGGTACATGAATACATGGCTCTATCTGCTGTATAGAGCGCCGTGCGCACGGACGTGTGCACACATCCAATGTGGAGAGGAGATAGGCACAACTGTCGCACACCCCCTACCCATGCGAGCCCGGCGCGACGAAAAGAAAAAAAGCGTCAACGGAGTGACGTAGCGAATGTGCAGACGCAGAAGACGACACAGCGTGCATCGTCTCAAGAAGTGGTGCCTTCGTGCAGAGGCGATGTTGCTATGGAAAGGGGAGAAGAAGCGGGAAGGGCGAGATCGCACGCCTTCTCTCAGTACATCCGTAGGTAACAAGAAATTGAAACGAAGATATTGGCTCCCTACGCACCACGGCGCGCAGACGCACCTACAAAACGAAACACACACATCCGAGAGCAAGCAGATATGCAACACACTTCTCATCATCCCTCTGCCTGAACAGCCACCGGGAACATACTCGCATGCACGCACCGCTAGCAGTGCTAGCGCCCTCTCCACCGGCGTTCATGATCCTCTCAGTTCAAGAACTGCGCAAGTTGCCGGACGAGCGAAGAAAAGTATACGCAGTTGCTGTCAGCCGAATGCTGACCTTGAGCGGGGATCTGCATGTTCAGAAGCGCCTGAAACTCCGTTATCTGCTGCACTACATGTTCTTCCTCAGAGCCGAGCGATAGCACACCGAGGCAGTTGCACAGCAAGACGTTGAGGAAGTGAAAGACGATCCCCGATTGGCGACTGCAGTCGTACGTAAGCCCTCGGTTGCGGCAAAGGGAGAAGAAGGAGGAGTGTCGAATGGAGGAGATGTAGGGGTTGTACAGTACGCCGCTGTACATGTACACGAGCGGCTTGCCGGTGCTTTGGTTCACGCAAGAGCCACTCTTCTCGTCCCACACGGCGCCGCTGAAGACACGGGCAAGTGCATGCGCGGAGGCCTGCGTGGTGAGGCCAAAGTCTACGTCTACACCCCACAGCCGCGTTTGAGGAGAACAGGACGGGTTGCACTCCGCATCGAAATCAGTGGTAACCACGAAGTCGACAGACAGGTAGCCCATAATGTGCTTGCGATATGCGGCCTGGCCAAGGCTGAGAGAAGCGCCACGCACCGCCGCGTACGGCACAATGGCGCGGTATGGAAAGAGCGACCCCATTGCAGTGAGGGCCGGAGCCAAAAGCGGCTCCACTACCGACTCTACCCTGACCTCCCCGGACGGGGCGACAAACAAGTTTGCCGTGACGGAGGTGCAAAGGCTGGGAAGAACGGCCTCGACACACCCGCCCACTGCGTCAAACATGGTGAGGTACGCCTCCCAGTTTGGGTAGCTGCTTGGGTGCACAAGCCGCATGCGCTTCGCTCCGTGTACCTCCAACTCATGAAGCACCGCAGCACTCAGTGCCGCAGACGACGCAGGGTCGCCGGAGGCAAATGTGGAGCCCTCATCCTGGAGAGACTTAAGGCGGTTCACATCTAGGTATGCATGACCATGGCTTTCAAACTCGTTCTCCAGCTTGACCAGCCATCGCTGCACTGTGCGGCGGCCAACGATGAGAGCTGTCAAGGAGTGCAAGAGGTCTGCTCGAGAGTGCAGGTGCGCCGCGCCAGGGGGTGTAAGAATGTCCGCCGCCGTCAACAACCGCCGGCAGCCGCTCTTGGAGCCGTACGCCTGCACCAAGTGCGGCTCTGGCGATAGCATTGGTATGTTCAGCTGAGAAGCCAACGTAAGCTCTTCTGCTCCGACGACGCCGGGTAAGATGTAGGCTGGCTTGCCCGTACACATAGCAGAGAGCAGTTTTAAGAGACGCGGGGAGAAGAGCACCATACGAGTGAGACTCAGCCCCGGAGGAAGACGCTGCACATTCTCCGGCACCACGAACGTCAGGCGGCCCGCCACGTTTGGCACACCGTTCTCGGCAAGCAGATTCATATAGTACTGCTGAATCTCCGCCTCCGGCTTCGCCGGCACCACGAAGACAATCTGCACTTGGGTATCTGCTAGCATGCTTAGCCGCGTTAACTGGCCCAACTGCCTCGCCTCGTAGAAGGGCATCTTCTTTGATTGGTACGTGGGGTACGAGAGAGAGGGGAGGTGAATGATGGTACGGCGTCCCCCCTCGATGCGAAGCCATGCAGCCTTAAATTCCCTCATTGTTTCCTGCCACTTTGTCATGCGGGTCTCGCGGATGGAGCGAATGGTTCGACGCGTCAGGCGGTGTGCACGATACATTGCATACTGTCGCTGAATAGCAACAGCGGCGCGGGTGCCGATCAGCAGGTGAATGTAGGCGATACGCTGCCTGTACATGCGCCACGTTGCCTGGATCTTCGTAGCAGCCACTTGGTGGCGCTTGGGGCCGTAGCGGTAGGGACGAGACGAGTCCAGGAGCAGCGGAAGTATCTCTTCGGCGTTGTTGATGCATTCAAGCATCTCCGTCGCGGAGATTAAGTCTGGCGCCTGATAAGAGGCTAGCTGGGCAAGGCGCTTACCATCGACGTACACCAACTCAACACCGTAGTTCCGCAGCATCTCCTCCAGTACCTCGAGGAGGCCGTCTACCTCACCCCAGCTAGACGCATAATGTCGCTTGAAGGAAGCAAACTCGGGTGTGTTGCGTAGTGTCTTTCCCTTGCGTATAATAAACTCGTGCATCGAATACCAGTCGAGCAGCTCGGTGTAGGTCCGCGTGTCCTCTCGCCCGGCACCAGCGGCATGCTGCTGGTTCGCTGCTACGGCAGCCAATGATGTAGACGGACCAGACGCAGATATCGGTGGGGGACTCACTTTCGGAGCCCCCACACGTGGCACAGTGGAACGCTGACGACGTCGCTCTTCCGCCTGCGCCACCTCCCAGCCTTGAAGCTCGTTCAGGCTCAGGGAAGGGGGAATTTTAGCGAGTTCCTCCATATCTAGTTTGTAGTCGTGAACAGCGTTGAAGCCGGAATCCTCAGTCATGACTTGCGGACGGCACTGTCGCTTGTTGGCTGCCTTGTGCAGCTGCATGCGCTGCGACCGCATGGGCCCATCCGTTGTAAGCAGTGGCTCTAGGTCAATCTCCGGGCCGATGGCACCCCTCTCCAGCAGCTCCAGCAGCCCCTTTGATCGTCGTCTTATGCCCGGCACCCTGCGAGTCACACCAGGAAGGGGATGCACGCCCCTCTTTGACACGTCCGGCAGACGAGCCGAGGACGGGCTCACACGAGATGCAAACGTGCGTGACGTTTCCATGGCTGCCTTTGTCGTTGGAAGGGAGCAAGTGTGTCAGCGAACGCTGGGGAGAGAGCGAGGAGGCGGTGCGACGCAACAACGTCACGCCCCACTGCCAAAACAAACAAGTGCCCCTGTGGGTCGTGTCTATGCCCGTGGGAGCGACTCAAACGGTTACTTGAGGGTTGTAGGGGTACAAGCACATGCACACACATGAGAACATCCGAGTAAGAGCAGGGAGCAATAGAAGAGCGGTGATAGATATGAGACCGAGCGCCAACGGAGAGAGAATGAGGTACACGTCCATGCACGGCGTAGCGTGCAAATCGTGCTACCCCGAAAAACAGTCCCGCCGGGAGGCGGGGGCGGGGGGGGGGGGGGGGGCAAAATGGTTCAGGTCCAGGATGAGTGGCACGGCGGGACGTAACACCAATGCGGGACACGTCGGCGAAAGAGAGGGTTGGGCGGCTGGGTGAGGGACCAGCGTCAGTTGACGGTTTACGTCTTCTCCCATCGCTGTGTTCTTCTCGCGCTTGAGGGCATCTTTGTGTTGTGACACTTGTGCCATTGGCGGAGGGGGGAGGGGACATTTATGGCATGTCTTACACAGGGGCCTGGGAAAATACACCAGACAACAACAGAAAAAGACGACGAGGCATAGACGGAGGAGGCGCGTAACGCACCGTACAATCCAACGGAGTCGGGCGGAGTTCCCCAACTTGTTTACCTTCTACACTTCGCTCACCGAGACATGCCATAATCACAGCACGCCTATTGCATGGTGAAATCGAGATTGTCTTCCTCCGCTTCCTTCCGCACGGCATCCGCGTTGGGCACCACCGGGGCCGTAGTGGACTGGCCAATTGTGCGCGTCTTCACACTGTCCGCATTCGGGTCCTTCATGAGACCCTCACTCACCACTTGCAGCTTCTTGCGCAGCACGGCTACAGCGTCGTATACAATCTGCAGGACCGGTAGCACACCTGTCGACTCCACTGTAAAGGTGAAGTCGAAGTAGCCCACCTTGTTCTTCTTCTGTCGCACAAACACAAGCGGCTCGGGAAGCCTGTCGAACGGGGGCTCCTGCGATGTGCACTCGCGACAAAAGATGCAGGCGTCCTTGTTTTGCACCTCCACCTGCCCAGTGCGCTCCACAAATCGAAAGACGCTCCGCGGACAGCGGGCCACCCACTCCCGCGCTTTCGCCTTCCCAAGCGCCTGAAACCCGTTCGGGTTGAGGATGATCTCAGGGGCATAGCGCATCGCCACCGTCGCCACGGGCATAAACTTGGCGTGTGTCTTTGCGATGTTCTTCCGAATTACAATATGCAGATCCAGCACCTGGCTGCGTCCCAGCGTGACCAACCAAATGCCATGCGCCTCCGCGCTTACGGGGTACACCTCAGCGTCATCGATCTGCAAAGAATCGCCAATGAACACCTGCTTACTATGCTGGTTTGGTGGGCACTGCACCTTCAGTGAGCCGGTAATTTGGCAGTCCGGGCACCCGCTTCCACCACAGCCGCAATCTTGCGGGAAGTTCAAGCGCTTCGCCTTCTCGGAAAAGAGCGGCACAAGGCCGAGGCGGTGAGCGATCATTTCATCTGGCAGCACCGACGTGTTCTGGCGGATTGTGACGTACTCGATAGCCAACGTCGGAATCTCCGCCAGCATGACACGTCGCAGGGCGTTCGCGAAAGCGCTGTCCACCTCGTTGAGCTGAAACGTCAGCGTCTCGCCCGCGGCGTGCTCGTTCTTAACGCACTCAACAATCTCCAGCCTCATGACTTCGATAACACGTGCACGCAAGTGAAGGCGAAGAAATCTGCGGCGTTCGCGCGGTTGGCGTCCGTGCTTCCTTTCGCTTCTTGGGCAACGTGGCAGCTGCTGAGTGGGCCGGCGGAATGGCGCGGTCACGTCTCTCCCCCCCCCCTCCCTCCGGCAGCGTCACCCAGTTGACGGCACGCGAAGAGAGGAACAACCGAGCAAGAGCCTCTAGATGGCACCGATGCGGCAGTTCCCGATCGGGTGTGCCACACCTGTCTTACACCCTTGTTTGAGCGAGCTACACGCACGTGCGCGAGATAGACCCCTGCCTGCACCGCCTTAAGGCAGCCGCAAAATGCAGATAGCCCTTTGGGGAAGAGGCGCTAGGGCGGGTGGCGCGAGTGAGCCGAGAACTCACAAGAACGCAAGCAACTTTCACGCAGCACAAACCACGGGAACAGCTGAGGAGATATGAAGGTGCGCACCCCCCAGTGTATGGCAGCGTTAGTGGGTGCCTGACTACGTATGAGTACTTGCAGCGCACGTTCACCGCCGCTGTACGTCTTCCTCCTTTTGCTGAGTTCCACTTCTCCTGTAATTTGTTGTGGCACGAACACGGACATCAGCACACATGTGTGCAGTCGCATCGTTAAGAGTGGCACCGAACAAAATAGAATCGGGGAAGCGGTTCCCACGTGTGTGCGGTAGTGCAGCGTACGAGAGAGAGAGAGAGAGAGAGACAAGATCCAGTGAATGACATCGAGTGTGAGAAAATATGGTCCCCCAGCGGGGACCCCAACACACACTATGGGGGTACACACACACACACACGAGCTCCCCCCCCCCGTGTGAGGAGTGAGCGAAGTGGGAGCTCTACAAGAGCATCATTCGAAGAAGGGAAAGACACCCGATCACTCCAGAGAAGACATGTTCGTGCATCCAAGCAGGAGCCACGGGCGAGGCTGTGAGCAAAGACGCTCGCACGCGCACGCACGCAGCAGTCGTCGCTTCACTTTTGCAAGTGTGCGACGGGCAGTCAGCAGCTGTCGCTTTGTTTCGAGTTTGCCTCTTCCCTCTCGGCACTTTTAGTGTTTCAAGGCGCGCTCCTCAGAGGCCTAAAACGGAAGGAGCGAAAAGGAAGTGAATTGGGTGGGATGGGGAAGAAGCGATGACGCCAAATACATAGAATGCACACAGCACGCAGGCGCCCGGGCCTTGCAGACACGCGCAGAGAGAGAGAGAGAAAGAGTGAGAGAGACATCTACAAGCACTGCTCATCTGCAGTTCTATGGTCAGGTAGGGCCAGAGGGACACAAAGAGAGCGCAAAAGAGGCGCATGTGACACGGCAAAGCGCGCAGTTGCCGCCAGCCATCGCCCTACTCCTTGAGTGTCAGGTACAGCTTTTTCAGCTGCCGTGCCTCCCAACGAACAGTGTTGCGCGGCGATGTGTCCTGCTTAGACGGGTCCGGGTGGATAAAGGCAAAAATCTTTTCGCCATGCAAGTCCGCCTGGTCAAAGAAAAAGAGGATCTCCTCGAAGGAGGAATCCTTCAGCGAAACCATGTGCTTCGCCAGATTCATGGCCAGCGCGAGGAAGCATCGCTTGGCGTAGAACCATGTGTCTGTCATGATCTTACGCTCGTATGGCTCCAGCGACTTGATGATGCGGGAGATGCCAAACTCGAAGTTTCCCTTGGAGCAGTAGAGGGTGCCAATGACCAAGTTCACAATGCACAAGTGCAGTGGCTGCTTGGAGGAGTCCTCGTAGGTTAACCGCTCCTCCGCTCGCTCGATGCGGCGCATGATCTCCTCTGCCTGTTCATTTTGAGCAGTCATGATGTACGAGACGCACAAGTTTGCCAGTACAATAGCACTGCAGTTCAGAATGTTCTCTCGGTTCGCCTCCACCACAGGCGAGTAGTACCGAATGGCCTCTTTGAACTTCGTTTCCTGCATGAAGAAGACGTGCGCCACATTCTGCTTCCATACGTCGTTCTCGGAGGAGAAGTCGGCGGACTGGCGAAAGAGCTGCTCGACCATCGGATAATTCTCCATCTCCCAGTAGATGTTCGCCTGTGCCATGAGCACGGGGACATACTCCTCCAAGGTGAGGTCATAGGCCCGCACCGCCGTCTTCGCAACCGCCGCGTCCTGGCTCTGATCCGCCTCCTGAATGCGGCGCGTCAGGTTGCGCAACTGCTGTACCGTCCTTTGCGCGAGAATGTCGAACTTGCGATACGCCTCCGCCGGCGACGTCTGGGCTGTGATAAGGCCATCAAGGAAGTCGTAGAGTGATTGATTGTTCTTCGAGAGGTACTGCCACGCTAGGTGCGGGTTCTCGGCGAGCACGTCCGCAGCCAGGTCGTAGTATTGGTATTTGCAGTAGAAGAGCAGCAGATTCTGAAACGTCTCTGGCGGGAAGGGCGGGTTCTGCAGCAGAAAGTTGAACTTTTTGAACGCGTTGGTCGGGTTCTCGTCCATGTTGATCAGTGCAGTGTTGTGCAGCGTGACAGGGTCGAGCTCGGCATCCGTGCGGGGCGGCATGTCCGTAAGTGCCTCCTTGGCAGCCTGCATATTCTTAGATACATACTCGATGGCCGCCTTGAGATTGAAGGCTTCGATTAGGGCGGTATCCCTGAGAAGCTGTGTGTTGCCCACGGAGCGCGCCTCGGATCCCTCGGTGTTCGTGCCAATATTAAGCTCTGGGTGCTCCTCGACGCCGCGGTCAATTATCTCAGCCAAGTGCCGTAGCGCTGGGCCGTACTGCTCCATCTTGTAGTACATGAGCGCCATGTTGTACGTCAGCGCCGCCGAGAAACCGACGACGTTCTGCGCGTCCTTGAACTTCTCTAGCGCCTCCTCGTAGCTACCCTCTTTACTCAGCACGCAAGCACGCAGAACCTGCATATCCGTGTCAGTCTCCGGGGCCTGTTCGAGGAACGACTTTGTCTGCGGGATGTCTTCCTGCTCGTAGGCGATGGCCGCCTGCAGCTTGATTAGTGTGGCCTGATTTTGTGGTGAAGTGATCAACGTGCACAGGCGGTTGCTCTCCGCGTAGGCGCTGGCCTTGTAGAGAGACTGGGCGTAGTAAACACGGTACTCTTCAATGTTGGGGCAGATCTTCGTTAGCTGCTCGTAGAGATTGGCTGCCTCGCCGTAGTCACCCAGCATGTAACAGCAATACGCCATGAGGGACAAGGCGGCGCGGCTGCGTGGGAACTCCTCCAGCTGCGTCGCCAGCAACTTCACAGCCTCCTCGTACTGATGGTCGCGGATGTAGCCGTATACAGTGGATGTGAAGGTGCCCTCCTGCACTTGCGCCTGGATGCGGCCGAGAGTGGTGCCGCCACCCATTGTCGTCGTCGGCCGCATATACCCAGTATGACAGGAGCCTGTGGCGGAAAGGGCCATCCCCGTCGGCGGCGGGGCCATTCCAGTTACCGGGCGCACAGACATAGCCTAGTTGCCGGTGCGAATGGGGAGAAAGAGAACGGCTATGACGCCAACAGAAATGGTCGGAGACTCAGAGGGAGAGTTGTGGGGGAAGTCGGCGGTGCCTGTGTGAGGTGGTGTGTGCACAAGTATATACTGCCTTCAACTGTGCGGGCTGAAGGGATAGCGGAGGCGTCAGCGGGGGGACAGTTGCAGATGAGAGATGTCGCGCGATGGACATGCATTGCACAAAGCCATCCGCGTGCCGCGTGGGAGGCAAAAGTCGGCAAACGAAAGAGGAGAGGAAGAGAACGTCGCATGAGGCAGAACAGGTGCAGGTGACTGCTGTATGTAGATCCAAAGAAGGGGAGTGCAGACTGAAACTCGGCAACGCGCATCGTGCTCTGTCGCGACTCTCGAGGTTCGGGTTAGCGTGCAGCGTCTGATTTTGCTTGGCCAGGCATACACCCTCTGTGAACGACAACTGCGCTCCGTCGAAGATGCCTTTGAGCTCGAGCCCACACACCGTTCCGGCTGTCACCCCCTTCAGTCATCTGTGCACACACACGCACACACAAGTTCTACGTACCCATCGAGGGGATGGGGGCACGGCGCAATCTATTACTGAACTGCTCTGAATAGTACACATGTGGAGAAGCGAAGAGAGCAGCACTACGGCACACAACATTCCTGTTGGGCTGTTCGCACGAACTCTTCGCCCACTGACGGGGTTCACGCAATTTCCGTTTTCAGCTGTGCACAAGATACGAAATTCCACACATCCATTGGATGCCGCCAGAGTAAGCCTCTAGGAAAGAAAACCTACAGCAGCACCGCTTCTCAGCATGCGGTGAGAGCGTCCTCATCACACCAGAGCTACACACTGCTGGTCCTTGCGCTTGCGGGTGGCCATTTGGACGAACAGCAGATGCTTCCCTTCAAGGTTGTAGTAGCGGTACCAGACAACCAGCATCGCCAGCGCCACCCCACACGTGTGCAAGCTCAGAAACGCAAGAACTGCAGAGGTCATGTTCGTAGTCGCTACCTCAGCAGGGGAATCAGGCAACAACAACGTCTTCTCCAAGGCCAGCGCAGCCGAAGTGTTATTTATCGCCGTGGTAGTCTGGCTGGTGGTCCCGTTGCCACTAGCGACAGGTGGGACCAACACGACACCCTGAAACGCATTCGTGAAGGCGAGCAGCAAGACGCCTGCGATGCGGCTAAATGACTCCATGGGCACCTTAGCGAGGTCGCAGAGGCGCCTTGTCCACGCCACCATCGGAGTGGCGCGGGCGAAAAGAATAGAATCCTCCTCGATCACATCTTCCTGCGCCAGTTCAAGCACGTCACGCACGCTGTCAAGCAGAAGACGCAGCAGCGTGAGCAAAACAGCGCACAGCCAAACCGAGGCACCCGAACGGGCTACTGTACTGCCCTCACCTCGCGTCGGCGAAACCGTCACGGCAAGCGCTCCCCTCGTGAAGAACGCTGCTACCAGCGATACAAACCCCAGCGCACACACGCCGAGCAACATTACGAGTACAAGTCGCTTCTTCCCCACCAGACCAGCGACTGCGACGTGCACAGGGGCGAGAAAGGATGGCGCTGCGACAACAAAGGCCAGTATGACCGCCCGCACTGCAGCCGAGAGGCGAGGCGCACAGGCCAGTGTGAGAAGCAGATGAAAGAAGCCAACTACCCCCGCATGCGCGTAGCAGTGCAGCGCACGTACAACCAGAAGTGCCTTCATCGACCGTCGTTGCCATGTCTGCCGCGCAAAGCCCCGAAAGTCCATCGTCGCGTCGCCAAACCCTGAGAAAGACCGCATACTGAGGCTGCACTCTTCACGTGCCGCGCTTGCTGCCTCCTCCCCATGAGAGTTGCACCGCCACCGTTGCGGGCCGCTAAAGATACCTACGGCCACGCCGCACAGACCGAGAAGGTACCAATGAAACTTGTGAAGGGACTTCCTTTTGGGATAGGAGCCGTCGTATAGCAAAGCAGCGACAAGCACCACCACCGCAGCGCCACGCGACGCAAGCAGCACCACGTTCTCCTCCCTCGGTCGCTGGGTCGCCACTTCGCGCGCTACGTTCTGTGCGAAGAAAACGCAGCGGTCTGACAAGACACCGACGATTGCAGTCGCCAATGTGAAGGACACAGCCGACGGGACGAGGGGCAGTCGCAACACACACCATGACAAGCCAAACGCAATCGCAAAACGAACTTCATTCGACGCCAAACGATGCCGCGGTATCCGTCGCCACGCGCGCGCCACTACAGACGAAAACGAAACCATGTCAGCTTCATCAAGGACATTGCAAACCGTGTATACCAGCTGGGCTGCAATGAGCACACAAAGACCTGTCTTTGAGATGTGCACGCGCCATCGGCACGTGTCGGCGAGACCTGCCTTTTTCCCGTTGCACGTATCCACAAGCAGAAACCCATGCATGTAGTACTCCATAAAGAGCGCCACGAAGACGGCGTGCAGCGACTGCAGAACGAAGCTGTGCGTCCCGAGCAGCAGAAGGTCTCGCCGCGTGCACACAGCCATCTCAAAGAAAGAGGTCAGAGGAGAGCGGGTAGGAAGACAAAGGATGTGCAGGACGCGAGAGGGGCTCGTGAGCACATCTACTTGCCTGCAGGTCTGCCACTAGAGAATGAAGGAGAGGTTGACTAAAAATATTTGCTTCCTCCACTTTAGAAACCAAGACGCCGCAGTTCTGTGCGAATGTGTAGGCGTGTGTTTATCACGGTCGCTGTCACGCAAGCGGATGCCACCGGCCCTCTGCTGGCCACAGCGCGCGGAAGGTGAGAAGGCTTTACGCACGGGACAAAGGAAAACTTGACGGAGCAGACCACACGACAAGTGGAAGGCAGACAGTGTAGCGAGACAGACACCCCGTGGCACACACATACCCGCACATGCGACGAGCAAACGAGTCACCTCCGCGGCAGCCTGAGATAGGCACCCACACGTGCGCGCATGTGCAGACAAGCGCGACCCCGGTGAACTAGTTGCAGACACAAGCGTGTGGGCAGTGTGAGACGTGCCAGCGAACAGGAGACCAAGAATAGCAGCAGAGACGTGTTGAAGAGAGAAAAGGGAGAGGGCAGGGGTAAGAAAAGCATGGCAGAGTAAGAGTACGCACTCGCGCAGATGTTGTTGGGCTTTTAGGGAGCGCACCTTGTCAGTGCGCCGAGAAGCCCATGGAACGGAGGATAGCAAGAAGGAAACAGGAGAACACTTGGAGATGAAAAAAGGTGAGGCGGGTCGGGTGCGCCTGACATCTCCTACCTTTTAAGTGTGTGTTTAGCGGCCTCTGAGCACACACATGAACACTCACGCGTACACGTACATAAAGAGAGGGGGCGTCCAGAGCACCGACACGAGAGAGAGAGAGATGTATCACCGCCACCCCATGCATGCACGCTGACAAGCAGATACATAGAGATGGACACCTCTATCTGCAAGTGTGTCTACGTGTGTAGATGCGTGTGTACAATCGGGGGAGGAGGGGTGAGGGAGGGACACAGACGATTGAGGACAATGGCGGGATGCACGGGAGCAAACAGAGACGCCGACGTCTTCGTCGCTTCCGTCGCCCGTACAGGTACCTGTACGTGAGAGCACACACGCTCTGTCGCCGGCGTCAACGACAGCTGAGATGAAAGAGCGGAGAGAGGCAGTTCCGCCGGGGCTCATGCGCGGCAGGAATGCAAGCGGGTCTTGTACACAAGCACGCCGATGTGGGCATACATCTGCGTCGGTGGGTGGTTGCGCGTGCGGAGCCACTCCTCCTTCAAGCATCCTGACTCTCCAGGTGAAGACAGGAAGGGGACTCCGATGAGTGATGTCTGCGCTAGAAACAGTACAAATAGCAGGACAGAAGGCTATGAGGTCGCTGGCACCAACGCCCTCCACCGCCCACAGAGACACATGCAGACACACTATCGGGCAAGGGCTGCGTGAGCAACCTTCATCGGCCTCTGTGCTCGGGCGCTCAGCACACAATAGCCGAGCGTGCATCCTTCATGAGCGGGTGGTGCACGTCGCCTGGACACCGCTTGCACTTATCATGTTCGGTACTGTGAAATACGAATTTGCCGGCCTCTATCCGGTGAGCCGGATCGTGCGAGAAGCATGTAAGGGTTTAACGCTGGGGGGAAGCGTTTGTTGCACGAGTTCCCTCCCCCCCCCCTGCGGATCCTGAATCCCGCTTTCCTATTCCCACAGCTAAATGGATGATTGAGTGCACATCTGGCGGTACCAGATCTTTCAGCTGTAATGGTCGGCTTGGGGGGATAGCCACGCTCTCGCCTGGGGTCAGGTCGCCTCGACCGCATTCTCTTGACTCCCTCACCGGTGGCGATGGCGAGAGTTCAGAAAAGATGGACACTGTATGGCCTACACCAGTAATTCGTCAAGAAGAACTAAGGTATTCTTCTGTTTTCAAACGGTCTCCAACGTCAGTTTCTGGGAGTAGCTCTGGTATCGTCACAATGCCTGTGAGTTGCTCCGCGTCCGGTTGGGCGCGTCATGTCCTTGATGATCCCCAATCGGCCCCAGACAGGGGTCCACCGCATTACGTGTAGAGGCCAGCCCCACGCCCTGGTCAGCCTCATTGAGCGCTCCCCCGCCACCGCACTGTACTCTTTACCGCTGCGAGTGCGCTGCACGCGGTCTGCTTGTTCGTCCGTTGGTTCGGTCGGTGTGCGAGCGTCGAGTTTTCCTGCCCGTTGAGGAGGAATGCCGCCGAGAAAGAACCCATCGGGGGTCGTTGGCCTCAAGTCTACTGTAGGTCCGGTCCACCGGGTACGTGCGGCGGCCGGGTTGAAATCTCGCTGCTCATGAACAGGTGCTACCTGCCGTGGGCTCTCGGCCATTTCGGTGACTCCTTGAGCTTCGGAGGTTTTGCCCAGTCAGCATAGAATTGACAGGCCCATCACCCCGCTGTGCATCGTCGCACGCTCAGACGCGATTGGTCGAGGTTGTTGAGGTCCCCCTCGCGGCACGCGGCCACGAGCTGCCTCAAACCTCTGCTGCAGGATGTCCTCCTCCGCGTCAAGCCCACCGCCCGTGATAAGGGCAGCGGAGTCGTTTCTTCCACTGTGTGGAGGAGTCCGTTCACTTTTTCTTGCACGGAAAAGTCCACGTAGTTGTGCACAGCAAACCCGCCCCCCCCCCTCCGCGGGACTTGGCGTTGTCGTAGCCTCGTAGAAGGGCAGAGGGCGAGCGAGATGGTGTGGCCATGGGGCTCTCGTACCTCTTCACAGAGTGCCTCTGTAAATATACAGGTCAGCATGAGAAGCCTGCAGTCACCGCCGAAGCGTTGATGTGCCACGCACTTGGCAAAGGTCAGACGCCGTTGTGCGGAGGCCTTCGCCAAGGCCACGCGTAGGGCCTGTCTCCTCTCCCCCACAATGACAGAGGGAGGCGAGGCTGAAAGTACTCACGCTTACCTGGCAGGGAACTCCCCCTCATGTTCAGTACATCAGCCAGTCAGCCATCCTGTGGGGTGCAGAGGTCAGTAGTCACTTCCCTCCGCAGTGTTGACTTCACGGTACAGCCTGCCACTAGTCAGGTCCTTCGTGAGCACGGCCAGTCATCTGCAAAAAGAGGAGAAAGACTGTATGGAAGGAGAAGATGTGTGCTGCGTGGCTGTCATGCTGTGCGAGTAGAGGAGAAGCCAGAAGCAAGAGGTGATGCAGATAAGGAGAGGGGATAGTTGGATCATGCGACCGCACAGCATGATCGTCTCATCAAGACACTAAGAAAACGGCATCACGCACTTTCGAGACGGTGGTACCACGTGCTCCGTCTGCAAGAAGCCCAGCAGCGTTCGAGTAACCGTTGCCCTCACGTCATCAGCTGCGGAGATTGTGGAGCACAAGAAGGATCAACAGAGATGGGGAGTACCCCACAGCCCTCTAGGACATGTCCGCTGCCACTAGGTGCGCAGCGTTACGGTGGTCCTCCCCTTTGGCCTCTTCCCTCTGCTAGTGTTCACCACACGTGGTCAGACCCACGCAAGTGTAAAGGAGAGTGCGAGCCAGTGCGCACCACACAGCAATGGACTCATCCATGGATACAACCAACCGTATGCGCAACAAGAGAGAGGTGGGCAGTAAAGGGGGAGACACGACCGCGTATGGATGGGTACGTAGACACGCCCTGTGAAGAGGCACCATGACACACATACCGGGCAGCTCAGTGAAAAAAAGCAAACGCAGAAAAAAAAAACAGACACATAGGAGGCTGAGCCGAGAGATGCAGAAGGAAGCAACGGTGCGGTGCATGGCATGTGTGTACAACGCCCGAGAAAGGAAATCCATAAAAGCGGAAAGAGGAATGTGGGAGCACACGCACAAAGACGCACCACTGAGGGCGACCAGTGAGGATGGTAAATGCGGGCAGAATACAACGCCAAACTTCCTCAAAAATGAAACGGATCTACGTTATTTTCTGATGCTGCTGTCCTTCAGGTACAGCCGACGCTCGCCGCCACTAAAAGACGGGTGGACTGCCGAAGGAAGGGGGGGTAGGAGGGACGGCAGTGAGGGGCAGACGTAAGCGCTTGGCGGCGTTGTCTTGTTATACCAGCTTCACTGTCAAGCCCCTCCTTCCCGCACTATTCCGGTGCCAACTCTCTCCCTCTATTGCGCTCGCCCCTTCCCCAAATGCACATGGAGGAAAACTCACCGTCTGCGGAGGGTGAGAAGTACGAGCCCACGCCATCGGCACGTGGGGCCTCTTCTCCCAACAAACAAAAAGATGCGGGCTGTCTACTCATCATCCTCTGTGCATTCCTCAGTCAGAACCTTTTTAAACATGGCGCCTTCGTCCGCGTACACGGCCTTGCGCATCTTGCAGAATTCCTTCTGATGCTGCTGATGTGCTAGCTCGCCGGTTATGGTGCCCTCCGCCAGCATTGGGCGCCCGGACTTTGAGATTGGGGCCACTGGACGATCAGAGAAGTCGCCAGCTATTTGCTCCTTGATCTCCTTCACCTTGGCGTTCACAGTGGGGTCCCATTTGAGCGATGCCTCCTCCTCGGCCTCCAAGTCGTCACCATCCGCGTAAGAGTACGGTGTCTTCGGCTCCGTGATGTGCATTGTCACGGGGTGCTGTCGCTGGTACTCAGCGTTTGCTTCCAAGTTTTTCTCGTCCCACTCCACGTGCTTCGAGCGCGACATCGCTAAGTGCCCGAGGAGTTGTAGGTGTGTAAAGGTGTATGCGTGAGTGGGTGGCGAGAGATCCTTAGCGGGCCAGGAAGTGCACACTTGCCTCACCGCAATGAGACACCGCTTCAGGAGAGAACACACAAGACAAAGCAATGCTCAGCGGAAGAGTACGAGCACACGAAAAGGCAGTGAACTGTGAAATCTTTAGGAAAGGCGCTGACTGCAGACACAAGGACGCAGGCGTGCACATATCGATCGGGGAAAGACAGTGAAGACAGGAAAATGCAGTTGTGGGCGAAGGCGTGCATGATAGACGGAGCAGTGCCCTCAGTCACGCCAGACACATACGCATATTCATAAAAACACGTGGTGCCCACAATTGTGGAGATGAAGAGAGCGGCCCCGCACACCTGCACGCGGTGCGGGCTGAGGGAGATGGAAAGAGCCTACTTCGTTAGAATGGTTGCAGCCTACTCCCTTAGGTGCACGCTCAAGTGGAAGTGGATGGGTGCATGATAGTCACCTGGCTCCCTTGACTTCACCCGCGCACCTTTCACTCGCGCGCGCTCATAATCGTTCATTCTCCGCAAGCCCCAGTCAGCAGCTATCTGCTTATCAACGCCAACAAATCCAGCACAAGGAACGGCTATCACCAGCAAACACCTACACAAGCAGACAGAGCGCAGCAGCCCCGCCCACCGCTAGCGGGTGTGTTTGAACTGCACGCGTGCCACCTCCAGCAGAGCCGGTGGTAACAGCCGCTCGCACACCGACATGGGCACACTAGGAAGCTCGATGGAGCGCGGCACTTTATCGAGGCTGGGGTACTGAAGCGGCACTGGGAAGCCGTCCCACAGGAGCACCTCCGCTGGCACCTGCGATGGTGTTCCGGGAAAGTCGCCGCTACTCCCTCGCAGCGATGAAGCAAGACCACCGGCGCCACCACTGGTAACCTCTCTCCCGTGGCCAAAGACCGGGCCTCCCACTTGCGTTCCCACTGCAGCTGCTGCCACCGATTTGGCCCCTTCAGGAACGTCCGCTTTTTTCATGGCGCTCTTCCGCTCCGCCAGTCGCTTCTTGAGGCCGTCCAGCGCGTGCGACGTTTTGCCAGTCTCCTTCGGTCCAGCAGGTGCGGCAAGCGAAGAGGAGGTTGGCGACGCCTCGGAAGAGGGGGTAGGCGTGACTTCAGCCGCGTCACCAATCCTCGCAGGGGATGACGCAGGCATGCCGTTCAGCCTGCTCGCCGACTCTGTCGATGTGGCCGTCCGGAGCAGCGCCTTCTTCACCTCAGCGTCGTAGTAGCGCTTCTGCTCCTCGGAAAGGTGGTCCCAGTGGGCCGACATGGTGCTGAGGAATGCCTTGCGCTTCTCTGCGGATGGAAAAGATGGTGGCTGGCGCCACGTATGCGGCCACAGAAACCGTGGCACGCCCGCCTTCTCCAGCGCTGCCTCCTGTTGCTCTGCTGCAGCCTGAGCCGTCGCCCGTGCGACCTCCTTCTCTGTCTCCTTGCGATCGTGGAGAGGATGTGGACCCAAGGAGAAGCTCAGTCGCGTGCGGAGGCTGGCGCCGTCCGCACCGTCCCTGTCGCGCAGCTGCAGCTCGCAGTGGCTCTGCACCAGACACTTTGTCGCTTCTTCAACTGATGAAAACTGAATGTACATGACCCCCTTCACAGCGTCAGTACCGATGTAGTGCAAGGCGCAGTTCGGAGCCACACGTCGCACTGCCTCCTCCACCATTTCTGTAGTGCAGCTAGCGGGCAGGTGCGTCAGCGACACCTCGTAGCCCGGTATCGCCAGGAGACTCTCCGCGTAGTGACAGCCACACCGAAAGCACGCAGTCCGCTGCTTTGAGTTGATGTTGCTGCACACACCACACGGCCAGTCCTCGTTGGGGGTGTCAGGGGCGCCGAGAACGCTGCTGAGCTCATCTTCAGGTGTTGCGGGCAGCATGGGGTCGCCGAGCACTGGAGGAAGCACCGGTGCCGACGAGGATGAAGGGCGGTGGTATGCCGGCGGGGATGAGGGAGCAGACGCAAACAAGAAACCATCCCCCAGCACCGAATCGCTGCGTGCCTGCTTGTGAGCTGCATCTTCAGAGGGTGAGCGGCTGCGAAGGCGACGGTGACCGTGAAGCAGGTGCTCCTCAGACGAGCTCGAGGACACGGATGAGGAGTACGAGTACGACCTCGACGGCGATCGAGAGGAGTTGTAAGAGTACGAAAGCGAGCTAAAGCTGCTTCCACTGTCATCGGAAGGGGAGAGCGGCTCCCGATCGCGCCGGGCACCGACTCGATCACTCATGCCTCCCACCTTTAAAGAAGATGCGCGGGAAAAAGGGTAAGAGGGGGCGTCAGACGCACGGTTCTCCCCACTCCAGTTCTCCCTCGTTCTTGTTGCGGGGTGCTGGCGTAGTCAAGGCAAAGCACGTGGCCGTCAATCAGCCTGCGCTCAGGTGGGTGCGTTCGCAGGTGAATTGGGGAGCTGCACCTCGTGTGGGCTCGTCACCACGGCGCGCGCTGAACAGCAAACAACAAAACAAGAAAAGTGACTGTGCGGGAAGACGAGGTGGAGAAGAGGAAGCGCACACAAGGCAAGCGAAGAGAAGGGAGGGCGGCGAAAGAGGAGAACAGCAGGGGGGAGGGCCTCTGCATGGACGGTGCAGAAATGCACGCCGCCGGTTCCAGTGTCCTCCATGAACGCACGCACGAGCACACGCACCCTTCCGTGCGTGCAGATCTCTTAATCATAGCGCGAGCAATGCTGGAGCGGGGGAGCAGGCACGGCGAATAAAAACAAAAGTGTGCGTGGAAACATTTTTCTGTTTGGTCAACACGAGCGCACGTATTGGCTGGACGGGGGAGGGAGTGGGCGCATCGCTTCACACAACAGGGGTACGCACTCCGAGAGATGGGAGGAGGACACGGTAACGACGGAAGAAAGAAAAGATAGAGAGACGGGGCTGGGAAGAAGAGTTGTGAGCAGAAAGAATCAGGTGCCCCAATGGCTATCAGAACTCGTCACCCCCATACCTCTGGGACGACTCTCACAACCACAGTGCCTGTCGACTTCCTTCTGCCCCGTACGCATCGGCGCTGCATTGCAACTCGAGCTGTAAAACCCACCCACCCGCCCAACCCCTCACCATCTCTCCTATCCTTCCAGACCCCCAGCAGCAGCAGCAGCAGTCGTTCAGCTGGTGCACAGATGAGACTCATCAGGCACGCGTAAAGACGAATAAGGAGACACAGAGACGCGCATCGTTCCCAACAGCAAAAGAAATGATGATGAGAAGGCTTGAACGAGCCTGCTCGTGAGGCCCATCACGCACTGAGAGGTGGAGAGCAAGCCGGTGTCCTCGAAGGGACGTGCTCGACGTGAGCCCGGTAACGCAAGGTGAGAAGGAAAGGAGGCAACTACGCGGATGATGGAGCCCTGTATTTTCACTGTGTGGACACCACTAGGCAACTCCCTGTGCCCTCATCTCTTGCAGAATGTGCTGCACCACCTCCTCCGCCTCTTTCTCCGCCTTTTCAATGATGGCTTGCTCCTTGCGTTGGCGCGAGGTTGCAAGGAAGTCAGCGCGCTCTCTTTGCGCCTGCTTCACCTTTTCCGCAGCTCGCCGCCGCACCGCCCCTCTGATGGACTCATCCTGGAGCAGCTCGCCCATGGTTTCTGCGACAGCGGTGGCAACATCGGGGTAATCCTCGGCAATCAGTGTCGACATCACGCGATGTTTTGCTGTGCCCATGTCAGAAAGCAAATCTGTGGTGAGGACAGAGATATGATACGCCATTTTCTGCATGGCCGCGGCAGGCACCTCGAAGAGTTCGTTGCCAGTGCTTCCACTGTCCGGCACTTCTGCCTCGCCTCTGCCGCCTCGATGCACTCGCGCGTACGACGCGGCAGTACCCAATGCTGCGGAAGCATTACTCGCTTTTGGTACAGCACCGCCACCTCTCCGCCCCGACAGTGGCAGCAAGGTGAGCATTGGAGTGGTGGGAGGGACCAGCACCCGAGGATCAACCTCGGTCACTGCGGCTACGTTAAACGGAGAGTACTGCAGCACCTTAGCGCGCCGCACCATGTCCTCGCGGACCGTGTCAGTCAAAGCGTCCGCAATAGTCCAGAGCTGCTGCTTGGTCACCCAGCATGCCATGCGGAAAGTGCACCCGCCGTCTTCTTGTGCCAAGGTTTCAGCACGGCTGCTGTCGAGTGCCTCAAAGGGCAGGCAGTGCATCGCCGCCTTGGCAACCTCCTCACACGCTGCATCCCCCCTGAACTGTGCGAGCACGGGATACACAGCGCTCGGGGTGCATGGTACAGCATCGTAGGCACCACGCGCGATCTCTTCACAGAGATTTACCATGTCCAGTAGCAGGGCCCATGCAAATATGGCGGTGATGGAACGCGTGCGAGGCTGAGAGGCGTGTGACGGAAGTCCCTCCGATTTCTCTAGCCCAGTCGCCACGCGACGCAGCACGTACTTGTCCAGCGCCTCGCGCACGCCATTGTAAAGATCGACGGCGCTCTGCAGATCTCGGGGGTCGAACAAGGGGACTCCGCTGCTCTGCAGCCCACCCAGGAAGGTCGATGAGGAATTCAAGTACCCTTGGGTCGTCTTATCCACAGACGCCCTGCCAACGGTAAAGTGCGAAGCTCGACAGTGGTTGCTCGCACCTCCTCCATAGGAAAAAGCGTCCGCCGTCACCACCTCGTAGTGGGGTCTCGCCGCCCTCCACGTCGATGTCGTTGAGCTTTTCATGGCCTTGGCCCCCTCCTTCTCGTGCTCACCCGCCGAAGAAGTCCCGCTGCTCCTTGTTCGCTCCTGTAAGAGACTCAGCACGCAGTCCATAATGACACCCTCAGCCACGCTCTCAATCTCTTTTTGACGAGAGGCAGACCCCCGTGTCACCGATGCAGTGGCCGCCGACGCCAATTCGGGTGCAACGACGCGAGATCCCCGTCGCCGGACAGTGTCACGCACCTGCACGGTGGACGCAACTCTGGCCTGACGAGCAGAGGTGACAACGGTGGTTGCTGCTTCCGCCGGGGCATCTACGCCGTTAGTGAGGCAGCGACTTCGGCCTTGAGCTTGTTCGAGACGGTTGTATCCCTTCAGTATCGCGAACGCCTTCACTAGCCTTTCCACCGCCTCTGAGGCCTCGAGGAGCGAGGATGTACGCGTCTGCTCCAGGGTAGACCGCTGCTGCTCGTACGACGGGGGCAGCGGGGGTATCTTCTGGGTCTCCCCCTTATCTGTAGGGCTGGTGCGGTACTGCACGCCACCTATCATCCACCCTTGCTGCATGGTCGTCGCGTCCTTCGCCGTCGCCGTGGGTGGGACGGTCACTAGCGTCTCCACGGAGACGGTGGCATTGTTGGGGACAGTCGTAGATGACCATGCCGGTGGTGGCAGAGCTGGGAGAGACAAAGAAGCGGGGGCTTGCAGCGACGGTGTCGCCGGCGTCCCTTTAACGGAAGCTGACGGCTTTGTGGGAAGGGTGGTTGCGGGGGGTGGTAGTAAAGGGGCCACTGGCACAGAGTTAGCCAGTGGCGGTGGCTCAAGGGTCGGGTGTGGCTGCTGGTGCGGTAGCTTCTGCTGCTGTAGGTGCTGTGAAAGGGTGCTGAAGATGCTGCTAGCCCCCACAGAGGCTGCATTCGACTCTGTAGTTTTCTGTGGGAACTCCGTTTGCTGCGGGGACGTTGGCTGGGAAACTAGAGAGTCTTCTGTTGACCGCAGCTTCTCTCCGTTCTTTGGGGTATCCTCTCCTGCCTCTCTCTTGGTGAGTAGTATGTGGCCCAGCGGGGATAACGACCCTGCCGTCCCCGTCCCCGTCCCCGTCCCCGTGCCCAGCATGGAGCTCTGTCGATGCGACGCTGGCCCCGTTGTCCCGTCACTGCCGCTGCCACCAAAGGCCACAAAGTGAGAGAGGGCCTCGAAGTCGACGCCCTTCAGCCCATGAGGACTGCGGTCGACGTCTTCGCTGGGGGTCTCTACAGACTCTCTCTGAGCGACGTTCGAGGCATCGCGTGTGGTGGAAAGTTGAGCCCCGGTGCCCTCAGCCAGGCTCGCATTCCCCTCCTCCTTCTCTCTCTCCCCGACCGTCCCGTCTGGGGAGAGTTCAAGTACCTTCTGGGAAGCTAACGGGGTGTGCGCAGAGGAAATAGACGATGCATGCAAGCCACTCTGGCTCTCTCCCTTCTGCATCGATGATGGTGAAGAGGGGAGTGTCGGCAGTGGGACAGGCACAGGCACTGGCACTGGCACTGGGGCTGCAGGCAAGGGTAGAGCCAGATTCCGTGCTGTTGGTGGCACAGTTGCATTGGAGCCCAAAGGCAGCACGTCGCTCATTCCCTTGCCATCAGAAAGGGCAACACCGATGTCGCCAACGCTGTCCTCGTTATCAGCGTCGACACAGTCACCTGAAGTGGCGGTCGTTGAGCTAGTGCGCACGGACCTGCTTTCTTCTTCCACTTCGATCGCCGTGGTGGAGCTCTCAAAGGAATCTTCGTAGCGCTCCATTGCCGCAATTGGCAGCAGCTTCGATATTGTCAGCGCTGTCACAGTATACGCAATTGAGTCACACACCGACACAAGCTCTAAGCCTGCCACCCGCGTACCTCGTACAGCAAGCGACCAGAGGAAAGCAAAATCTCAGCTTGGTCTAAAGCGCCAACCACGTCGCTACGAGAGGATGTTGTACAAGTGAGCCACTCGGCCCCTAGCAGAGCCAACGTGATCGCGACAGCTCCCTGCCCTCCTTCTGCTGAGTGCATATATATCTTCGCTTGCGTACGCGCTTTGTGGGCTTGACTCTATGTGTAACGCTGTTTGTGTCTCCAGAAGGGGTTGGCGAAGAGCGGGACAGCTGGGGGTATGTAAAGCTAACGCGCCTCCTCCTCCTCCTCCTCCTACGTCGCCACCGCGGCCCTGTGGTGGTGCTCTGTGTGTCAAATGTGCCTTTTACTGTGAAAGTATGCAGTTGTTCGTCTTTCGGCACTTCACATCTGCTGTTAGTTCGTGACTGCACAAGTGCAGTGGTACTGTGTACATGTGTTTAGATTCAACCAATACGTAGTCCAGGCGTAAATAATGGGCATGAGAAGAGAGAAGAGAATGTACAGGTTTGCCTCATGGAAGGCAGTGGAGCCCCAGGCAGAGGCACGCACAGGGCATCAGGATATCTGTAGGCCCTACGTGTTGGTGGAGCCGTAGCGCAAAGCACGGCTCCCTGCCACCATGAAGCCCCCCTCCCTGGTAAAAACGAGCCCTTAAGTAGCCAACTAGAGTGAAAATGGCATGAGCAGCCAATCACGGCGTGCCTCACAACAGTGGAGTTGTTGAGATATACGGCCTTGCGAGCGCCGTCCCCACGACGCGTTGCGCTTGCGCACACGGCACTCGGGCATCTATGCCCTTCGCTGGCCACTCCCCTCAGTCGCGTTTCTTTCTTACGCCGTTGCCTTGGTTCTCTTTCAATCTCGCTTGCTTCTCTTTGTTGCCTCCTGTGACTGTCAGGCACTTTCCTTTTGCATGTTACACCGAGTGATGTGAGTCAACGCGCCTGTTCCTTTGATGCGTCACCAGTATCTGCAGCGAGAACACGGCGCGGATGTCGCACAGCGCCGCCTCGCACTCTTCCCCCTTCACCCACCCCTCAACACCTGCAGAAAAGTGTTGAGAGGCCGCCACCACACACACACACACACTGGTCATCGCCCCGCCTCGCTACGCTATGAGACGCACCTGCTGAGATAGCTCCAATAACTTCTTGAAGAAGATGTCCAGCATGTCGGTCATGCGGTATCCGGCCATGGTGGTGTGGGAAACTTGCGAGATCCAAAAGGACAGCGGCGGCGGCGGCAGCACCTTTGCACCGCTGGCTGTATCCTCGATATACACGGTCAGCGTCTCAGCGCTGTGTGTGCCGTAAACTTCGCAGAAGGCAATCCAGTATTGTGCGGACCGTTGCTGTTGCACTGCCTCACTCTCCAACTCTTCCGCGGTGGGGGCGGCCCGCTCCAGCGTGTTGCCCGCCAGTTCCTCCAGCCACGTCAAGTTTCCCTGCTGGCCCTGCGTCGCCTCACCCTGCTCCTCTGCATCCGACTCCTCTCCATCAGGGAAGCTTGCACGATCATTGGAGTAGACAGAGCTGAACGAGCTGGACGAGCTGTGGCGACCCGAGGAGGATGACGAAGAGGCAGAGGCGGCGAAAGAACGGCTACCGCTGCTGCCGCTGCTGCTGCTACCCATCAGGTGTACTAGTGGGTCCTTGCGCTCGCGCTGTGCGCCGGCACCGCTGTCGCTGTGGAGGGAAGACGACGATGACGTTGACGCACTAGAGCGGCTTCGACTCCCAGCCGACGAGGAAGCCGCCATCAGCAGGGAGGTCAGAGAGGCAGCTCCGTCGGCATCACTGCTCACAGCGCCCTTCTGCTGCGCAATCGCATCAGACCCTGGCGTCGCACCAGAGGCGGGAAAAGTTATCGATGAGGCATACGAAGACGGTAGCGGCTTCTGACGGCAGTGTTTCAACAGCCGCTCAACGTAAAGAACCTTGACAAGGGCGTCGCTGGCGAAGCGCAGAAGCTTGCGCCGTGGCGTCAGGCACTCGTCTAGCAACAGCTCATGTGCGTATGTCAGGCGTTCGCAGCGCGCAAGGTAGTGCAGCGCAGTGACAATGAGCATGAGAGGCATCGCCACAAACTGCGTGAGTGTACTCGGATGCACGAAATCGGCGAACGCCTGCGCAAGGCGCTGTCGCAGGTGTTCGCGCACATTTGTATGGGATGCGAGACGCCCGTTGGCCAGTAGCACGCGCCGCAACTCCTCAACATCGCCGCCGGTTCCAATCTGCAGTCCGAGCAGCCGCACTAGTCGCGGTGGGTACTCACTCAGGAACGCCTGCACCCCCTCCTCCATAGTGCGACGCACGAACTCGAATACGGCCTGGGATGTGTGCACCTCCCTCAGGGCGGCACTGACATCGGCGCACTCGGCCGGCGAGAAGGACACCGCGAAGCTCTTGGTGATGGAGAAGGCATCGAGCAGGTTGGCCACCATGGAGAGCTGGTAGAGCACGGTCTGCTGCTGCGTGCGGGGGTCAGCACGCACCTCGAACTCGGCGTTGTAGTGGCAACGTGGGCACTCCAGGTGCGTCGCGTCGAGCCGTTGCAGCAGCGGACTGCGGCACCGCGCACAGCCGTACATGTGCTGCCCCTGTCTGTAGGAGGGGAGTCGAAGAAGATCCGCGACTTGAGTGAGTGGCAACAGACCTTCCATATGCGCCCTCGATGCTGCGCTGTATGCACGTCCCATCCGCATTTCTTCGCGTTCCAGTTGGAGGTGCTGCGGCGGTAGCGTAAAGCCTTCGTAAGGGGGCCACTGCTCCTCAAGACAGCTCGTCAGAGCTGTCAGCACGGACTGCGCCAACGCTTCCAGAGCCTCTGTCAACGATCCATCTGCGTCCCGCTTCGAAGGCATGCAGTCACCGTCCTCTCCCTCTGCCGTCCCCTCGTCCTCTGCGCTGTCGCTGTCGCCATCAATTCTGCCTGGCGTAATGCCCAGGAACGTCGCCAGCGCTTGCAGTGCGGCCTCGTTCAGAGCCAGGCGTCCATCCACGAACCACAGCTTCTGTAGACCGCGCAGCAAACAGAAGCCGACAAGCGGGCGGTCGCAGCCCAGCTCTGTTGCCACGTACGTCGCCTCTACCGACGACATGGACTTGAACAGGGAGACCGGTGTGAAGAGTAGCGCCTCCTCGAGAGGACTTCGACTAGGCAACGCCGTATCTCGTGTCCGACGTCGGGCAGCAGCTGGAACGCGACTGGCAAGATAGGTACGCAACTTCAGGTACGCGCTGTTCTGCAGCAGCGTGCGGAACATGTCGGCGGCGCCGGCCTGGTAGCAGAACAGGAGCACCTCAGCCAGGAACCGCGGTGGTGGACGTTTTTCCAGCACAGGTGTGAGAAGCGCCTGCAGTCGTTGACACATACTCTGGTCCAGTGTGCGCACCTCCGATACTGTATCGCTTCTGCCGTCTACCTCCTCGCGTGCGCGCAAGACGTGCGTAATCACGAGATGGGCTGCCTGCCGCGCTGCATCGACGAGCTCTGCCTCGCACGCGTCCAGAAGGCTCACGTCCTCCCGCGCGTGCGCACTTGGAGCAGCACTGTTGGGCATCTGCAGCGGAATCGCAACAGACGCGCGCGATTTGTGTGCTGCCTCCTCGAAGCGGCGCCCACGTTCGCAAATCACGTCATCCTCGCTGTGAAGCAGGAGCACAGACTGGGGAATCACGGTGTAGAGGTAGGCCTTCTCCTCAGGGTGAGCGTGCAGGACATGTGCCGCGATTGGACACTGGGTCTCGCATACTTTTAAAGCGTACTCCAGTCGCTGACTGCTCGCCAGCGCCTCCTTTAACGCCGGCCGCGACTGCTCCAGAGTCGCTTGCTCATCTGTGGAGAGACTCGACCCATCATCTGGTAAAGGAACTGTGCACGGATAGCGAAAGTAGCTTCGCGTCTGATGGCGCTGTTGCCGGCGTGGGTCGCTAATGTCGGCGATCTTCTTCTGGAGCCACGACCTCTGCAAAGCGTAGGCAAAGACAATATGTTCAGACGTGCCCCATGTGGCCAGTCGGTAAATGTTAACCGGCCGCAGCTGCCCGTAGCGGTAGAGCCGGTACGTGGCCTGCACGTCATCCGTGGGGTTCCAGCTCACGTCGAGGAGGATGCAGTGATTAGCCGCAGTGAGCTTGATGCCAACGCCACCCGCGCGGACGGAGCACAGCAACACACGACAGGCATCATTGCTTTGAAGCTCACTGATGCAGCGGCACCGCTCGGCGTCGGATGCAGCCCCCGTCAAGGATGGCGCCGAAATCCCCTCACGTGCCAGCAACTGCCCCATGAGCCGCAGGTGACTCAAATATTGCGAAAAGATGACAACTTTCTCGCGTTGTTCGCGCACGATGTGCACAGTAAGGTAGAAGGCAAAGCTCAGCTTCGGGGACACGGAGACATCCACGCCGGTGAGTGCCGCAGCGGGCAAGGTTGGGGACGCCGCCGGCGTAGCGTCCTCATCCTCGTCGTCCTCGTCTTCCTCGCCGTCCTTACCGGAAGCGAGAGCGGTGCTACTGCCCGGAACCTCCAGTTCCGATAGGGCAGGGTGTAGGCATATGTGTGACGCGACGTGGTGCAGCCGCAGCACCGAGTCAACCTTTTCCCCAGCGGAGACCTGCGTGTGAAAGTATTTCAGCATCCCCCTATACGCTGTCTCCTGCGCCGCGGAGAGTCTAAAAAAGAATAGAAACTCGCGTCGCGGCGGCAGGGTGGCTGCCAGCACCTCCGGCCCACAGTGGTGCGCCGAGTCGGCGAAGTACCTGCGCAACGACGCCACGCACCGCTGCATCTCGAGAAACTGTGGGTACGTGGCGTCCACGCACTGTCCCCTTTCAATTGGCGCGATGAAGTGTTTGTGGAAAAGTTGGGTGTCAAGCTCTCGGCCAGTGATGATGGACTGCATCGTGTTGTACTCTTCGAGGTGGTTCTGCAGCGGGGTGCCCGTGAGTGCCAACCGAATCTGGATATTGCGGATGTGCTGCGTCAACGCCGTCACTAGATTCGAACTGCTACGGCGTAGGCGATGAGCCTCGTCGAGGATGACGAGGTCCGCGGTCTCGATGATGTCTAGGAGGCGCACCTCCTGAAAGAGCGGAAGATGAAGCCGCAGGCGATCCAGAAGCGACCACACGCGGGGCCATTTGTTCGTGGGGTTGCTACGGTACTGCGTCTGCGCGTACTGTAGAATGCGCTGGTACTCCTCGTACCCCAGCAGTAGCAAGCCGCCCTCTTGATAGTAAGAGAGCAGTACGTCCTCGATGGAGCGGCCGCCGGTGCTACGATTCGTTGTACTGAGAGAAACACCCAGGGCACTCGGCACGTAGGAGTTGACCTTCACCGTTCCCGCATACCGCGGCTGAATCCACTCTGCAATGGACGTTTGCCAGTGCAGAACGCAGCTCCGAGGGCACAGGACAAGCACACGCAGCGCCGGGCACACAGCACCTTTCAGCGCCATGCTTGAAGCTGCAGAAGCGCTCCCCAACTGCTGCTGACGCACTCGCTCACGCTTCATTGCCATCAGCAGCGCCTGTGCCTGGAAGAGCAGCACGAAGGAAAGAGAGGTAAGCGTCTTACCAAGACCCATGGAGTGCGCTAGAATGACGCCAAACACTTCTTGATAAAGCCGCGTGCGCTGCTCCATCGTCGAGGAGAAGGTTCGAGCAGCCAAGCGCAGGGCACCGTCGAGCACGAGGCGCTTCCAAATAAACTCCAATGCTGTCACCTGGTGAGGGCGCAGCACGCTCTCCATGACCGGTGGGAGCTCCAGCGCACCATGTGGGGGGCTTCTGCCGTCCACACCGCCGCCCATGCTGCTACCAGCATTGCTGTTGTTAGCGCTCATGCCAGACTCGTGGTGCACCACCCCTTTGTGGATGCAGAGACACAGATGGGAGAAGGGCGCAGCGGCGGCAAAAGCGCAGGCAACACAAAGAGCGAGGAAACCGCCGAGTAAGTTGGCAGCGATGCAGGGAAGTATTACTTGGCAATGGGGACAGCAACGGAGCGGCAGCGCAGGAAAGCCGCAAAAGGGACGTGCAATGCCCGTCTAGTCTTCCCTCCACACCCTCTTTCCGGCACGTCCGCCCCACCACCCGTTCTCTGCTAAACGTGTATGGGTGAGTGGTGGGGAGGTTCTGTGTATAGCTCTCTAGATGGCTGCTGAGCAAGCGAAAGGATAGGGTGAAAGAAGAAAGCAGTAGAAGACGGGAGGCACCGCCAACCCAGTATGCAGATGCACAGCAAAGTCTCATGCACGGCTTACAGGGCAAAGAGAAAGGGGCCAGCATCTATTCGAAGGAGGTCAAGCTCCGCCTGGATTGAGGGACTTGACAGGGGAGCGTCGTGGAAGAAAGACGAGGTCAAAATGTGTGCATGCAAATGGGCACAGCAAAGCTGTGAATAGACAACTTCTGCGTGAAAGCAGTGCTACATGAGCTCGGTGAGGCGTTCATTGTGTTGTCTGCGCTTGCATGAGTCAGTGGATGTGTGAGAGAAAGAGAGAGACACGCTGTGTGCAAGCCATCTTGGAAACCGTGTACACGCGACTTACTGCGGGACACTCAAGGCACCACCAAAACACAACAATAACAATACAGCGAGCGAGGGAGGGAGGGAGAAGCGCATGTGCGCAACGTGCGTACGTTCATGGAGGTCCGTGGGACAGCGACAGCGAGATGCAGCGTGTTGGCGGAGGCGGAGGAGTGAGAGAGGAAAAGGAAGTTCCTCGACTCATTAGGCGGCAGTGGGAGACGTACCAAACGCCTCCGCCTCCTCCGCGCATCTACTCAGCACTGGAAGCAGCAATGCTTTTTTACATCACACTTTCCCTCGTCTCTCCTCACCAGCCCCCATTGCGTAGCCCGTCCATTGGCTCTCAGAGGCATTCGAAATCGGGGGTACATTAAAAGGAGCAGAACAGCAGAAGCATGAAGCGACTGCAGCGCACACAAACACAATATTCTTCGGCTCTCTCTTCAGCAAGCGCCCTCCTTCTTAAATGCTCTCCCGTCGTCCCTCATCGAGAGCCCTGAATATCTTCTTTCCCAATGCATGTCAATCCTGATGTCGGCGCGCCTGTGCTCGTTGCGCAGCCGCCTGCAGCTGCGGGCCGTAGTGTCGAATCAACAAATAGAATGTGAGTGCAAGCAGGATAAGAGGCAGGCACATCACCAAGACACACATGGCGTAGGCGACGGCGCCAGGGACGAGGTCTGTAACACCAGAGGTGTACTCGTACACGCTCCATGGCGCTGCCCACATCGCGTAGTAGAGAACAGCGAAGGGGTAGAGAATGACGAAGCCGAGGACCCAGTTGCCAATAAAGCCCATGATGATGTCCGAGAAGCTCTCCGCCTCGCCAAGGCTGAAAAGGGAAGAGTACCATGCGTTGTCGTAGCTGAGTGATTGCACGGTCTTGATGGACTCGGAGATGGTGCGCTTCTGCTCCTGCGCAAAGTGTAGCGAAACGACGCCGTAGAGTGGCTTCAGCTTCGTCATGATGAGGCGCTCTTGCTCCTTGAGGGTGTTCAGTTCCACCAACGCTCTGCGGTAATCCTCATCAAGCAGGCGTATGGTTGCCTTGTCCTCTGGTCGGGTATAGAAGAAGCCCTGCTTGGAGCGGGCAGACTCCAACGCCGCCTGTGTCTTGTAGAGTTTGTTGTACGCCCTGGCCATCTCGCCCTGGCGAAGGATGTTAGCCTCACGCTCCCAAAACTGGATTTGTTCATGCTTTTCACGCTTCGCAATAGCCGTGGCATCCTCGCCGCCTCCCCATGCATTGACTGAGTTCGCGCCTGCCAGCAGACAAAACACCAGTAGCAGGGCCGCCACAGTCGTCAGCCGTTGTCTTGCCATCATTGCACCTTTCTTGTCAGCGTCTGAATGGGCGCTTCTTCAAATTGTGCTCAATATTACGTGTGCGTGTGCGTGTGCGTGTGCGTGTGTGGGTTCCACAGAGATGTACGCGTTGTTGCGGAGACGGTCACGAACCTTTGCGCATCGCATACGCACTCACACCGTTTTGTTATTGTTTTGGAAATTGTCTCTCCCCCCGCGTGCACACGCACACGCAGGTATGCTCATGGCAGCCATGAGCGCATGAGTGTTGTGCCCCATTGTTGGCAGGGAGGGACGAAAGGGAAAGGGTCAGAGTAGAAAGATGGAAGGGAAAAGTTGGAAAAATACATGGTGCCAGAGAGCAAGTGAGCAGCAGGTGCCTGCAGCTGAGAATGTCCATCGATGCCGCACATGCGCGCATATGCTCATGAGCCTCACTGTCAGCCTCCCGCCTCTCGAGGGGCTCAACTTCACGCACACGCTGAGTTCCTACTCATTTGCACGCACAGTGCACGCGAGAGAGGAGACAGAGGTGGCATGCACCAGTGCACAAGCCCCGCAAAAGACGTGTGTGCACCATCAACGATGGGACTGTTGGGTGAAGACAACCGCGCCATCACGGGTGCCAACCAGTCACAGCCCCTATGCGCTGCTAGGTGACAGCGCACCATCACACTTGCATAGGCGCGCATAGGTAAGCGCCTCCCCGCTTCCCGAGTGAGCGAGCCCCACACGCAGTACCCTGACGTGCTGTGTTGCTCTCGAAAGGTCGCGTTTCTTCCAAAACGGCCCTTCACAGAGTTGGCGTCGCCTTGCTAAATCGATACCAGCATGCAAGCGTGTGTCCGTCTGTGAGTCTGCACACTGTCGCACAGGCGACTGTCTCCCTCCCTCCCCCACCCGGAGAGCAGGGCAAGCCCATATGTACACAATTTAAAGGCAGGACGCATGTGTATGTATATAAGAAAAAGACAGGATGCGCCCCGAACGCATCAATCACACACACGCATACTCGCACATGGGAGAGGGGCAGCGGTCCCAGTCTTGTGCGCAACCCCGAGGTCCGGTTCGCAAACAGTGAGTTACAGAGACCACGCACCCACCGAGAAAAGAACTGGGGAGTTGGCACGTCCAACACACCGCCTCGATTCAACGAGTACACGACACTCCAAGACGTACTGTCAATTTTGACGTTGTCCTCTGGCAACGCCACTTCGTACCGCCTACACTTTGGCTCGGCTTGCCTTTGATTTCCGCAGCTGCCGTTGCACATATCCCTTTCCACCCCTCCTCTATGACGTGTGCCTGAGGAGGAGTCTACTTGCCGGCAATCACAGTGTCCCACGCCTTGCGCAGATAGGAGCCGTAGGAAATTAGGTTGCGCGTGTTGTCTTCCCCCATGCCGCGCTTCATCATGGGCTCGTACGTGGCGTTTCCCTGTGCGCACGGCTCCATGACGGCGGTAAAGGCACTACGGTTGATTTGGCGATGCACCCAGATGAGTTCTTCAACACGTTGCCGAAGAGCCTCCAGTTGTTCCGGGGAGACGTTCAACTGTCCCTGCTTCTCCGCCTTTTCCTGTGTCATCTCACCTGGGTCTACCCCGAACAACTGGCAGATGGTTGGGTGAACCTGCTTGCCAAACCACAAAACGATGACAGCGCCAACGTTGATTAGGTAGACACCCTCGCGGTGCACGCACTGCTCCGACGAGAAGATGGGGGACGGCAATCGACTGACGTCTTCCTCCGGAGCGTACACAACGTACGTCCACGTCACATACCATGGCACCATCGCCTCTATGGTGCACGACATCACCGAAGACATGGACGCAACGCGCTCATCCGGCGGCAGCGGGCGCACCGTCGCGAGGCCTGTGGCTGCGCACCGGAAGAAGCCACAAAGTAGCTGTGGAATGAAACGCATGCTCTCGGGGATGAGCAGCTCACCAGTGCTCGGCCGCACTCCCTGAGCCTCTATTTGCTTTAGTGCCGTCCTCCACGCAGTGGTCAACTTCTCTGTTATCTTTTCCTGTGCCTGCTGGAAGGGCCCGTTGAGAGCCATATCGACGCACATCTTCGAGAGAAAGCAAGACATACCAAGAGAGCTGATCGAGTTGATGACCGGTCCAATGATGGAAGACACAGGGAGTTGAATGGTGTGCACCCGAATACGACGCTCCCGCGAGCGCGTTGTGTAGACGACGGCAAACTGCACGTACGCGAACTTAGCGGCATAGTTGGGGCCCATCTTGAATTCGATGGAGTAAGACGAGTCCTCGTCAGCAATGGGCAGCACGAGCAAGTCCGGCACCCGGACGTGGCAGTGGCCATAGAAGTTCGGCACAATGAGCCCCTTTGACGTGCGCACCCGCAGCGTGCAGTCAAAGGCGGTGAAGCGAAGCAAAGACCGCTGCACCTGATACGCCATGCCGCTCATGGTCACGGAGGTCGCGCGATGGATAGAGCCGGAGGTGAAGCGCGCGAGTGGGGCGATCGTCGTCAAGTCCACATCCTTGTTGGAACCGACGAAGAGGTCCACCGAAATGGCGCTGTTTGAGCACACAAGTGCGCGCTGCTTGTACCAGTCGTTGGCAGCCACGCACATCGTGTACTCCTTTGGCTGGTTCGACAGCTTCGCCGGGTCGAAGCGGTGCTTCAGCTTGCCATCCCCCTCCGATGGGATGCTCGTGATGCTGGCAAGAATTTTGCCCCCGTTCGCGTCCAACATCGTCACAGCCGCCGCCAAGGAGGGGCCAAACGCGCAGCCAACCTCCTTCGTGGAGGCAAACACAATTGGAATGGACTCGAGCGCCTTGCGGAGGAGGTGGTATGACTCCTTCACAGAAACCACCAAGTCGCTCGTCGGGCACGGGAGCTCGACCTTATCGAGCTTGAAATCGTCGTTCACGTTGGCGATATCCCTGACTGTGTCCGGGGACGCCATCATGCGCGGTGCACGCAGGGAGGAGCGCAAATTAAAGAAGTAAACAGTGCTGTCGTAGCCCATGATGCCCATATACAACGCATCGTCATCCTTCATGGAGTCTAGAGCCGTCAGGGCCCCGCGGCACATCGCGTCCAGCAGTCCAGAGGCCACAGCAGAGAAGGAGCAGTCCAGCATCAGCAGAAAGACAGGTCGGCGCGGTGGACGCTTCAGGAACTCTGGTGTCGCGTAGAAGTCGACACTGCAATGCAGCAGCTCCGGGCGGTTCATGATGTCCTCAAGCTGACCAGTCTGCGGATCGATGCGGCTATAGTAGGCACGCGGCGTTGCGTTTATGTTCTTGCAGAGAATGCACTGCCACTTCGAGCTGTCGTTGACCTCGGTGAAGGTGGTGAAGGGGTTGATGTAGGCGCCGCACACCTTGCAGCGGATCATGGCGTTGCCCTTGTCCGACAGGTCCACCTCGTTCAGCCGTGGCTCTGCAAAGGGACGAAAATTGATGCCGATCGGTAGGCTGAGGGAGTCGGCGAGCTGCTGCGTCTGCGGGAAAGTAGACATCGTCGGTCGAATGCAGAGGCGGCTGGTTGGTGTGATGTGCACCGGGGCGGGCATGCGCTGCTGGAGATCCTCCTCAATGTCCTGCGGCATCATACGAGGAATGCTTGGGTGGTCGTAGAGGGCCCCAGGTTTGTTGCTGCTCTTGCGCAGCTGTACCTGAGTCACGCGAATGAAGTCGGGGTTGGGCTGCTGCGGGTAGCTGGGCGTGCTGTACGGCTGCTGCTGCGGAGACTGCTGCATTGGTGGCTGATGACCATACGCTCCAGGCGACTGAGTGTAGTTGCCATAGTGTTGCTGCGGAGCCTGAGGCGGCATGTTGTACTGCTGTTGTGGTTGCGGTTGCTGCGGCTGTTGATGTTGTGGAGGTGCAGCAGGTGCGTACGAGGGGTAGCCCTGCGGCGGCGGCGGCGACGCTTCGTACACGTTCCCATACGGATTCGCCTGGCTGTATGGAGACACATACGCTGGGTTTGCCGGCTGCTGGCTGTAGGGGACGCTGCCTCCCATGGGAGGGTACGCTGCAGGCGTACCTTGCTGCTGAGGCTGATGCGGAGATGGTTGCACCGGTGGCTGCTGGCCGTACCCTGAAGCAGGGGCTGTGTAAAACTGATTGGGGTCCTCAAAGGTGTGGCGGAGGTTTGGGGGAGGGGTCGGCTCCTCCCTCGGCTTGGTGGCCGCGGCTACCGACTGGTTACGGTATATCTCCGCGTACATGGCACCGGCGGAGTACATCATGGGCTCACAAAAGAGGGAGCACCTGTCAATTGGGGTATGTCAGGAGATGCACGCCCCTCTCCCAAAGGATATGCCCGCGTGTACGCGTACCAAGCAGCGGTGCTGGAAAGGAGAAACAAAAAAGGTCGCTAGGTGAGAGCCGGTAGGTAAGTCTAGGTTTATGTGAGCCACGCGCAGGTGAAGATGTGGGAGGTGGCGCGCCTGCGACAGTCCTTGGCGACAAAGACGTGTCGGTGGGGAGGAAAAGGACAAAGGTGCACGGGCTAAAGACTCGCCGACGACGAGGGCAATCGAAACCGAGCAACTGATACACCAGCTGAGATGTCCCGCACGCACAGGGAGCGCAAAGCCCAAAGACGGGCACACGTAGGTGCGCGTAGGCGGGTGCAGTCCAGAAGCATGCACAGAGGGGGTGGAAAGGGAAGGCCGTAAAGACTCGAGAGGAAAATGAAGGCGAAAGCATGCAACGATGAAAAGATAAGCGGTGCCACGCTGGCGGTGTCCCCCACAGCACGCCAGCCGGAGTTGCGACCTCCGTGTGGAGCACCGCCAGTGAAGATTCGTCATGTCTCCTGAGAGGGATGTGTCGCCGCAGTCCAACACGCAGCCCTGTCTTGCACACCGGCTACACCAAGCACGCACGGAAAGGCGAGGGTAGAGCGAACAGTACAGGAAGTGAGGGCCGCCAGCGTGTTACCGATGACGTGAGAGAGCGCCGGGACGGGAAGCATCAGGCAGGAAGACGACGCCCACAGATCCCCTGTAGATCTCACGCACCTCTGCCTATTTAACAGGCTCTCGCTTTGCTTATGCGCGCGGGTGCGCAGATGTGGGTGTGAGAAAGAGAAACTCAACCCCTGCTGTGAAGAACAAGCTCGCCAGGGCGCAGGGATCCCTTGAAATGGAGGAGAGGAAAGGAAACATGGGCAGAGTCAAGGCTCGTGCGGCACGCCCCGAAGAACACAGCACTCGTCACCGTCGCGGAGTGCGTCCAAATGGGTCTGGCGTCACTGCAGTAGCCGTTTTCTTTTGCCTATTCAACTCGCCAAGAGGGCGTCCAAGAGGACGTGCTTTAACACAACGGGGCGCACCGGCCTTCAGTTGCTCCATGGTGAGACTTGCAGCTGGGGGAGGTCGGAACCAGCCCATCTTGCGATATGCTGGTGCCAGCACGTGGGCAAAGAAGGGGTATCGCACGTAGACAGACAAGTCGTACACCACCAGTGCAAAGAACAACTGACCGGCCAGCACAACTGCCCAGTGAGAGAAGGACCACATCTGCACGTAGTGATCGTACGGTACCAAACCAGTGGGCACAAGGAGGTAGTACGTCGGCTGCAGGTAGCCCGCGACAAGCAGCGCAACGAATGGAAGGAAGACAAAGCACGTAATGCCATTCTTGACGTGGCGAAAGGACGGGTGTAGCTCCTTCGTGATGGGTCCGTCGACCTCGATGGCCAAGTAGTCGATCGGACGACGACGGCTCATGAAACGCATGAGAGCGTTGTCTTTCCGCTCGAGGTGCCGCATCTCGCTGCGCGTCTGGGCCAGAACCTCCGCCCCCAGCTTTGTCTGGCTCAGTCTGTCGAACAGAAGCCGCTGAGACGAGAGGCGTAACATGGCCACGCAGCACCTGTGGCTACCTCGGCAACGATGGACTTCTTTTTTCCTTGGGTTCAGGGTGGTGTCTGTGTGGCGAAGCACGAAAGGGAACTGATACAAGAAAGGGGGGCAACGTCGCACATGCGTCAGACAAAGGCTTTGGCCGCGCAACCGCTGTCGCTGGCTTGCCTGCCTGCCTGTGCGTGAGGAGGAGTGAAGGAAGGAGCAAGAAAGAGTGAAGCTGCTCGCAGACATACGAAGCACGGGCAAAGACTGGCAAAAGCCAAGTGGACGACATGACAGCACATGCATCGAGAGTTGCGCGGAGAATGAGTACCCAACAGCACACATAAGGCAACCATCTGAAGCTGCCTTAGATACAGCTGAAGCGCCCGGACTGTGGAAGAGGAGAGGGAGCAGAGCGCGCGTGAGTTGCAGTACAGTAAACCTTCGTTCCGAGAACGCCCACACACATTCCTATGCACTTGAGCGGTCAAGTAGATGGGCGTGTCCTGCTGAAGGCCAGGTGACGGAGGCAGGAGGCGGAAAGTGTGAGGAGGTTTAGTTGATTAGCGCTAGACCGAGGACGACAACGTAGTGCAACGACAGCGAGGGGGGGAGGGCATGGGGAGAAGTCAACCCGCGGCTGAGCGAGGAACGTGACGCGAGTAGGCCGTGGAAAAGGGGGAGAGACGGGCAGAGAGAGAAAGACAGCGGAGGTGGAAGTGATCCGCGGGGTGGGGCGGAAGGAGGGCTGTGTCGTGCGCCCCTTTCACTCGGGTTCCCTCCGTTCTCCATTCCTCGCAGCACAATCTCGTCGCCTATTTTCCCTTCCCTGGGAAGACATCTACGCGGACGCCCGCACGCATGCAGGGAGAGGCCTTCACAGTATTACACACAGAAACGCACACTTACACGAATGGAAGGCATTTTAACGAACAGTGGAGGACCAGTAGCAGAATTGAGGAAGACGACAATACAGCAACAAGACGAAGCCCGTGGCGGAAACGCCGTGCACGTGCACCACCTCCTCCGAGCGGCACACGTGCGACACAGCCGCAGCATAAATTACACAAGAGATAGCGACAACGATATGCAAGGCAGCACAATGTGGCTACGCCAGCACCGTGCATAGACAGAAGCGACGCAACGCCCTCTCCGAGGCCATGCCTGTGTTTGGGGAGACCTTCGCACACCCCTCCCCTCAACACACACACGGACTCGCACACCTCTCCCTCGGTCCCTTCGTCTTACTTTCGACCTTTTTTCTTCTTGTTGGCGTTCTTCTTCTTCTCAGCACGCTTCTCGCGATTGGCCTCCTTTACGGCCCTCCGATGTTCCTTACGCTGCTCCTTGGTCATATTCGCCAACACCACCTGCGGCGTCGTCTTCGCCTTCGTGCGTGAGTCAGCATCACCCGTTTCGGAGTCCTCTTCACCGTCCTCCTCCTCATCTTCACCATCAGCACCGCTTTGGTCCTCCGTCTGTGCAGAGGCAGGCGCGGCAGTCATCCCCTCAACAAACACGGCAACCTCCTTGTTCGGTCCAGCGCGGTCGCATATTTCGTTGAGGGAGCGCGGCACTGTGATGTTTAGGAAAACCTGCTCGTCTACTTTTGCCTGTTCCGCGTCCACTGGCACAGCACCGTCTTCCCCGTAGCTGTCACGAATCTCCTTCAGTCGCGCCATGAGCTCCTCGTCGTTCGGGGGCCCCTGGCAGCGCTGCCATCCCGACTTCTCCGGATCCGCCGTAATAAAATGGAAAAGATCCTGCAGACTGAACAGCTCCGCCAGTCCCCTCGAGCGGAAGAAGCTGTTCACATTGACGATGTCACGCCGCAAGAAGTTCATGGAGCGCGGGTGGTCGTACTCGACAGACTGTGACACGTCGATGACCACGACTCGGCCGCGGTACAGCAGCAGGTTGTACTCGGAGAGGTCACCATGAATGAGATGACTGCGCGCGTACATCTTGCGCATCGTGCAGCACAGGTCCAGGTAGCACTTGTCTAGTGCCTTAGCGGAGGGGAATGTCACCTCCTTCAGCCGAGGCGCAGGCCAACCATCCTCACCGAGAAACTCCATGATCAGCACGTGCTGTCGGAGTAGCTTCACTGCTGGTGCAAGGACACCGCCGTCTTGCAGGCGGATGAGGTTGCGTGCCTCCTTCTCAGCCCACGTGCGCACCATCTTGCGTGGATTGCTCTTGCAGTAGCGCTGAAAGCGGAACTCTCCTGACACATACTGATCTCGGTCTTTGAAGGAGAGAATCGACGTCTTGAATACCTTCAGCGCGGCTGGACTACCGTCACCGCTCACAGCGTAGTACACGTTCGCTTCCTTGCCAGTGGAAACGCATCCGTTGATCTCGCTTAAAATGCCTGAGTTAACCAGCTTGTATAAGATAAGGCGGGTTCGGGGATCGAGCACGTTTTCAACCGTGGCGCGCTCGGAGCGGTCAACATTCTTCGACGCGGCGTGCTGCATAAAGCGAGTAGACATTGTCATACCCCGCAGCTCATTCAGAACGCGTTGGTTGGACTGCGCGCCACCACTCGCGCCGCCACCGCTGCTGTGTCCGTCGTAGTAGTCGTCAATGCGTATTCTACTGAGCACCTTCGCGTCCGCATTCTTGTGCTGGGCTGGCTGAAACTTGGCAAGCGATGTTGCTGCACCTTGCGCGTTCGTGCCGGTCCCAACAGAGCCTTCGCCCGGCATCACACCGGAGATTCCTTCAGTTGTCGCCTCTGGTGCGTCAAAGTACGCGTCGTAGTCGCCATCATCTTCCTCAGAGGACACAATATCTGCAAGTGTACTGCCGGGGACCATGTATTGTAGAAGCTCAGCATCCTTGGTGACGCGCATTGTCTTCCGTGTCGGTGAGGGATGGCAAGAGCAAGAGAAGTGGGGCGTGGAAAATCACCAAAGGAGAATAGAAGGGAGACCCTTTTGTTGCGCGCAGCTGTGTAAAAGAGGGGGGAGGTGGGGCGGCACCGAGGCACAGCCGTGTACGTGTCGGAAGACGTGCAGATCCGTGAAGCGCTCGTGGAAAAGAAGGAGCGAGAAACTAGAAGAAAAGGAGGGCAGCAGGAGAGGCGTGGGACTTGTGAAATAGAAGAGAGAAAGCGTGATCGAGCTGATGGCAGAATAGGCGACAGCGCACACGCATGCGTACGTGTGCATCCTCGTCTGCAACGGTTCTAGACGAACGGTAGTCTCGCATAGGGATGCAAATACAACTGGGCAGCGCGTTGTGCACGTGGTCTGCGCATCAAAATCGGGAGCACAACAGCACTGCACTCACACGAATAGCGAGCTCTCTCTCTGTGCGTGTGTGTGTGAGAGCACACTACTGCACGCTGGCCGAAGAGAACGAGCAAAGATGACGCTCCAAAGCTCCCCTGCACACACACACACATATATATATATATATATGCCTGGACACACCGTACAGGTGCGGCGGTCCTCCTCTTTTTCTTAAAGGTTTCAACACTTCGATGATAACGGAGAGGAACAGCGTGCCTCCGCAAGGCGAGAGAGAAAGCGCAGGGCGTCCGCTCAGTCCCGCGTCGTACGCTGCATAGCAGCAGAGAGGAAGCATGCGAGTAGGAAAACCAACAGCTGACAAGAGCATTCGGCAAGCACTGCACTGGCACGCACCGAATCGCGACACGCGCACCGAACAGCACAACCCCGCTGTGAGGGCCGTCACCTGGCGCATCCGCCACCCTCCCACGGCGGCATCCGCGCCCACACCCCGCCCACCATGTGGATGGCGCACACGCCTTCGCTGTCGCGGGGCGCTCCCACACACGCACACACAGCGCCGCCGCCATCAGCAGCCATCCATCGGCACTCTCCGCCGCCGCGTCGTGGGTGTCCGGCCCCGTCACCACCAGAAGAGGGGCTCGGCATTGGCAGGCATCAGGGGGGTGCGGTGAAGCCGGGCTGGCCTCCCCAGAGACGGAGCGGGGGAGGCGGTGCGCCGGGCGCCGCGATACCACGCACGGAGGGCTCCGCCGTGATCATGGGAGCCGAGGCTTTGAATAAAACCAAGGTGCACGCACGCCTACACATGCGTGACAGGGAGACTCCCCGGGGTAGAGAGGGATAAACATATTTGAAAGACTGGAAGCAGGTAAAAAGATGGCGTTGCTGTGCGACGGCTACGTCGAAGAGGAGGAGGGAGAGGCAGAGGCGCGGGAAGGTATGCATGAGCGTACCACGATGAACAGATCAGTAGAGGGAGACGATGTGTCCTCATCGACGGGGAGAAAACTTTCGAGTGCCTCCCTACCCCCGTCTCTCCTTCGCAGACACGCACGCGCAGGCAGTCGTCCATTTTCACGCGTTAGCCTCCGGCAAGGTCCACAAGAGCACCACTCCGCTCCGCGAGATGGCGTCACAAACCTCCTTTGGCAATATATTCCCCGGAAGCCTTACCGGCCCAGTGGGATGGAGCCGAGAGGCAGGCAGCAGGCACGCACGTGCCGGCAGACAAGGTGTTTAGTGCGGCAGAAGAGGTAGTGTAGTCCTCTCTTTCACCCGCTGGTTCGCTGCTCTATAATCTGTCGGCTCGTTTTTCATTGTTTCATTCTCTTGCGTGTCACTGACGAGGCTGCACACCATGAGGCCTTCTCCCCGGGATGCACCTTCTCTCTCCCTCTCGCTTCCGCACATCAGCTTGCTCTTCTTGTCACGTGGGGGCAACAGAAAGAGAAAGCCGGGTAGAGAAATTGGGGGACGGGCAACAACATCCTGAACGATCGCACAAGAAGTAAATCGGGGGGAGGTAGATGGTATGCCTTGTTCGTGCGCTGTCTCCTCCACCTCCGCTTTCTTCGTTCTGTGCACACCGTGCAGTGCGCCGTGCAGGCTTCTGACCAACGCCCCCTTCCTGGGCAGACGTACGTACCTGATGCGCACGTCTTCCAGGAGACTTTCTCTTAGTCGCTAGATACACAATGGAGGTTGCACGTTTTCTCCCTTTGATATCTTCACGACACGTGGAGACTTACTCGACACGGTGATCGCACCGAGAAAGAGAGAGAGAGAAGAGGATGAGGGTGACCAGGCGTGTGCGTAGCAGAGCAGCGGGAAAGGGACAGGCGATGACAGCTGCAAGGTGTGTCTGAAATATGCTCCGCACAATAAAATATCAGAAGACGCATCAGCGACATCTCTCACCTCTAAAGAAGGGAAGGAACACCGTCAAAGAAAAGTATGGTTATAGGAGGGGAAGGTGGAGTGGAAGAGCAGAGCTGCAGCTAAGGGGATGGGGGGGTCAACGGCTGCAGCGCTTTGAAGAAAGGAAGAGGTGCATGCATCGCATGCTTCAACCAAGAAAAAGTATAGAGAACAAAAAAAAAATGTCACACACACACACACGCGGAATCTCGGCAAAGTATGAGGGTTGCAAGCTTACACAGGCACGGCGACGCCTGGTCGCAAGCATGATCGTAGGGGGAAAGGGGGAAGCATGGGGAAAGAGAAAAGAAAAAAGAAGCACAGCCGCGGTGGGTAAAAGGGGTCTGAGGCACAGGGACTTCGTGTACAGGTAGGAAAGGAAGGGAAAGAGTAGCCCCTTCCCTCCAGTCCAGGCCCCGCCCTCACCCTTACCCGCCTCGTAAACCGATGCACGCATGAAGCACAAACCAATATATAAGTGAGAGGGGGCCCGCGTCACGCTCCCGGTGACACGTAGAATCCACATGGCCCTTTTCACGTTACCTGTCGCTCTCCATCTCGATGCGCTCCTCACGCATACTCGTCACCTGAGCATCGCACAACTGTCCAAATGGGGTTGATGCCTTTCTCAGGTTTTGTAAGCACGTGACACCGACGCTACTTTTTTTTTTATCCGTGCGCGTAAATAGACATGTATGTATAGCAATGCACTCGTCGGCTTGTGCGCATCACCAGGGTGAGAGGGGAGGGGAGGGGAGGGGAGGGGAGGGGAGGGGAAGGGGAGGGGAGGAGGAAGAGAGAGCCCACCAGCACGTGCAGCAAAGCACGCGCGACTCCTCAGCCCGGTGACTCTTTTTTCTTCTTGAGAGGGGAAAGGGAGGAAGGGATGTGGAAGGAGGCAGCGCAGCACCATGCAGGAAGGCATCAAGGTGGAAGCGCTTTGTACGATGTGACCTTTTCTTTCTCTCCTACCTGCCTTCCGTTTGGTGTTCGCGCGCCATTCTACCTTCTCCCTTCCCGTCGGTAGGCCTGAAGTGTGTCCGAGCGCGCTTTCTCGAGCGTCACCCTAGCGGCGGCGCTATTGCGTCTGCCTTAAAAATCATTAGCGTGGTCAAAAGGGGGAGAGAGAGCATGCCTCTCGAGCATCCATGCCCGAGTGCATCTGCGTAGCGATGCCATCACCCTACCGCTTGTCAAGGGATGCAAATAAGAAGAGAGAGTCCCAGCGGCCGTGCGCTTGAAATGGAGTTGGCGGTCGTAAAGAGTGAAAGGCGCACGCCAGTGCGCAGGTGGAGCGCAAGCAGTGTGTAAAAGTTGTCCCAGGCCGCTCTATTGCGACTTCAGGTCGTCCGCGCGGTACGCATATGTCTGCTTGAACCGCTTCAGCAGCCAGTCGGCAGCCTTCACATCCGGAAACTTCGAGGGGTTCGCCTCGTCAAAGCAGTTAAGCAGGCAGGAAATCGTCGTCTCGGGGTTCGGCTCGCAGAAGAATGGCATCGAGATACGCTCCACGCCGTGGTTTAGCACACGGTGCAGCGTGCTCTTGTACCGCCCGTTACTCCACATCGCCATCATGTCGCCGATGTTCACAACGTAGCTGCCCTCGATTGGTGGCACGTCCATCCACTCTCCCTGGAGGTTCTGCACCTGCAGGCCGCCAACCGTGTCCTGGTACAGCAGCGTCACAATGCCGTAGTCTGTGTGCGCACCGCACACGGCACGACCTTTTTCATCCGGCAGTGCGGGATAGTGAATCAGGCGGAACACACTGAGTGGCTCGTGAAACTTCGACACGAAAAAGTCGTCGTTGATGTCGAGTGCGAGTGCCAGCGCACGCAGCAGAAGCAGCGCCAGGCACTGCATATCACTGTAGTGCTGCTCCATTAGCTCAGTCCAGCCCTCCACCCACGTTGGGTGGTTGTTGGGGCCGCGCAGCGGCTTGCCGGCAATAACAGAGGGGTGGTCCAGAGGGAGGTGGAAACCCATGTCGAAGGTTTCTTTCCAATCACCAGGGTTACTGGGGTCGAGCTGCTCTGCAGCGCACATGCCGTAGCCGCGGTGGTTCGTAGTCTTCTCAATGTTAATCCTCAGCTTCTCCTCCTGCGGGAGAGCAAAGAACTTGTTTGCCATCTCTGTCAGCTGTTCGCTACGGCCCTTGGGAATGTTGTGCCCGGTGATGTAGAAGAAGCCCCACGTGCGGCATGCCTCATCAATCGCGTGTGCAACGCGTAACAAGTCCGCCTTGTTGTCGTTGTACAGCGGCGCAATGTCGATCACTGGCAGGGACATGGTAACGAGACCGTGGTGAACGCAAGAAACAAAGCTGGAGAGAAGAACTTCGGGTCGCGTAAATGGCCTCCGTGGGGTGTGCATGTGCGCGCTCGTAGTGGTGCAGTTGGAATTTGGTGGGAAGAGGTGGGCAGGGCCATACGCAGGGCACGAACAGGATCGAAAAGGCAGATGGCAAGAGCAAGAGGAGGCATCGAGAATGGGGATCGTGTGTGTGTGTGTGTGTGTGTGTGCATGGGTGTAGGAACAAGCATCGAATGCGGCGAGACAGAGGGAGGTGGAGAGAGACGGGTGCTACAGATGCATGCAATGCCGCCCTTAGCAGTACCTGTCTCACCCACGGATCATGTGTCCCTCTCCCTCCACACCCTGCAGTGTATGGCGCGGATGCACTCACAGTGGTGCTGGGGTATCAAGTGTAAGTGTGCAGAGCCAGCCATACGTACGCCAAGGGCATCGCGGCGATGGCTGAGAAGGGAAGAAATAGTCGGGCGTCTAATCTTGCTAGGCCGTGCGTAGGTGCATGTATGTATGTGTCGATGAGGGGAGGGCAGCTCGACGTAAGTACCGCTAGGGGTGCCAACGCAGCTGGCCCGGTGCCCAAAAATGCCCTTCAGCGTCGCCATCACCCTCCCCCCTGGGTTGCGTACAGGAGACAGAGGCCCAAGAGTGATACTGCCGTGGGCGAGGAGAGAGTGCCGTGAATGGAGTCGAGCAGCGGCAGCCGCGGCGGAGGTGGAGGGGGGAAATCCGGACTCATGGCAGTCGCCTCGACAGCTCCACCATGCGCTGCTGGGCCGCTCTTTCTGATGGCATCCAGTCAACGATGGCGGACCCGTCCCCAGTCCTCTCCGCACCGCCCGCGCCGCTACTGGCACTGTAATGGGGGAGTAGGCGACGAAACCCAAACGGTTCCGCGGTATCCCCATGCACTAGCATATCTGCTCGGTGTTGCATCCGAGCCGTGGCATCGCCTTGCATGCAGGCCTCGTACCTCCGTGGATTGCCCTCATGCTGCCCCCAGGGAGGCATGTGCGTCTCCAGCAGTCGAAAAGTATCGCGCAAAACGGCACTCTTTACGGCAAAGTCGAAGGCAGTGTCACAGAACAGCGAAGGGGAGTGGTTTACCTCCATCAAGACCGGGTGCAGGTCTGCCTCCCGCAGCATCACATCGAACCCAAGCAGCTCGAAGCAACTGCGGCCATCGGCACGGTAGCCTCGCGTGCCACCGGCGCCGATCAGCTCACGTCGTAGCATCTCGACACCAGAGAGAATGGTGAGGGTAATGCATTCATCTAAACTGCGTCGCACACGCGGCCAGCCACCTGGGGCCTGGAGAGACTCGATGAAGGAAGCGAACGCGGCGAGGCTCTGCTTGTTGCTGTCCTCCCGGTCAGCGGGTGTCGTTGGCTGACTCGGGGAGACGCCGACATCGACGTGAGGCTCACGGCCTTCGTCGTGGACAGCCGGCACGTACAATGACGACGTTTTGTTCACTGCATAATTCGTCAAGTGCCGCGACGCATCACGGCAGTTTCCTTCCGTTGGCGCTGCATAGGTTTCTGCGCAGACACGCACAAGACCTTCACGATGCACGTACAGCTCCACGCCTTGTACCCCACACGGTACCTCTGTTAAGCTACTGCAGCTGTCGCTCACTGTGGATTTAAAGACAGTCTGCTCATCAGGAGAAGCTGCAGGCCTTGCTATCGAGCGGTGCGGCTGCTGCGGGGGCACTATTGCGACAAGCAGTACATAAAGACGCAAGTCAAACTTCTTGCCGCCCATCAGCAACGGACGGTCCACGTACAGCTGCACAATGCACTCCCTCTTCTTATCTCTTCGCTCCTCTTCGGTCAAATCTTGTTCCGGAGAAGTCGTAAGACGGATGCCCCTGCCCTCGCACCCTGTATTTGGTTTGATGATGAAAAACACAGGGCTGGATTCGGAGGAAGGGCCGGCGTGCTCCAGCAGTTCCCGTCGGAACGCTGCCAAGCGTGCGAGATCCGTGAGACTCGAGAAGCTTGCTGGCACCGCCAGCGCAAAAAAACGCCCGAGAGTCGATTCGGCACCATCGGCACAGCTGAGCACCACATGGCGGTCTCGACGCTGCGAGCACGCGCCGTCCGCTGCTTGAAGACGCGCCAAATGCATGAGACGGCGAAAAAGGAGCGCCTTTCGGGCAATCACGTTCATTGCGGAGTAGTGGTTCAGGCGCTGGTAGCACGCCAATCCTTCGACGCGGAAGCTCAGAACGCTCTTGTCCACCCACAGGACCTGAGGTGCATGTGGCGGTAGGGCAGCTCGCCCTGAAGACTTGAGCGACACACCATGGAAGATGGGCGGCACATGCTCCTCAGCGTCGGTATCGTATAGCGTCCACCCCACCATGCGCGCCGCGGCACGCACGACATGATAACGTGTGCTTCGGCAGTCAATGACAACGCCACCCGAAGCATCGCTGGGTGGCGGGTGCTGTGCATGATGCATAGGAGTGTGCTCCCCCTCATGCCCACTTATACGTCTGTGCACAAGTACAGAGTGATCACAGTGGCAAGACAAAGAAGGACCAGGGAGAGACGTGAAAGGGAAAGGTTTAGCGCTTGAAGGGCCAACAAGAACAGTTGCGATCGCAAAGATCGGTGCACTGTTGTAACGACTGCGCGTGAGCTGCACAGCAGCGTTTATTGCATGTCCGTACCAAGAGGACGGAAGAAGATATGCGCCTCTTCAGGAAGTAAGCCGATATACAAGTGGGTCCACCGCCTCCACATCAACTGACATGAGCGCTGGTGCCATCAGCGTGGTGGCCCCAGCTGGGCTGTAGAATACACCTCTACCCTGTCGCGCCCTCTCCCCTCCTCCATCCCCGCGTGCTGTGCAAGCGCGTTGGCCGATTTGGCGGGCAATTTCCTTATATGGCCTTCGCACTCGTATTCGTTTTCTAGGTGACTCCCTGTCCACCTCCCCGAGGGCGACATTCGTCCGTGGCACCGATAGTAACGGGTGCGTCGGAGGGGGGAGGGGTCTGGTAGGGAGTGGTACAGCCACATCCCGCATCTCGGCGCGGATACGCATGCGTGCATGCAGAGACACACGTCAACGGGAAGAGCGAGATGAAGAATAAAAACTCCTTAAAGAGGTAGGGAGAGGAAGGCAGTGGAGAGATGAAGGATGGCCGATACAGGCACACCGTACACCCACACATCCATCTGCCGAGCGCCGAGAGCCAACGAGGAGCAGCACGAGAACGCAGTGAGGGAGGGGGGAAAACAATCTAACACTTACAGGAGAACTACAGAAAACACTCCGCTGCACGCACGCAGACACGCACACGCACACGCGTACAACAACAAAATGACAGGGGTGTCTATCCCTCTCTCTATGCGGACCGGTAGTGCGTAGAGAGGTGTTTCAGCATACGCCATCTGCGCGGAGATGTCAGCGTCTCCCACCACTGGCACCGACCTCCAGACTTCCATTACCGCAGCACTGCTGCCGCACGCTACGAAGCCGTATGTCTGCTTGCCTGTGCGCTCTACGAGGAGCCTTGGATGGCTCCGAGAATCCCAGCTTTGGTCTTTGCGCCCTTCAGCTTAATCGAGTTATCCTTGGCAAACTCCTTCAACGCGGCGAGGGTCCACTTTGGGCTCGGTGTCTTGGAGGGAGCCGTCGTGGCCTTGCGCCGAGAGTTCGAGCGGGAGCGAGAACGCCGACGGCGGACTGGCGCCTTCACCGCCACCTTGGGTTTCGATGGCGAAGGAGAGCGCGCGCGGGCCGGGGATCGTGAGGCAGCCCTCTTCGGCGAGGATTTCTTCGATGACGACTTTGTGGGAGAACTCTTCTTAAGCGGCGCCTTCTTTGGACTTGCCTTGCGCGGAGTGCTGCTCGCGGAAGCCCCAGGCTGTGGCTCTGGCGAGCTGGCACGTGCCGGCGACTTGGCCGCCAGCTTGCTGGCGTGTGGAGAGCGAGGTACGGCCTTGCTGGGAGATTGGGAGGAGTCCTTAAAGTCCGCCTCCTTGAGTGGAGTCGTCGGCTTCGCTCCGACAGCCTTCAGCAGAGATGCGCGCTGCTTCGGCGACATAGGTGGGGATTTCTTTGGGTTTGCGGACGCTTTCAGGGATGTGGACGACCTGTGCCACGCGGAAAGCGCCATCGCCGCTACGTTCTCCTCCTTCAGCCTGCCCTCATCGTCGAATAAGCGGTGCTCCGGCTGCGGTAAATCGTCATCGTCCACTTCACACTTTGTGCAAATATAGTTCGTCCAGAACGGCATTCTCCGCTTGCCCTGAGGCGATGCGCGGGGTTGTGGGGAGGGTATAGTCGAGGAAGGAAGGCCCCGTAAGAGCCGACAAGACACACAGACACGGGGCGTAAGCGGAAACAGTTAAAGACACTGCCGGTTGCAACGCGACTTCCTTTGGGAGGGGAGCTCTTATCCGATTGTGCGCTTCGCCAGCGCAACAGAGCGCAAAGAGGGCGAAGGGAATGAGGCCAGAGAGAGCGAGTGAGGGGCGGTATGTATGTGCATCATGATGTAGAGCATCTGGACGAAGGAAGATAAGGCATGCGCATGGACAACAAGATTTGCCGCCAACCACATAGCAAAACGACAAGCGCTGCCGCCGGTAGCTTCCTTGGCGTCGCCGACCTCCCCTTCGTTAGTGGCCAACTACTTCCCCAGAACAGCTGCTAGCAGGGGCGGCAGAGCAGCAATTCTGCGGCAAGTTGTCCCGTGATGGTGTCGCTTGCGAACAAATTTCCATCAATTTCTCATCGCCTCCGTGTGCAGCCTCCCATGAAGCAAATCCTCTCGACGTCCTCAGCGCCGCCCCCCCCCTGCTGTGTGGGCACCCCGCCAACACCGGAGAGGTCCTACCAAATGTGCTTCGAAGGAGGCGCGTTCACTCTTCGCCTGTGCAAGCATCAGTGAGCCGGGTCCTCTCTCAGTGACACACGCGCACACAGCCATATGTGCAGAGCGTCAAAGACCTGGGATGCATGCACACCTGCAACGAGCGCGGCAATGAGCAACGCACACAGAAGCATTGAAAGGCACCAGCGGTATCGCATCGGCATTGCGCGGTGCCCTACGCAGCGCACATGAACCTCCGCCAGCATTCCTTCACACCCACATGCGCGCGTGCAAAGCCAGAAAATGAACAGAGGCTTGAAGCGGAAAGTCTCCCACTATAGACCCCTGCCGTTGGAGCGACGGCCACAGACATAGACAGCAAGGTAGAAAGGAAGACACCGGCGTGCACAGAGACGCTGAGGGCACAAACTTTGTCTTCCCGTGCCCCTTCTCTCTGCACCACGGCATAAGGAGAAACCCCACCCGGCCCGCCCCTTCTGGACTGTCACATGCCTCATCGCGCGGAGCAACGCAACCGCAGGCGCACGCCGGTCCAGTCATCGGGGAGCGCGGCGTCTGGCCCAAGAACCTCTGCCCACGCGCCCACCCACCCCTCGCTGTGAGGGTCGTCACCTGGCGCATCCGCCACCCTCCCACGGCGGCATCCGCGCCCACACCCCGCCCACCATGTGGATGGCGCACACGCCTTCGCTGTCGCGGGGCGCTCCCACACACGCACACACACCGCCGCCGCCATCAGCAGCCATCCATCGGCACTCTCCGCCGCCGCGTCGTGGGTGTCCGGCCCCGTCACCACCAGAAGAGGGGCTCGGCATTGGCAGGCATCAGGGGGGTGCGGTGAAGCCGGGCTGGCCTCCCCAGAGACGGAGCGGGGGAGGCGGTGCGCCGGGCGCCGCGATACCACGCACGGAGGGCTCCGCCGTGATCATGGGAACCAAGGCTTGGAATAAAACCAAGAAAGACGAGTAAAAGCGGCGTGGGCGAGAAAAAGAGAAGATAGCCCCAGCAAGGGGAGATCAATAGGTAAAGAGAAAGAATGGATTTCAACAGTGAGAACGGGAGGAGCCACAAACGCAAATGGACGTGCGTGGTCCTGATTCTACACCAAGCCGTGTGCGTGTTGCATACCCCTGCGAAGGACCGCGTGCTTTTCGCGTGTCTTCAGTCCGTGCCCGACGCCGCACCTCAATCGGCGCATGTGTAGATGCCATCCTTTCCGTTGGAAACTGATGAGAAAGTAGATCAGGCGGCGATATAGAAAGAACATACGTATACGTATACATGCATATATATATATATACATATATATGCGTGAGCGGAAGCAAACGTGAGCTCAGGATGGTGGTTATGTAGTGCACACTTATACTTGTGTGCGTCAGCGGATGTACTGGCTTCTCTGCCGCCCGCTCTCCGCGTCTGCCTTGTAGGTGGCCCTTCCCTATGCGTTGCTGCGTGAATCCGTGATCCCTAGGAATTGTGAACACCCACATCACACGCGCTCACGGGCCTCCCCACTGTATGCCTGCTGAAGAAGGCAAAGTTCGGTGGACGAGAAGCAATAAAAAAAAAAAAACGGCAACACGCACTGTCGAGAGCAAAAAAAAAAAAATGAAAAGGGGGCATTTACGCACAATAAACAGGGAAAGGGGGGATGCGTGCGTCTGTGGTACACATGCAAAGCACACAAGGCACATATAGATGCGTAGACGTGAAATAGAGCCGTACATCTACATGTATACGTATGGGTGGATGTGTGAGCACATCAACATAGATAAACTCCCATGCCTTTGCCTCTCCTGCACGCGTATACGCACTGAGAACGGCAACAAACCTTCAAGTGATAGGTGGCGCAGGAGGAAAGGCAAAGAGTCGAGCCCCACCGTTTTGTGTGAGCGCCGGGGCCGGCAGGGAGAACCAACGGCAAGGTGTCTGCACACAGCAATGGTTTTAAAAGGGTGCCTTTCACCCAACTCCCCGTGTGTAGCAGCACACACGCCAGCTGGAAGACTGAATTTGGAGCGGCCGTCCCCTCGACACCCCCGCCTTGTGTGATCACCTTCTCTCCCGATTCTTCCCCGCCACAACTTCCATCATCGCAATGATTCGTTGCCCGCACCCTCATCTCCACAGGGGCTGGAGTGCACTGCTAGGACCTCGCAGCACGCAGATGCTATGTGCGCTTTTTACGAGGGAGCAAAACGAAGACCATCGCTGGCTGCACACAATACAGAGAAAGGAAGGCATCAAGTCAAGTCGGGGAGCAGCGGAGCGCAGCCAATGTAGAGCACACAAAACGGAAGGGAAGGTGAGAAGAGAGAGGCGGCATACGAACGCGCCGTGCCTACGGCTAGCCACGAAACAGACAGACAGACAAGCAGGGAGACTGGACTCCAGAAGGCACGATAGGGAGACTGAATAATAGAGGAGGAATACAAAACATGGAAGGTAAAGACGGCAAAGAAAGAAAAGAAGCACCTCTGAAGTACGGGTGCCAGCGACCACAAGACAGAGAGGCATACGCTATAGGTGCGCGGTGGGGTACATGACCTGCTGGAAGGGGTAGAAGCAGCCGGGGTTCATGATGTTGTGAGGGTCGAGCGCCTTCTTGATCGTCTCCTGCACGCAAATGTGGGCCGCGCCGTGCTCTTGCGTAACGTGCTGCACCTTGCCAATGCCGACACCGTGCTCGCCCGACACGGTACCTCCCATTTCCACAGCGCGGCGCACCATGCGGATCTCCAACTCGCGAGCACGCTTAAAGTCCGCCTCGTCGGTGTACGGGATCAGTGTGTGAAAGTTGCCGTCACTAATGTGGGCGCAGATCAGGCACGGGCGGCTGTTCTGCCTGAAGTCCTCCTCCGTCGCCTCGACACACGCCGCCAGACGGCTGATGGGGACGCAGACATCTGTCGTGATCACTCGCTGAACACCTTTTCTCTTGTTCGAATGCATGGCGGAGAAGAGGCAGCTACGACGGGCCTCCCAAACGCTGTTCATGGTCTTGCCGTCTTTCAAGTAGCGCATCTCCTTGGCCCCAAACTTCTTGAACACCTCGGCAACCCTCTTGTATTCGTCGTGCATGTGGCGCCGCCGCGCATCATCGGACACAAACTCCAGTAGAACGCAAGCCGACTCGCACAGACTCGTTTTGCTGTACGAGTTGGCCGCCACTACACCTTCTTTGTTGAGCAGCTCGCAGCGCAGCAGTGAATGGGGGACGCCTTGGTGTTTGAGCGCCACCACCGCACGCACCGCCGCGTGCGTCGTGGCGAAGAAGCCTACTCCGCCGGAGCTGTACTTCTGAATGGGAAACAGTCGGAAGCATACCTCACAGATGACACCGAGAGTACCCTCACTGCCAATGTACAGCTGAGTCAGCTCCAGCCCGGCTGAGGACTTACGCACCACCTGCCGCGTCTGCAACACAGTGCCCTGCGGGGTGACGACGCGCAAGGAGAGCACGTTCTCGCGAGTGGTACCGTAACGCAGTGTGCACATGCCGCTGCTGGATGTTGCCACCATGCCACCAACGCAAGGATTCGAGGACGGGTCGGGGCCAAAGACGAGACCGTGCTTGGCAGCCGCTTTGTTGAGGGTCATTTTGCGCACCCCAGCGCCTACCCACACACACGAGTTGTCGAGGTCGAAGTCCATTCGCGTCAAGCGATCCGTATCGATGACAATGCCGCCAGCGTATGGAACGCACGCCCCCTCGATGCCGGTGCCCGCACCACGTGGCGTCATCGGCACCCTGTACTTCGCGCACACCTTTACCACAGCAGCGACCTGCTCCGTCGAGCTCGGTCGGACTGCCGCCGCAGGCACAGAGCGGGCATGGCTCGACTTGTCCTTGCTGTAAAATTTGCGCAGAATCACGGCGTCCGTTACCACGGATTTGGGACCCAAGTTGAGCGACGTAAGCTCATCAAGGCACGCCTTGCACTTGGTCTGGCGAGCGGCGAAAGGCTCAAGCTCAAATTCCTCAACAGCGCTCATGATGACGCGGGTAGGTTAGTAGAATGGAGGTCGCAGGTGGTGTACAGGCTGGAACGTGAAGGACAACGCTGCGCAGGTGACAGGAGGTTCACACACCACGTAGCAGTCCAGAGTGGTGGATGAAAAACCAAGGTAGCGACGGGACTGCGGACACAGAATAGCAGGCGGTGGCCTCGATAGGGGTGATTGGGTAGCAAGTACACGCGGGAGAACACACACAAACGCATAGGCTGTGAAGAGGGGGAGAGGGAGGGCGCCACAGCATAATGCGAGCAAAAGAAATGGGGACGTAGAGTTGGCGAGGACGACGGTGCGGTGGATGGAAGCATTCGCATGAGACACCCGCATTGTCCTCCACTGTAGAGAGCAAGTAGGTGCCTGGCCAGGCAGAGGGGAGAATAGCACGGCATCGTACAGTGTCATGCCCCGATCGAGTTGAGACAATGGCGATGTTCAGACAAAGCAATTTCAGAGTACTCCCAAACGCGTTTGATACCTCTCACCTTGCTCTCATCGCACGCTCCTTTCCGTCACGGAAACACGCTCCACATCGGGTACCATGGCCCACCGAGCCTGTTCCACCTCTGTGCATCGACGCCGTTGAAGCACACCCGTTGCGCAAAGAATTCGCCACAAGCGCAAGACAATGCGTGCGGCGAGCTCTCTCACTCACTCACTTTCTCTCTCCCTGTAGTTTGCTTCTATTGCCCTCGGCACACACCAACCTCGCACACAAATAAGTGCTGCGTGCACGGCGAAGGCAAACAAGAGATGGCGCACCACCTGGAGGTGAGCACAGTTGCGGAAGAGCACGCACATATATCGGTCCGTGTTCGTGCGTACACATTGTAAGTCCTACGAGAGAGTAGAAGATGGACGACGAGGGACGGGAAAACAAGAGCACGCGAAGGGCGGGGTGTGGTATGGTAAAGGGAAAACGGAAAGAGCTGGCTGCTGTCGCCTTATATGGATGCTACGTGTGTCACTACTACTCACACATAGCATTAGCGTTATACCTGACTCAAAGCGAAGGTGAGGGTAGAGCGGCTAACAATTTCGATGTGCCCAGGGTCCAATGCATCCTTCCACAGGTAACAGAGATGAGAAGAGGCACGAAAACGCAGTACAATGCATGAGCCGTGAGCGCTGGTCCCCCACACATGCGCATACACGCACATGTACAGGGGAGATGGGCGTTATATCCCTAGTACGTAGATGGTGTGCGCCACAGTCGCCTCCGCTATGCCAAACGGCCACTCTTCGACTTACAAATCGAGATGTGCCGCTCCGCGACGTGATCGGCGAAGCGTCGCCCGCATGATGGGCACGGCACCCGATCGTCGTCTTCCGCGAGGGATGCGCCGGCCATGGCGCTGCGCAGCCGCGCGCTTTGTTTCCGCCACTTCTCCGGCTTGTTGGCTGCGTCATTCGGCCAGCGCTGTGGCCCACCAGACGCAGTACCCCCAATGGCTGCTGTGGCAGTCGCAGAAGCGGCAGCGCCATTATCGCTCGCAGCTCGGTCCCCCTTCCTGCGGCTACTAACCACCTTACTGCTCCTCAGCTCACCCTTCGTTTTGAGCGATGCGCTTGTTTGTCGCTGGCAGGTGGTCACGTGCCGCTCCAGCCGAGCCGGAGCAAACGTGCGACCACAGTGCGGACACGGCTCCAGCTCCACGTCTTTCATCTCATCCACATCGGCCGGGACATGCGGCTTGCCGCAGGCCATCGCTGGGCGCTCATCGATAGCAGCTGCAGCTGCAATGCTAACGCTGCTCGTGATCAACGGCGCCGACATGTACGCATCCTCCTCTGCTAGGGCGCCAGATGGGCGCCTGTGGCTGCTGCTGCCGCCTTCACTCGACTCAGCAGTAGGCGCAGCGCCGAAGTCCATCACCTCCGACGCGGGTGCCACTCGGCGCTTCGATGCTGCAGCTGGCAAGTCCTCAAAGGAGTGCTGATACACAGTCGGGGGCGGCAAGGCGCTGTGAGGTGTCGCCGACGCGAGCGCATCCTGCTTTGACAAGGTGCTCAACGATGTGGACGAGCGCTCCAGCATCACGCGCTCCGCACCGTACATACTGAAGGGTGCACCCTCCATGCGCCCTGTAGCGTTCCAGTCGCGTCTGCCGCTGGCAAGGTTTGAAGAAGTCACTGACTCCCTGCCGGCAGAAGTCGTCGATATCGGTGCCGCGGGGGTGTGGATGCCGTCTCGCCCGTGAGCTCGCGTCGTGTTCGCATTCACACTCCCCGTCGCTTCCCGTTGTGCTCGCTGCCAGTAGTTGCGTTGCGCGGTTGCCCGCTGCTGTGCACTCAGCCGCAGTTTAAGGAAGTGAATGAAGTTGATCTCTCCCGCCGTCGACTCTTGCAGCAACGTCGTCTGCTCTGACAACAACGAGCGGCCATCAAAGCCACCGTCAGAGTGTGCGCATGAGCCATCTCGTGCCGCGGACATCTAGTCGCGCCACTCGAGATCCGGCGGGATAAGGTGGTTCGCGGATTAAACTGTAGAATGAAAAGACAATTCAATGGGGTAAGGGGCCGTAGACGGAGGCGACAACGCCAGAATGTGGGAAAGTTGAGTATGTGGTTGTGCGAGACAGTTTAACTGGCCTTGGAGGTGGGTGCGTGGGAGGGGTCCACAAGCGGGAAGAAGAGAGAGAGTCGGCAAGGAGAACTAAGCGCAAGTAAACACAATGTACCAGCCCAGGATTGTGTCGCAGGTTGATCGGACCGGTGTGCTCTACGCGATCAAGAGGCGCACACAGAACACGCACAGAAAGAAGGCAGGTCCTATTAAGGGATGTAGGTGCGTGCGAGGGAGAAGAGGGCGTTGATTGAGGCAGAGGGAGCGGAAAATACAATGAGTGGAGAAGGAGGGAGAACGAACTAAAATATGTGGCGGTGGGTACCAGAAAGCCAACAATAGAGAGGATGTAGGAGGGAAGGGGGAGAGAGGGGGAGAGGGAGGGAGGCACAGGTGCACAAGAGCACGACGGTCCTGCAGTGGCAGCGCTGCCTGTGCTACAGAGAAAACTCTTTCACGGTGGAGTACAATCTATGGTAGATGATGAGGCGTTGGTGTTCGTGTGTATGCATGTGCGTACTTGTGTACTTGTATGTTAGGGAAGGGGGAGGAGGCGCAATGCATCAAGCACTGGCGCGTTGCTGCACGCCCGAATGTACGCGTGCACCGCAGATGTGTTGGAGAAAGGGGGATGGGGGATGGGGGATGGGGAGGGGGGGTGGGGTTTGAGAAAACAGAGAGGACGTGCATAGGAGAGGGCAAAGCACGGAAGAAGCCCATAGAGAAGTGCTGGCGGCCTGCAGCCTCGCTCACTGGCAAGAAGCCGTGGAAGAGTGCGTACAGGTTGGGCGCCGCATCGGTGAAGACCCCAGGAGAAGGAGGATCCACTACAGAAGCAAAACTTCGAGTGCATCGCTCCCTGGCAGCCGTCGTAAATCGCTGGACAGCACAGCAACGGCAGCGACATCCCTTTTGTATCTTAAACAGACAGCCGTGTCCCCCACCCATAGACGCACATGCGTACAGCATTGACTCTCCTGCCATGTAGCAACTTCACTGTTGCTGGCTATGTCTTCTGTGCGGCCTGTTCGTGCCACTCAGGAGATGAAGAGTCACACACTATTCGGCGTCATCTTACACAGCCCACGTGTCGAGTCACATCCAGCGTGAGGGTGGCCGCAGCTACGCATTGCGCATAACCACGTACTTGCGCGCTGAGCAACCGAACTCCAACACATCCGAGTCAATCACCGTTGTTGCCTCCATTGCCGGCACCACCTCGCCATTCAGCTTTGTGTGGTTCGTGGATCCTAGATCAATCAGCTGTAACTCGACTGTCCACACCACAGAAGGGTCACCACCAGCAGAGGTCAGAGCCTCCTCCAGCTTTGTCCACATGGCAGTGCACAAGGATCGAAAAGCCTGCGTGCTCTCTGCAAACAGAGGCACATTCGCCCCTGGCAACGGTAGCATCAGTGCGGCCGCTGACATCGCCTTCATTTTTTCCGTTATGTGGGCACTAAAATCGGCCTCGTCTGCCAAGACGAACCGCATCTCCATAGAAGCGTGTTGGCCAGAGCACGAGGGGTGTATGAGCTGCACATCATTCACATCTGGGTCCTTCCCCAGCAGCCACACCGAACGCCACGTGATGTTGGCATACTCTGTCACTTTTCTGTCATCCTTCATGACCAGCAACTTGTATGTGGGAATGAAGAAGGTACAAGACGAGCCGCGCTCCGGCGGCGATATTGGCCCATTTTTACCGCGGACGAACTCGTCTCTGTGCCACTCAAGTACCCCTCTGTAGAGGGCAGCGAGCTGCTCACGCGATGGGTCTGGGGGGGCAACTGCGGAGGTAGTCCGTTGCACTCGCGCTTCTGCCGCCCAACGGCGCCACCACTGTACAAGGCACTCGGCAATGGTAGCTACGCGCAGGTAAGTGATCAGTGTAGGGTCCGAAGAAAACGATCTTGCTGTCCCGGGCACGCTACTATCAGCACCATCAGCTTCATCTTCGCGACGCAGGGCATCAAGCAGTTGCTGGGGTATTGTGAGGAGGGAAGGATACCACTTGACAGGGCGTGGCGCGCTTGAGCCTCCTGGCTGCAGCAGGCGGGGGCGTGTAACCGGCAGGCCACCGAGACGGGAAGTCAATAGCCCTGTGCGGCCATAATTTGGAACTTCCATGATGACTCCTCTGCTAGTCTGCAGGGGTGCACTCACGCACACGTGCGCGGGCGCAGCCGCGTTTTGAAGGCGCCAGCGCGAAGCAGTCAGCCGCACAAAAAAAACAAAAAGGAGAGCGGAGGTAGCAGAAAGTCATGACATAGCACACGCCTGCACGACGGAAGTCCCCGTTAACCATCTCTCTCGTGGCGTACAAACTTTGTCTTCCCGTGCCCCTTCTCTCTGCACCACGGCATAAGGAGAAACCCCACCCGGCCCGCCCCTTCTGGACTGTCACATGCCTCATCGCGCGGAGCAACGCAACCGCAGGCGCACGCCGGTCCAGTCATCGGGGAGCGCGGCGTCTGGCCCAAGAACCTCTGCCCACGCGCCCACCCACCCCTCGCTGTGAGGGTCGTCACCTGGCGCATCCGCCACCCTCCCACGGCGGCATCCGCGCCCACACCCCGCCCACCATGTGGATGGCGCACACGCCTTCGCTGTCGCGGGGCGCTCCCACACACGCACACACACCGCCGCCGCCATCAGCAGCCATCCATCGGCACTCTCCGCCGCCGCGTCGTGGGTGTCCGGCCCCGTCACCACCAGAAGAGGGGCTCGGCATTGGCAGGCATCAGGGGGGTGCGGTGAAGCCGGGCTGGCCTCCCCAGAGACGGAGCGGGGGAGGCGGTGCGCCGGGCGCCGCGATACCCACGCACGGAGGGCTCCGCCGTGATCATGGTGCCCACATAAGTTGAGGGTCAACGGTTTTGGCGGAGCTTTGTGAGAGTGACAGAAAGAAGGGAAGGGCAGGCCCAAGAAAGAACCGTCAGACATGCAAGCGCAGAGAATTCATGGACGAGGGCAGTGCGGCAGTGGAGTGTACCTATCAGCCTTTTTCACGTGGGGGGGGGGGGGGCACCGCTGCCTTGGATCCCCGATCCGTCTTGTGCGCGTCATTCGCTACCAAGCCGAAGTACGGTCACCCTTGCGCGACTCTCCCGGTACTGAGCGGCTGGAAGGGAGGGACCGGCGCAGCGAGTAAGGGGTGGGGACCTTGGCACGCTCGGGGCGTGTCCTTCCCCGTCACGGTAAACAACGGTGCACGCGCACACCAGTATACAGAGTACTACATAAATGACTGGGACTTGGCCCAGCTTTGCGCGTGCGGACATGGCCTCACACGCATGTGTTTGAGGTGGCCAGTGGCTCCGCGAGATGAATGCCACCACCCCCTAAGCCGTGACGTTGTGGGGACCTGTCCATGTGTCGCTTTATTTTCTTCTTTGTCTGCGCCTGGTCATGCGTCCAACAACAACAGGAGGGGCAGACTATGCGTCGCCAGGGAGAGCGGGAAAAAAATGAGGGAGGAAGGGAGCGCGACTCTAGTGCTGCCATGACGATAATGGCCGCGGTGCCAGTGTCACTGCACCATACAGCGACACCACACATCCTACATCCTCATCGCGTTCTCTCTCTTCTTTTATTCCTCGGCTTAGTCTGCAACCACCACGCTGTCGCCCCCTGCGCTGTCCTCCACACACGACTATCGCCTCCTTCGGAAGGTAGCGACAATCACAATCACCGTGGAAGCGGAAGAACACACATGAAAAGAGAACCACAATCATCGGCAGATGCCACGAAAAGAGGGAGACGCACGAGATGCCGATGAACTAATGGGCAAAAATGATGCGAGGTATGGCAATGTTTCGCTACTGGGTCCTTGCCACGCATCGAGAAAGGCGACGAGAACGAAACAACGGCCACACCAAGCCTTCCAGGGCGGGGGGAGGAGGTGGCATTCCGAGAGACAAGAGAGCGCACAGCTGTGGGATGGGAATATGGATATGGGCAGTCCAAGTGAAACATCAGTAAGACATGCAGAGGCAGGAGAGGAGCAAAGAAAACAAGAAAAAAAAAAGAACACAGGAAAAGGAGTGAAATAAACATCCGTCGCGTGAGTGGGCGTCGGTGCGGGCGTGGGGAGGGGATGATGTGCGCGAGAGAGGGTGTGGAAGACGGAGGGGCATGCCAAGCACGCCCACACGGAAACCCAACAGCACGCACACAGCAGACATCGCAACAGTGCATACACGCACACATACCGTGGCAGGAGACAGAGACATGGTACAAGTGGAGATTGAAAACAGAGGGAAAAAGAGAGAGTGCATATCAACGCCGTCGAATGTCTTCACACACACACACACACACACAGGGGAGGCACAGGCAGGCGGGTGGACGAGTGCGCCCGTGGGGAGTGGAGGGGGAAAGTCTCACACGCTCATGTGTCAGTGAGGTTCACTTGAAAAGGGGATCTGGCGCACTGATCTGTCCGTCACCACAACGATCACTGAGATCTGAAGCCACACTTTATATGCACGACAGCATGACCGCCACGCTTCTCCGCTTGTGTGTGCATGTACAGGTGCGTGCGTGTGTGTGTGTGTGTGTGTGTGTGTGCGTGTGTGTGCCCATAAGCATCCGACGGAAAAGGGAAAAAAAAGGGAAAACATTCTAGTACAGAGGAAACAACACAACACCACGCACAAGAGAGAAAGGCATCAAGGAGAGGGTGCGGAGGTGCCCCCGCCACCGCCGCCTCCACCGCTCTCTCTCTCTCCTTGAATAAGTGACATCCATTAACACTGACTCTCGCGTTACCCATGTGGGAAGCCCCCACCTATGCATGCGGACACCTACAATCTATAAGAACCCTTATGTCAAGCAGTCTTCTGCCATCAGCCCTCCCCACTCCTTCCCCACTCGTCTCGCCCTCTAGCCCATCACCCTTTCCGTTCACTCACACACCACACTGTATGACGTGGGCTCTGTTGGCAGCCCCTCTCTCTCCCATCACTGCCGCTGGCCCTCTTTCCTCTCTCCACGTACAGCACACACCAATACACACCAGATCTATAGGAAGCACACAAGCACACACACACACACACCTTCCAGCACGCGCACACATACGCACAGCAATAAATGCAGAGGTACGCACGAATCCCGCCAGGTCGGAGACCAGCATGGAAAGCACACCCCCAGGAACACGAAGAACGAGACGTACAGGTACACAACAACACAAGGTGTGATGCGGAGGAGAAGGGGCAGAGAAACAGAGGGAGCAAGGAGAAATATGCGGCAAGGACGTACCATTCAGAGGAGGTAGTTGGAGGGGAAGGGAAGTATCGAGGAGCCGGTAGGCGAGCAAGAAAACGTGAGGCGTGACTCGTACAGCACCGACTAGTACGCTCGCACACACAGCGACAAGCATGCACTCTAATGGCTCGCCTTGTACGACTTGTACATGTCCACAGCCCACTTGGCCCAGATGATCAGCATCACTTGGAACACAATGATAGCGGCCCAGTATCCCCACGTGCGCACTTTCTCGTTCCGAAAGAAGCCGCGCATGCCGCGAGAACGACGACGGTTCATTGCCGCCATCAGCTTAGCGTCTGCCTCCCACATTGAGATAGCAGGAGCCTCCTTGTGGGCCTTCACCTCCTGTGGAGGTGGAGTGCTGTTGCTGCCACGGCGGCTGCGAGATCTGGCCGGAGTGCGGGCGCGAGCGGGAGTACTGGAGCGGGAGGCAGAGCGACCCTTGCGGCTGCGGCTGCGAGCCACCGAGCCGTTACGCTTCGAAGGCATTCTGTTGTTCTTTTTCTTCGTTTGTTTGAGTATACAGTGGTGCCACTATCTTTCCGTGTGTGCGCGCGTGTGTGTGTGTGTGTGTCCGGGAAGTGGGAAGAGAAGTGGGAATACGGTCGTTGCGTTGATTGCTTCCTTTTCGAGTGGTAGAAGACTGAGCTTCAGCAGCTGAGGTAGAAGTACAACAAACGTGGAGATTAAGGCAGCACACGCAAGCCAGAGAAAGATAGGGGCAGACAAGAGAGTGGCAGAGAGAGAGAGAGTAGCAGGTCGACCGAGTACCAAATGGACAAGTACGCCAACAGGAGGAGCGAATGAGACCACCGCATGAGCACCCCGACAGCCACTCCCTTCTCCCCCTCCTCCCGCCTCCAGTCGCTGCTCGCGAACGCGGGGGATCTACGAGGGAGAAAGTGGTGGGTTCAAAAAGATGACGGAAGGGCAACAGATATGCCCAGCAATGCTGCCACGAAAGGGGGACCCACCACAAGAAACGCGAATGCATGTGAGCTTTTCCGTTTTACGCTTGCAGGCCCATATTAGTACCCGCGCGTCGGCGCGGATGATAGGTGCCACTCGCTAGCTAGGAGAACGAGTCAGGTGTCAGTCCCGCATGAGGGTTGGCAACAGAGATGTTCTTCCATTGGCCCCCCATGTTCAACAAAATGCGTACCTCCGCTCAGCAACCTCTTGCAAGCAAGAGGTAGAGAGCTGTTGAGCTTCATCTCTGGCTGAGTACTTGCCGTCTGCGACGACCGCCCCCCCCCCCTGCCTGCCTGCACAGCATGTGGGGCGTTGTGAAATGCCTCTACGAGGTGGTTAGGAGCCAGAAAAGGTAGGGAGTGTCGCAAGTGAGGCACAGTTCAGAGATATCGACCCCCGCCCAGCTTCTGCAGAGACCTGAGGGAGGAAAGGCGCTGTAACGAGTAATAATGCGTCCACCTGCGACGGAGTAAATACCACTAGCCGATTCGCCGGCGAGACATGTACGAGCGGCCCACCACGTACCCGCCCTGCCCCGCCCCGCCCCCCCCCCACACACATGCACACACCCACACTCCCCTTCCGTGTACTGTCACACAACACACGGGCACCGAGAGGGGCGAGGAGAGGAGAGATGGAGCGGCGCATCTGTACGTCGAACCGGCGTGGGAAGCATACGAAAGCAAGACGAGAAACTGAAAAGGAAGTGAATCGTTAGGGCAGCCGATATACGGAAGCCGGAAAGGATGCAAGAGAGATGAGCCAAAAGGAAGAAGGCTGAGCTGTGTGTGTGTGTGTGTGTGCGTGTGTGGCGGGGGAGGGGGGACACAGATGACAGAGAAAGGCACACACATGTACGCAATGGTGTAGTCGCCACGCATTATCAGACGCAAGCAGGCTGTTGTAAAGCGGAGGTCACGGCTGCTTGATCCAGAGCGTCCCATAGTTGGCCTCTTCTCCCCCTTGCTCAAACTTGCTCTGCTGTCCCACCTGCAGTCTTAGTCGAGATCGTCTCTCCGAGTAGAACCCGACGCGCCGTCAGCAGCACCACTGTAAGAGGGCATGCCACCGGCACCCCGAAAGCCACCCGGCATCCCGCCGCCCATGCCACCTGGCATACCTCCGCCGCCCATCATCTTCGCCATGATCTTCTGCATGACAGGGCCCACCTTGGGGTCGTTCATCATGCTCATAGCAGCCATAGGGTTCTGCATCATTTGGGCCAGTTTCGGCGCCACCTCAGGGTCCTGCATGGCGGCCATGATGTCGGGGTCCTGTAGAACGGACTCCATACCAGGCGGCATCCCTCCAGGCATCCCTCCAGGCATGCCACCAGGCATGCCACCAGGAAAGCCACCAGGCATGCCACCAGGAAAGCCACCAGGCATGCCACCAGGAAAGCCACCAGGAAAGCCACCAGGCATACCCCCAGGCATACCACCCGACGCAGCATGTGCCTCCGAAGCCGCTGCAGCCTCCTCAGCCGCCTCCTTCTGGCGCTGACGGCGCAGCTCCTCTTGCCTTCTTGCCGCGGCCTCCTCCTCGGCCTGCTGCCGCGCCAGCTGTCGTCTGTGACGCTGCGTGGCGCGGGACTGGACGTATTTGAGCGTTTCATTTGTCTTTTCATCGTAGTCGATCGCCTGGGCAGCGCTGAGGTCCTTCAGAGAGTCCTCCCAGTGGCCAAGGTGGCGGTTCACAGTGCCGCGCACACGCAGTGCCCGCACATTCTGTGGATTAAGCTCGAGGGCCTTGTTGGCGTCGTGCAGGGCCGCGCGCGGCTTCTTAAATTCGAGGTGGTACAGCGCGCGAATCCCCCAGTACATCGCATTGCTGGGGTTGTACGTCAGCGCCTCGCCCATTTTGTCGATCGCCTCCTTCTGCTTACCTTCACCGTACAACTCCATCGCCTCTCCCTTTGCAGTCATGGCTGCATCCATGTCTGCATCAGAAGGCTCACCGTTCTTTGTAGAGATCACCTCCGGCTCCAGGTCGCTCAGCGTCCAGCGCTCCTCATCAGGCTCGCTCTCAGCATCTCCCTGGGGTGCTGCCGCCCCAGCCGATTCTGGAGGAGCGGCGGCAGCAGGAAAGCAGGCGCCAACTCCAATTGCCCACTCTTTGAGATTAGTAAGCTCACGGAGATGAATGCCGTCGGGGTGACGGCGCAGCTCTTCCAATATGCGGTTCAGCGCCGCCACATCAGCGTCGCTGTAGACAGGCATGGCAGTGAAGACAAGGTGTTCACAGAGAAGAGGTACGTGAGGCGTGTGTTCTCGATGTTCTTTTCCTCTTCAATCACGTAGGTGGAATAAATAAAATTGGCTTAGAGGAAGTATGATGTGTCTGCGTACGTGTGAAGACTTATATAGGGTCGCCCCACTGACAGAGATCGAATCGATTGGCTGGTGCGTTATCCTGTGTGGGCATATGTGGTCGACTCGGGCCCGGAGGTGAAGCGGGGGCGGGGGGAAGGAGCGGTTCAGAAAAGAGAATACATCAGTGTGTCATGTACAGAGCGCCACAGCTGCACAGGGGCCAACAGTAAACAAAAAAGGCATCCACGCGTGCGCAGTGCATTTTAGGCATTGTGCGACATACACACGCACAAGAAAAACACGTCAGCAAGCATCTCTTGATACGGGCCGACCCTGCCCACTCCCACCACCATCTCGCACGCTCCCCCTCCCTCTGCGTTGGTACGCAGCAGGGTACATCAGCTACTGTCGCAGTTCATTCACAGCACTGGTGCACAAGGTGGAAAAGTTTATATATATATATATATAGATAGATAGATAGATATATAGCTATGTGTGTGTTCTTGCCTGCTCGTTGTTGGATCTGTAAAAACGAAGTGTATACGACAGCCTCGACAGCGGCCAGCACGGACACGCACGCCAACGCATCCAGGCAGGTGACCCCTGAACAAAAAGCGAGCCTACACTACAGAGGAGAAACCCGAAGCTCCCTCCGGAGTCGCTTCAGCTCCGCCCATCGGCAGGTGCTCAGCAATGATGTCACTGGGGTGTGACAGAGGAGCGACAGCCGTGATTTCGCTTCCCTCACCCCCGTCATCTGCAGTCAAGATTTCCCCTGCTGGTCTTGCCCCCGCTTCTGGCAAAGCCTGTACAGAGGAGAACACCATCAGCGTGCGCTGCCACCGTGCCTCGTACTCCTCCATGGGAACGTTCACCATACCAAACGCACCGTACGTCGGCTTCGGTGCTGACGCCGCGGATAGTTTTGCCACTTCCTTCCTCCTCAACGCTCCTCGCTGCATCTCTGCGGCAGCGTCGCCGTAGAGGGCGCGCATAGTATCGCCCCTCTTCCCTGTAACAGCGGCCCTATCGACCGGTGCAGCAGTCGAGCTGCTGCCGTGTGTAGTCGAAGAGACCACTCCATCGGCTGCCATTTCTGGCCTTGAAGTCATCTTTGCTCGACCGTATCCGGTGTCCTTGTACAACCTCCCCAGCACGTCCTTGAGGTTGTGCATGGCAAACTCGCGTTGCGCGTATTTACGCTGAATGAAAGACCTGACAGCGCCATCTGCGGCGGCGTCCGCGCCGCCAGAGGGACGCACGCCAGCGGGGAGATGGGCTTCGTAGAGGGTCTTCGCCTTGGCGTTGCCAATCGCTTCCATCAGGCGCACTTCCGCCAAGGACCATCGGTCCATGTTTGTCGATTTGACCTTCGAGACGTGCACGCCCAATGAGCGATGCACACCAGAGCAGCGAATGCACACGAAGACGCCGTGGTTAACAGAAGTCCAGCGAGTACCCGCCTCCCCGCAATCAGCACAGATGCTGTTCGGGTACTGTGAGCAAAGCCGTTCCACAGCAGCGCGATTCGCTTCCCAGTCCTCATCGCACTCACCTACCTCGGTGCCACGGTGTTTGGGTGCAGAGAAGGTCACCGTCGAAGCGGATGCATCCGTATTTTTGACGGCCCGCTCCTTTTTCTTCTCGCGTAAGCGGTGGTGATGATGCCCGCCTCCTTTCGAGTCCTCCTTGGACTTGTGGTGCCTCCTTTCCTTTGACTTGTCTGAGCCTGGCATCGCTGCGATGGGCAGCTGCATCTTCTCGGAGGTCGGGGGGCTCACATGCATACGACGCCGGGGTACACTACGCCACGCAGAAGGGCCCACAAAAGGGTTTGAACAGAGATGAACGGAGTGTTGTACACCTCGTACCCGGTGCGTGCGTGTGTGTGTGTGTGTGTGTGTGTAGGGGGGGGGGGCGCGGTATTGCACTAGTAATGCTAGAGCAAAAAAAAAAAAAAAATCAGGATGAGGAGTCGTGATGTTGAGGTATACGTCCATCGTGGCGAGGGAAGCAGGGGGAGAAGCCGACATACACGCCAACGGTCCCGAAGCGGATACATGATGAGGCCTCACCAAAACATCGGCAACGCCCCCAAAGCTGTGGAACAGATGAGAATGAGAGCGACAGAGAAAGGGAGCAGGGAAACACTGTGGGCGGTCGGCCCTCCACCAGCTCTACTGTGTGAATGTTTCTTTTAAGCATAAAGTGAATGCTGTACAAGACCAGTTTACGAGTGCTCAGCAACATGCACGGAGTATGCGCCGACCGCCGATGGGATCCCCATCACGACTGCACGGCAATGGATGCAGGGCGCTTTGAAACGGCATCCTCACCCCGGCCCCCATCTTCCCAACCCCATTCGCTCGTGCCCACCCTTGTGCGTGAATGCGCTCAAGCACGGAGCGCAACTTCAGAACGCCTCCGGATACACTTGATCGTAAAAAAAAAAAAGCCGAACACCTCGTGATGTCAATGGCCCCAACACAGATGAAGCGTACCCTCGCACACAAGCAACCAGCGGCTCCAGCAGACACGCACGTATACGAACGTCTGATGGCAACTAAGGACCAGGTAAAGATGACGCAAGCAGCAGCTGTAGTTTAGTTTTCTCTGCGTCCTGTTTCGACGGAGACGAGCGGAAAACGATGCAGGAGTGGCACGCGTGCGCGGGGCAATTTACGGGCATCTGTGTGGCCGCGTGCACCCAGACGCAGACAGAGAGGTGACCACAATGAGTAGGACGTATATATGCGCCAGTCACAACAGCTACACCGCCGGCAGCGGCCGCAGCAGCAGCAGCAGACACCCACCCCGAAGACTTCATTCTCGTCCAATGAAAGAAAGCCTCCAGAATGTCATGAATTCACGCGGACCATCAAGACGTCGCCGCTCCGCACGCCGTCCCACGTCCTCAGCGTGATGCCTTCCATCTCTCCAGCAGTCATATTCTTTGGAGGAAACCCACTGAAGATGCTAATGCTCGGTGGAGCCGAATACCGCGCGGTGTCCTCGTTGTACAGGAGATACGCCAAGTAATCCATGAGCCTCGTCACCGGGGTGTCGGGGCGCAGCTGCAGAGTAGAAGACGAATGCGGTAGTCGGCAACGCAGCCGAAAGATGTCGGTCGCATCGCTGGTGGTGCCCTCCGGTACAATGTACTCGTCGAGCGTCACCGGGGAGGAAACGACAACCTGGACAGCCTCGCCAACCTCCAGCGTGCTCGTCGTGGAAGCGACTGCACCAAAAACGCCTCGTGAAATCGTCGGAGGCGATACCATCTCGGCCTCGCTGTCTCCCTCGTCCGCGTCTATCACGACCGGCGCCTTCACGTTTGCACCCGCAGACGCCAACTCAGCGCTATCGCCACCACCGGCCTCGTTCGGTGGCTGGCCATCCACGCTGGCAAACGGGTCATGTGGGGGGTCGTGGTTCGTGATGAAGAGCATGATGGCATCCACCACCATGGCGCTGTCGAACTGCCACACCTCAGAGGAAATGAGCGGCAGCTCCTGCACCTTAAACTGCGTCACCGGATCGACTATAAACATGCGGGGCAGACTGTCCTTGTCCACGTGGTACTTCTCGGCCAAGGCCATACCACGGGTGTGCGTGACGTTGACCTCATAGCAGAACAGGCTGCTGCTGGTGAGGGAGCGCATGGCATCGCTGGCCCAGATATCACGTGTGAAACATTCGCAGGGGAAGGAATTGTCCACGACGGAGACGACGACCCAGCAGTGGCGCGACGCAGCCTTCTCGCATTCAGCGTCGAAGGTGGCTCGGTCACTACCCACTACATAGTCAGGACGGGCGAAGAGGCGCTGTATCGCTTCGGCAGTCGAAGAGGCAAGCGCTCGCTGTCCCGGTGGCGTAGGTAGACGCTGAGCAGCCTGTGGGAACGCAAGGCCTTCCACTTGATGTGAAGCTGGCGACGGTGCGCTTATGGGTGAGCCTGTGTCAACGCTGGAGTAGTGTGTAGAGTCCTCGCGCGTCTGTAGGGGTGAGGGATTAAGATGGTCCGCTTGAAACGCCACCACGGCATCCTCCAAGTTGAAGTCGTACGTGGAAAGGTAGTTGATGGCTTGGTCTTCGGTGGCCCCCGTCATGACCACGAAATTAGCCACGACGTCGACGTCGCTCATTTTCGCTTTCCAACCTATTGCAACTGTAGGGGAGGAGAAAGAGGGGCTGCGCAGCCTCAATAGCGGCGTGGGAAGGTCGACCGATGTGTGCGTATATATATACACACACACATATATATATATATATATGGGGGGACGTCCGTAAAAGAGATCTTTCGATGTAATCAAAGATGGTGAGGTACGCGTCACTGTGCACTGAGGCAGAAGCGGGCCCTGGTCGTCGCTGTACGCTGCTTCGGCTTCTGGAGCACGCAGCACAAGACGGCAGCGCTCGATCTTCTCCAACGCTGGTGTGAGCGTCAGTGGAAGCAAGGCGGTGAGCGACAAAGGGGGAGCAGTATAAGGTGTGTGCAGCTGTGCTGAGCTGCAGCGTAGTAGCAAGAAAATAACACGGCTGTAGGAAAGTCAGATGGAGGCATCCGGCAACCAACGAAACGCCGAGCAGCACACGTTGAAAGAAGTTAAGGAAGAAGGGATGCCGCGCCACAAGAAGCGTGACAACAGAGGAGAGTACAAGTTGGCAGCAGCGTCATAGCCGTATCCATCGGATTGCTTGCCCCTTCCAGCAGGGCTGCAGTGCGCAACTGATGCTTGCAGATTCCCAGTTGCGCCCAGGATACTCTGGGCGGCAAGAAAGCAAAGACATGGACCCGCCATCAACTCTGCAGCATTGTTCATGTCGGCCGGCGCCGCGTCTGCTGTCTGAGGGAGTGTAGTTGGAGAATTCGAGGAGGGGCATACACGCGCATCGCACGCTCACCACTGTACCACCCAGCTCGCCAGGTGCCTCCTCAACCAGCGCTACATCGTACCCACACACACCTCTGCCGCTTCTCAGTTGAAGAGAGAGGGGGAAAAGGATGCAATGGTAACACAAAGCCATTGTGTGTGTGTGTGTGTGTGTGCGCACCCATGCAAAAGAGATGGGAAGAGAGACCAACAGGCTAACCACGAAGCACAGAGATACACCAGCAGCCGACTGAGACGCGTGCTCCCACCCATGACGCTACAGACGGAGAAGAGTAAGGTGAGGTGATAAACCATCTTCTTGCGTTCAAGCACGTGTTGAATGGGGAGGCGCTACATATACTTAGCGAGCGTTTGTACGCGATAGTATTCGTACCGCGCTTCATACAGAGAGAAGCAGGCAGACACGCATGCAGGCAAAGTCGGATGTGTACGCTCACCTGCTGCACGCCACTCCAACCGAAAGCAGCGCGCACACGATACGTCAGAAAGCAAGCAAACGAAAAATGAGGAAAGACAAAGACGGGGGGGGGTCATGCTTGTGTACATACTCTGCTTCCACACACGAGCGGAAGCATTATAGGTTGGAATGTGTGTGTGTGTGTGTGTGTGTGTGCCGGCCAACGATAACGAGGGTGGCGGCCTCGTGCCCGTGCAACCTGTTCGCCTGACAGTGGAGCGCTGCTCTCGAGACGCCTCGGAGCTACGATGAGCGGAACAGAAAAGGCAACGACTTCGTACATGTGAGATCACTCATACGCACACAAACACAGCTTCCTATACATCCGGGGACTCTACATCAAGAGTCGAAAAAAAAAATTGTACGCGTAGTAAGAGGAAAGATCGATGCCGCCCGCTGTCAGCGCCATTGCTTACTGCCTCTCTACATCCACTGGAGTGGAAGTGGTGAGCTGCCCATGAAGCGACGCTCTGTGCTGGTCCTCGACGGAGATCAATGACAGACGCCATTGATGCTCCTCACGCGCGAGAATGCGCAGCAAGAAGAATGTGCGCTCCCGCATCAGCATGGTACGCTGGAGCTGCTCCTCCTCCTTGAGCTCAGACTGAAGCAGAAACGGCTTGTGGAACTGGGCTTCGAGAAGACGACGTGCACGGGCTTCATCATCACACAGACATGAATCACAGTCATCGTAGCGCATCTCCCACAGCAGCGACACTCGCTCGCTCCACTCTTCCGCCTTGGTCTCGTCCGCCATGGTGAGTGCGATCTCCTCATACGCGTACGTCAGTAATTGCCGAACGTGCATGTCAGCATACGAGGAAAACAGGCATGGCTTGAACAGCCGCATTGCTGCCTCCTCCATCTCATCGAGCTCTACCGCGGCGCGTGCCTGAATCTCTAGAGCTGCGACCCGCGCGCGCTGAATCGACACGTTGGGGCTGTATTCCAGTCCTGCTGCGTACTTTCTCCACGCGCGCTGAATGCACGCAGCATAGTAGTCCTTGCTCATCTGTAAGCGTCTCTTCTCTCGCAGCTCCTCAAACGTGCGGCGCCACGTCTTCATCAACAGCTTCCGCTCGTACGACTCCTGCTGCCAGATGAGCGCCTCGCAGTTAACAAAGTTTCGGCGCACTTCAGCCAGGTGTGCCTCAGCATTACGCGCAAGAATCCCAAAGACAATCTCCTGCAGCAATTCGATCTGCTCGCGCTTATGCGGCTCCTCGATCTTTACGACTATATTCAGTAGCTTCCACACCGCCTCCTGCTGATCCTTCTGCATCTCGGTCATCAGGATGTCAAGCTGGTTGCGCACATACTGCGTATGAAGCCGCTGCACAATATTTTTCGAACGCAGCTGACGCTCCTCACGATGGCGGGAAAGATCCTCGTGAAGTCGTTGCCGCGACACCGACCGCCCAATCTCGCCCTTGCGCACGGCAATGTACCACGAACCGATCACGTTCACAGCGCCGCGGCGCACGATCAGGTCGTGTAGTGGGCCCGAGAGCAGAATATGTATCTCTTGCTCCGTGGTGGCCCATGCTTCTGCCTCCTCGTGCAGTATGCTGGCACGGTTTTCCGTTTCCCCAATGTAGATAGCTTGCTGGTGCACCCTGTTAAGCTCGACTTCGCTGGATTGCAGAAGGGCGGCCGCGTATGCGGCACACTGAGTGGTGGCCATGACGTCGAGCAAGTTGCGAGCAGCCAACGCCTCCTCCTGTTCAATGCTGCGCCGCGTTGCGCTATCGCCGACCTCGTATGTGAGAAGACTGGCAAGGGCCTCACTCATGCGAGTGACATACAACAACATGCAGCGCTCATGATGACGGCGGCTTTCCTCCATTGCCGCATCGGCGAAGTCGACCCGAAATTTCTCGCGTGCTGCCTCGCGCGTTTCCTCCTCGATGCGGAGCACCTCGCGCTCGTCATACTCGATGCTGAGCAACTCGCGCCACGACGCTCTCTCTTCGCGCACGGTGAGCTTGCGCCCAGCACGTTCCTTCAGCAGTGTGGCCTCCTTCTGCTCAATCGTACCGATTAGCGCCGCACCGGTGGCAAGCAGCGCGTCCCTGTCTAGCTCCTCCTGCACCTCCACTTCTAGGCGCACCTCGTTTTCGGTCACCACTGTCCCCGTGAGCAGCGGCGCGTACACCTCCTCGACGTGTAGCAGGCGTGCTCTAGCAATGCCATTGCGACTCCACTCCTGCTCCGCGCACACCGCCACACGGTCACCGGACTCATTGGCAAAAAGTTTGCGCTGCTCACGGAGGTGCTGCTGAGCCTGCTCCTCGCACAGCTGCGACCTCTCGGCGAACAGTGCGGTTTTGAAGGACTGGAAGGAGAGCTTCCCGGCGGCGATCTTTTTTATGTTCCGTGCGTCATTGATGTCACGTCCGAGTGTTTGATGCGTACATCGCCACCCGAGACGCCCGCGCAGGGAGCGATGGAAGGCTTTCTGTAGTACCTGAAGAGCTGCGTACTTCGCGGAGTCCGTGCTCACGTACCATAGCACACGAAGCTGTGCCATGCCGCTTGTCAGAGTCGAAGTGAGTTGCTCGAAATACAAACGCTGCGAGCAGCGGCGCACATCGGTCTCCTCGGCAATGACGAGTCGCCGCCTCGCCACCGCCTCTTTGGCCCACACGTTTGCATTGAGAGTGTCCATGCAATGCTCTTGCAAGGAGACGTTGTTGAAGGTGTTGCGCAAGTCGTCGCCCACCTGTGCTAACAAATCGAAGGATGCCTGTTCATCGTCCTGAATGGACTGTCGCACCGTCTCCTCCTCCCCTTCCAAAATCTCTAGCAGCAGCAGCACCTTCGCATCCAACCGCAGCACAGGGGTGACGCTGCTGAGTTCCTCGACCTCCTCTTGCAAGACGGTCTCGCGCTGGTGCCGCCAGTATAGAAGCCGTTCAAGGTGCATGCGGCGCCGCTGCCACTCGAGCACCACCTGCATCTCCTCGTAGAAGGCCTGGTTCATGTCAGCGCGACAACGCTCCTCCATCTTGACCACCTGTTCACAGTGCTTTGTGCTCTCATCAAGAAGGGCAACATAGTCAGCGATGCCGACGGCGTTGCGGCGTGGTGCATGCGCACTGGGGATGGGTGGCAGGATCAGTGTGGATGGCCGACGCACATTGTCACTCTCACTGTCGCAGAAATTGGCGGAAGTCATCCTTACTGAGCAGGCGTTGTCATCTGGCTGAGCCATAGTGCATGTGCTGACAGCACTCAGCGAGGCGGCATGGCGATGCAATACATAGTTACGGAGTATGCGCCGCGCCTCGTCGCTGGGTACGCCGGTATCACACGGCAGCTGTGGTGCCGCCGCTGATGCTGGGGGCGCGGTTACAGAAGTCGTGTGAATCGACCCCGCCGGTGCCTCTGCTACCGCTGTGCGCCGAGATTCTGCTGGCATCAGTCCCAGAATACGGTCTAGCTGCAACATGCGAGCCTTCATGGCCTTCTTTTCCTCATTCATCTGCAGAGCGAGCGGTGAATCATTGAACATGTAGAATCTCAGTCGATCCTCCTCCTGCATAATGGCCCCCCGCTGCTCCAGCTCTTCTTTACGTAGAACGTCCATGCATGGCTTCAAGACGAACGTTACAAAGTTTACAGCCATCATCTCCAAAATTACCTGCTGGTCCCACCTCTCATACGCAATCATGTATTGCCGCTCTGCCATCTCCAGCTCGCACATGTAGGCGTACTTCTCTTCAAACGTTGGCAGTAGGTCCATCGGCGTTGAGTTGCAGAGCCCCAACGGGGCTGCCACGCACAAGCTGGTCGTCGAGCCACCGGCGCTTGTCTGAGCGTTCTCCGAGAAGTGCCGGAAGAAGTTGCGGTCCTTCACATCAAGCATCTCCCACTTGTGGGCTTCCGTGAAGCCGGTTGACACAAACGTCGATCTTGTGGAAGCCTCTGTGGAATCCTCATCCGCCTCGAGGTGTCCGTCAGCGCCTACGTGCTTTGGGCGTCCTGCGGCAGAAGCCTCCGAGAAAAACGCCCCTGCGCCACTCCGCCCATTGAGCTTGTGGCGCATCGAAATTCCACGAGACAACTTTGATATCTGTGGATCTCGCGGACGCGCCATGGAAGGGAGCTGCGGTGGCAGCACAAGAGGACGCAGTTCTTCCTGTGGTGTGTGCACAAAGCGATCCTCGATGTGCAGCAGCACACCCCGATACGTGTCCTGCTCGGCCACACCGCACGTGATGTGTTGGATGCGTCGGCCAGCTTCCTGCCGAAGCCTGTTACGATTGATGCCGTCCTCAGTAGATGCCATCGTGCATGCCACCTCAGGAATAGGGTGATTAAAACATTCCTGCCTGTCCGTCGTTGTGTAAGGAGGCGCCGTGCTGGCCTTCCTCTTGCTCACAGAAGGAGGGAGAATAGGCGGTAACGACTCCATCCTGCTGTAGGCCTCTGTGCGCTGCTAGGAACTAAGCACGAGAGTGTGTGTGTGTGTGTGTGTGTGTGTACGTGTGCGGGGGGAGAGGGAGGAAAGCCCAGAGTTACAGGTGGAAGCAAACGTAGAATGGAGAGAGCAGGTGGGATTGGTGAAAAGTCGCTTGCGAGTGTGCCCGCAGCAAAAGGGCAACGTGTGGGCGTCCGATGTCTCCCGCCCTTGAAAGTGACCTTAAACTCGGATGCACCGCCCACAGAATATATCATTCCTTAGCACAGGCACACAGGGGCAGACACGCACGCAAGCAATATGGATCGCCCTTTTCTCGCTTGCTGACATCGCATCTCGCGGGACAGTAGAGGAGATTACAGCACCAAATGGGGACATGCGGCAAAGGGCATGTAGTGAGTAACGAGCACAGCACCGCGCACAAGCATACGCGCACACACACGTGCAAGCGCATACGCGAGCGCTCCGCCTTCCGCACACCTCGAATGAGGTGTGCGCTGGGAGAACAAGTGAACATCCTAAAGGATAGGCAGCCTTGTTTGTCTGATGGTGGGTAGTGTACCAAGCTGATTATGTCTTGGTCAGCACACCCAGCATGAATTCCACTCTTCCACTACCGTCTTCCTAGCGTCGGAGTATCCTGCGCCCTGCGATCTGCTGAGGAAGTCATCACACCTGTTCGCTCCCAGCTTGCCTCTGCATGGGAGATCATGCGTACCCATCGCCTGGAAGCGGTTCGCTTGGGGTAGGTTGCCGGTGCGCTTGTTGGTCTTGTGCGGCTACGTATCGCAACATAACACCGGCGACACACCACACACATGCACACGACACAGATGCACTGGTGCACCACGGTCTCCCTGCGTGTCTGTGCAGAGGGTGCCGCTAAGGCAGCAGCAGCACCACCACCACCCACCACACACCACACACCTTCTAGGCTCAGTTCCCACGCACGCAACCGTTACCACTTTGGAGAAGCGGGCCACCGCTGATCACGAGGCTCCTTCACCTCCTGCTTCACGGAGGAGCACTGAAGCGGTCGGTGCCACGTGGGGGTCTCCGTCATGGTGGCTTGCCGGTACACACGCCTCGCCTCGTCCAGGGTGCAACCCATCTCTTGCGCTTTGGTGGGGAGCACACGTTGCTCAAACCACTCCCACTGCTCGTTGGCTGCCTTGAGGTAAGCCGGCTCGCCCGTGTCCTTCCACCAGTTCATCGTCTCGACCCACCGAAGACGGTTGACGTGCAGCTCGCTCTCTTTGTGTGCCTCGTAATCCTGCTTGTAGCGAAACCGTACGTGGCATAACGCGCAGCTTGGCTGATCTCCAAAGTACCAAATATCTTTGCCGTTGTGCGGTACGCGCGTGCTACGTCGGTCAATCCACTTGCTCTTCTTTCGAATCCGAATGAGGCGGCCGCTCACAGATGCAGTAGTGCTGTTGATGGTGGTAACCTCCGCCAAGAGCGCACGGCCAAGTCGGAGCATGATGCTCACGAGCAGCTACCTGCCTCTGCACTTTCGCTTCGGCGGCCGCGTCTGTGCGCCGTAATTCACTCAAATCTTCCCTTTTTCTTTTCGGCTCTCCTTGTTGTTATCTTGCGACTTCTCGCCGATTGCATCAGCCGCCGGCGACCTTCACGGCGCTGTGAAGCATACAACGGCCGTGTGTGTGTAGGGGGGGGTATGAAGGACGACACATGGAAGGCGTTGTATGCAAAAATACAAAGGGATGGAGCAACCGCGCATGTCAATGAGAAGCAGGGAGAGGGGGGCCGCATGAAGGCCGCATAACGCAGTAGCGGTGGAACAAACATTGCACAGGAGACGAAGGGCTGCCTTCGTTTTGTAAGATGGGCGGACCACACCCAGAGGACGAGCGTGGGCGGTACCAAACGTTGCAGGGCGGCAGCACTGACCTTCTTCCCCTTGCCACCCCCGCAACGTGCAACTACCTCCGCCGGTATCAGGTACCCCTTCTCAGAATGCGAGCAGCGGCACAGAAGGTACTTGATCAAGTGAGTCATCGGCCGGTGCATAGCACCCATTGTTTGGTAGGTATCAAGCAGAAAAAGCTATCAATTCTTGTCACATGCACAGAACTGTGGAAGAGGAAGAAAGCCAAGGAGGCGGTGTCAAGACATGCAGTGGACGGCGCAGCCGCTCTCTTCCGCGCGTGTGTGGAGCTCCTCCGCCAGTACACAGTGATCAAATAATACAGAGGGCAAAACGACAACAGCGAGCCACGAAAGCGTGCACACACACACACATTAAAAGAGTGCAAGAAAATGAAGCCCAGAGCAGGCAGTGCAGGTACACACACGCGCGCATAGCATCGTCACACACACACACACACACACACAAATACACACACACACACAGATACACACACGGATACATACATATGTCTGTGTGTGTGTGTGTGTGTATGAGATCGGAAGAGGAAGTAAAGAAACAGAAAACGTTGAGCGTAACCGTGGCCGAGAAGTTGAGAGCACAGACGCATGAGAAACGAGACAGCGCACACGTCCTCACACCCAGAGAAAGAGAGAGGGAGAGAGACGGCTTGCTCTGTGAGCCACACACAAGCCCGCACGCACGCGGCAAAGAACAGCAGCAGCGGAGGGGTGGGTGCCAAAAATTCAATCGTGCCCCTCCCTCGCTGCGGTCCTCATGATGAGAACAATAAGAAACGATACCCATCCCTCAGGGCCGTAGTCCTCACACGCACACACACGCACGCCTATACATGTGCCCCTGTGCGCAGATGTGTGGGTGTATGAGAAGGAAGGTGAGGTACTCAAGTGTATAAAAGATGTGCAAGGGAGTGCCCACCACCGTGCCTGTTCAGCTGATGTGGCGATACTACAGGAGACCAGAAAAACAAACAGCAAGTGAGGCATAAAAGAAAGAAGCACAGACGGTGGAAAGAACAACGGAGACAACGACGCTGCACGGCACTCGTCTGTCAGAGAGTGGTGCATGAAGAGTGTCGAGACTAGTACAAGATTCGATTTTCATGAACCAGAAAATTTATGAGCACGCACCATCTCCCCACACGCCATCGCTAATAGGATGGCGAAGACGCACAAACACACGCACACACACGCACGGATATAGATGGCAGAGGTGGTGCTGCCCTTAACGAAGAAGAGCAATGAAGGAGAAGCACACGTGCACACCAGCGGAGCGCCAACGCTCATGAAGAGATAGAGACTGATGAAAGAAAGGAGGAGGCCGTCGTGTGTATCTGCCTGGGGGGTGATGGAGATGAGGGATGAGGGATGAGCAGCCGATGCGTAGAGAGAGAGAAGAGGCGCTCGTAACACGAGAACAAAACAAAAAAATAGAGGATGCCAAACATATTTTTTAGGGGCGACAGGCATATGCATACACTCCTCCTTGCTAGTGGGCCCACAGGCACAGGTCACGAAACACGGCCACCGCGGCACGCACAACGCGGGACTGGTCATCCGATGGTAAACAGGGAAGGGACGGAGTGTGGAACAGTTACATGTAATCGTGCATGTGATCGTCCGGAAAGCACACACCACTCCTCGGCTGCCTCACAACTACGAACACAGTAAGATGAGTCACATAGGCGGCAACCGGTAAGGGGGACCACGAAAAAAAAAAAACGTAAACATGGGAGACGGCCACGTAGGCGGTGACACAGGGCGACCCTTTCAAAGGGCAGACGTTAAAGGAAAAAGACAACAAAAAGCTCCCACAGCGATTTCTTGGCCTCTCACGCGGCTTTACTAGGCACACACACACACACACGCGCACATACCGGCACATGAACCTACACAGACACACACACACACACACTTATACACATGCGCGCACACACACACATCTATATCTATCTATAGATAGATAGATATAGATATATACGTGTGCACAAAGGAGAATGTCCAGGGGGAGAGAGACACATAAAGAAGCGCAAGATGTCGCGAAGCCTGGCGGGTTGATTCATGAACGTCTTTCCCCTCCCCTTCCGCTAATACACACACAGACACAAGTGCACGCACAACAAGTGGTAAGCAGAGCATGAAGAAAGCGGAGGTGCTCCGAGACACAGTGAGCGAGAAGAAAGCTGTCGTGAGGGGAGGGGAGGGGAGGGGGAGAGGAGAGAGATGCACAGAGAGGCGAAAGATAAAACTGCAACGAGAAACGATGGCACAGAGGCGTACGCAAGTGGAAAGATTCCATGGGTAAAATCAAACAAAAATCGCAAGAGAACGAAGCACACACACACACGCACACGCACGCAGAGAAGAGGGCCTGGGGGAGAACAAAAGATGCAGCACCTCAGCAACGAGACGTCTTATCAGTGCACACGCGCCTCTGCAAGCGTCTGCACCTCTCTCTCTCGTCACATGCGCGGAGAAGAAGTGGGCGAGTAGGGATACATAAAAGTTGCCAGTGAGAAGAGAGACGAGATGTCTGCTCGGGTGCTCTCGTGTCGACACGCGGAGCAGACACCATCGTGACAAAAGATGCAAGGGAAGAAAAGGAAACGAAAAACGCCACAAGACACCACCGAGAAGCATGCGAACGTGCTCGCTTGTCACATAGACCAGCAGGGGTGATGAGGGGCGCGGTGCAGAGAGGATGTCGACGCCTCCCCACCAAAACAGCTCCCAGTCCTCCAGGGCGTCGGATGTGCTCATTCAAGCATGTGCAGCCCCAGCGTGAGCACACGCCAGCATACATTTAATACTGTATTTACCAAGACCTGCACACAGGCACGCACGCCACCAACACGAATACAGAGTTCAAACAAAATACAAGAGTGCGCCCGTCGCGGAAGAAAGGATGCAAGGAGCACTCCTCTGTGCTGAGAGCGCATCACCGCATTGCTTAACGATGACACCACAGCTGCGACTTTTTCGCCTGTTTGGGGGGGATATCACATGTGGACTGCAGCGGTGGCCGACATGGCGATGAGGAGCGACCAGAGCCGACGCTGTCCATTGTCAGATTTTTCGGCAGGAGTGACGACTTCGACGCCCGCTTCTGCGCCACCGACTGCACCGCACGCGCCCTCTGCACCACTCCTCTCGCTGTGGAAAGTTTCTCAAGGGATCCGAGAGCCATCGCCGAGTCGCTGTAAGGCACACCCACCACAGACTTCATCTGCCTGCATCGGCCGCCTTTGGGTTTCCCGAGTCGGGGGACTACTTCGTGCAAAGAGGCCCGCGGCCTCACATCACTGGAAGAGCGAGCCGAGCGCTTATTGGGCGGCTGCAGGGGCGGCTTTGGCAGCCGCAGCGCGTTATCCTTGATTTCCTGCTTCCACCCCTCGCCCTCGCTTCTGCCGCCTTCTGCCACGTCGCTCGACGAGTCCCGGTACGAGGAGTTGCAGCCAGCGCAACTGTTGCCATCCCTCTCACATGGCTGCCCCTTGCTGCGCCAACGATGAGCATATGGCCCCACCGCCGCAGTGTCCTCACGTTCCCCCCTCGACGCGGAGACGAAGTGTGGCGGCCCCGCTAAGGAGGTTGTCGGTGGTGAGATCGGAGACGCTGGCGCTGCCACGACCGCCACCGCAGTGGGGACGCCAGAGGCATTGGAGCTGCTTGGCCCCTCTTTGCCGCTCGGATCCGGTTGATCCTCCTCATGATGCCCTGTGCCAACTTCGGGAGTGCTGCTGCCGGCGCGGGTGAGAGGGCATGGCAATGGGGAGGTGAAGTCAGTGCAGCTTGTCAACTGAATCCCCGCCGTCACAACGCGATCTGGCGGTGACTCCTTGAGCGGCGTCGATGGCGAGGAGAAAGATTGGTGGGTTGGACTTCCGATCGCGCTGACGTTCTGGCTGGTGAAACCTGGCTTGTACACGAGCGTGTGCTCACGCAGCCTGCCCACACGCTCAGGAGCCGTGAAGGAGTCTGTGTGAGCACTGGAAGCGCCCGAGAGGCAGTGTCGCACGCCAGGCGAGGGGTTCGGCGAGAAGCACTGGCATTGGAGGCAAGTCACTTGAAGCGGCTGTGCCTCCAGACACATCTGCGGCACCGCGTCTCCCGCAACGGTCAGCTTAGAGCGACACGTGAAGCAGGTGGTGGCAGTTGGGGGGCTCAGCGAAACTGTTGAGGTGGCCGAGTTCGCAAAGATGGAGGAGGTCTGGCTATTGCCTGACACGGCCTGGAGCCGATGAAAGCCGAACACGGCGTTTCGCGGCACACTATCCCTCGTCAACGGTGGTGATGCAGATCCCTCCTTGCTGCGTCGCGGGTTGTGTGCAGCAGCGTTCCCACAAGCGGTGGCCTCTCGGGACGTCGATGGTGGCACGTTTGTGCACACAACCCGCGACACCAACGGAGAGCCCTCAGTGTCGGGCATTGGCCGCGAGGCCTGGCTACTTCGGATCGACCGCCATAGAGGGAGTGCGGAGGACAAGTCGCTATGAGCTTTTCTCGATGACCGCCGATTTCGAGGCATCTCCTTGCCACTTGTAGCCGGCGTGGACGACTTCACATCCGCGGCCGCTGCTGCGCGGAACAGCGGGTGGTGCAGCACCGCTGAAAGCGGCAGTCTCTGTCGCGGTTCTCGCACTAGAAGCTTTCTGCATAGCTGCACCCACTGGTGATACGCTGTCTCCGTCATCCCGGCCCGTTCCGGGACTTCCTCGAAGGCGGGGAACGACAGTGGCGAGTACAGGATCTTGTTGAATGTTTCGCTGACTGTCGCGGCAGCAAACGGCAGGCGGCCAAAGATGACACAGTACAGCACCACGCCAAACGACCACGTGTCCGAATCGCAGCTGCACGTGCTGCTCATGATGAGCTCTGGTGCCGCGAAAGCGGGGGTGCCAATGGCTGACCGATCCCCTTTGAGTCGCCCCTCCACATCGACGCCCGCGGCCAAGAACATGGACGAGTCCGGCAGAAAAGACGTCTCTGTCATCATCTGCGATGTGTTCGAAGTTTGCCCTGCCGGGCTAGAGCTACAAGGCGATCGATCGACTATGAAGGTTGCCCAGCTGTCGTTGGCGCCTCGAGTCGACTTCCAGCGGTTATGCGGCACCAAGACACTCGCGTTTAGCCCTTCTCCCCCAGCTGCTCCGGCGGACATGTACGCGGCCGGAGTCTGTGGCAATTTCTTGAAAATCAGCACACTCTCACCGAAGTCTGTGAGAAGGATGTTGTCGGCGTCAGTGAGAAGAATGTTGTCCGGCTTCACATCGTTGTGTACAATGCGCTGACGGTGTACGTAGATCAGGGCCTCTGCGAGCTGGTGCAGCAAACGAGCGCACCGAGAGAGCGGTCGCACGACATCGCACAGTGCGCAGCCGCGAGCGGCGTCGAACCCATGCATCACGGTGAGAGGGCCGTTTTCGGCGTACGTCATCACAAGGTGCACCGCATCATCCTTGTCGTCGTCGATCACCTCCTTCAGCTGCACCACGTGCGGGTGGTTCCGCACACGCCGCATGACGCGAATCTCCCGCTCCACGGCCGGCAGCTCACTCAAGTATGCGGACTTGACAGACTTGGTGGCGCTGTCACCGCCTACGCTTTCCCCCGTGTTCGTTGACCTCACCACCGTCCTGTGCAAGCCGGCACCGCCTGTACAGCTTGGTGAGACACTGCCATTTAGGGGTTTGCTGCAGCCTGTCTGCGGTGATGTTCGATTCGATGTGTTGGGGGCCTCGACCTCGCCGCTGGCACGCATCATAGCCGAGGAAGATGCGGTAACACTCTCCACGAATGGAATCGCAGCGTCACTTGGGTGGCTCGCCGCTGCCACATGAATGAGGGATTCGAGCGCGGCCTCGCACAGGCTCACGTTCATGCTGTCACGCGTGTCTTCTCGACGCTCAACTGAACGTGCTGAGGTAACGCCCAGCGAGAAGGGCCGGATAAGAGCAAGAGAGGTGTTGTTGGTGGTACTGCCAGACGCATGCGCAGCAGTGCCGTTGATGTGCACAGCCCTCGGCGGAGGGCCCTCTAACTGCAGCGCCTCACTCTCTGATGCGCTCATTGATGGCAGCGGAAAGCGGCGACCGCCGACCTTGCGGCTATGGCGCGGTACCGTTTTCATGGCGAATGTTTTAGAGGTATGCTTGTCCACTGCCAGGTACACGCGTCCTGTGGCCCCGGTTCCGATCAGACGCGTCACATAGTAGTTGTTCAGCACCTCGATGCACGCCACACTGCTGCTGCAGCTGCTCACACTGGTGCGTCGACCCCGCTCGAACGTATCCTTTGAGCGCGTTGCAGCCGCGGCAGTCAGCACCCTCTCGCTGAAAGGAGTCAACTGCGAGTTCCACGTCCGCGTCGTGCATGACAGCAGCGCTCCCTTGGTGCTACCGGTGCCTTCCCGTGTCCTCATTGCGCCGCCTGGGCGGAAGCTGGACGTGGACGACGCGGGCGACGATGAGGGGGTAGAGACCTCATCGTACGGGAGAACCTTTACCATTGAAAGATGCTTGCGGTCAGCCGACACGGGAGGCACATGCGCCAGGGCATACATGTCCCTTAACAGGTCGAAGAGTTCACGACAACGCATCAGCAGCTCGTCAAGTGCCAAGGCGCGGTCAGCTTCACTGCTGTCGGCGCAGAGAATCATCTGACGAGTCTGCATCAGGTACTGGTGGAAGGCGGCGGTCACGCCTGGCGGTGCCTCTGTGTCAGTTGTCTGGCTTAAACAGCGAGAGGTGCTTTTCCGCCGCCGTGGCCCGGCAGCGGGCGCCATAGACGGGCGGTCCTCCACACTTTCCTCATCGTTGTCGTTCCCCTCCGCATTATCTGCGTTGTTGTTGCGCCCACGAGACGCCTCTGGCGGCACGCTCACGGCGCTGGCGTTGACTACCTCGGGGGACACTGACGCATCGTTTGACTTTGGAGAGTGCACTGCCGTGCGTTGTCGCGGTGCTCCAGAAGGGATAGGAAAAAGAATCTCCGGCCTCTGTGAGTACCTGGGCGTCTGCAGCACCGGTGTTGAGATCCCCGTTGGTTCCAGAGATTGCAGTTTCTCAGTCAACTGGTGGCTTCTCTGTTCTGCGTCACCTTCGACTCCTCGCGACCTCACTGCAGGAGACCCAGTGCGATCTTCGGTGTGGAAACCCGGCAGCCGCACTGCAAAGTCATAAAAGCCGCTCAGTCTTGTAATAAGGGCCGCCCGCTCGGCCGACGCCCCCAGGCTCTGGGCACCGACAAGGAAGGGCCAGCCCGCAGTGACGGCTGCCTCGTTGGCTGGTGAGCTAGATGAGGACGACGGAGTCGGGGTCGGCACACAGCCGTGCTCCACACCCCGTCCCTGCTTTCGCTGGTGCCCTCCATTTGACGGCGTGCCACATGGGGCCAGAGAAGATGTTGACATACCATCGCGGCGGTTCAAACCAAGCATGGTAAACGACGTAGAGGCGGCCGCCCCGGAAGTTTGCCAAACGAGCGGCGAGAGAACGCCGGAGTTGCGGAGTGCTGCACCATTCACAGTCATGAGAGAGCTCAAATCGACGCTGGACTGCCCCCCGCCGTGCCGACTGTGCATGGATGAGTGCCGCGAGTCGCCCATGTGTGACTGGACAAGGGGGGAGAGAGGTGGAGTTTCAAAAGTGCCCGGCAGGCAGTGAAGCGCGCTCACAATTGAAAAGAATGAGGAGAAGTGGGCGGTGGTGCACACAGAGACGAAAGGAATTCATAGAGAGGTGTGCGTGGGCACGGTGGCGGTGTGAGAATACGCAAAAGCAGTGACGGTCAAGATTTGGAGAGGCCTCAAGCCAACAAGCGGAATAGCAACACACAAAGTGGAGACGAACGAACAGCGAGTTTCCGTTCTGCCTGTGTGTGTGTGTGTGTGTGTGTGTGTGTGTGTGTGTGTGTGCATGCATAGGCGCTGGGCGAGCCCCTGCAGGTTTCCTGGCTTAGTCGCTTCAGCGGTGGACGCACCCGACACCCGTCTCGCCTCACGGTAGAAAGGATACGGCACCACAAACGCGCAAAGAAAAGGCGGGAAAATGAGATGTCGCGCCTTCCCCAGCGGCTACAAGTACGAGAAAGGGAAGCGACGGCTGTGAAGACGCACGCGAAGACAGGCGCCGCAGCAAGTCCTGTGAAGTGAACAAGAGCACCCCTCCTCGCGTAGGGGCTGCCGCCTTCAGCTCACCACTGATGCTGGCCACGCACGTAGGACGTGCACCACACTATCCCCAAATTGGGCCCTTTCTTTATTGTGGTTCGGTGTTGGTACTTCACAGACAGTGGCTGTGTCGGTGCACGCGACAACGATGCTGCCCGACCAGCCGACTCTCTACATGTAGAAGTGTCTCCTAGACGCAGTCTGGCCCCGCCTCGATGCCAAATCGATTGCCGTGTTGTGCCGTGGGCAAAGGCTGTATGAGCCCGCACACACACAGACACGTTACACGCAAGCCAAAGACAAGGAGTGAGCAGATAGCGAGTTGTGCGACTGGCCGACCGGTGGTGGTCGGCGCGGGGAGGAAGGCGAGAGGAAGGAAGGAAGGCAAAGAGTCTGCGGAGGTGCACCATGTGGCCAGCAGAGACCGCCGTGTAACACTGCAGCTGGAGGGATGTCAACGCTTCGTGGTGCGCATGAGCATGTGCACGCGCAGCCGGCTTCATGGCTTTGTGTGTTTTGCCATGTTCTCGTTGTCTCATAGATGTGACTGCTTGCCCAGACGCATTTGGCTCTTCAGGCTCGGCGTAGCCGTGAGCCCATGGTGAGTCGGAGCCTCTTCCAGCAGTGGCTCGTCCTCACCCGCAGGCCACCATAGAGAAGGGGAGAGACATCCTTCAGCACCCCACCCCACCCCACCTCACGAGTCTAATCGGTACTCGGCTAATTCACTCGCGTCTGATTGCGTTTTCTGAGGCATTCAGGCAAGCGCTAGCGTAACTGGCCAGCACATGCGTATGCTTGAACGTCTTATATATATATATATGTATGTGTGTGTGTATGCCTGTGCCGGTGTGTACGTCAGTGGAACACTCTAACAGCAAAGCAAGCGATGGGGCGCGTCCATACATGGCAGACAGTCATATCGAAGAAGAAAGAAGATGGCAAAGTCATGAAAAACAGGAGCGGCACACGCCGCCTGTATACATGACACGTGCCACCGGCGACGATGCTCATCAGAGCGCCACACACCCTTCGCTCACGAATGTGGCTACGTCATACACCAGACACCCATGACAGCCCAACGTTCAACGTGCCCTGCGGATGCAGCTTCTCCGTGGCCCGAATGGTGTCATGCGGCGAGTTTAGCAGCGGGCGAAGCGCCACCGCCACCACACCGAGGTTGGATTGCACGTTGGCGGCGCGCTCGTCGAAGAGGACGAAGCTGACGACACCGCACGCGATAAACCGGATCAGCGCCGGATCGACGATGACACGATGATCGACGGGTGTCGCGTCAAACACAGGGTCTGTCGTGAAGGCACGGCTCGACGGGTGCACGACAGTGTCCCGCACGCAGTTCAGGGCACCAAGAGGCGACGTGGCTGTGTAGAAGACGTAGGGCTGAGGAGCTGTGCCTGCCTCCGCGGAGCCGGCCAGGCCCTCGGCGCGGAACACTTGAATGCGCAGGTAGCGCACGGTGCGCAACGCCACCATGGCCGCCTTGATCTCTTGCGCAGAGAGAGTGAAGGACGACAGCCCGGCACGTGGGTCGGAGAGAGGGGCACCGAGCAGAATGGGCAGCACCAGACGAGCGCAGCAGAACTCGACCAGGATGCTCCCCACTTTCTGCCCTTCGCCGTCTATGAGATTCAGTGTGTCCTCCACCGAGACCTCCCGCGCATTAAGCAGTGACGCTCCAGGCAGCTCCGCCATGGCTACCAAGCGACTCGTCTCGCCCTCAGCGCAGTGCAACTGGAAGCAGAAGATCGTATGCTCGATGGTCGCCAAGGTGACAGCATCCTTCGCGAGACCGTCGTACTGGAAGCGCACGTCCACAACATCGTCGAGAGCGTGCAGCGTCGGCCCCATCATGGCCTCGTAGTCCGCCAGCCCCTCAAGCGTAAAAAAGAATGAGACAGGAGACTTGAGATTGGCAATGCCCAAGGAACGGCACATAGCCGTCTCCTGGCTCTGCAGCCCTCGAATAGAAAAGGTAATCAGTCCCTCGCTGTCGAGTCCGCTCGCCGTAGCGGCTGCCCGATAAGCCTGCAGTTGCTGTTTGGCGAAAATCGTCTGTACATGCGCCACGCGACCACGAAGGGCGATGCTCTCCTCGAGCAGCATATCTCGCTCATCGCTCACCTTGCGCAGCATCTCGCGAGACTGCTCTACCTGTTCGGCCATCTGTTGGCAGCGCGTCTCAGCCAGTTCCAGGTCCATCGCGGCGGTGGCCAGGGCCTCGCGCATCTGGCCCTGTTCCCATTCACCGTCCCACGACAAGGCCTCGAAGAGATCGAGAGCTTCTCTTGCCTCCTTTGCGGGGGCCGCCCCAGCAGCGTGAGCGTCACCCCGTGACGAGTCAGCAGCGCCTCCACCAGCAGTAGCCGCACCAGCACCACTCACGCCCACATCCCGCTGCGGGATCCTCGATCCCCTCTTCTTGATTGCCGCCACTGCCAGGGCACGATGCACGTCATCATCAGTGAGGTCAACTCCCGCTGCGGCGACTGCCGCGGCTGTGTGCCCCGCGAACGCAATCTGCGCTGACATCACGCTCTTCTCCTTCTCTAGCTTTTCTACCTGACCACGGTAGAGCTGGAGGTCCTCCTGCGTGCTCTCCAATCGACGGCGCAGCTCCGAAAGGTCGTGCTGACTGTTAAGCAGCTTTCGCTCCGTTTCCCGCCGCTCTCGCTCCGCTGTGTCTCGCATCTCCTGAACCTCAGTGAGCCGACTGCTGAACTCAAGACGAACCGCCGCCTCCGTCTCGCGCTGACACGTCTGCAGCGAGCCAACAAGCTTCAACAACTCCTGTTCAATATTTGTGCACTCCTCCCTTTTTCGCTGCAGCGCCAGCTCCAACTCGGTCATCGACTCACATCGCGTTCGCAGAGACGCCGCCTCGTGCTCCACAGTGAACAAAGCCTTCTTTGTGTCCGCATGTGCTGTATGCGCCTCCTTGAGCTCCTCAATGAGTCGGTTACACTCACTCTTCAGCGTCTCCACCTGTCCTTGCGCATACTGGAGGCGACTGTTCAGGAGAGTGGCCTCGCTCGCCTTGCGGTGAACCTCCCCCTGAAGGGTCACCATATCCATCGGGTCTGGACTGCCCGCCACCACTGAGTTTGTTGCCTGCCTGTCCGCCTCCATGAGTCGCACCCTCAAGCTCAGTTCCTGCTTCTCATGAGCAAGTGTGTCGATAGACGCGCGGTACTGCGCCTCCAGTTGCTGCTGCAGCCCCTGCATAACTTCGCTGGGCTGCGTCTGCAGCTGCCGTTGGCCGAGTAGGGCGGCGTTGAGCTCATCACGTGCTTTCTGAAGCTCGGAGCGTAGCTGCGCTGCTTCCTGCTTTGCCGCTGCTAAGGCGGCTGCGGAGGCGTCGGTTGACTTGGTGGTCGAGTTGCTCGAAGCAGCGAGTGTAGTAGTTTGTGCCTTGGCAGCAGCTTGGGCAGCAGCGCGCACCTGCTGGAGCTCCAGCTGCGCATGCGCCAGCGCTGCTTTGCAGGCCGCCAGCTCAGCCTCGCTCACTCCGGCAACGTTCGTCGTCGTGATTGGTGAGCTGGCCTGCTTCTTCCACTGCTTCGCTGTGTCTGAGGACGTGCCGGCGGATGTGTGAGCAACCTGATGTGGGTTCAACGGCGGGAGCGTTCCCTTCAACGAGGGTGTCGCGGATGCTCCTCGAATCGCTGCCTCGGCAGCTGAGTGTGGCCGTGCGGGTTGTGTCGCCGAACACGGTGATGACTCAGAGGCAAGGTACACTGCTGCGCCACTCTGCTGCGCCCGACGCCAGTCCGAGGCAAGGCGTCGAAACTGTGTCTGTACCTTCTTGAGCTTCTCCTCCAGCTCATTCTTCTGCAGCTTCAAGATGGTGTTCTCATGCAGGGCGCGCTGAAGGTGATCCTCCAAGTCGCGTCCAGGCTTTGCCGCCGTGGCAGTGTGACGTTGCATAACGCACAACGCAGAAGAGCCCTGTGTTTTGCAGCGTACATGCATGTCGTATAGAGAATCGAGGGTGCCCGTAGGTCACGCGACACGCTGGTGGCAGCCTGTCTTCAAGATGCGTGCGCGGGTACAACTCTGGGATCTACTTAGGAGTGCATATAAATCATTCATCAATCAATGGTGAATGTCTAGCATTGGATCTATACGCGTCGACTGCCCTGCAAGTGTGTCTATGACGGCGCCTTGGCACGTCTGTGAGCAGATGATCCGCAACGAGAGGCCGAGCGCGTTGGTGAGCAAGAGAAAACGAGGAGACAGCTCTCGCGAGCCGGATCGAGCTGGCAGAGGAAGAGGAAGCGAACTAAGGACTGTGACACAATCGGTGTAACGCTCACCAATAACGTGGCACTTCGATGAGATGCGTCAGTGCGATCGTAACAAGAAAAACAGGAGATGATAAACCACTGCCACGCTGCCAGCCGCTGCCACTAAGCCGCGAAACTGATATGGCGCCGCACCAGCAGCAGTACCACACTGAGACCATACGCAAAGCACGTGTGATGAGTCACTCGAGAGCGACAAGGACATCGTAAGCAGAACAAAAGAGCGAGGTACAAAGTGTGTAGAAGGTCAGAGCAGTGAGAAACACGGACGCCTACAGGGGGGAAGGGCGTCATGCCGCACATTCCATAGGCCGCATCGGCACGCAGACCTGCGCATCTTCCTCAGCGCGTCCATTCTCTCTGCTGTAGAGCAGGAAGTCCATTTCACTTTACTCACACCTGTCACAGGGCTCATCGCGCGGAGCAACGCAACCGCAGGCGCACGCCGGTCCAGTCATCGGGGAGCGCGGCGTCTGGCCCAAGAACCTCTGCCCACGCGCCCACCCACCCCTCGCTGTGAGGGTCGTCACCTGGCGCATCCGCCACCCTCCCACGGCGGCATCCGCGCCCACACCCCGCCCACCATGTGGATGGCGCACACGCCTTCGCTGTCGCGGGGCGCTCCCACACACGCACACACACCGCCGCCGCCATCAGCAGCCATCCATCGGCACTCTCCGCCGCCGCGTCGCGGGTGTCCGGCCCCGTCACCACCAGAAGAGGGGCTCGGCATTGGCAGGCATCAGGGGGGTGCGGTGAAGCCGGGCTGGCCTCCCCAGAGACGGAGCGGGGGAGGCGGTGCGCTGCGCGCCGCGATACCCACGCACGGAGGGCTCCGCCGTCTCCCCTCCCCCCTCCCAGAAAGGAGGAAGGACATGTGTCGAACAACAAAACAAGCAACAGACATGCAGCCACGCGGTCATGCAAACGCCAGGGCTCATTCGCTGGTCATTGGCGAGGTGCTTCTGGGGGAAGGCCGCCCCATAGTGCAGCCTCTCTTCCCCAACCCAAGACCCTCAAGACGGGCAGGACTCAGAACGAGTTGTGTATTGCATGATTCAAGCGTCCTCTTGCTAGTGAGCTGAATGAGAGGTGGAGAGGTCAAAGCGAAAGCGCAGGTAACGGGCAAGAAAGCGGCACCTTGTAGCCCTCACAAGAGCCCTCCCCTGTATGCCCCGGTCACAGGTGCAATGTCTGGCACACACGCGTATGCATACGTGATAACGGGCCCTTTCCCCCCTAACCTCAGCGACGGGGGCGGCTGTACACATTCACTTTCTCCGCCCATGACGCGTCCTGTGCACGGTTTTGCTGCTTTTCCTGTCGCACCTCAGCCATTTCCTTCGCCACCATCTCACGGTAACGCTTCTCCTCTTCGCGAATGAGGGCGGCGTTCGCGCGCTCCTCCTTGGTGCCGTGCAGCCGCCCGCTGCCGTCCTCCATCTGTGCGTAGTGCACAGAAATGACGCGATCGCGAAACACCTTCTGGTCCATGTCTCGGATTACGCGATCACTCGCTTCAAACGTCTTGTACGAGAGAATGGCAACGCCTCGAAAGTTTCCGAGGGAGTCGCGCAGCATGCGGGGCGGAGCAGCGAACTGGCCAAAACTCTCGAAGAAGCGTGTCACATCGAACTCCGTGACGCGGTAATCAATGTTGCGTACCACCACCTTGGCGCCCACCTCGTGCAAGCCTATCACCGCCGCCCCACTTCTCTGTGCGCCCGCTGCACCTCCCTGCGCCAGCTCGTTACTGGCGTGAAAGACGCGTATCTCCTTATTAAAGAGCTTTACGCGCGCTCTGTAAAGAGCTTCGAAGCAGTACTTGGCATCCTCGACGTTCTCGAAGTCAACGTAGCAGCGCGAGGCGCGCTGCGGCATGCCGTTAATGTTCACCTCGGTAGGCCAACTAATGTTCTGAATGCGCCCAAACTGGAGGCACAGCTCGTATATGATGCCCTCATCACAGTGCTCGTCTAGGTTCGTGAAGCTTACCCGCCGCAGGTCCTCGCGTTTATATGTGGCCATGGTGGTAAGCGGAGTGAAGAGTTCTCTCAGACGCTGGACCCAGAGGGTGCGTGAGGCCCGCTACTTTGGCTTCGCTCGCGCGTACACGACTACGTCGCCACTCATGGTGATGCAGTACACGTGATTGGCAGAGGTGAGGAGGCAGGAAGTCGAAGGGTTCAAAACGTCAGCAATGACCGCGGAGGCAGAGAAGGGCGAAGGAGTGTAAGAGAAGGCGCAGAGTGGAAGCGTGAGGTGCGCGCCTCGCGCATCCCTCACGTGGTGTAGGAGGCACACGGCAAGAAGAGCAACAGCTCTTCGCATGGCTCTCTGTTGACATGCCCGAGAGGCCACACCCAACTCCCATCCGTGTGTCTGTGTGTGTGTGTGTGAGAGAGAGGCCTCAGTTGCGGGCCTTCTAGTATTTCCGTGCGTAGGTCTGTGCACCACTCGACCTCAGTTGCACCCGCCAAAGTAGCGCTGCAGCAGCAGCCGCATGCCAAGAGCGGCGGAAGCAATGGTGCGAAGGAACAGAGGCAAGACTATTTTTCCTGCGTGCCGTCCACAGCTCCGTTTAGCGGAACCGCTATGCGTACAAGAGCAAGAGAGAGAGGGTGGTGGTGTGGGGTGGTGTGGGGCCATCATCACGGATGATGTGTGCACTGCTCTTCCCTCTCATGAACGGAAAACAAAAAAGGCGGCACAAAGACGCACGTCGCTTCTGTGCAGCGCAGCAGCGCACGCGCACACTGAGGACACCGCGCGATGCCAAGAGCTTACGCGCCAAGCATGGCGACAGAAGTTAGTAAGACAACATGCCTAGTATGTCATCCAGCTCCGCATCCTCGAAGCGGTACAGCGATGGGATCAGCTCCACCGCCTCCCTCGTCGTCGTCGGTCGCAGTGTTGTGAGAGCAATAATCTCGAAGGGCTTCATACGCTCTGTGCGAGAACCCGATGATGGGGCGGCGGCGGCGGACGGTGCTGTGCCCTCAGGAGGCAGCACGGCGTAGCCGTTCTCATCAATCTGAAGCCCCGCCAAGTGTGCGTTCGCAGCGCCACCGCTACCGGCGCGCAGTCGCAGCCGCTTCGAGTGCAGGCTGTTCACGATACTCTCCGGTGCGCAGTCCTCCTGCAAGATATCGACCGCCTCGCAGCAAGACTGAATCAACACGCCTTTGATCTTGTCTGTATCCTCGGCGCCGATGCGCTTTTCGTGAAGAACACGTGCTACAATGGGAAGTGACAGCGGCTCGGCATTGTTGAAGACAGGGCCGAGATTGCCCTCGACGTAACTTTCTTCCATCTGTGTGTGTGTGTGTGTGTGTGTGTGCGTGCGTGCGTGCCGATGTGCGTATGTGCCCGACGGCTGTGCACAGCCTCTTCACGTTATCGGTTGTATGTGTGCGCGGCTTTCTCCCCACAGCAGCACACGGAAGGAGAATAAACACAAAGCAGAGAAGGTCAAAGTGAGTTGCGGTGCACTAGGAATGAAAGATGCTGGAAGAAAGGTAAAAGGGGGATGCGCCCATTAAGCTCCCACTCCGACAGAGGAGCGGAGCAGGCACATCGCGCCCTCCTTTTCCCCTCCTCGTTTTGTGTGCTCAGCTTCCCACGAGCACATACATACAAGCGCACACTCACACACGTACGTACGTGCACACGCCGACGGCGGCTGCACGACTAAACGCCCTGACGGGGCATTTGGGCCATGTCGTCTTCATGATGGCGTTATGCTGTTCTTCGGCTGTTGTGGGGGGGGGGGAGTGTGTAGAAAGAAGGGCAAAAAACAAAAGACAACACAGTCGCCATAGGCGCTGCTCACTGACCCACCCGCTCTCCTCTCTCTGCTCCGTCGCATGCGTGGCGCCTTCAGGCATGTCGCGGGCGTGCAGGTCCGACAGAGGGCAGACGGATGCGCACGCCAACTACCATCATGTCTGAGAAAGGCTCAACGGCAGGCGTACCGCTGCTTCCCTCAGTGCTGCGTGGAAAAGAGTAGTGTCGGTGCAAAGGGCGAGCACAAGGCAGCACCGCAGGAGATCCGGATGCTGAGTGGTGTGGGAGAGCGAGATTAGGGCGCGGTGGCTCCGACTCAATATCTCTATGCCGGTAGCTGTGCTCTAGTGGCGTGCATGCACGAGCCATTGGCGCGGTCGCCAGTTTCTGTGCAAGCAGAGGCACTCGTCTCTGTGTCGGTGAGACGCGACAAGTACCTCCTGCTTGCGTTGATTGCCGCATCTCCGCCAAAGTCGCTCCCAGCAGCGACCTCTCCGACGAAGCACGACGACCACGGGCGGCACCCACACCACTCCCAGCGGCGAGCATGTGAGGTGGATGCTGTGTGTGGTGCGGTTGACGCCGTGGTGCGGGAGATGGCAATGCCTCGGCGCACGGTGTGCTGACGCGTTCGTAGAGCCCCATCAAGAAGCGCTTCGAAAATCCAGACATGGGGCGCGACATCAGTGTCGTTTCAGGTGACGCGCGTGTCCTGCCACCACCTGCGAGCAACCGAACAGTCGCGCTGTTGCGCGCGGCAAGTGCCTCGTTGACCGGGCACGGCATTCGGCCGGCATAGGAGGGAGGGTGCGGGGTATGGCGCGGCCCTAGGGAAGTAGTAGCCTTCAACTCGGCGCGTCCGCTCCCACCTGCAGCAAGGACCTTGAGGGCAACCGGTGCGGCGCGTGTCTCTTCAGTGCGAGAAGCGTGGGTAGAAGGCGAAACCGCGGTCGGTGCCTTCTCGTCGTCGTCGCACAGCGGTAGCGCCGTGCCTGCCGAGAGACGACGGGGAGAGTGGGCCCGGAAAGTATCGGTCGAGTCACTCATTGACTGCTTGTCAGTCCCAGCAGCAGCAACGCTGGTGACGACCGCTGCAGACACTGCGCCCATCCTCGCGGGCTGAGCCAGCGGTTGGGGCGATGCCGCCGTCTCCGCACGGAAGTTAGTTGCCTCCTTCCACTTGCCAGCGCCTGGCAAAATTGGCACCGGGATGTCCAGCGGAGGCGGAGGCGGAGGCGGAGGAGCTGTGCCCGGCACTACGGATGAAGGCACGGCTGCGGCGGTGCCCCTCCAGTTCTGACACATAGCAGTGGCGTCTGAGAGCGCCGGATAATCATGTTGGTGCGGTGGCTTGATTGTGTCCGCCGCAACAGCCGTAGAAGTTTGAGCGGAAGCCACTGCTGGTGGCTCCGCCCTGAGCGGGGAGACGTTTACATTGGCGAGCTCGTTAGCACCTCCCTCGTGCATCTCCTCGCGCAGTAATCGATGTAGCTGATGTAGCATCGGGCATTGTGCCTGCTCTTCTGGGCAAACGCAGCTGTGTAGCAGGAAACCGAGCATTGTGTTGTCTTTGGACGATGCCGGCCCGGACGGTGTATCGGACCCTTCTAGTTGCCTCCCAATATGGATCACTTCGGCAGGTGCGATGGTCGGAGCGGCCAGGGGTGGAGAGGGGAGCCCCTGCGTTGAAATTTGGGGTTGCACCGCTGTGAATCCGCCGCCAGTCCCTTGTTCCTCCGCGCGAATCAGCTCATTCAGTCGCACGAGCTGCGGGAGTTCCGACGCCATGGCGCCACATTGATCAATGAGCAATGACAGCATCGCCTGCGGTGTCACTGGCCCCTCCCGGGTGTACGCGTGTGTCTGAGTGTGGTGAAGAATTGTAGAATGCACAGGGATTATACGGTGGTTGATCGCTCGCTGCCCTCCGCGTACTTCATATAAACGAGCCAAGGTCCGTGCGGATGTAGTGCACTGCTGGGAAGGAGAAGGAAAGGAGCGGTTTGGAGGATGCGGTAGAGCAACTGTGTGTCCGTGCATCAGATCGGTGAGTAGCTACACCACACAGACAGGTAGTGAGGTGAACGGTAAGTCTACACATACAGGCAGCCGTTCGCGCGATGGTGAGTAGCTGCACATCATGATGCGCCGGTGCCACATACCTCCCGTCGGTGCGGGCGCGTACGCCTGTCCCCGCGCCCCCCACCCACCCCACCCATACGCACGCATGCCACTCTTCGACACATGCACACGCGCACGCCCTGCTGGAGAGGCATCAAGATAGACAAGGAGAAACGGGCCCTAAGCCCCTTCGAAGAGTAGGAGAAAGCCGGAGCAAGTGCTGGGCCTCCCTGGGAGGGGGGGGGAAGGCGGCAGCAGTGTGACGGAAAGAGGCCGTGCACCTCCAAAAAGCCAGCGTGGCAACCCAAACAGTTCGACGTATTATGCTGATTGCAGAGTTCCTATGCCACACCGCCGGTTTAAAGCGAATGCACACTCGTGTCATCTGTACTCGTCACGAACGCGCACAGAATACACACTCACACACAAGCGCGCGGAAATCGTCGGCCACAGCACACGCCATCGTCACATCATCACTGTGCAACGAGCCCAATGAGCTCGGCCTTGTCGTCGTTCTGCCAAGTAGCGACTTCTGTCGCCTCCCCCTGAGCCCCCGACCAGTCAGTGAACCTCATCATGACCGGCATTGGCACAGGCGGATGGTTTGTGACATACGCACACACACACACACACCGGCACAGACATACGCAACACCTAAATCGTTGCTGCCTGTGTTGTGTGCGCGGGGGTCATGCGGGCACTGCAGCAGCGTCCCTTTGCGTGTGTTTTTTTGTGCATTCTGTTTTTTTTTTCCGCTTTCGCATGCGCAACCTCCGTCTTTGTTAGCGAGCCGCTGAATGAGTTGTTAGGATGGGAACGGTGCCGGTGCGTTGTCGTCTTCCGCGCCCGCTCCCACCACCTCATCCAACAGCAAGTCTACAAGGCTGAGCGGCGCTGTCCTCGCACTAATACAGCTGACATCAGTCGTCGGCGGTGCAGTAGAGAACGCATAAAGGTCAGCAGCCGCGATGTGGCTAGTTGTCTCCTCCTGTGTCTGCGACAGTGCGGCCTCCCGGGGACGACGCATTGATGTTGCGGTGGCCGCAGTGTTGTGGTCAGCGAGTGAGTGGTAGAGGTCCGAAGCATAACGGCCTGCCCACAGGGGCTCGCCTAGTAGACTCTTGCCTGCCACCTCAACGAACTCCGATATCGACGCTTTCAGGGGCTGCTGCCGAGAGTAGGTCCCATCGGTCAACGTCGCCCTCTCCACCTCTTCTGCGCGCTCAGCCATCTCTCGAAGCCAGGCAGCATACGGTTGAGTGAAGTTGACGCCTTCACCTGCGTCAGTGGGTTCGGTGAGGTCATTGGCAATGCCCAGCGCCGCCTTGTTCGTCAAAGTGGCGGCAAGCGACATTAGGATTGAGCGTAGCCCGTCAACTGGCACCCCCGCCGGCGGGGGTGCCGAAGCGTTTGAGTACGGCGCCATTGACCCCAACTCGGTCGTGTCATTTGAGTCCGCGACCTCTGGCTTCACAGAAGCGGCGGAGACAGCAGAAAGCTGCGCTGATGCCGTTGCTGAAGCCCGCGCCGCTGCTGACACTGTCTTGTCGTCCTCCATACGATGGCCCACGGTTGTGGCGGGGTACAAAGGTAATGCACCCTTCTGCTGCCATGATGCATGAAAGGCAACGTTACCGCCGCGCCCGCCTGCCTCGCCCCCCGCAGCTGCGCTACTGTAAGTGAAGCCACCACCGGTGTCGATGTTGAGGGTGGCCGGCTTACCCGGTGTCGCTGGGGTGCCACTACCGTCGCCGCTCACGCCAAAGTACGGAATGACGTGGGCAAAGGAGCACGCGGCGTGGTTGTGGCAGTTGCCCTGGCGCCAGTTGAGGCACAGTTTCATGGAGGCATCCAGCTTTCCCTCACGCCGAAGAGCGAAGGCTGCCTCGCTTCCCTGCGTGGGGCTGAGGTCATCTTCGGCCACCTGAATGACATTGTTCGTCGCTATCTGGACAGCAATATGATCCGTGATACTGGTGGGCTGCAGCAGACTCTTTGTAACATCTACCGCCTTCGATCTTGGCCTGTTGCGGCCCATTTTCACCTTATGTTGCTTAGATGGCTCCCCAACCTAAGCGCGTGCAAAGTGTTCGCTTGTCGCCCTTCTGCTTGCACGCGCGTGTGCCTCTGAGTAGGCCTTGACTTACCCTTGTTCTCTCACCAGCACTGCCGAGGAGCGCGTCGGTTACGCAGTGGAATGTGCCGTGACCTCTTCGCCTTCTTTTTTTTTTTTGCTTGGAGCTTGTATTGTGCTCCTCCGTTGGTGGTGCGCGCACGTTAGTGTTCTTCCCTGCAAGATGATGCGCATACAACACATATGAGAGAAAGAGGGATGAGAGCGGAAGCGGCGGTGGCAGCGTAGAAGGTCGGGGTTGTTATTATGCGCGCCCACGCACACGCGCACGTTGCACCCAGATGTCAAGTCCCCCAAGGGGGCCATAGAAAAACAGCACAGACACGCCGTGGGACGCAAGCAGAAGGCACAAGAAAAACAGCAATGAGAAGTGGCAGAGAGAGAGAGAGTCATGACTGTGTGCTAGTGTATGCCAACACACGTGCGTGTGTTGTTGGTGGTTGCACAGAGACTCGTTGCAGCGGCGAGAGCAGCAACACGCACCAACACACGCGTCGAGACGCGACCAATACCGGAGCGCAGCATGCGACAGTCACTCAGGCCTCGCATTCTGTTTCGCCGGCGCCTGATTCGCCCCCACCTCACAGCACCGCATCTCTCCATTTTGCTCGTGTGCGCCACTAGCCATACCACCACACCGTCACCCAGGACAGCGGACGAACACGGGAGCAAGGTGTGTGCCGCACAGACTCAAGTACGAATTCCGAAGCCGCCACTCTGTCCCCTTTCATATTTCTGTTCGTTGTCGAGTATCCTGTGTAAAACGGCAGCGTACCCTTGTAGGACAGCAGCAGCCACGTCAGCACGCGCTCACCGCCACTCAATACGCCACCGCACGTATTTGCTCTCACAAAATGCTGCTGCGGCTGCCTGCCCCCCCCCCCTCCTGACTCAGAGTCAGCCCGGTCCAGCCTACAGACACACACACACACACAGCAGCGACTTACTTACCCTCCTTCGCGGTGAGTGATCCCTCGTTGCGGTGCGTTCGCGACACCTCGACCCGGTGGCGCAGACGGCGGCCACGACGGATCGACTTCCGCACAAGTGCCGCGTCCTTCTCCATCACCTCTTTCCGATTTGTGTACTCCACCTCCAGGTGCGCGCGGATGCCGATCTTGGAGACATCCGGGTGATTGATTCCGTACAGCTGATCGTACCGTGTCTCCGGCACCTCGTTCATCCACGTGCTGCTGCGCTCGTGGATACGCTTCACTTCATCGTAGTAGATGTCGCCGGCCCGCACGTCATCCATGCGCTCGCGTTCCCTTGTCACCGAAAGCAACGACTCCAACGCGTTGCGCTCCCACGGGGGGCGCTCCGTGAAAAAGGCCGGTAGCTCTACCATGGCGGCGCTGGCCATGGTGGCGTCGGGCTTCGACGGGTCACGGATGGGCGGCAGCATCTTGGTTGTGTTCTTCATGAGATGCAGGTCGTACATCCACCCGTGACGGCGACGGAACTCGATGAAGTCAAACTGCTTGACCGCTCGGCCCCACTCGTAGAAGCGGTTGCGGTAGATGGAGAACTTGCGCAGCGCGTCCTCCACCTCGTCGCGCAGCGGACCTGAAAGATGCGTACGTGGGATGCCGAGCTCGTCCATCTGTGTCAGAACGATCGGCACCTTCTTTTTCTCTACTACATGAACGCTGCCGAACCGCTGCAAACCTTCGGAAGTGGGCGTGTAGGAGTGGTCCACCACGCTGCGAAGGTACAGCTCCGCTGTCAACGGGTTCGCGCGCGGCCATCGGCGGTCAACAAGCTCTTGCCACAAGCCATCACAGCGGTCAAAGAGCTTGGCCTCGCGACTGCCCAGCAACAGGGCGTTGTAGCCTCGAATGGTGACGTGGTCTGCGTGACGGTGACGCACAAAGCGAAAAACATCTTCGGCCTCTGTGGTGTTTCCTATGAGCGCCAGCGCCAAGACGACGTGATCGTAGGTGGACGCCGTTGGGCTAATACCACGTGCACCCATACGATCATAGACGGCCTCGGGTATGGCCTTCACATGCGCGTAGCCACACGTCAGGAGGGTGCGCATGAGTGCGTTCGTCAAGTGAGACGCAGCCATAGTCGACTCGGGTCGAAGGCCGCCGCACTCGTGCCCTAAGGCAGACATGGCCATGTCGTACCATCGGTACGCTTCGGCCGCCCGCTCCTCGCCTGCGTTGTCGCCAAGTAGCTTGAAGGTCAACGCAGGGTCACAGGCCGCCTCACTGTGCAGGATGCAAGTGCCAAGATCGCTGGCTCGCAGGGAGCTGATCAGGTCAACGTAGTCCATGACACGTAGCTCTTTGCCGTGATGCATTGCATCCACAAACGTGGCCGCTTCCCTGTGCATCCCGCAGCTCGCCAGCTGTGTGGCAAGCAACAGCCGCCTCGGTAGCGAGTCAAGCGGTTTCTCATGATGCATCGCGTACTGTCGACGAAGGGACGCGACATGCTGGTTGTACTGGCGCAGGTACACCTCCCGTTCACGCTTGCGCTGCAGCAGCACGACGTGCTGCTGGCGCTTCGTGATGCCGCTGTAGTAGTATACGCCTTCCCATTGGTTCTGTGGCTTGCGCTGCGGAAGGTTAGTGCGGATGTGGTAGTACGAGGGCACCGTAGTCCGCGCCACATTTTGGCTGAGCTGCATTATTTGGTGGCAGAGCAGAGCTCAAGCAAGGGTTGGTGGTTCTTCTTCTCTTCGGTACACCGTGCACAAATGCAAAACAAAAGAAAACGGCTTGAAAGATTTGAGGTTAAGCCACCGCCTCCGCATGTCACAACTTGAGCAGCAGCGCAAGCAGCAACTAGCAGCTCGAGGCTTACAGGCCGTTAGGAAGTATGAGCAAGAGGAAAGTACGACGCTTCCGGGGGAGGTGAAGCGCACCGTGTGTAAACGAATGCGGCAGTTGAATCCCTCGCGCGTTGCAACGAGGAGGAAGCGAGAGAGGCGCGCATGCGCACACCACACAAGTCAGGGGGTGCGAGCAGCATGGCGGCCCGTCGCCACCCGATAAGAGTCGAGAGGATCCTCTACGAAGGAGTTGCAATGCCAACAAGAGCTAAGAGCGGAGCATAAGTCTGTAGAATACGCCGCAGCCGGTAATGGCAATCATTCGTTTTGTTTTCTTTCTTGGAGGAGGGGAGGAGGGGAGGGGGGGGCTGTGTCGCGTGTCAAGAAGCAGCAGCCTCGCAGCACCCCGTTAAGCGCATCCCTTCCGTAGGCGGGGAGCGAAGGTGCTAGCAGCGCGACCAAGAAAGGAAAACGAAGGAAAGACAGAGATCAAACATGGATAGCATGTCTGCGTACACAGAGAGCGGCGAGATGCACTCGCGTCACCATCTCCGCTCACCCGACGGTCTTCCTCTACGCCCTGCATCGCTTCTGGTGTTCTTGTCTAGTCACTTGACTGCACAACTCCTCGAGAGACCTCTTGTGTAAACACGTCATGTCCCATCGCAAACAAGCTGGCAATATACATACCTACACAGCCACAACTCGCCTGCCTCTGCTACGCCACGGTCAAATTCTCGTCGTCTAGGGAAAGACCTAAGTCCTCAGATCGAGGCGTGTAAGAGGCCTTCTCTGCCTTTCCTCGTCTCTTCAAATATGAGCTACACGGTCAGCTCCCAATGGGGACTCAGTTGGTCTTCATGGTTTGATTCCGCAGCAAGCCCCCCAAGGTCCTGCACTCCATGACAGAGGCGGTGGGGGTGTCTGCAGTACAGGATAGCAGGGAGTGGTCTAGGCGTGTGCCGAATTAGATCAGGAAGGGACTTGATCAACCGCAGGTCAGGGCCCACTGAGACCCCTATGCCCTCCCAACAGGCCAAATCTCCCCCTCAGTTGCCTCAGTCCGCGGCAATGCATAATATAGTCTGAAGAGTATCTACAGTGGAGTCTCGAGAGCTCGATGGTGTAGCTCTCGATATTCACGACATGCTCCCCAGCGTCTGCGCCGCATCCGGTCGCCGGGCCGGATGTAGAATATGCTGCAAATTCCGCACAGAGACACTTTGGGGCCTGATTCTTATGGAGTCTCTTCTCAACATTCTCGTCCATCACGCGTGCACTGCTCACTGCCGCGTGTCTCGCATAGAGGTAAATCAAAACGACAGCGGTGCTTGGTAGATCGCGCGCGCAGTGTTCACATTTTCGAATCTTGAGGCCCGTTCCGGGATGGCGTCGTTGCTGGGGGGGGGGGGGTCTGGATGGCCTGCCCGCATGTGCCGCGACAGGAGTGGATGTGTCGAGTGAAAAGGGCCCGCGGATAGGCATGCGTCTGCGCACAAAGAACTCAACGTTTATCCTTCTGAGGAGACATAGGGAGCAGAGGCAACTACAGGCACCCAACAAGTGAGGAGCTCACACAGCAAAAACGAGGTATGCACGATCTCATTATTGCTCGCAAAGTCATAGCGTGAAACCAGGTGTGCTTCCAGCCCCGGAGCGGTCCACCGATCACGCGTAACACACCAGGCACACCGCCGGGTCAGACGCCCTCATAACAGAGGCGGTGAATAGGGGGTATCGCAGTTCTAGCTCAGGAGTAGGCAGCACACAATCTGCTTACCATGTTGCCATCGGCCGTCACATGCCTGCTGCCGGAATCCGGTCTAAGCAGAGGAGAGTTAAAACATGGAAAGGTGACAAACGTACAACAGAAGCAGCTTCCCTGTGTGTGTGTGTGTGTGTGTGTGTGTTCCCATCTATTCTGTTAGAGGCGCACTAATCGAGGGAAAGAGGGGGAGCAACACGCTGAGAATGGTGATGCAAGAAGAATGGGTGGAGTCGGCGGCACGGGAAGAGGAAGGAGGCTCTCCCTGATGATCAAAAGCGCCGGTACTGTAAAAAGACTGCAGAGGCGCATAGGTAGCAGGAGCACCGTGTGTCAGCGCGGTGTCGTCCACAGGAGCACGGCAAGGCCACCGGCTGAGGCGTACGCGTCCGGACGGCGTCGTCCAAAAAGGTATCGTTCAGATATACAAGCAGGGCATCACAAGAGAAGGGAGGGCGGGTAGCAGTCATGAGAGCGTGCACGCCGAGATTGCAGCCAGGTAAAGAGGCACAGCAGTCGATGGGTCGAAAACGTACGAACAACAGTGAGCGTAGTTGGACGCAGCACCTTCGTGCACCGTCACCCGTACACCACCGCCGTCAGTTCCAACGCCCTGTCATGATCGCCGTGTGCCAGCTGTTGGATCCTCCGACCACTCCTCCTTCCACAAGGAAAAAGGGGGGAGACCACGTCGAAGTAGCAGCGGCACAAACGCTGCACCCGCGCAACACAACAGAGAGGTAAAGAAACAACAGAAATTTTGCCGTGCCACTAGGTAATGAAAGAAGAAGTTAAGGTAAGAAGAGAATACGAGGCTCACTCGCCGTTATCGCACTCAGACTGGCCGCACATGCGCGTTCAAGAACCTCGGTATACTCCGAATTTAAAAATATATTATATGTTCTCCTACCCTTTCCGGAGAGTCTCATGTGTCCGGTAAGCAGACGCGTGGGCAGGATCTGAACTAGCCCACAACTCACCCCCTAGAGTTGCGCTTATTCATGTTGGCATATCAGTCCTGCATTTGAGCGGGGTCCTCCACCTGTGCCTGTGTGTATGAGTGTGTATATATGTGTGTGTGTGTGTGTGTGTGTGTGTGCGTACGTGCGTCCCCCGCCGGCGGCGATCTTACCAGCATTTGAATGAGAAAGGCTGGAAGAAACAAACTGGGCGGTCGACTGCACGCTCTTCAAAGTGGGTTGCGTAGTCGGTTGCTGTTGGGACTGTACGATTGCAATGAATGAGGATGGGTGTAGCAGGGCGTAGCCCGGCACGGATCTAGAATTCAAACAGTGACCCTTCCCCGATGGCTACGCTCGAAGTTGCCCGTTTTTCGGGGAAAGCCGCGAGGAAAAGAATACCGAGAAAGGACTACCGCCCCTACACGGTGTCCCGACCATCGCGGGGGATCTTCGCCGACTCGATCCTGTGTGTGAGCCGCCGTTGTTCTTTTGTTGTCATCTTGCTCCTCCGTCATCGGCGTTTGTTGCACTTCGACCGCTCGAACACCTCTACACAACAACGTGGCCTCTGGCGGCTTCACAGTCAACTGTGCTGTGGCCCTCTCATCTGCTCCCAATCCCGTTTGGCATAACCTCCCCTAGCGCATGAAGTTAGCCCCACTGTGGAAAGCCCAGCCTGCACCGAGGGGACGGTGGCAAGCCAGCGGCCTGCATGGTGAGCTTTTATAAGCTCCTCGAGAGTCCCCCAGCATGGCCGCAGCCCCCATTCAAGCCGCACGGTCGCTCTCAATGCCTCCGGGGGCATCTACCCCTCACGTAAGCCAGATAAATAAAAAACGGCCCAGGGGGCCCGGAAGTGTTGACACGCCGCCGCTTGCACAGGCGTGGCCATCGGAGAAAAACAATGTCACCATGAAGAAGCCGCAGTGCTTGCTACTGCATGCCTCTTCTGCACGGTAGCCATTGAGAGGAGAGCGGAAAGGGCCACATTACTTGCAGGCCCCGTCGCATGCGGTGTTGTACAGCGCCCCACAGCGCAAAATAGAACATCATGGGCTCATAGCCGTGTCCTCCTCCACGTTGCGCGTCAGAACACACCTCTTCACGGATCGCTGCATGTCCTTGATCTCCAAATTGCCCTCGTGCTGTTAGGTGCCGCATGGCCGTACCGCCCCCCTGTGAAAGGTATCGCTCAAAGGGTGCAGCCCAGTCCTTGTTGGGTGTCTTCTTCGAGACCAAGTCGCCGCCTCTCGGCTTTGCTTGCTCTCGCCAATCCTCTTTGGAAACAATGTCTTTGTCTTCAGAGGATCCTCTCAAGTCTGTGAAACTGTCTCCGCGTTACAGCACTCCGCTCCTGTAGGCGTATTAGCGTTCACCCACACCCTCATACCACACGATCTGTTGTGGCGGTTGGGGCTTCTACTCCTACTAGTGCTGCCCCGCCATTGTGGTCCCCACGGTTCCGCTTTCACTGTTCATGTCGCTGTCTTCGCAGTGGGCCTGAGGTGGCACGCGTTTTGCGATCCCTTCCACGTTCGTCTTGACTTCGTACATCTCTTGCCCGATGGCAAGTGGGTGTGCTTTCGTAAACTGGAGCAGGTTCGCAGCCTGAGCATGAGTAGCGAGCTCCTCGTGCAGAAGAGATTTTTCATGTGGCATTGGAGATCCTCCTCGTCGGTCGTGCCGAGCGGCCATGCTCGGCACTGCCTCCACGTGCGGTTGGGAAACTCGATTCCTCGCGCTCCGCTGGCGTACGAAGGTATTTACGTAGCGCTTCACGTCTGCAAAACGGTTCGAGGGACCATTGTGTTTGGAAAGCAACACGGCTGCGCCCGTACATGTCTTCTCCACACAAAGATGCAAGCAGAAGGGTGAGGAGGCGTAAAGGGACTATAAGTTCCAGTCTCCTTCACTGGCTCACGCATGTGACTCCGCGCGCGCACACAGAATCACATGCCTCACCCCTGGCTCGAGCATTGTCCGTCCTCTCTCATGCTGGTGAAGTCAAGTCGGATCCCTGTAGCCCGATTGCCGTTCGAGTTCCGCTTCCGGTTATGGAGGTCGGCTCTACACACGCACAGTTGTCTGCAATGAGCCCCTGTGTACTATATATATATATATATATATATGTACATATATATATATATGTGTGTGTGTGCATACCGATAAGCGTCAACAGCCTTTCCTGTACGCGCACGCCGAGTGGGAGGGAGGGGGGAGGAGTGGTAAAGGGCGCAGGGCCATTAAGCTTCTGCCGGCTTAAGGGACACCTCGTGGAGCGCCGGGGACATGCGGGTAGTGCGTTTGGACGCGCTCCTCAATGCTTCGAGCGACTGTCTTCTTTCTTGCCTTTTTCAGCACCGGCAGGAAGCTTACAAACGCCGCATAGCCTCCGTTCTCGACGTAGCGACTCATGGCAACGTCGATGGTCATGAGCTTGCCGTCACACCAGGTGCCCACCTTCCCGTCCTTCATAGTCGTGTGGCCCACCACCACGAGATTAATGTCCCGCTTTTCCTTTGCTTTGAGCGCCGCCATGCCGGCCGACAGAGGGCCACAGTTCCCTTCCATAGCTGCCCGCACGGCACTGTGGTCCCACAACGGGCTCGCCTCGTTGTGAAAGGGATGCTTTGCCATGCTCCTCAACGTCGCCCCCTCATACCACTCGGCGTTAAGCTTGTCGACACCGTGGCGGGCGTACGCAGCGGTCAGCCCGCCATGCACGAACAGTATATCTGAGATAATCACCACGGCCAAGTTCTCCTCGGCCATCATGCGCCCGTAGCGTCCGTCAGGGCTGTAGAGGTAGCGTAAGCCGGGAGAGCCGGCTGACAGGTTCAGCAACCGCGGATGCGCGTATTCCAAGACCCCAGAAAGGGCGAGAAGCTCCTGGTTACCGCTCAACGTGATGAGGCGTCCGCCAGCGGCTAGAGCCTGCGGCTTGAGCCCCGAGAGCAGCTGCAGCATCTTCAAAGCATCCGGACCGTATCCCACCACGTTGCCTAGTTGCACGACGACATCAGTGCACCCCTTCCGCCAGGCGTCCACATCCTTCTCCAGCACGTTCGCAGCGCGCAGAATGCTGCGGAGTCGGTCAATGTCGCCGTGGAGGTCTCCGATAGCGATAATACGTTGGTGGTGCGCGCGTATAATACCACGGCCGGCTGGAGTAGTAATCCTGTGTGGGAGCGTCTGATTCGGGGGCTTTCGGTGTTTGTCCTGCTGAAACCCAACTGTAGGAGTGTAAAAGCCCAACGGAATTTTGGAGACGACGAACGTGCTCGCGAGAACGAAGGCCAAAACAACCCAAAAAAATAACCCCGACTGCACACCCTTTCGAGAGTAGGCACGCGCCACGAGCAAATCGATCTTGCGTGGGGACGACATGCTAACCACGAAAGGCGCGTAGAAAGACGCCACAGCAGAGCTGAGAAAGCGGTAAATCGAATGAGAGTACGCCGCACGGTAGCAGTACACCGTGAGGGGTGAACGAAAGCAGTGAAGCGGTTTCGCAAACACAGATGCACATGTGAAACCAAGAACGATGAATAGATGGCCGGCACCTCCACAACTGCAGCGACGGCCGTTATGGATGTGGATTTGGCTGTAATCGAAAGATTGGTGATTACTTTCGCAGATTCCTAATCAGAGTCAGGGATGGTCGGGTAAGGAAAAGCGGAGCAAAAAGATCGGCGTCGATGCATCGTCATTGTGCACAAAGAGTAATAAGCGGATGCATGCTGCGTGTACAACGAAAATTGGAGGCAATAATCTGTAGCGCGGAGCTCGCCTCCCTCCCTCCCTGCCCCCCCCCAACCCATGGTATATGCACTCACGTGACAGAGAGAGGAGTGAGCCAGAGTGTGACAAGGGCTGTTTCGGCGTCGCCGGCAGGGTGTGCGGTTGCAACCCTTGCTGGTCGGCCTTCACGCCCACCGCCACACACATGAAGACACCGCAGTGCAGAGAAAGGATGAGGAAGCGGTGAACGGGTGCGGTGTCACATTGCCCCTCGCATCTCAAGCGTGCCCTTTCCTACCTGGCCGTCCACTCACTTGCAGACGGCTATGAAACTGGTTTTCGCCTCCAGACGTCGTTGATCTCCCCAGCAGACAGGAGCACACACACACACACACGTGTATACACACGCGTAGCGGCGGAAGGAGCAGGATGGTACGCCAACACCATCAGAGCAGGTGTAACATCACCAAAGACAATGGAAGATCGCAAGAAAGAGAGTACAGCGGGATGGAGAGGGAGGCAGCGCACGTGCGCGCCCGCGCATTCGGCAAAACAGTACTCATGCGCAGTACATATAATGTGTTCTCCTGCCTCTTCGTGTACCCCTGAGTTCCGCACATCCGCCAGCCTCCCTCCTTCTTCTTCCCTCACGCATCCTCAATGCCGTGCTCTGTAATCACGTAGCTCACCTGCGCAGGTGGATGCGAGGGAGCGTGGTGCAGCACAAGCTGTCGCACACCGTGAGCAAGGGACTTGCGCAATAACACGCGACAGTGCGGCGCAGAGGCCCAGGAGAAGCCAAGTGCGGGTACAGCAGTGCGAGACGCTAAGGATGCGAATGCCGTGGTGGAAGTCGCGGGCGAGCGAGTGCGCTTGATCCGTGCCAGCGCGCACTGGCGCTGACGGGCAATCGTTGGAATCGCGCGAACCTGGTTTGTCACAATTATGCACCAGTTGTGTGCCATGGCAGTTAGCCGGAGTCGCAAACCGAGAGTCGCCACAGTCGCATCAGGTTGGGCCACACCTTGCATATTCCACTGCCCAGCCACCACTGCAGCCGCGATGGAGTCCAGCACCACCACGGCACGACCGTGGGAGCCCGCCAGTACACGCACAGCGTCAATCAAACTGCTGCTACGTGGGCTCTGGGCTGTGTTGGGGATAGTGTTGTTCGGAGAAGCAATGCCTGCGAACTGGGCAAACTGTGGATGGGGGAGAGGCTCTAGTAGCCGCAGCACCTCCGAAACTGATGTGACATGGCGAATCTGCAGACGGGACAGCACCATCGGCACGGTGCACGTGTTCTCCACGGAGTCCCACACTGTCTTCACAACACAAGACGGCAGCTGATTGATGAGTGAGTGAAGCCGCAAAGAGCGAACAGCCCGCTCGACAGCTGCAGCGGCCAGCGGCCCCAGCCGGGACGTCGGTACATCCTCGGAAACCAGATACACGACAGCACAGCGCGCCGCTTCAGCAGTGCCACAGTCGAACACTCCCATACACTTTACAGCAGGATGGTTGGAGCCCCACACTCCCGCCTTTGTCGCCTTTTGAGCGAGGGACGTGAAGTCTGCATTGTTGGCTAGCGCCAGGGCTACGGCCGCATAGCAAACATCTGTGGCAGCCTGCTGCAGGAGGCACTGAAGCCCCAGTTGCGTCTTGCCTGTCCCAGCCTCGCCGTACACCTCGGTGACCCACCCACTCCGGAAGCCCCCACCCCCCAGTGCCTGATCAAGGCCCGTGCAGCCAGTCGAGCACCAGTACGTGCGCGCATCGGTTGCTGCAATGACGGTCCCAGATGTAGCCATGTGGTCAACCCCTACGGGAAGCCGAGGGCGCAAAAGCGAATTGGAGCGAAGAAGAGAGAGAGCTGTGCATGTCTGTAGCACACTGCTGGCAGGTGTGTGTTCTTCTTGCGTGTCCTCCTGCACAATGCCCCCTAGGTTGCGGTTAGCCAGTGCAACGCTGGCCACGCAGCGGGTGAGAATTGCCAGGGCCTCATCCTCTTCTGAGGAGGTGTGCACCTCATTGTACACTCGTGACTCAGACTGTGTTGTCGTGTCATCTTGCGGGGGTATTGGCTGGAGTTGACCACGATGACGGCGCAGCGCTGCTCGCAGACTTGGCCCCTCCGCCGTGAGGTGCAAGAGAAGTGTGTCCACACAGAGTCGCGAGCGGGCGCCCTCCAAATTCTTTGAAAATTCGCCTTGGCCGTGCCGTACGCGTGAAACGTCCATGTCCCCTGCCGCACGGTCCATCAGCGTCACCAACGCTTTTTGCATCCTCTCCGTCTTCCAAGCTGAAGGGGGCGGGGCACCCGAGAGTGCCGAGGTGAGGTCAATGCCTTTTTCGGTCCATGAAGAGAAAGCTGGCGCAGCCAGGTGGGCAGCAAGAACACCGCGCACTACGTCACAGTCGGTGAAGCAGCGAAGAGGGTCCAGAGTTTCCATGGCTTCGCCTTTGTTCACCGACACACCAACCCCCTTCGCTTTCTCTTTTTCATCTCCGTTGCCAAAGCGCAAGGAGGATGCGTGGCAAGGTGCGCAGCTGCCTGTGTCCTTGTGCGCATTCGAAGCAGGCGCTATGGCGCTCATGTGAACAGGGGGGAGGGGTGATGTTTTCCTTCTTTCTCCCTCAAGCCCTCGTCAGCTATGCTCTGTGAGCACCGTTGCCTCGAGAAAAAAAAAAACGCCCAGCTTCTGCGTATGCGCAGATGTCGGCGCACGCACACACAAACACGAAGTCAGGCAACTAGCCAGTGATCTTTTCAGGGGAGCAGCTTTGTGCACAGAAGCAGCCGCAATGCAGCTGCAACCGCGTGTGCGTGAAAGTAGAGTTGTCAAGGCACGGCAGAGATTGTGTGCGTGTGAAACAATGATAAGACACAGCCAGAGCAGGCGGATACCGTATGCAGGCGGTGATGCTCGCGGAGTGCACGCACGCACCGCGTTGTGGGCATGCGGAAACGTGCTGAGTGAGAAAGCGGCAGAGTTGAGGGCAAGTTGTGGCAGCACACGCGTGACCGCCAAGGTCATCAAAGAAAAGAGTCCAAAAAAAGCGGAGTCCAGAAGGGGCCACCAGCCCGTGCACGGGTTCCTGGAATTTGCTGCAGCGCACTCCGCCGAGACTGCCCGTGTCTAACTCTGTGTGTGCGTGAATGTGTATGTACGTCAGTACGTCTGCACACATGTACAAGAGCCATGTCCAGCGCACCCAATGCCTTCTCACCATGAAGCACTTTACCTGGTCCACTCTCGTACACGTCAGCGATGAGCAATGGGCTCTGCTACAATTATCCATTTACGGGGGCTTTGAACACCGTGAGCAACACGGTGGCAGAGACTCAGGGATGGCGGGGGGGGGGGGGGGGGTCCACACCGCTGCCGGTGTGGACTGCAATAGACGGGAAGGAAAAGCCAAGAAAAGAGCAACAGAAACCAGGGAGAGGAAGGGAGCCACCGCCAACAGGAAGAGGAGGACAAGGAGATAACGGCGAGTGAAAATAAGAAGTGGGGGCAGCGCGCACAACACACCACCAGCCGCATGAGCTCCGTAAGCGTGGTTTTGCTGGCACAAGAACTGACATGAGCAAAGCTCGGCGGACGACTATTTTGTGCCTCCTCTCACCAGTCTCAGTGCGTCCATTCTCTCTGCTGTAGAGCAGGAGGTCCATTTCACTTTACTCACACCTGTTACAGGGCTCATCGCGCGGAGCAACGCAACCGCAGGCGCACGCCGGTCCAGTCATCGGGGAGCGCGGCGTCTGGCCCAAGAACCTCTGCCCACGCGCCCACCCACCCCTCGCTGTGAGGGTCGTCACCTGGCGCATCCGCCACCCTCCCACGGCGGCATCCGCGCCCACACCCCGCCCACCATGTGGATGGCGCACACGCCTTCGCTGTCGCGGGGCGCTCCCACACACGCACACACACCGCCGCCGCCATCAGCAGCCATCCATCAGCACTCTCCGCCGCCGCGTCGCGGGTGTCCGGCCCCGTCACCACCAGAAGAGGGGCTCGGCATTGGCAGGCATCAGGGGGGTGCGGTGAAGCCGGGCTGGCCTCCCCAGAGACGGAGCGGGGGAGGCGGTGCGCTGCGCGCCGCGATATCACGCACGGAGGGCTCCGCCGTCTCCCCTCCCCCCTCCCAGAAAGGAGGAAGGACATGTGTCGAACAACAAAACAAGCAACAGACATGCAGCCACGCGAGAAAACGCAGCGTTAGATGGACTTTACAAGAGATCTGTAACGGCAGCGGAGGGGACCGAAGAGAAAACAGAGAAGCAAGCGACAACGGTGACAGACACCCGCTGTGCGAGAAGCAATCGCGGAGGAGCAAAGAGGGGGCGCGGGTGACCTGTGTGCCCGCGTGCACACACGGCACAGGGGAGAAGACAAACACACGAAACAACATCACTGAAAGCATACACGCATACACACACACGCACACACGGTATGGCTGACGTGTGCGACGCGGCGGAATTTGCGCCGATGTGCTCGTGTGTGTGTGTGCGTGTGTGTGTGTGTGTGTGTGTGTGTGTGTGTGTGTCCCCAGAGCGTGCCGATACAATCTGTAGTACGCTATGGCAGGCTCCAGGACGAGGGCGAGCAAGAGAATAGAGTGCGAAGTGGGGTATCCACAGGCCCACAGCGGGACCCTATATACCGTGTCCAGAGAGGAAAAAAACGACGTCGGGCCTCTGCCCCCCCCTCACTCTCTCCCATGTCCCAAAGCCGCTACGCGGGACGCACACATCAGATAGCAGCAAGGCCAAAGGGGGAGCAGGAAGAGGAAGAAAACAGAGCACCACAGCAACAAAATAAAAAGTGGGGAAACGAACAAAGAGGGCAGAAGCGTGGCGCGTGCGCAGAGATGGAGGGCAACACGCACGCACGCACGCACACAGGCACACACCCCGCGTGTGTGTGTGTGCCACGTCTTGATGAAGTATTCACCTCGAGATGGGGAGAGGGGCTGAGCAAAAGGGGGAAGAGAGGTGAGAAGGGTGTTGGTGGCACCGCACAGGAAAACACAGGGCAAGAAGGAGGTGCACACCAATGAGTCGAAAACACGCATGACGATGCATCGCGAGTTTCAACATCGGTGCGTGCGCACCCTTCGCGCTCGTCCACTCTCGAATTCTCCCAGATGCTTAGGTGTGTCCTTGCATGGAGAGAAACATGTACACGTGCAGAGGGGGATGCCGAGCAATGCAATGAGCAGCAGCCCATCCCGTACACGAGCCCAAGCACTGCAAATGGGCATGGAGTGGTATCCAGCGGGCGTGGGCGTGCTACATGGAAAACGAAAAAAGAGGATGTGGAGAGGTAGAGCAATATGCACCCATCTACTAGGAGATACGCAGATCAGCGAAGCCACCGGGGAAACCACGGAGAAAGAGAGAACCTCAGTTGAGCGGGTGGAAGGCCAAAGAAGAGGGACACACATACACACACACATCAGCGTAGGGAGACAGCGAGAACGGCTGCAAGTAGACATCAACGGTGCTCAACAACGAAAAGGGAAAGCCAGACAAGAGAGGGAGGCGTAGCAGTGTAGGAGCACCCCACACCGGGGGTCGGCCATAGCAGTCCTCCCCCTGATGTGGTTACGCGCCCCCCCCCTTTGGACTGATCAACCCTCCTTCACATACCGGCTACGCCTGAGAGCGACTGCAGCCACCGCGTGGCAAGGACACACCCGCTTCAGCCTAACGTCCCGCCGAGAGAGGGGGTGGGGCTACGTCGACTGAAGGAGGTGTCACATTACCTTCGAACGCGGGTGCGAGGATCTCGGTAAGCAGCATGAGCGCTGCGGAGGCATACACTGAACTACCCGCGTGACGTATTCAAAGATGGTGTATTCCTGCTCGTGCTGCTCTTGACTGCGCTGCCGCTCGCCTAGAGCGCTGCCAGCGCTGTGTCGCGTGACGAAGATGTCGGAGGGATAAGTGAGAAGAACGCCTACCCATCCGAGTTTCGCTGTGTGTTGCCCTCGACAACGGAAGAGCGTCGTTCACTGCCCGCCTTTTGGGCTTCGCGTAGCGCCGCAAAGACTACCTCTCTACGCTGGCGCAGCTCTTTCGAGTTCGCACGGCCCCTCCTGACAGTCGCCACGGCATTGTCCACACCAGCAGCGTCAGCTCCCCGATTCGCACGGCGCAGAACCGACGTCGGGGCGCCTTCGCCACATACGTCGTCTGTGTCTCTGCTTACCCCGTCCCGCACATCAGCACTGTCTCCGTGACGGAGGTGATGGGGGCAAAGCAAAGCCCCGCCGCAATCCGCAGCGCCGCGGCTGTCACCACGTGTACGTCTCTGTTCAGCCAGGCGCTGTAAGCGTGTCTCGCGATCCAGCGCCTCGCGGTCGCGCAGTTTCCGGGTAAGGTAAGCAATATTATCTAAAAGCTTCTTCTCGGTCGCGCTCTGTCGCTTCGACTTTTCACGCGCTGCGTTCAGTTCGCTCTCAAGCCGCCGTGCTTCTGCCTGAGCACGGTCAAGCTGGCGCTGAAGAAGTGCTAGGTTAGAGTCTGCAGGCCCGGAACAGTCGCCACTGCCGCCCTGCCCCTCTGATGGTGTGGCATTTATAAAAGCCGAGCCGGATGACCCCGCTGGCTGCAAACGGGAGGCGGCTTCGGCCTTCGTCACACTTCTGCAGAGGCCAGCACTGCTGCTTCCCACTCCACAGGAGCACGCCTGCCCCGCCTGAAGCTTTCCCCACAGCATTCGTATATCACTCTCGAGGGAGTTGGTGTAGTGAGCGACGTCTTCACGCCGGCGCCGGAGCATGCGCTTCATGTCAGTGGGATCGCATCTCTCTCTGGATACATGAGAGATGTCAGCGTCACTGCTTCCAGAGACGCATGCAGCGGCGTCGGTCTTCGACTCCCTAGCACCGATCGTCAACTGCTGCAGCTGCTCATCTAGGTCAGCGTTCGCCTCTAGTGTGGATTGAAGCGTGTCGCAGACATGCTGCAGCTTCCACAGCATTTCATCTAGCTCCAGTTGACAGTGCTGCGCAGAGGACGACGGAGCGAAGAGGTGGCCATGGTTGGGAGCCCCAGCCACTGCCGGGGCGGTGATTGGCGCCGAGTGCAGCTCCGCGGTTGTGATGGTGCCCTGATCTCTTCGCTCCGACACCGGCAGAGACGCATGCGCCGATGCATTGGCACTCCTCACAGTATTCAGTTCCAGTTCTTTCTCTTGTAGTTTCTTCGACAGCGTTGCATTACGCTGGCTGAGCAGCGCGATTTCTGTATTGGCATCACTGAGCTTGCGAAGCGCTTCTTTCTTGGCGACGCACAGTTCGTCGTTGTACTCCTCAGCTATGCTCAGCTGCATCTTCAGCACCTCAATCGTCTCTTCACGATCACCGACAGCACGCTCGAGCACGGCAGCGTCTTCGCTCATCTCTGTCAAGTCCATCGCCAGTGTGACGGCATCGTTGAGGGCAACCAGGAGCTCGCGTTGCGCCTCCGCTGCGATCGTACGTATCTCATTGACCGTCGCCTGTTCTAGTCGCTGCTCGAGCAGTGCCTCCTCGTCTACGCCTTCGCCGTTAGCATCCATGTGTGCGGTGCATACCGGTGAAGGATTGCATGTAAACTCCTCCCCTCTAATGCTGTCCAGAAAGGTACGGATTCTGCGCACAATCTGCGCATTGTACACATCATCGTCATCGCTGTCTTCCCCGACCTCTTCGCCACAGCCGCGACCTCCGCCCACGGCGCCGCTTGTGTCACCAGCACCGCTGGGGGTGAGAACTCTTGAGGCACGTCGCCCCACATCCTCGCTATATGAGGGATCAAAGTGCTCCTCCTCTTGCCTCATCTCTTGCTCGAGCTTTTTCACTGCACTGCGTGTCAGCATCGCCACTTGTGAGGCGGACGCCGGCAGCCTCCTTTCAGAGCCATCATGAGTCATGGAGGTGCTCAATTGGGTCCCCACGATGCGCGTCTGTCCCTGCTTCGATGTGATGCTCGGGCTGGACAAGGAGGGATCCGCCGCTAGCAGAGGAGAACTCTCCATGCCAAAGCGGCCTGGCTCGCGTGGCGTGAGGTGACCACACTTTTGTGAGGCAAACAAATTGGTGGTAAAGCGGCCCTTTCAGGCGGCTCGTGCAGAAGTGGGGTGCAAGAATGCCTTCCTGCGTCTCCCAGTGTGTGTGAGAGAGAGAGAAAGAGAGGGCCGGCAACGATGAGACACAGTGAGAAGAATAAGGCGAAGCAGAGGCGCAAGGAGGAAAAACGTAAAGAAAGGGCCAGGCAGCACGCGCATGTAGAGACACACGAATACGTGTAGAGAGAGGAGGAGAGAGGCGCAGCTAAAGGTCTCCCTCCCTCCACAACGCTTGTGTGCGTAGCGGGCAAACGAAAGAAAAATTAGGCGGAGGGGTGGGCGGTTAGTGAGGATGCTGTTTAGCAAGAGAGCAGTTTTCACCTGTTTCGGCAGTGTCCGCACCAACAACCGCCCTCAGGCATGCAGGCAGGAGAGGAGTCGAAGGCCAGCCGAATAAAGAGGAAAGAGTGAAAGTCGCGGGCAGAGAGACAAGGCAGCGATGGCGGGCACACACACACACACCAAAAAAAAAAACGTGATAAGATGGGGAGGAGGACCGTTTAGCGGGCACGCTGTGAACACACAAGCACGGGAAAAAGGAAAAGAGAAAGCACGGAGCGCACAGCCAAGACGGACAAGAATACAGCATAGGGTAAAGCGTATGTCGGTGTGGGTGTGGCGAGCGCAGTCATACGGGACCGCCGCCTTTAATGAGTCCAGCTGACAACTGGGCGCGCGTTGCGCCAGTCTCACTCACTCGCGCTCGCCCTATGTGTGAGTTTTATATTGTTGAGGCGTGTGTATTTCGGTGTGGGTGCCGTACGTGTGCAGTGCCCTTGGTGGCAGAATTTGCTTCCCCGCCCACGGCCTTGCTTCCCCAGAAGTGTAGCCACCGCGAGGAAGTGTGGAAAAAAGACAGGCGTGCTGTACTTGCCGCTGCGCATATGGCACTCGGTATTGTGTACTTCTGCCTGGATATGTGGGCACGGAGGCGATGCACGCGTGTGGGTGTGCAGAAAAGCGATAGCGAGAGACAGCAGCACTCTAAGGCATGCGTCATATCACAGAAAGCGCCACCACCACCACTGCAGGCAGTCAAAGAGAATTACCGGCCGCGCACGCGCGTGCACACGCACACACACATACACAGAGAGAGCGAGACACCACAAACGGGGGAAGAGTGCAGCGAGACAACGACGGTGGAGCAGGCCGCAGCGAAAAGACGAAAGGGGGATGTAAGAGAAGAATGTAAAATCTATCGCCTGTGGAGAGGACGCCGTGCCTGCTCTCTTCTACACGGTATACTGTGGCAGTTGGAAGGAGGGAGGCAGTGGATGGAAGCGAAGAGGCGGTGATGAGGATGCTGTTGTGATGCTTCGTGAGAATGCGATGCTGAAAGAAATAGAGAGACAGAGAGAAGCCGACGGCTCTTTCCTCCAGTGCGTTGTGAACACACTAGAGTATAAAAAGAAAGTTGTGCCGTAAGTGAAGGTTCTCGCGTCTGCGGCGGGCAATGTGCAAAAGTTGGGGAGGTGCGCTGGGGTGTGCTACGCCTTCGTTGCACGTGATAAGAACTCCAGCTGTACTGTGCAGAACCAAAATAGGAAGTCCAGAACCTACACGTAAGGCCACGGTGTGTGGCATGTGTTGAGGACAGCCACGGTTTGTTCACACATAAACGCACACATGCGTCGGTGCCATCATGTTACAGGTGGTTGTGAGTGTGTGGATGTGTGCGTGGTCAAGCATCAACAACGATGCACAGCACGCGTATGTGCGAGCAGTGCACACATAATTTGATGCGCAGGGGAATACCGTGTACAGAAAGCGTGAAGCAAGTGAGGCCAGAGACCCAGAGGATACAAAAAAGGGAAGAAGGAAAGCCGTACGTGGTGATGCCAGGCAGGGCGCATCGCAGCCACCAGCGGTGTGTGGCGGTGACTGACAAACATAGGGATGAGGGCGCTTAAGCAAGAACAGCAGTTGCAAGCTGACAGGGCAAAGCGCTGCATTGTCCCCACCCTCCCCCCTGCCCTCCATACGGGCCCGCACAGTGAGAGCACCGGTCCCTATTCATACGTTCATCGATACACGCGCAGGCGCGAGATAGTGAGTATCGATGTCAGTACAGGAATCGGTGGACTAGCACACACACACACACACGAGCAAGGGTGGCCGGGCGACGAGGAAGTGAAGAAGAGTGCCAGCGCAAGCGATGAGTCGTGTAGAAGTGCTGCTAGAGCTCTCTCTTCTGCCTTCTCAGTCTTTCCCCATCCCCGATCCCCATCACCGCCTGACGCTCAGTGAAGCGAAGAGGCGTCCGAGGTGGGCATGATCGACTCATCGAGTTTCTCATCTTTTTGTTTTTCGTATGTGATATTGCGATGGCATTGGCGCTTGTGTGCGTGTGTTTATGTGTGTGCGAGTGTCCATCTACCTCACGCTGGGCCCTGCCCTCCTGCTCGTGCTCATGTGGCCAGCGAAAACGAGCACACTCGCGCAGACATTACAACAGGCGGCAGTTCATCTGGCGGATCCCCCCTCCCCTCCCCTCCCTGGAAATAAAACGGTGTGAGGACGCAACTCGTGAAGAAAGATCATTGGAAGCCAAAAGCAGCAGCAGCAGCAGCTAGAAACAGAAAGGATAAGGTAGGAAAAGAAAGACGACCTCGAGGGCGGAGATTGGTGTAGAGCGACTCTACAGAGCATACACGCGTGGCAGCAAGAGAGAGGAGGAGGAGGAGGAGGGCACAGACACGCGCAGACACAGCAAATGACAACAACACTACAGAAAAAAAAAGGGCAGCAGCAACTGTCGCGTAGGTAAGCAAGAAAAAAGAGGTGACCTTGGCACGCAGACACGAAAGATAATTAGAAACAAGCCGGAGCAAGACTAAAGAGGAGCAGAAGCGCTGACACTGCCCTACGCACAGCCACAGAAGACGCGACACGCAATCATCAAAAAAAAAAAAGACGCGGAAAGGCGAACACACGGGCACGCAGGCACCCGTTCTCCTTTCTCTTTTTCGCTGATGTATACGTCGGTTTATATCCGAGTACGACACGCAGGTGAGCGGCAGTGCGTTGGGATGATCATGCCCTTCTCGGCGTCTCCGTTCGCCCCTCCCTATGTTGCATCAAGCAAAGAGAGCGCTGGCGGCGCTGGCGGCAAAACCAGGAAAAGCAAAGACATAAATAATATATATATATATATACATACATTGGCTTCAATTAAAGCGGATGCAGACGTCGATTAACTCACTACAGACATACACACACACACACACACATACACGCGCACGCGCACACACCAGTGCGCAACACGAACAGCCAGCGTGAGCATTGCGCACTCGAAGGCACACAGGCGGAGACAAGGGCAGGGGAAAAACGAAAATCAAACACAAGAGGTCACACAGGTGAGAGAGCAGAAGGTAGAGCGCACACCGTGCACACGCGAAAAGGCATGCATCCCGATATTACAGCACTGGTGACGCCGAACATGATGAGAGCCAAGTAACACCGAGAGAGAGGGAGACAGGCACACAGGTGCATGAATCAGTGGCTGCCACAGGGGCATCCGGATGCCCCACCGCCAAGCGGGGTACACTCGCTCCCCCCCCCCTCATCTGTTTTGGGTACGCAATCCAGACATAAAACCTCTCACAGGGCATAAACGAGACACACGCAAGGTTACATATCTTGCGTGTCTCAGGCCCCTGCATCTACAACACATAAGCATACACATACATCTACTACGGCATGGCTGTCCGCCATCTACGCACAACGAGGCACCCGTTGTTTCCGGGTGCCATGTCGCTCTCGCCCGCATACGTATACATTAAGCAAACAGAAGCAGTACATCGCTGTCACCCCCACACTTTTCCAGCTCTTCTCGGAGCTCATCAGCCGTTGATGCCGTCACGTGCTTCGCACGGCCTTCAATGCGCTCTGCAGTCGTCGCCAGGACCTCTGCATCGACTACGTCACAGAACGACGAGTGAGCAGACGAAAGAGAGGTGATCATGGAAGCGTCGGCGCTGGCAGAGTCTGCTTCCTGCGATGAGGTTACGCTTGGCTTCATTCCATTCCCACAATCACCTCGAATGCCTTCTTTCTTTGAAAGAACCGCCAGAGACGGGCTAAACCGCAGGCAGCTGCGCATCAGCTGCGCTTGGCTGCCGTCCTCGCCATCAACGCTCATCTTAGTGTCTGTGGACGACTCCATCAGCGAGATGGTAGCAGGAGTCTTAGAGCGAATGAAGTCTAGCCATACCACCTCGTCGTCCACGTCCGCATCGTCCTTTCCAGACCCTACCTTAGTAGCCTTCGCTGCGTTGCCATCTCTCGCGTCAGTATCACCGATATCCCGCAGCTCTTGCATCGCCTTTGGCTTTTTGCTCACCTGCGCAGCTTTCCTTAGGGGGGCGATGGGCGGTGCCTCGGTGAGCTCCTCTATGGACATGAGCACGGCGCCGTCCTTCGTCTCATTCATCTGCAGTGGTGTAAAGCAGCGAAGAGCCGCCGCCTGCTGACGGCGACAGTCGTCCGGGCCCTTCCTGTCTCGCAGATAACCTGGCACATAGCCACCACCAACGGAGCAGAGCACAGAGCCAAAGGCAGTCCCAATACCCGGCATTACCAGCGATCCCACCGCCGCTCCTGCTGCGCCGCCGGCAACGGTGCCGACGCTTGCGTACAGAGAAGTGAGTAGCTCGTAGCGGTATTGTCGAAGCGACATGCGTTTGTCCTGGTCACGCCAAAGAGCTACGTTGCTGGTGAGGAGGGTGCAGGTGGTCATGCCGAACTGCAGCGCAGCCGTTGTTATTGCCGAGGCGACAGAGCCATGCAGGCCAAACGAGGTCACCTGATAAAAGAGGGACCTCTTCGCCAGAGAGCTCATTGTGTCGGTGGCGGAGAGACTTCCGGCGTAGTCGCCGATGAGGTTGAGAAGCCATTGCAGCTTCTGCGGCGTGCGCATCGAGATGCGAACGACGAGTAACCGCACCGCCTCTCGCTGCACGTGTCCACGAATCGTCGACGAAGACATGAGCGCCTCGCCCACAATCTCCGGCGTCAGCTTCCCGGCTGCGGCGGACATCAGTACTGCCTTGGCCACTTTCGCGCCCATGTGCGTGCCTACCAGCGTCAGCCTCGACGTGTGATGGCGAGAGATGCATGTCTGCATGATTGGTATGTGTGCGTGTGGGATGCGGTTGAGGCGAGGTGTGGGGTGGAAATCGTGAATGCGCAGTCAGCACAGTGCGAAGCGACGTACAACCTTCTCAGGGATGATGGGCACAAGGCACAGACGGCGGAGGAGACAACAGAAGACAACAGTCCGAAGAAAACGGCGCGGGAGGACAAGTGGACGACTGTCAAGGCACGAGAAGGATCGCACGAACCACCAGACGCACCATAAAAGTCGCGTTCGACAGTCGCCTTGAAACACGGTCAAAGTCTGCGAGAGCTCACCAGTCGAAGCAGCGCGAAAACAAGAGCAGTAGAAGGGATTGCGTATTGATGTGCTGCACACACACACACACACACACGCACGCACGCACGCAAAGATGGAGAGGGGGAGAAGAGACGCGCACACAAAAGAGGGGTGGCAAGGACCACGCTGCCAGACTCCATAAAGAAAGAACGATCAAGAGACTGTGGGTGTGTGGGTATGTGTGTACGTGTTCCGCGATGCGATGGGCAATAACAGCAGGAAAAGAAATAGCCACAAGGCAAGAGAAGAGAGACGCGTTCCGCAGAAGTCGGAAATAAAAAGGCAGGAGACTGCTAAGTGGGGCAATGAGACACGAGGGAGTGGGGTGAGCGGTGACAATGTTCACGGATGTGCGGGTGAACGCACACAGGGAAAGAGAGAAAATTCAAAGAAGGGGCCGGGTGTTGTGGAGCACCTTCTGAATTGTGTGTGTGTGTGTGTGTTTGCCTGTGCGCCGTGGCAGAGACGCACTCCGCGAGCGTGGCTACACGGGTGAGCTGGTGTATGGCTACCGGTGCGCGTGTGAATGCACAGTGGAACCTCGCTACAATGCTTGTGCGAAGCGTGAGTGAGTGGGTGGATTCCGCTGCGGCCAAACATGGGTCGATGAGCGCAGAGAGGAAGCGGAAATGAGACGGGCAAAAGAGGGGCGAGACGGCCAGCACAGCAACAAGGCGGCGTCATGGGCGGATGCGCAGGCACGACCAGGGGCAGCGCATGACTGCGTGGGGTCGGGATTGATAGTCATCGTCGCCACGAAAAAAAAAAAAAAGCGGCGTAGAGCAGCGATACTGTCAGGCCTCAGCAGGGCATCATCACTGTCACAATCCGTGTGTCACCGCTGTCTATCCGTCTCACCAGCTTCTCGACTGTTTCCCCGAGAGCGCAGATGCACCTGGAACTGGAGTGCGTGCCTTGCTTTTTTTTTTTCGATGCTGAATTGCGGGTCGCCTCATCTGGGGTAGATGGGAGAAGAATGCAGAGCATCGCCAAGCATGTGCTCAGGAAACATGTAAAAAGACCTTGTGAAGCGAACAAATATGCAAAACATATATGTATATATATATAAGCAAAGCACGTGATACATCAGGTGCGTTTTACGTCTATATCCTTCAATGCACGGTGCCTGGCACACACCCTCACAGGTCAGTGGGAAGGCGCAAATCTAGTACGTGTGCACATCTATCCTGCGTCGCGCACATGCGCATGTGCGTGTGCATGTGGGGGGAAGGGCGGAGTACGTGAATGTCTATGTGCGCGCATACAACTTCGGGGCGCCCCTACACAGGCCCATGTTGACGACTGTCAATTACGCACAATCGCATACCCATAGCCGTTCCTTCGGCATTACTTGGAGCAGACACAGTAGTGCGAGGGTGACTGACGCCGCTGCCGTTCTGCTCGATTTATCTCACTCGCCACTCGCACATCACGGCGGTTTTTCGCCAAAATCGAATGGCGCGGCATTCCTGCCACGCGGCGCGCCGCACCCTCGCTGTAGAACTCTCCCTTCATGATGCGCGTCATGATCGGTTCACCTTTGTAGAGCTGCTGGCGATGCGCGTTGTCGAGTACCCATCGTCCACCATTGCGTTCTGCGAGTCGGTCAGCTGTGTAAGTGTTGGGCACCACCAAGCATGCATCCACCTGCGCACCGGTGAGATGCACGTACGGATCGACAGCACGCCGACGTGGAATCGTTTGCTCGTGGCGCAGCACAGCCTGCTGGTGATGGTATGTTTTTCTCTGGGCTTTTTTTGCCTCGTAGGGTGTCAATGCCGCGTCAGCTGGCGCCGCGTCGATGCCGCGAGCGTGCTGAAGTTTTTGCAGCTGCAACAGGAAGCACGAGCGGCTCGCGCCATTTATGTCCTCCAGTGGCAACGCACTCGTGGGCCGCTTCACCGACGTCACGCCAGCCAGCGAGGGCTGTTGATGGTCAGGAGGCAGCGCGTCAGTGTGTTCGGGTAGCATCATCTGGTTTCTGAAGTATGAGGGTGCATCAGGCGCAGTATGAGAACGAAGTCTGCGACAGCGGAGATCGCACCACGGCGGTCGCCCGCCCCTGTCGTCTCTGCCCACAGTGCCTACCAGCGCTGCCGCAGAGGTAGAGGGCACACGAAACGACGGTGCCGTAGATTCGCATCCGTCGTAGCGATCAGTCTCCGCGTTTGCGGTGGCGCGCTCATCGTGGTCGCGGTAAAGAGGAGCTGCGGTGCGTGCACGCTGGTCAGCATTCCTGTCGAAGATCCTCTGTACAGCGATGCTGTTGCGCTGGCGAGCCGCGTCGCCAATGTTTTTGGTCATGATGTGTGTTGTGAAACGAAGTAGCGTAGGTATGGGTCGAGGTCTGCCTACTTGCCTGTCGGGCTCTGCATGCGGCTGTTGTGTGAAGCGCAAACGGGTAGGAGGGCTCGTCGAGGAGAAAGGAGAGGTGTGAGCCCGGCAAGCAAAGACGCACCCGACTACGCAGCACACACGCACACCGGCCTCTGCCAGAAAACCGCACAGGCTGGATGCTGTCGCAATGAGATGTTGCAGTGCGGCACTGCCTCGACCGTCGCAGATGGGAAGTGAAAACAAAAAGAGGGAGAAGCCAAGTGTTTACGTGGAGGTGGAGAAGGAGCAAAGCGGAGACAGCAGAGTTCATGGCGCAGCAGTGAGAAGGTGCGCACGAGGAAGGGGGAGGTGGCGATGAAGAAACGGATCGCACGGCATGGCGCATGAGGAAGGGAAGAGAATCTGCGCATCTGCTCGCACGCGGGATCACGTGCACACACGTACACAGAGAGAAACCACTAACCCATCTTGTGTGACGTGTTGTATGTACGAAGTCTACCAGCACACTTGATTCGCCGCACCCATCATGCCTCTGTGCCTGCGTACAGTGAAGGGATGCACGCTGACTTCTCACGACTGCGCGCCGCTCTGTGATGCAGCTCGACTAGCGTTCCCAGCGCCGCAAACTGAAGCAGTCATCGCCCCTCTCTTTGCTTGCGTTGCTTTTGTGTTGTTCACTAACGGCTAGAGACAGCAAAGAAGGAAAGGGGGAGAAGACATACGCGAACAAGAGCCCAAAGCACAATCATGGCACGCTACGGCAGCGCCTCAGTTCACGTTGCGAGCACACATACATACATACATACATACATACATACATACATTACATTACATACATTACATACATACATACACGCATGCATGCATACACATGTATGCACACACACACACACAGGCACGCACGCGCGTGCATGTAGGGGGACAGAGACAGTGGAGAGCACCTGTAACGCTGGCGGCAAAACAACAGCACCGTCATAACAGAGAAAGCAGGATGGCTCACGGGACAGCAACAGTCGTCCCCGCAGCAGCTGCGCAGCACGGACCGCTTACATCACCGATACAGCCAGGCAGACTGTGATGCCAGAGCAAGCCCACAACTACGGTGCATGTAGGAAAGCAAGCACGAGGAAGGTTACTCGATCACTCCTCACTCTCCGCAGTCCTCTTCTCCATCCCTTCGCGAGCGTCGAGTCGGCTGTCTCGGAAGCGCCGGCACTCAATACGCCGCCCGCGACTAGTGCTGTCTACATGTACATGTTTCCGTTACCGAGGGGTGACACCGTCAGGGGTTGGCTTGGGTCGTTTCACTCGCACGATTTCGACTAGCGCCTTCCCCTCGTTCCCCCACAACAGCTGCGAGTGTGGTGTGGTGTGCGTGCGTGCGTGGGTGTGTGGGTGTACGGCTGGATGTGTGTGTGTGTGTGTGTGTGTGTGCTCGCCTAACATATACCTCTAATCCATCGCGTTGCTCCGCATCTGAGCGTTGAGAACCTGTGGCATCTCCCACATATCGTTCTTGACCTTCCATGGCTTTGGGTTGTAGTTCTGCGGCGCTTTGCGCCAATTAAAGTACGGGTTCGGGATCTTGATGCCGCCGCGGGCGAGAGGCTGTGTCTCGTGGGTGCAGTTGCTCCAGACCGTGTCCTGCATAGTGCCCGAGGTGATGCGAAAGTACTTGAACTGCGCGACGCTCTCGTTGCGGTTTGTGTCCGGGTCAACAAGGTGCCTCAGGTTCGGTGCCAGCGAGCCCCAGGCTGCTTGGCGCTGGGTATCCTGGTTCGCCAGGTAGCTGTAAAAGAGTCGAGAGCCTGACAATATGTTGCGGCGGGCGTACTCGTAGTAAATGCCGGCGCAGAGCGTAGTCGCGAACCAAAACCCAGACTTCTTCCAGCGGCCCATGAAAAAGGCATAGCCAAGCGCTGGGAACACGCTCGCAGCTGCGCGTGGCAGGTAGCACCCCTGCCCGTCATCCCAGGCTCGCTTCCATCCGTTTGGAGTTGGATCGCGGATGCGGAACCACTTTGGGCCGTGGGTATAGAGGTACTCGTAAGAGTAGAAGTACCCACCAACGCCGATGATGCCCGCAATGTTCACACGGATCATACCCAACATCATCGCTATCGTCCAGGCATATTTGGTGCGCGGGTTTCCGGTTGCGTTGCCGGAGACCTGCGCACGTGCTATAAAGTAGTTCATGTACCACACATTCAGACCGGCCATCCACAGCCGGAATATCTCACTGGTGTGGTGACTCTCCGCGTAGGGCACCTCCTCGTGAGTGCCGATAAATTCGTTGAGCGATAAAAAGCCAACAGCCACCTTCTGCACACCGTAGCGGCGCGCCTGGTGCGTCTCATCAAGCGCGTTAAAGGGAGACGACACATCCACCAGAGGCCGCTTCCCCTTCTTATGCTGCGGGTCCACAAAGTTGTACCAGAAGCTCATTTTGTATGGCTCCGTGTTGGCCTGCGCCACCTCTGTCATTGGCTTCGGCACATTGTGCCCCTCCGACTTCAGCACATCCTCGTTCACGCCTCTCGAGAACATGGCTCGGGGAAAACGGGAAAGAAGGGAAGTTCTCTACGCCGATAATGTCGCAGAGAGACAGACAGACAGACAGACAGAGACAGAGACAGAGAGAGGCGCGCACACCCGTGCACAGCAGGCAAAACAACTACAAAGAAATAGGGGGGGAGGGGCTCTTGGACTATACACCAGCACCCGCACCAAATCGGCGACGCAGACACGCCCACGCTAGAAAGTCAACAACAGGACAGCCAACGCAGCCACTGCAGCACACAGGCGCACACACAAGCACGCGCGCCAAGAGAAAGAGAGAGGGATGCACACTGTGGCTAATGGAGAAGGGGCGATTGACACGTCGTGCCAAAAGATGGCGTTGCCCTATTTCTGTTCCCCTTCGCCTGTCTTTTCTTCTTTCGTGCTCCGTTGCACGAGAGTCCTTTGGTTTGCGTCGCAGGGCAAACAAGTGGTGCCGCTTCTAAGTCGCCTGCCGCTGTGCTGTACACGTGCGGTGCGTGCTCTTGGCGTTCCCTTCGACAAGATCGAACTCGTTTGCGCGGCCGTATGCACTCAGAGCACAGCCCCTTACCTCACGCTGCGTCGGGAGATGCTAACAATAATAAAAAAGTGATCGAGCAGGCGATGAGGCAATGGAGAGTTGGCGGCTCTGTCGCTTGAGGGACTCTTCCAAAACGAAGAGGAGGCAGCAGGTGTGCGTATAGCCTAGCGTCTTCGCTAGTACAGCTACTCGTCGGCTGCAACCAAGAGAGAGAGGTAGAGGCGCACACACAAGTGTTTCTGGTTGTTGGCACACAGAATCGAGAGATTATAGTTGTACCTTCCAACTTCTCTGGGAAGTGCTCTGTCTCTCTGCCCGATACTTCTACTTACGTATTGCCTTGGAGCACGGATATGCCTGTGTATGACGCCCCTCCTCCACACGCACACACTGTAGATAAATGTGGTCTACGTGTGCGCTTCCCATAGGGTACAGAGGAGTTCGAGTCTGAGGTCGACGTCCCGCAGTCGCACGTGGGTCGATGCAAAAGCTTCGGTCCTCTCCTTCCGATCTCCGTGACTTAGACTTAAAGGGGGGGGACTGCCTACGAATACTGCTCTGCTACGCCAAAACGAATTATAGAACAGGCCCTACGGAGGAAGCGCACGCACACACAGAAACAGGAGCGCCTACAGAAATATCGGAAATAAGAAGAGATGCAGAGGTCACCTGTGAGTGCAAAGTCCGTTGAGTAACGCGTGCACGCTAAAGCGAAAAGGTCGGCCGTGTCGACGAAGAAAGGAGAATGAGCAAGCGAGTGCTAGCAATACTACTAATGGCTAAGGGGTGGGTACTAGCCGCACCTAAAGAAGCCGAGGCGGCTGAGAATAGACCTGGGGGGAGCGGCAGGCAGACAGGAAAGGGGACCAAGCAGAGGAAAGCACACACATCGAAAGAAGTGTGCGCACTGCCTGGGCGCCGTATGGAAGATGAGATGGGAGGCGACGGAGAGTGAGCCACAACCGTGTCACAGGAACGAACAGCACGGGGGGAGATGATAATAATGATGAGGCGCGACAAACAAGCACGCACACAAGACAAGAGAGGGGGAGGGGTGTACCTACACTAAAGTGGGGCCAGGGAGAGAGAGGCAGATGAGAGCACTACTGGTGATGCCACTACGTTGATTCTAAAGCCCCCCTGCACGGGGCAATGCAAGAAGAAAAACAAGAAAGAAAACAGAAAACAAAAGAAAGCGCAACGCCACGCAAACAACGAGAATGCAGAAGAAAGCGGGAGGGAGGAGGGCTCTTGTGCGCCGTCCCTGGAGACGGCTACGGATGCAGGCTCCGTCTTCTACGTATGTCTTGCACGAACGCACGTGCACGCAGAATGGCGTGCAACAGCACACAATGCCGCAATTAAAATGCGCGTCTCTCGCTCCCGGCGCGTCTACGCGGGAGGGTGACCTGTGGTATACAGGGATGGTGTGCGTCTGTGCGCAGGTGCTTATTGTGTTTTCCCTAGTCTGTGTTAGCCCGAGCACAAGTACCAGAGCAAGAGGAGAGGTGGGGGAGGGGGGAGCCAGATATCAGGGAAGAGGGAAGGAATTGCCCATATGGTGCCTCTGTGTTGTTGTCCTTGCATGCGGCTCGGTGCTAACGCTCTCCACACGCACCCTCGCACATTGGCAAAGGACGCGAGACGCGTACGGAGAGAGATGTCGAGCAGTGACAGCCCAAGCACCGCTGAGCTGAAAGACTCGTGCGTGTAACGTACGAGCCAGCGTCACGCATGCGCTGCGGTTGGGGTGCTGCCTTTGTTGTTGTTGGTTTTTGCCCTTTCTTAAGGTGGCTTGCAGTATTCTGTTTCCCATGTCAGTGCCCCCTCGTCTGCTGTAGTGACCCAAAAGGCTACACCACTTCTTTGCGGCGCACGCCTGTACACAGATTTGGCGCGAGAAACGTGTGAGGGCTTCGCGCCTTCTCTACGCAGATACACTTGCATCCTCCAGACCCTTGTGTGACAAACATCAAGCGAAGATGCAGAAGTGAGCGAAAATACAAACACGCCAGAAATGGGACGCCGTGATGTGCATCGTCCAGCAGAAATAAGGGCTAGCTGAATCCGAGACCTTTCCCGTCAGAGACCAGAGGCACGAGCGAGCGGTGTTATACAGGTGCGAACGTGACGCATAAGAGGTACCGTAAACATCACAAGCCTGGCATAATCGCGTACACATCTTCTCTTGAATTCCTCGAAGCGTATGCAAGGGGTACACTCGCTGGGAAAGAGAGACGGACAGGCACACAGACACACATACACAAGGGCACCGTCACGCATCATAATCTGCTTCGTCCAATGTGTGTGGGTGTGAGTGTGGCTGGCAGTGGCAAGACGGCTCTATCTATTTGCCTCTGCCCCCCCCTCTTCCTCCTCCTCTACAGCCGCCCGTCTCATCCTCTCGTGAGTGCATCCTCATCATCCCTCCCCGCGCTACAACGGCGATAGCGCCCAGTGTGCGCAGCGAGTCCCGAGCCGAATGGAGTACGGTAAAGATTGGCAGAGAAGCGGGGGGAGCAAGAGAAACGCGTCTCTTACTTGTCTAAAATGAAAAGATTGAAAGTTCAATAATAATGATATAGAAAACAAACCAGAGACGAAAAAAACTCGGCACAAACGAAAAAAAAAAAAGCAACGAAGACTGCGAGGAGGGGGGACGAAGGCGTCGCTTGGATACACTTGAAAGCACGCGAGGGCACGCTGGTCCTCGCGCCTGAGCACAAGCGCGCGAGAAACGAGAGACAATGACACCGAATGGAAGAGTGCACACACGGGGGAAATCTTGGAGACGCAATGGTGTGCACGTTCTTCTCACTTGGACCGTCATCGTGTCTCATTCTCTTCCCCCTATTAAGGCGCTTCACCTGTGACGTCCATGCGTCCTTGCCTAAGAAATAAGGCGAACGGAAGAAGACGGGCTACGCGTGCAGACAACAGAAGCAAGCAAGCACCTTCGAATGTGCCACGCGCATGCACACACACGCACACCGATCGAGAGGGAGACACACACATACAACAGAGAAAACAAATGTAGCTTATGGGCGGTCAGTGCGTGTATGTATGTATGTATGTGTGTGTGTGTGTGTGTGTAGAGGGTGCGCGTACAGCTGCGTGCTGCGCAACAACAGGAAAAAAAAGGGTGTGAGAGAGTGTGCGCGTGAGTGCACTGCTATGGAGGCGGGAGAAGCTGCAGCAAGAGAAGCTGCGAGCACTCAAGCACCAATACACAAAGACTGGCAGAATCAAGCACCCGTCAACAACCAACCGAGCGAAGACGGCACCTCTTCGAAGACACAAGCAAGCGATACGGAAAAAAAAAAAGAAGAACAGCGAAAAGAGAGAGCAGAGCGTAGGCGGGCGCACGCGTCCATACAAACACGCAGATAGCAAGGTGACGTACGAAGGGCCTTGGAGCAAGAAAAGGGGGAGAGGACCACCGAAAGAGAACAGAGTACAGAAACAAAAATTTTTTAAAAAAGAGAGAAAGTCTCCACTCGCATATTAAAACAAATGAGGTGTGCGCAACGCGAAGGAAAAGAGTAAGCACCCATGTGCACGTGCCCATGCAGCTCACACAGAGTCGTGTCACATACTCGCCACTGCCCATACAAGTGCATGGCGCAGGTGTATCAACGTCGATAAACAGTGAGCTACATCTTTTTTTTTCTTTTTTCTGGTATGTGTGCGTGCGGGCGTATGCGAGAGGTAGAATTTCTTCCCACGGCGCAGAACGATGGGGGAAGAAGAACAGAAAGATCGAGGAGGAGGTGATGCAGCTCCTCGCGTTCGGGCTGCCTCTCACCGGCAAAGCACATCCAGTCATGAATGGGGCGTACAGGGGAACCAAGCCAGCAAGAAGGAAAAGGAAGGGGGCGAGGCAGCAGACAGCACAACACAGCACATTTTCTGTGTTTCTTTAAAGAAAAAGCGAAAGCAGTCACAGCCGTAATCGCGGACCGACGCGAACGTCTTGGCTGTGCCTCCTCCGCCCCCTTCCCCTTCCCACACACATACACACATGATACCCATACACACGCACACGCTCACAAAGGAGGATGTCAGTAAAGAAAAAATGAAACAAGCGCTTTAGCGAGTGCGTACGCGAGCAAGAAAGCGAGAGGAAGAATCGAGCAATCAAGCGGGCAGGCAAGCATCGGCGTGCAATCGAAAAAGGAAACCAACAAATACAATGTGGCATGGATGACGGCGGTCAGATGAGGGCAGGATGCGGAAATAGGGGGGGGTGAATACAGTGCATGTAGCAGCCACTACATGGCAAATACATAAACGGGAAACTGATCAACTGAGACACACACACACACACACACACACACAGGAAAGCGCCACACCATCATACGAAAAGGCAGCAAGACCAAGTGGACCAAAACCGCGATTCCTATAGAGATTCGCATGAGCGCTGGATGTGCCCTCCCCCACCACCGCGGCCAGCGGATTATGGCAACGGGGGGCGGGAAAGCGTACAACGTTCTACACATCCTCCGGGCTGGCGCCCGCCACGTCGTCAACGTGCATCAAAAAAAAAAAAAAGAATTATTTTTTTGTGTGTTCGCGCTTATAAGTGTTCGGTGCGGTGATACCAAATGAAGCAAAAGAGGAGAGCGGAGCACACAGAAAAACGCGCAGAGTAGACCATAGCACGAAGGCGGCACGAGGCGTCTGTAGATATGCATACCTCAGCGAGAGAGCCCATGGGCCAAGCGAGGATTCCTCAGCGGAAGCCGAGAAAAGACATGACCCCCCCCCCAGAGAACCGCTCATCGGCTCGATTCGTCGTCACTTCCAAGACGGACACGCCGATTGGCCACCCCGCCGTCTGCCCCACAGCAGCTGACTTCGGCATTCCTTCGCTCAGCACTCCGTCAGCGAGCCTGTCTCTCTCTCTCTCTGTGTGTGTGTGGAGGGAGCAGGAGAAGGCAGCGCGCATGCAGCAAGAGAAGAATCGATCTCGCGTACAAACTCAGACAGCGACACACACACACACACAACACCGCTCAGCGAGTCTGCGCAGGCCTGCGAGAGTCACTATCGGAAGTCATCAAAGCGAGAGAAGCAGCTGTCGGTGACATCAAATCTTCGAGAAAGGCTCGTAGATGTGTCGCATCATCTTCATCGGTCACCGCGCCCATCAACGTCGCCTCGCTGTCGCCGTCGCCGTCGCTAAACGCCATACTCGCGACACGCGACACGTGTCCCTCAGAAGAGGTGGGAGACCCTGCGCCCCTTGGAGTCGTCAGCCACTCTCGACCTGGAAAACGGAAACGTAGCTGCTGGCTGCCAAAGCTCGTCGGCACTGAAGGGCGCAGCAAGGTGAGAAGGCCTAACATCTTGGCCGCCCACGCTCGGTAGAGTGGCGCCAATTGAAGTAACGAGGGCGGCGATGCGCTCGCGCACGGCGACAACGCAAGCTCTCCATCGCTGCTGCCGTTGCCGCCAGAAGCCGCGGCGGTCCCTGCGGAGGTGAGATCCGATATTCCCTCAGCTGCCGTTTCTGATATCCCTGCGCCGGTCAAGCACGACGCCACGTCGATGACGTCTTGCAGGAATCGCACCCGGAGCGCGATGTCGTTTGGGTCCAAGGTAAGCATCGTGATGCGATTCAACTCCATGATAGCAGCAAAGTGGTAGCCACGGTCCATGGCCATGGCAGCACGCATCTGGTATGGGTATGACAGGGTCGGGTGCTGCTCTGTTGCCTCAGCAATGTCTGCAATAGTGTGCAGGCATCGGCTGCGCTCCACGAGCAGCTCCGATGGAATAAAGCAGACTTCCGGGCGCCGATCACGCCGGTGAAGATACGTCAGCACGGTGGGGCACTCACGTGCAGGAGGTGCCTGCTGGTCCGCTGGCGCGACGCCGAGTTTCTCCTCCACTGTGCCCTGGAACTCCAGCATGCTGAAGCGTTGTGCCCACGCGTGAATGCTGTCGGTCAGTACTGCATTCGCCGTGTCCAGGCCCTCCACGTCGCGCGCGTGCATGCGCGCAAGTAGAATGGAGGCAGTGGGATGCAGCGGACGCAACTGAAGAGCGCTTTCCAAAAGATTTTGAGCAAGGTGGCCTCGGCTCGTCCCGGGCGGCAGTGCAGGACGCAAGTCCTCGCTGCGCACATCAGCGTTCGCGTACTGCATCGACAGCCGCACGAGCCCGTCAGCACGGCTGTTCGTTGTAGGACCGAACACGAGGCTCAGTAGTGCCGTCTGGCACGGCAGAGAGCCCATCAGCTCTTCGTCGGCGAGCCACCGCACCTCACAGGTCAGCCACGCCAGCCAACGCACCTCCAACGGCGTGGCGTCGATGTACGCAAGAGACTCTGGGGCCACGTCTGCCCAGTTCGTGATGGTTGCGGTGGACGCTGGCCCGTCAGGAGGGAAGCAGTCCCGCACCCATGCCGCTGTCAGTGTATCGGCAGCGTTTCGTACGTGCAGAGGGAGCAGCGAAAAAGCGTAATCGGCGGTGGCGCAAGCCTTCTGAGCGCCGGCCACATCCTTGCTCTGTTGCGCGGCGGCCACCTCACGGAGTGCCGTCACAAGCAGCTCCTCCTCGGTGCCAAGAGTCATACACTCTGCAGCTCGGCACAGAAGGTGCGTCAGTGAATGTCGCAGCGTCCGCTTGGCATATATGTAGAAGGTGAGCGCGCTGCAGAAGCACAGGGTTCGATTCTGAGGAAACAACGTCGGCACCTGTGCAATAATGCCCAGCAGAGCCGCCGGAGCTGCGACGTGCGCGGCGTCGTTGCACCGTTGCAGCCACTTTGCAGGCGACTCCTGCGCCAGCTCCTTTCGAGCACACAGATCAGCAAGGTCTGAAGAGGTGGTGCTGTCCGGACACAGCATCCATGCCGCGGATAAGTCCGTGAAGGCGGCTAGCACGTAAAGATGGCCGCGGTGGAGGCAGAGCGACGCACGCCGTACCAGCGTCTCTGCCAAGTGTGTAAGGTGCTCCACGCTGCGGCAGCTGCCGGACTGGAAGAGCATGTGAATTGCACGACTCAGGGCACCGTACGCAGCGTCCCAGTCGCCTCCTCGGCACAGTTCTGTGCGTGCCATCCTTGACAGCGTCTTCAGCTGCGAGAGGCTGCGCTGGACGCGGTTTACGTGCAGATACTGTGCAAAAGCCTTCCACGGGAACTCCGGCGCGCTATGCAGCACCGTCCGCTCAGCAGTGGCCCTACACAAGGTAAAGGAATAAGCTAATGAGATTGATTGGGGTACTTGCTCAGGCAACCCACCATTATCAGCAGCGCTGCTGAGAGCCGCCATCGGCGTCGGCGAGGCCCCCTCGCCCACGGTCACATCTGTCGCCATTGCCAGCACGTACGAGGGGTGGCAGCGCAATGACCCCGCAGAGAACGAAGTCCGCGACGACGCATCCCCCTCTGCCGTCGCATCAGTGCCTGTCACCGAGCTATTCAGATCTGTCGGTGAGGGCGGTGGAAGGCACTCGTGTGACGTGGGACACCAGCAGGAATGCCATTTTTCGCTGGACAAGGTACCCGCACCGCTGTTGGCGATAACTGTGGTGCTGCGCTGACCTTCCGTGAGAGATACCAGCGCGGCTGAGCGTGGTGAGGTACAACTGTTAGGCGGCTCCCCCTCGCACGCGGTGGCGGCGGCTCCAGTGGCCATCGAGATCAGGGGCACAGGAAACTTCCCCGTGGTTTCGCGTGGTCGTGTTGTAACACTGGGCACCGATGAGGCGCCTGCAGTCTCGTCACCTTCATGCGCAGGGCACGATACTGGGCTGGATGGCGACGGCATTGAAGCGGCAGTTGTCTGCCATAGGAATCGGGGGGAGATGCCAGACGGCAGAGTAGGCTGACCAGAACGAGGAGGAGCAGAGCCCACCTCCGCCACCAAAGCAGAGGACAAGGCAGGAGCAAGGGCAACAGCGGGGGCGGTGGCGACCACCGAGGATGCCATCGCAGCGTCTGCGTACAGCGGCTCGTGTGCTGTGTCGGACTCGCCTGCGCCGTCGTCATTCGAGAGGGCGTCAAGCTCGCCTGCTCCCGCTTCATCGCTGAATGCGTCCTCGTCATCCCCGGTGGCGGTGTACGTGGCCGTGTCAGCCCCTAGACGCACGCTGAGTCGAGGGCTATGGTGATTCGTACTACTCAGAAGCGGCAGAGCGCTGCATGCGAGCAGGCGTTGCGACGTCCCAGTGAGGCTCTCCTCACCCCACTGCCGAGCGGCCAACGCGAATGTCCGCTCGAGCGCAGCTGGTTGGACGTAGTGGTGGCGTTCTACGAGCGAACGCCAGACCCACGTCTGCTGCGCCGCACCATGCGCCATCCGGCATACCTGGGAGACCTCGAGCACGTCTCGCACGCAGAGGTAGACTGAGATGTGAAGTGGGAACACTTGTGTCCACAAGACGCCCCACTTCACGGAAGAGCGGCAAACACTACTGCTACGGCTGCGGTAGGCACTGATGCTGTTGGCGCCAGTGTCATTGAGGAAGTCCTCGCGGATGGTGCTCGTCTGTGGGGGCTCCAGGTAGGAGCCCAAGCACCGGGGACACTGCTGCTCATCGGCAGCGGCAAGCTTAGTTGAAGCACCGCTCCCTTCCCTTGATGTCATGATGCAGCTAAAACCCGAGTTCGATTCGTATGGACCAGCGGCAATCTCATTCACGCGTGCACAAGTGCAGGTGCAGGGGTGCGTAGATACCCTTCTTTTGGCCGGGCTTAGTACAAGCCCCTCAGCGCGGGCGCGTAACGGTGACGAGGGCGCCAAGGACAGGTGCAATGGCGGGTTCTCTGATGGGGGAAGCGTCACCGACACGTACACGAGCGGAGCTGGCAGCGGTGGGTTTTCCAGGCTTTGGTTGGACACTACAAACGTGTGGTCCGAGCCAACAGAGGAGGCCAACTCGTCTTCACACCGTGGTGATGACGGGGCAGAAGTGACCGTACAGCCCCTGATGCTGTTATCTGCTGGGCGGAGCATGGGTGCGCACACAAGAAAGCGTCACTGCTCGCGTTTTGTGCTTCTCTTTTTTGTCGTTGTTGAGATCTGCCAACGCTCGGCAACTGTGAGAGTACAATGTCTGTGTGTGTGTGTGTGTGTGCGTGTGTGTCTTGCGCTTTCTGGGAACGCACGGTGACACCACGTCAAAAGAAGGCGATCGAGATGATGAAGGTAGACAAAACTCGAAATATATATATATATATCGTGCACTGCAGCGGCAGAGGCACCGGCACCCCTTCAACCAGCAGTAGACGAGAAAATAGGGAGCAGAGTACAGAAAAAGAAGAAGAGATGAGGCGGGTAACGTCCGCAGACAGCACAGATGAGGTGAAAGAAACCAGCAAAAAACTCAAGATCGAGGTGGCACCACCAACGCCAAACACAAAAGAAGAGAGGAGAATGGGGCAACGCACACACGACTCTTAACAGCAGCAGGCGACCACAACGACCAAGTCAGCGCAAGGCAAGATCAAAAGTGAAGAGAGGAAGGAAACGAAGAGACGGTAAAGGAGGAAGAATGGAAGAGATACGGAGGGGGAGGGGGGCGAGAAGCGACAGCTGTACAGAAACCAATAACCTGTGAGGCGGAAAAGAAAACAAAAACAAAAATAAAAACGAGAAAGAGCGGCGTCAAGAGGTGGAACACCAAAACAAGAATAAAACGGGGGAGCGTGTGTGTGCGTGTGTGGTACGTTGCGCTGATGCCGTGCACTTGAATATTAAGAATGGGGGGACACGCGCGCAGGAAGGAAAGGGAGAGACAGCGTACACGCTTGTCTGTATGGTTAGCGTGTCTGTCTCGTCCTCTTGCTTGTTCCTGTGTTGTTGATGTTTTCGTGTATCGCCCCCCTTTTTTGTGCTTATGAAAGACCTTTGATGCACCCGCGTTAATGTGTATATCCGCGTGGACGCGATGTGGTAAGTCTTCGTATCGGTGAACTTCCGTGTCGTCACTATCTTCGCTGTTACGTGTGTTTGAGTTACTACTGTATCCTCTTGTGTGTTTCCTTCTTGCGAGTCGTTCGTCTACGGTTCACGTATGGAGAAAGCCTTGCCTATGGTGTGTGTGTGTGTGTGTGCGTGCGTGCGTGCGCCCCGTGGTGGTGTACGCTGTAGAGAAAAACGGCAATGAAAGTACACACATATATATATATATATATATGTATACACGTATAGCCTACAGTGTATACGCTATGTCCTGTATATAAGGAAGAGGCGTGTCCAAGAGCGAAGCCTTGCGCTTCGGGTTCCTGTGTGCCTCTGCGAAGAAATACAACCGTCGTGTCCGCAAATAAGATCCGCAGCAGAAACCACCGAAGCCCGCAAGAAAACAACAACAAAAACGGAAAAGATGGGGTAGGGGAGGGGGGAGAGACGGCCCAATGCGGTGAGGCCGTCCTCTGCGTGTGTATACCTTTTCTGGTCGCTCGTTTTCCTTGTCCTTTTGTGCGGGGGGTGTTGTCTGTCTGTAACGCGCTCCGTTAGTTGCGCGCCCACCACTTTCCTGCGATGTTCTCTACGTGCGACGTCGGCCGTTGCACCACACGGATCAGGCAATCTGTGTTAACGGCAGGCAAAGCCTCGAAGGAGGCGTGGGCAGCGGTTCCCACACTGTGGGACAGGTACAAGTAGCACGCGCGAAGACACCGACACACACACACACAGCAGTGCACGAGTCCAGGTCGTCGGCTAAATCGCAGCGGTCGAGAAACCGAGAAAGCAGAGAAGAGAGTCACACCAAATATGTTGGGGGACAACTATATAGGCAGGGGAAGCTACGACCAACAGAAGGCTGCAAGGAAAAGGAATAGGTGGGCGGAGGCCTGACACTGAAACGAGCAAGTTAAACACAGACGCTGTTCGCACCACCACACAACCGGAGAGGAAAACCATATACAAGAGGAAAACACGCGAAGCCTTGACCGGAGGCCGCGTAGACCTTCTCAAGCACCGCACAAGGCAAGAGAGAGGAAGAGAGAGAGAGAGAGGCAGAGGTGGGCACAGAAAAATGAACAAGGCACAAGTGCCTACTGAGGCGCGAACACACAGTCAACACACAACGTGGGAGGGCGGGCTGCACTCGGCAATGAAAGCGGAAGCGAGGACGAGAAAGCACAAGGGGGGAGAAGTATGGTGAAGGGCTTGGCACAAGCGAACAAGGTCGCACTACAAGAAACCCAACAAAGGCAGACAAGAAACGGGGGCAGAGACACAAGGGAAGCAGAGCAGTGTTCAAAGAGGTGAGAGAAAGAGATAAGGGGAAGAAAAAAAGGGGGGCTACAGGACACACAAAACTGGGGGAGGGAAGCCCGTGCTCTACGTGTTGCAGCAGACACCGAACGGCACGTACAGGCAAACACCAAGCAAGATAACAGGAGGCGGAAAAAGGACACAGTAGAAAGAGTGGGGAGGTGCGGAGGCACCCAGAAACTGAAAGAACAGCGCAAATGATAAACACAGAGGAAGGGAGAGACTACAAAAGCAAGCAGGCAGGCGTCCCTCCTCTTCGCCTCGAGATGAGATACAGCAGCGGTACAAGGAATGGGAAACAAGCTGGCAGCACAGCAGCAGCAGCACACACAGAACAAAATCTGTGCCGCTTCGGCGTATGTGCGGAGGTGTGTGGGCGTGGGTGCCACGCAAGAAACGAGGGGGAACCAATAGGTAGATACAAACACTCGCACACACCAGCGCACCCTGACTCAAATTCTGAAGCGGACTCACAAGTGACTTGGTATCGTTTCGGTACAGCTCAAGCTTCGACAATGAAGTGAGAAAGTCTCACTACGCGTGCACGGGTAGTCTCTCACGGCAACGGGGAAGCAAAGTGTTTGTCCGCTCCGGAAGTGGCAACGATCAAAAGAGAAAAACTTCTGTAATTCGCAAGGCAGAGGGAGGGGGGGTACAGGGGGTATGCCTTCCGTGGGCACTTTGTAGTGGATGAGGGACCGGGTACCGTTGCTGCACGGCCCCACGCTACGAGACCAGCGGGAACAGCGCAAAGGATAAAGAAAGGGAGGAGGAGATCACGGCGCGTACGAAGGGGAGTGAAACCATGGACCGAGCAGCGGGAAGATGGCAAGCACAAAAGGAAAACGGCAGAAAAAAGGGGAGAGCAGAGAGTTGAGTCGCTGCTTCGGCGTGAGACTAAGAGGTGGTACAGGCCCCCTGCCTGCCTGCCTGCCTGTGTGTGTGTATGTGTGTGTGTGTGTGTGTGTGTGTGTGTACACCTTTGCTCTCGGCTTTATGTGAGAGAGAATTAGAGACGCGTGCAGGCACACGTCATTCAGTGACGAATAGGGGAGAGGAATGGGCGGAGGGTGGCGCGCCCCGGGTGGCTGAGAGCAAAGTAGCTCTGTAAATGTGTACTACGTTCGATGGAAAGAGAGGGGTAGACGGCGGAAGCTGGCGAGAGGTCGAGCAGCAGCGCAAAATGAAGACAGAGAAGGGAGTACACACCAAGAATGAACGCCAAAGCGGCAGCTAAACAAGAGAGAGCGCGCACACAAGATGGGTCAAACAAGGGAAAGGGAGGAAGGGGGTCAAAATGTGAGGGCGCTGTAGCAGTGTGATGGAGAAAACGAAATCCAACCAAAGAAGAGAAGGAGAGACGTCAGATACAGGTAAAATATTGAAAAAAGGGGGGGATAACCACCGCAGTAATAAAGTGCACGCACGCGCACACAGAACGAGGAGGATGGGAGGGGGAGCAAATGAAAAAGAACAGCAAATGACAGGGCGGTAGTGGCGTTGTTAATGTCTCCCGTTTGTTTGTTTGTTGGGGGCGGGGAGGTCGCGCTCCTCTTCGTGTACAGGTGTCTGCGTGCGTGTGTTCGGCCTGTTTCTTGTCGTTGGAAAGGCAGGGGATGTGCTGTGGAGAAAAAAGAAGATGGGGTCAATACAGGTAAGTAGCGGGCAATCGACCCTCGAAATGCCGCCTTCGATGTGTGACGCCGTAGAAATGCGTAATTAGAAGCTCAGCAGAGAATAGCTTGCGCTCTCAGTGCAGAAGCTGCGAGCAACGAAGGTGCAGTAGTGTAAAGGTGTGCAGGGTAGATGGCAAGGTAGGGAGCAGAAGAGTGGTAAGGTGGTGAGCAACGGATCCGAGAAAGATGACGCAATTTTGTGTTCGCCGCTGCATTTGGGTGCTGAGAAGAGGGGATTGGCGCTCAAGAAGAATTCACATGGGGTACACCACATCGCTATCGCTATAAGCGTATGTGCGCATAGCGTGATCACAGGCACTGGACGCGCGTGCTGCAACTGTGGGGGAGGCAGTCACAAACTCAGAACGAAAGGGGGGCAAGGGAGCTTCCCTCCCCCTACCCTTCTTTCCTTCATCGCCGCTTCTCGTGTTCCTTCACCGCACGCGTGGGGGTGGGTGTTGTTGTGCCTCTAGTAAGTCCACACACGCACAGTGCAGCCTACACCGCTGTGTCGTGCACACTGTGTACTGGCACAGAGCGTGCTTGTGAACAATACGCATCGTGTTGTGCGGCAACGACATAGCCCGCTTTGTGTGTGTTCCTTTTGCTACGTTTGGCATTCCTTGGCTCTATGTTGCAGTTGTTGGAGTGCAGCCTCCACCACCCCATACACCTACACGAAAACATATACGTGCATGCAGGAGGCTTCTTCTCCCTCTCCCACCTCCTCTTCTCGCATATGCAAGCAGACAGGTCCAGTGAGTCAAAATGGGGCGTGTAGTGAGGGACAAAGACACGAATATGGTTGCACACATCCACAGTCACGTCCATCATCATCTCATGATGCGTCAAAAAATGATCGCCTTTATGAGCTAGTTTGTGACTGTGAAAGGCGCACAGTCAACGAAGGCATGGATGTGTGTGTGTGTGTGTGTGTGTGTGTGTGTGTGTGAGCAGCATGAAGACGTGCAGTATCTCACATGTCGGCCCTACGGGCCTCTCCACCACAAAAAGAGCTGACTCTCCTCACCCCTTCCCTACTCCACTCGCATGAGTACCACCGCCTGCAGATTCCAGATACCGCCATTGCACAGGAGAGCACAGAGATAGAGGGAGGACATAACCAGTGCAAGCCGGGGGATCTACATACTCAGACACCCACACACACACGCACACGCAGAACTCAACGCCGTTCCTGCGATGCACATACATCGCACCTCCGTTGAGTCCACCGAAATTAGCATCCCCCCCCCCCATTTTTTGTATTGTGTGTGAGCAAGCGTACTCTTCCATGGCCAGGGAGCGAAGTCCACCGGGCATCGTGTTCATCTGTCTGAGAAAAGCGTCACGCCACCAACGCCAATGCAACGAAGGGGTGAAGGCGAGTACGAGGCGGAGGCTGTGATGCGGGGAGGGTGGGGGAGGGGGACAAACAGAGTTATCACAGCCAGAGGATGATCAAACGAGGTGGGGTGAGGGGGAGCGCCCACATGGTGGAGGAGGCAGATGAGGAGAAGCCAACGAAGCAAACAACACGAGTAAAAGGGAAAAAAAAGATTGCGAAATCAACTAAAGGGGACGACGTAAGCGAAGACGATGAGGAGTACACAAGCGCGTGCGCATGAAGGAGGAAAAACAGAGACCGCTCAAGGACAGTGGGTGGGGGGGCAGGGTGTCACGTACGTCGCTGAAGACCAGGAGCACACACACACACACACACACCTGTATGCACCTGTACCCGCAGCAGATTGAGAGGGGGGCGGGAAGAAATGGGAAAATAGGTGTACACAAGCAGAAGAGAGAGAACAGGCAACGAAACAGGGACCGGACAAGGAAGGATGCAGCGAGACGACGCGGGTATGATGTCAAGCAAAGGCGCAAACACGCATGCAAGTCAAGTAAAAAAAAAGAGAGGAGAGGAGATAGGGAGAGAAAGCGAAAGCGAACGCGGCAACGCACGCACGTTCCACATTTCGATCTTCATGTCAGACCCAGCTCCAACCAACGAAGTGATGCGTATCATCAAGTACACGTATCTGGCGAGGGCGGCTGCCGCATGGCAAGGGCTTGTACGTGTCCTAAGCTCAGCCATCAGCCTCTCACTCCTTTCGCATCTGCAGTGGTGTCAGTAAGCGCATGGGTCCCCTCGCACCCCAGAACGAAGGATTCAGCAGGCCTTCGTTGTTCGCCCGCGCCTCTGCCATCCCTCTTCCATCGCTCACCATCTCTGCTCCACATCGACGATAGGAGCGTCACCTCGGCCGCTTGTGCGGCTCCTGCCCATCCTTTCAAGATGTTGTTTCACGCCTTCCATACGCCCTTCTCACCTCGCCGAGCTCTATTACCCCCACACGCGCCGGTCTCCCCCCTCTCTCGTCTGTTTTCAATCGTTGTTCGTGCTCATTCCGATCTCTAAGGGCTAATGTTGACACCCCTGTCCACGGCAGCTTCCACGCAGTTCCCATCGCCCTTCCCACCGCCGCGGACACGCCGCCGGCTGACGGGCGCGCACTGTCAGCTGTATTTCTAGTAGAGGCATGCTCCGGTGCAGCCCTTCCTCCGTCAGCCGCATTATCGAAATCAAGCCTTCAGGCTTAACGAGGGCAAAAGAGGAGGGTAGCAGAGGCGTGAACGCGTAAATGCGGCCCTCAGTATTCACATGCGTGCAAGCACTTGTACGCATCCGTCGCTGATACGACACAACCCTTCCCTCACTGACTCGCTAAGTCTGCCCATCTCTCTTTGCATCGCAGACACGCGTACACACTCGCACGCGCGCACGCACGCGCTTACACGGTACGGTGGAGCTTCACCTTGCGGATAATTTCTTGGGTATCCAACCCGGATTCATCGTTCGCCTGAATTGGGAGGTAGCCCTCCGATACGGAGCTGAGAGCATCACGACTCGCACTGTACATCATCTTCTCGCGCGGCTTCGCAGTGTCGGGGATCCACTGAATGAGGATAAGCTTCTCACGCTTGGACCCAGCGTCGTCGTACTCAAAGTCAAAGGCCATGTAGCACGGCTTCTCCGCCGAAAACTTGTCCTTCAAATCGGTGAAGGTCACGCAGCGTTCACCGACCTCCGTCACCTCAATTTTCTTCCCGTCCGCACCAATGCCCATCATAACATAGCGACTCTTCTTCATGCGCAGATCATCAATCGCGGCGCGGACGTTCTCCTCAAGCGTAACACCAGAGATCGCCATGGTTGCGGTGCGAAGGTCTGCAGAAGTGCAGGGGGGTGCCAAATACAACTAACAGAATTTTGCCAGAGAGAGAGAGAGAGACACGGATGGTGGCAATGTGACGAGCCTAATCAGTGTGAAGCGCAGAAAAGTACCTAATGGCCTCGATCAAGCTGCGGTGGACAACACAGAGGGTCGACAAGGGAAACTACCACAAGAACAACGGCAGAAAACGGGGAGGTGAGCACGGAGCGCCGATGAAGAGGGGAGGGGACGGTGGTCGTGTGTCTCGGATTGGAAGCAAAGGAAGACGAGAGAAAGGGAAAAGAGAAAAAAAGAAGATTTGGCGCAGATGTGGAAGATCTGCGGAAGCGCGCGTGTGCGTGCATGTGTGCGTGAAGAGGTGGCGATAGAGCAGTTGGACGAGAAAACGGTAAGATCGAGAAAGACGGCCATAAGCAGGTGGGAAGGGCAACTGGCACGCACCTGGTGCACACAGATAAAAGGCTGCGTAGAGAAGGCGTTTCAAAGCCGGATGTGGACAATCACACGTTGAGAGAGAAACAGAGGCAGAGGGTGCCAGAGCCAAGTTAGCAATGTTGTCGAGGTTGAGGCCCTTCCATTGCCGTACTAGCATCTGCACGTTGTTGCTCTCGTATCCTTTCGAGAACTTGCTTCGCCTAATATGTTCAATGCGTCATACGCCACGGAATTTCAGCACGTGTCTTCAGCTCAGACCTAGAAGACTGCGCACAAAGCCGGTGGAAGAGCTCATGGGCAGTAAGCATATGGGCGCCGGCTGCAGTTGCTGCGATAACGATAGCGTTGGTCGTGCCGCTGCCAAAGGGTGAGCAGGGAGCGCGTCATCAAGCCGTTGCAGAATACGATCCGTGGGTTCGGCGCTTGACACCATGTCTGAGGCTTGCGGGTAGCCGACGTAAGCGATCCCCGAGTTATGCACGTACACTACCGCCAACAGGCCAGCACCCTCGTAGCGAAGGTGTGGAACAGGTGTCGTGTGACTGGAAGCGGTGACTGCTGCAAACTTCCTGTCTTCAAGCACATCCGCAAGTCGGAGGAGTAGCGGAGGCTGCACCCATGCAGGCTCCTCCTCCTTCCTGGGCCCTTCTCGGGCGATGGGTGGTATTGAGGACTCCTCCGTGACGCCTAGCAAGAGCGCCGGATGCACCGACCCATCCATCTCCTCGCTATCGCGTGGGGTCTTGCGCCCCAGCTGCCGGCGGTCGTCAGCGGTGGACATATCTGTGCTTCCTTGCATCGCCTCGACGATGAGCCGTCTACTATCCTCCTCGAATCCCAGCGGCGGGTAGTCGATCAGTGCAGCAGGCGGTGCATCGCCGTAGGATACATCGGCCCAAAAACTGAGGGCACTCGACAGCGTCTGTCCCGGAGCGGTCGCCCGCATGTAGCGCTGACGAAGGCGCTGTGCGGCGGTGACCTCCTCCTCGAGCGTCGATAGGCGACGCACCGTGACAGCAGCGCAGAACCCTTGTGCTTCCTTCAGTGCAGCCGGCACAGCCGTCCGCTGCAGAGTGTGGGATGGGTAGAGCTGCACGTGCACATCAACTAGCTCATCCCTTTCCAGTGAATGGCGCTCTGCGAGCACAGACAGGTAGCGCTCTCGCACCGTGATGGCCAGCTGATGTACGACACGCCGAATGCGTCGGCGAGGAGCCTGTACCCACTCGCGGTAGAGAGAGGACCCGTCGAAAAGACCGAGGGTGTCGATGAGGGTGTCACGGACACAAGTGGACACGGGCCGAGCACGTCCCTGGTCACTAGCACCCTCTGCCAAGGTGTCTGCTTCGGCAGAGCGGAGGGCATCGAGCACGCGCTGCAGTGGATGAGTACCCGAAGGGCCAGGCTGCAGTGAAGACGCTGCCAGGGGCTCGGGACGGGGGCCAGACGAGGAGGAAGCATGCGCGAAGGTCGACACTTTGCAAAGAATATCGATGTCACGCTGCACCTGCTGCAGCGCAGCCCGTGTAACGGCCCCTCCGAGAACCGAGAAGAGAGGCTGCTCTCTAAGTGAGGTGAAAACTGAGGGCCTAGAGTCCACCATGGGTGCAACCGCTGCTACTACGGTTTAGGCACAGCTGCAGTGCCTCGGCGTCGACCTTTTCGCTGTGGAGCGTGTCTCACGCGGCGTTTGGGCGGCTTGCCGAGGTGCGCCTATGTTAGCGAACGTGTGCGTGGGTGTGTGGGGGGGGGGGGTGCGAAAGGCAAGGAGGGAGGAGAGTGGCGATGGAGTGCAGAGACATTGGCAGGCTGTGAAAATTGGAAAGCAGACAAGGCAAAAAAGGGGAAAAAAGACGGCACCGTGAACGAGAGTGCGGTGTTACAGACGCGGTCGACATGGCGCGAGTGAAACGAGAGCGTCGAAGACAGCATCCGAGGGAGCGCTGACGTGAAGGGAAGGAAGCGGTTGTGCCGTTGATTCGGCATGACTACATCTCTGCGCGTAGAGATTAACAACCCAACGCATGCATATTTTCTGTTCACTGATGTTGCTGATAGGTGTGTCCCAGCTTCTATAGATACTTTACACACACACACACACATCAGCTACGCATACTGCTTCCTCCCCCCTCTCTTCTCGGCGTAACGGCATCCGCCTCCGTCGCTACACAATTTGAGGTGCGCCAGCGAATACACAAGGCAAGCGGAGAGCAGCACCACGCGTTTTCGGTGAACCACGACGAGCGGTGAGCGATGCGCGGAGAGGGTGTCAGTTTTGCTGTCGCAGACGTGCATGCGAAAGGACTGGACACGCACCCAGAGGAGGGGGGAAGGGGAAGGGGATGCAGACACGCGTCGAGGATGCAATGGGCACACTCAAATTACAGGTGGCAAACATGAGACATGCACACACTAGCAAAGAGTGAAAGGAAAGCAAATAAGATGAGCCCACCGCCGTCGATTCACACATTCAAGTGCAGGTACATCTATGTCTACACGCATGAGTGTGGGGGGTGGCGAGGGGAGGGGACAATGCCCACGCGCGCAGGAGTAGCAAGAGAAAAAACGCAGGCGATGGGAAGCAGCCCCTGACAGCAATGGAGAGATGTGTGCACGCCAATAGTCACACGAAAGCGTCGGCTGCAGAGAAAACTCAACGGCAAGAAGGCTGTCGGAGGGTCGAGTTTGCCTCCTCTCGCTCCACGGCAACGTCCAGCTGGACTCCCCACGTGCAGCGATAAGTGGAGAGGGGAGGGGGCGTCTTCTTCATGACTCAACTGCGCTGTCTACAAAAGGAGGCTGCACGGTCTCCATCCTCTGCGCTGGAAGCGGTGGCGCAAGCGCGAGTGCAAAACTGGGCTGCTGCCGAAGCCCTTCACTAAGTTCACGCAAGTAGTTCTCCCATTCTGTCGTACCGCGCTGCTGCGGCAAGTCACGCCAGAGAAGCTGCTTGAGCAACTTCTTGATCCGGCGCTCCTCCTGGCGCAAAGCAGCAACACTGGCAGGCTCTGCAGATACCCCCGAAGTAGCGGTCGGAGCGCTTGCGGTGGCGCCGGCGTCGTTGCTGACCAGTCGCTTCGCGGCCCCCACCGTCTCCACCGCTGAATAGCTGTGCGGCGGGAACTCGCGCCTTTCCGCTGTCGCTGCCTCTTCCACCTTGTCGAGCGGGGTGATGGATAACGCAGCAGTGTCCTTGGTATTGTAAGAGCCGTGGCTCTTGCGCTGGCTGCGAGGAGAGCGGCAACAACCTTTCGGGTTTCGATGGTAGCTGTCGTAGCTGCACGTGCCGCTTCTTATGGTGCTGGGGCCTAAATGACCGCTCGAGGAGGGTCGACTGTTGTTGCATCTCTCTCGGGCAGGGGGGCTGATAAAGCGCAGTGCATCACCGGACGCATCACCCGGAGACGAGTGCCGTGGCGGCTGTGCGGGCACCGCTGATGACGGCGAAAAGGCAAAGCTCCGGCGGCCCGACGCCGTGGCGAGCGGTGCACAACGACGAAGCGCCTTGTCAACAGGCAGTCGCATGTCCTCCTCGTACGCGATGCGAACAAAGTGTCCCTGGGGCGGGGGTGCGAGCTGGCGCAGCGGTCCATCGAGGTCCTCCTCGTGAACGATGAAGCGATCCCTGCCAGACTGCGGCAGCTCTGGCCACGCCGCCATCCTCTTCGACCGCAGTCGCTGCTGGACGAGCATTGTGTCTCGCTCCGCCTCTGTGTCGCCGCCACCGAAAATGTACCCGCTGTGGATGCGGCAGTCGCCCATCTGATCCAGCTCGGCGGAGTGAGCTGACAGCCACTGGACTGGTCGCATCTGAGGGTCCACAAACATGAGATTGTACTTAGCGCGGCATGAAGAGCAGTACGGGTTGAGACGGCCGCAGCTGAGGGAGTTTGTGGGATTCGTGATGGTCCACGCACGGCGCGCTTGCCTTCCCGTAATCGCGCACCCAGACGGCGCGGGGTTGTGAACAACGAACAGCGGGCGGCGTCCCCTGCCACACAGGCTCTGCGAGCGTTCAGGTGAGGTACGCCAGCCCATATCACCTTCCAACACACGTGGCAGCTCCACGCCGCTGACGCGGTGAAAGCGGCCAGCGCTGTCGCTGTAGAAGACGTCTCCGTGCTGTGGAAGCGCCCGCTGTCCGTTCGCTGCGTCCTGCTCCCTCGCCATGCCGGTCGTGACTGCGTCCATGGAAGGACGGCGAGGCCGCCCGAGTTTCTCGGTGGACGCACAAGCCGACCCGTGTGCCACACTGCATTGCGCCTGTGCGTCAGGTGCGTGTCTCCCTGACGCAGACGCCGAAGCGGGAGAGGCACGAGAGAGGGAGGTGCCATCTCCATCCCTTCCGGGTAATTCCTGCGTAGTGACTTGTTTACTGCCGACGAGCTCCGGCGGTTGATACGAGTCCGTGTTGCAGGCGTCTTTACCACCTACAGCTCCTCCTCGCATCGGGTCATAGCTGCTCGCATCACCGCCTGCCTTCGTGTTTGCAGATGGCCCACTGATCTCAGGCACGTATGCGTCTGCTCTTGTGGTCCTACTGTCCTGAGTTTCTGGCCTCCACTCACGGTGAGAGCGCGGCTGCGCGCCGCGCTCCTCCGGTCGCGTCTCGCTGAGTATCATCCGCTGCCGCAATGGTGCCTCGACGCTGTGCTCAACGTTGTCGCTTGGGCTGCGTACTGGTGCGCCCATCTCCCCTTTTCCTTCCCCCGGAATGCCCCCGCTCCCTGGGCCTGGGGCGACCTCTCCAGCTTTGCTTTGCAGAACACTTACCCACGCTGCGGAGCGACCGCGGCGCGTAAAGTCAGCGCTGAGCATCTCACTGTCACCGTCTCTACTAACGCTGCTGCCGCTCCTGATGCTCCTCGACGACAATGAGGATTTTGACAAGATGGAGGCACTCGGCATCCGCTGGCCACAGTGTCTGTCGCCCCGGGTGCGTTCGCGCTCGCCGTGTCGCTGATGCCGACGTCTTTTCGGCGCGGCGTTGTCATCCCCAGCATCACCTCCGATGTGCAGTGCTTTGCTGCCGCTACAGCGATGAGAAGGGTGCTGCCTGGTTGCACGTGTCGTATCATCTCCGTGATCGGCTGCTGGTTGCCCATAATGGTCTTTGCCTCTCCTAAGCTCCCCTTGCGCAATGTAGGCCGCGTCACAGGAGCGTACACCCCTGTGACCCTGCTGCGGCGCCGCCTCCGGTTTGGAAAGCAGAGGATGATGTGATTGTGGTGCGGCTGTCGCGCGGGTGTTTTCTGCCTGCGGTCTGCCTTCTCTGTGTCGCGACAAGCGTTGCTTTTCACGCGAGCAATGGTGACGTCGGTGTGGCAAGCGGCGCGTTTTGTGTTTGCCGTCTTTCTCGTGGTGGCAGCCGCCCCGATGGTGACGGTGTTGCCGGTGATGCCCCAATGAGGCATCGCCCTCTCCGCAGCTTCCCTGTCTCGACCTTCTTTTCTTTCTTTCATCGCGCTGACTCTCCTGAGGTCCAGCTGACCGATCACGATAACGGCGATGATGCGTTTGGCGTCTGTTCGGGTGCACTCCTACAGAACTCGTGTGCGAGTACGAGGACAACGACGAGGAAAGCGGAGAGGCGTCAAGCGCTGCTTCTGCCTCTTCGGGAAATGGTGTCACTGCAGTGAAAGGGGCAGAGGTGCGGTTCAGCGTGCTGTCCTCGACGCCCTCGCCCAGAGCAGCACGCGCCGGCAGAATCGATCGCAGGGCCGTCGCAGCCAAATCGCTGGCAGCAATGCGAGCGTCACGTCTGGGGTTCGGCTCACCACCAGCAGCTCCTTTAAGCGTCGCGCAACAGTACGGGTGTGCCGTAGGCACAAGGCATTGTGGCAAGCAGCTTACCGTCTTTGCAGTACCGGCTGACGTTGGCGGCAACGCGTCTGATGGTGCGCTCGCCTCGGCAGCCGAGGGCTGCTGCGTGAGGCTTCGGGCAAAGTTGTTGACGTCAAAGTTGCAAACAGAAGCTTCGACGTCCCGCATACGTGGCAACCGAAACGGGCGGGGAGGGTGGTCGCCCAGTGTCGGTTGCTGAGGATGCGCAAAGGTTTCAGGAGAGGATTGGTTGCATTCGGCTGCAGGCAGAAGAGATGATGGCGCTGACGACGGTGCATTACCAGAGCCCGTCGCCACTGCCACTTCAGCGGTGGCCTCCTTTGCGAACCGTCTCTCTCCCAGGTGCTGGTTGTAAGCACGCCGTGGCATGTCTTTGCCCAAGCTCCCTCGGTCGCCCTTTGCGTGGAGAACGGGTATTGTGAGAGACGGTAAGTCGTATAGAAATGCACCTGTGCCATCCGCCCTCGAGGTCACAACGGTAGTGTACGATGGTGCATTCAGCGACTCGGTCGCGGGCACAAGCGCCGTGCCGGATGACCCCGAAGCGTCGCGCCAGGCCGCGCCGAAGCCTGGCGCCACAGCGCCCCTCGTGGAGCGAAGAGCACTTTGAGGGGTAGCACGAGTGGTCTTCACGCCGTACTGGCCCTCTCCAGAATGAAGAGGCCACAGCAATGCGCTGTCGCCACTCTTGCTGTCCGCACGTGTGATGGGAGTGGCGGTGCAGGTGTTCTGGTCAAACGAGAGAGGTCGCCTCTCCACTGCCGGATCCACGTTCAACATCGGCCCCTGTAAAGGATCGACGTGCAGCTGCGTTGGCGCTGACTTTGGCTCTATCGCGTCCGCCGATTTCGCAGATGGCGGCACACCGCTAGAGAGCGCTGAAGAGGGCGCCATGGGAAGTCGGTTCGTACTCGGTAACACGACACCAGGGCTGTCAGAGACGGCCTTGTAGTGTTCAGGAACGGTGCCGGATGGCACCAGAGCACCGGCCCCGGTCCGCGTCGCCGTAGACGCACTGCCTGTAGCGGATGGAAGCGAGTTAGGTGCCCACATCGCTGCAGCGTGGGATGTAGAGGCAGCTTCTGGGGCAATGCCACCTACCAGTTGTCCCTCATTAGCGTCAGAGCCCATAGCTTCAGCAGCCCCCAGTACATCCCTCTCCTCTGCTGCGGCCCCTCCGCTGTGCACACGGTGCGTGTCACGTGCAGCGCCTGAGGTGGCATCAGAAATGGCACTATGACTCTGTGCTACCTCCGCTGTGTGCATGGGAAGCCCCTCGTCGGATGACTCCATGGCCTCTAATTTGACTTGCGAGCGCACGGAAGGGGATAACAGAGGACCCTGCACTGCCGAGGATTCACCTACAGGGGTGCCTGTACCTTGCTGCACGCGCCCCTCGTCTATACTGTGAGTCGATGTCGTTGCTGGCTCGTGTGCACGGGAAAGGCACCCGTCGTAGCGCTCCGTAGACGGCAGCCCGGCCACCATGCTCTCCTCGTTGGCACCTCCGCTCTCTCTCCCAACGAGCTTCGCGCCGAGGGAGGGATGAAAGCCGCCCCACCCACGCCTGCCACTGATGCTGCTGCACGTTGGACCGCCAAGATTGTACGGATGGTCAGACGGCGATCTCGGTTGCCCTACCTCAGAGTTCGCCTCATTGATAGTCAAAGGCACGGACTGCTTCAATGGCGGCTGCACAGCATCACCATCGTGATCGGAGACATGCTCGTCGAATGTATTCACAGGCGGAGCCACGACTGACCTGCTCGCCGCGCGAAGGCTCATCGCGTACAATGCTAGCAACGTTCTGGGAAGTTGCACAGCCGCCCTCGTGCCGAGGGGGCGATAGTGATGATGATGGGGGCCATGTGCGGCGCTGTTCTCGTTGTTTACTGAGGCAGTCGCGTGGTCATTGTCTCCGCCCGGCACCCCGGTCAACATGACGGACAGGATATCGGCCATGGGCGTCTTTGCTGGAGCCGTGCCGTGAACCCCCACGTTCTGCGGCATCTGAGGCACCGAAGCAGAAAGTGGAAAAGCGGGTAGGTACCCAAGCGGGGCCTCCCTTTCCTCTCCTACCTGAGCTTCGGGGCTGCCTTGCCCTGCAGTGAAAGCGTTGGTCAGCCTCTGCGTTGCAGGCGTTGTCACTGCAGCCAGGTGGGGCTCATGCTGTTGATGCGAATCTGGCGCGTGCGTTGTCCCCTTTAGCTCATCGGCGAAGTGTGCAGGTAGCGACGCTGCGTTCCCCAGTCGGAGCAGCTGCCATGCGCGCTGCCGGGTACTGGGCGAGAGGCTGGCAACCAGCTCGGCTACGTCACTGTCGCTACCGTTACTGTCACTGAGGGAAGACGGGGATGAGAACGACGACGAAAGAGAAGAGGAAAGCTCCCTCGATGCTCCTTCGAGTGTAATCGGAGACGATGGCGAAGCAGCGTTAAGGTGGTCACCTTTGGGGTCGCCACTGTGCCTAGACGGGTCTCTCTTTGACGGCGCTGCTTTCAGTTTCGCTGCGGAAGACGACTGACGCAGCGACGCTTCATCACGCATGCTCGATGAATCACCAAACGGCGTCGCCAGTCGCCTGGGAACGGCATGCCGTCTTCGAGCAGCCTCGGAGGTCAGCGGTGATGACTCACGCAACCTCTCTTCGGCCTCCTCGTCTGATGTCTGCGTACGCGGTGACACGCAGTCATTCTCGGTTTTCTCATCGCCAGCATTACCGCGACATTTCTTCCTTGGCACAGGCCTCCACTCCTCCGATTTGGTCGTGTCGCTTTGTTTGTACTTCCTGCCGTACCGACGGTGCCGCGGCTCGCCGAGCTGCTGCTCGGGTGGATCCTCCGACGCCACTGCACCGCCAGCATCGTGCGTGCCTGCATCCCCGTCATGGTCTTCATGTCTGTCGTATCTAGCAGCGTTGTGAAATGTTCCCGAGTGCGGTTGCAGCAGGTGGGGCCGCCCAGCAGGCACGGTGAGGAACTCACCCTTTGTGGCGTGGTGAGGCTGACCGCGGTCACTGTCACGCCGCCCTGAGCTCTCGACTCTCGTTTTCCCCCACGTGTCTTCTACGTCCGGTGAGTCAGCAGAAGGATACGAGGAATTAGGTACGTCCTTGCATGCAGCAGCAGCGGCCCTAACACCCCCCGAGGTATCGCTGCAACCGACAGCACTCCTCAAGCCTCTTCGGGCAGCGATGCTATCAGATGAATCAGAGCTGGAACTGCACGCCGCGGCCAGTCGACCCGACGGCCGGACCACCCAGCACACCTTCGTCTGCATCACCTCCAGTTCTTGCGGCTCGCTCTCTGCGTTGCCGCCCCTGCTGCCGCGGCAAACCTCCGCTGGGGAAACACAGCCGTCTGCCGTGGCGTGAACGCGCGCGTAGGACTTGATGGAGGTTGTGAGAAACGGCGCGGGTATGCGCTCGTCTTCTCCACGAGTCACCAGCGCGCCGGCGTGCTCAGTACGCATCAGGTTCGCGTCTACAACTTGAGAAGCGTTCGGCTTCTCACCGGCACCTGCTGGACGGCCCACTTGCGTGTCCTCGCCGCAGTGCGGCATGGAACCGCTCCGTGACGGTGGCTGCTGGGTATTGCTGCGCCGGGCGAGGGATGGTCCATCACGGTCAACAGCTCTTTCTTCCGCTATGTTATGCAAAAAACTGCCCTGATCGTTGCTCGGGAACACTGTGCTGGTCGAAGCTTCCAGCGCTGCTGGCCTCGTCGAATCGGCTGGGACAGACGCCACGCCCTGCCTGTACGGCGACGCGTCCACGCTGCTAAGAGCCACTTCAGAGACAAACGGCGGTGATAGAGAGAGAGCCGCAATGCGGTGGTCTCCAGCACTTTCTGGGGACACCAGTGTCACAGTGCAACCCTCCCGTGAGCAGGGAGCCCCCGTCACAACTTCCGCACCACCTCCTCGCTTCAACGGGTATGAGTCGGTAATGGGTGCAGTTGCCTTGGTGAACATCGCTTCATACCACCGTCGCATGCACCCTGCCAGAACCTTGTGCTCGTGGCGATAGAAGTATGCGCGGAGCTTCTTCTCTAATTTTCTAACACGCTGCCGCTCTTGCTCCTCCTCCGTGAACTCCACATAGTGCGCGGTGACCGACGCTTCGTTTGGGCCAAGCACCTTCACCGGCAGGGAAGCGGCGCACGCTACAGCAGACACAGACGATACCGCAGAGAGGTGCGGTGGAGAGACAGGCGGTAACGCGAAAGACGGTGTGGTACTGCTGGACGCAGGGGCGGTGAAATCTTGCCCTGTTGGCCTAGGAGGGGTGACGTGATGGATAGCGCTGACGTCAGAATGGCCGCGTGCGGCGCTGCTTTTCGACTCGGTACTTCTGCTAGGGGCGCTGCCCACGCTACCACTGCTGACACCCCTAGTACGACTGCTGCTGCTGCTGCTACGGCTTGCAGAGCTGCTGCTAGTGCTGTATATGGACGAGGCAGTGTTGGAGCTGGCTGAGTCCGGCTTGCGCCAAGACGAATGTGGGCGAGAAGATGGCCGCCTTTCCACTACTGCGGTGGTTTGGCTGTGCCCTTGGGGGTCCTCTCTACTCAGTACTGGCGCACCCGCAGAAGGCCGCGCTGAGGATGGAGCTCTCTGCGTGTGCCCAGAAATCGCTGGTCTTTGCACAACCCTGAAGCCTTCGGTGGCCGCTGGCGGGCTTATGCTGCCACCTTGCACCACCACTGTCAGCGGGTGAGACGAGGAGCTGCTGCAGCTACCGCATGCGATAGTACACTCGCGCAGTCGCCGCTGATGCAGCGCTGTCTTCTGATGCATCTCCCAGTCGGTTCGAAGAACAGAAAGGCCACAAATACGGCAGCGAAGCCCGCTCGAAGACGAAGAGTCGATCATCTCTCTCTCTCTTACTTTCACTTCGCAGACAGCAGGCTCGGAATGAGTAGTAGTAGCACCCCCGCCCCCCACCACTAACTTGGGATTACAAGCAGCGCCCTCTGCAGTCAACGAAATAGGTCGTAGGTATCCTGCCGGCGATGTTGGCAAGCGGATCGCGGGGCTAACAGAGGAAGGCAATGCAACCTGCGGGTGTGGCGAGGTTCGATGCGGGGTGTACACGGACCCCTCCACCTGCACGTTCGCGGGTGCAGCACCGCCGGAACGCGCAAACGTCACAGCGCTTATTGAAGAGCGCTCTCCACAGCTCTGCGTTGATGCAACCCGGGATGTGTCTTCTTCCTCCCCACGCCGAATACTGACCTCCTCTTCACAGTGTCCTTGCTCTTCGACGCGGCTCTGGTGCGACGCCCCTGTGTCACTGTAAACCTGGTGAGGTGCCAATGTATCCGTATAATGAGGAAGTGATGCGTCGGAGGCGAAGGCGGCGACGCGCAGTCGCTCGCTGCTCTCCTCGTGATGCATCCACGTCAGGGCGACGGCAGCCAGACAGAGGGTGCCAGAGATGCAGGGAGAAGGGCCCCAAAATATTGTGTAAAATGTAGGAAAGCGTCAAAGTACACATAGATCTACACGCACACACACACACATATATAGAGAGAGAGAGATGTGCGTGTGTGTGTGTGTGTGTGTAGATACGTGCTAGTGGTTTTACGCGGTCGACGACACAGAAATCTAGGATGAGGAAAAGAAGGAGTCAGAGCACGGCACAGAACACAAATGTCAAGGCGCACGCGCAAGCACCAGACACGGAAGCGGACGCTTGAATTGGCGCAGGATAGTCGCTGTTGCACAAGTGCCCCGACCACTAAGCGCAGAAAGTGTCGTGCTCAAGTCAGGCGGTGTGAGGGTACCGTAGAAGCTTGTCCGTGTATGTGTGTGTATCTATCGGGGGAGGGGGGCGCCAAGGGCTGTGCTCGGAGGTGATCCGACGCTTGAGACGTCGATGAGAACGTATAGTAGTACAAAGGTGCAGAAGGAAAAAGGACTTTGAGTCAAAGCGCCTGCGCGTGAGCAGATGTAACGCATACACTCCACCACACGTGTGTCGCTGTGCGAGTACACCTATGCACAGATGTCTGCGCGGAAGCGGAAAGCACGCGCAGGTACCTTGCCACTACCGCGGATGATAACGACGCGTGTGTTCCTCTTGTAGTGGGAGACGTATTGAGGGGCTGGTTTTGGCGCGCGCGTGTTGTTAAACGCCGACCATAGAGGAGCAGCAGAGAGAGAGGGGGGAGGGCACAAGGAATAAACGTGCGCATGGGAGAGAGCGAGAGAGAGATTTTTAAAAAAGGAAGACTGAGAGTGCGTGGGCTCGTGTGTGACCCACTGCTAAGGTATCCGCGGTGATCCGATGCGGATTTCTGCGGATACAGGCATGGTTACCCTAACAGGGCGACCCCGCCCCCACCTCCAATACAGTTGCGTGCCGTTGGAGAACGCACGGGCAGGCAGCTTTGCAGAGCTCGCATACAAGTCCATCGAGCACACAGACACACAGCGATGCAGATACGCATCAACGTGCTCATCAAAGCAGCTTTCTGAGGTCTTTCCTTGCTTTAGTTAACGCACCAGCTGGCGCACACGTAGAGGAGATAGAGAGAGATGTAGTCCTGCACACGCATCGTGTTTCCTCGTTACGCCCTCTTCACACCACGCTGCCTGCCGCCGCCTTTGGGCGCCTTTTCCCGTTTGCTCGTGTGGGTCATGTCCGCCTCGCCGAACTCGGACAGTAACTCCTGTGCGGCTCGATTGCTCTCCAAGAAGGCGTCGCCGCGGTGGGTGTACTTGATGGTGCTCACGTGATGCACGCGGTAGCCTCGCGCAAAGAGCTCCGCCAAGACACGCGCGATGTTGCGTGTGTCGTCAATGCCGCTGTGCCTCCGCCCCTCAAAGGACATGTTCATCTTTTTCAGCATGTGCGTCAGCTTCATCTGCCGACACTTGAAGTGCTCACTGTAGCTGTGTCGGACGTTGATGTAGCGGTAGCACAGAGGCGGAAAGTCGACCCCATCGCGGAGGACGCTGCACTCATACATGAAGCGGCGCATGTCCCACGGCCCGTCCGTCGCCATGCACACCATAGCCTCTGCAGACCTGTTGGCCTTCGCCTCATCGGTTCGCTCGTCGTAGACAAAGCGGCGCTGCTCCGACTTGAGGTTTTGAGAACACCAGTTGGGGCCGTAGTGCCTCTCCCACATTCGGCACAGCGGGTACACCTCAGTCCTCAGCCAGTCCTGAAACTCGGCGACGACTGTGGGTAGCGGGTCCGCCACATCCACCATCTCCTGTGTGATGCCCGTCAGTTCGGTGCAAAACGCCGTGAGTTTTGGATTCAACAGTGGCCGAACATATCGATGGAACTCCGCCACAATGCGCAGCGTTGCCGTGTCCAGCACCACGACAGGAAACTCGATGATCTCGTGTGGATAGTGAACACTGCCACTGGCGCAGGTGGCTTCGAAGTCGCACAGAAGCACATGACTGAACGGCTGTCTGAGGAGACGTTTGAATGGCGGGCGAGTCGGAATACCGCTGGACGTACCAAGAGACGGTGCAGGGTTGGACACCGCCCCATCGTCGTCGCCGTTCTCGAGGGTAGAGCCGTCCTCCGTATCACCAGGATGTTGCGACTGCTGTGTCGTGGTCGCCATTGTGCCTCCATTTTTACCTCCGCCACTCGTGCACGCCTTTGTAGCTTTGCGCACCTGAGACTTGGGACATGTGCTGCCATCACCGTGGCCTCCCCTCAGGAGAATATCAAAGCGGCTGCCGCCGAGTTTGTAGAGGGTGTCTCTGCTGCGGTTGGGTGCACCGTCCAGAGATGAGGGAGAAAGCGGTGGAAGCGGAAACGTGGAGGTCGGCTGAGGTGCTGCCGAAACCCCGGAGCTGGAGGCTAGGAAAGACGGCGAAGACGATGATACGCCCCCTGTCTCTGCTGGGGTCGAGGCATGCACTGCGTTCGTCAGGATGTCACCGTCGCGCGGGCTCGACAAGGAAGTCTCAGACTTCCTGCTAGGCGTCGCAGCGCGCGTTGCATCATCCGACACGTCGTCGCTGGAAGCGGTACAACGGGGAGGCGCTGAGGCGATCTGCCTCTGAAACTCCAGCTGGCGCAGCTCCTTGGCGAGAGAACGGACGCGCGCCATGCACAAAATTCAATACTGCGGTGGGAGTCGAAGCAAGTGAAAGAAAGCGCTATGGCTACCCTGTCAGATGCAAGTGGGTCAGGTAGAATGCGCACTGTGTGCGTAGGTTCATCTGTGGAGGCGCCGCTTACACAAGTAGTCCAACGTCTGGCACTAGCAGCTCTCTTGATCGGTGTGTAAGTGCAACACCGCGCAGCAGAGGTGTCGTCACAGCGACTGAATAGTAGAGAATGAGCGGCGCCAGAAGCAGCCATGACAGAGGGTGGAGAAGGACATGCGAAGAGAAAGGGAGGGGTGAGGCATGCCCTGCGCACGGAGTTCCTCTTCAGGTGTGCGTGTGTGGGGGAAGGAGGTGATCCAGCCATACGATCTGCGTTGGCATGCATCTGCGGGGGGGGGGGGGCATGCAACGTTTCACGAGCTTCGTCAACCAGGTGTGAGGAGAGGCAAAGAAGTAAGAGGCAGCACGGGTGCAGCCGGCCGTCACCTGAGAATGGTGCACGCACTGGACGTGTATACAGTATGGCGCCCACATGTCACACGGAAACGAAAACAGAGTTAGAGCTCGGATTTGGTGTCAGTGTCTGACTGCATCAAGCCCTCCCTCACCCACACATTCGCAGTGCATCTGCTCAGGAGGATACCGCTATCAGCTCTGCGTCTTGCTTTCTTGCTTTGGATTCAGGTCTATTCAAGTGCACTCGGAGATGCACCCACAAAAACGCAGTGAAAGGGACTCGCACGGGCACGAGTCGTTCCCATTGGAATGGGGAAGACGATGAGACGGTGGGGTGGTGGGTGAGTAGGTTGAGGCGCACGCGCAGGAGAAGAGCAAAGCTGTGCAAGAAAGCATACGGCAATCAAGTGACAGAGAGCGGCATGCGCACACAGACACACATGATGCTTTCCCCCACCAGCCGTTGTAAGAAGCGGGAAGCCTAGCTAGAGCGGTCGTCTTCGGTCACGGAATGGGGAGGAGAAACAGCTGTAGGCGACGCCTCAGACGATCGTGTGTGGCAGGACGCGGTGTGCGCCGTCGAGGGTGGTAGGAAGAGGTGTGCCGATCCACCAGCACTGTTCGCTCCGGTCAACAACAGTCCATTGAACGGCAAGCGGTTCAGTGGCACCTCACAGAAAGTGCATCCGTAGTGAAGAAGGCCAATCACAATGGATGCGATGTTGCGCGCGTCGTCGAGACCGCTATGCAAACGGCCCTCGAATGGCAGATGCAGCACCTCCAGCATCGCCTTAATCTTCCCCTGAGCGCAGTGGAAAAAGCATGCGAAGGTCTGCTTCACGTCAATGAACTGGTAGAAGAGTGAAGGGAAGCGGATGCCTTGGCGAGAAACGCTGTGATAGTACATGAACTCGCGCAAGTCCATGGGACCATCCGTCACGAATATGCAGCGAGCGTGCGGCGGCAGCGTCTGGGAAAGCCAACGCTCAAACTGCCGAATCACCTCCTCCAGCGACGGCGCCGTGTCCACGTCCTCCTGGCGCATCCCGGTCAATTTCTTGCAAAATGGGCTCAGCTCTCTCTTGTATCGAGGGCGCACAAATCGATGAAACTCCGCCACGACACGCTGCAGTCGCACATCCACGACCACCACGGGGAATTCGATGATCTCGTACAGGTAGTTGGGTGGCGGGTGCTCCTCGCAAGTGGCTTCAAAGTCCAGCACTAGTAGATACTCATACGGGCACGGTAAGGCGCTGAGCGGTGAAGAGTACGACATCAGTGGGGACACTGGCAGACTGCGCGCCCCACCAGCGCCGCCATTGAGCGAAAATGGCGGCACGCCCGGCGCCAGTGAGGACGATGAGAACGTGGCTGGTGTCGTTGCCGCGCTGGGAGGACCGCCGCCGAAATGGGCAGAGCCTCTATGCGATACGGAAGCGTAAAATGCGTTCGGAGCTGCACTGCGGCGACGCAGCATCTCCTCTCGTGTCTCTAGGTGAAACGGCGCACTGTTGGACGCGGAGCCGTTTCCACTGTGCGGGCTGGTGTTCATGAGCGACGCCGAGGGCCGATACGGCGGTGCGGCCTCAGATAGCGGCGTCGAAGGAAAGTTGGCGAGGCCGGCCTCGCCTTCATCCTGTGTGCGCGACGCCGGCGGCGGCGTCGTGCCGCGATCCAGCATCATGGCAACTTGCTGCGAAGGGGAGTAGGCTGAGCTGCTCTCGGATAACTGTTTCATAGAGGCCGACGATGAATTGTTCGCGGTGGTGGGCGAGCTGTGCGCCACTGGGATTGCTGCTGCCGACGAAAACGATGCACTTCGCTGCTTCTGCTTGCTGGGTGGGGTGCGGCCTTCGAAGGGGCGCGCGTTGTGCCTGAGCGTCGTCGCTGGCATCGCAACAGACCTCACGCCGACCACGCCAGTAGCATTCGTGCCGGTATGTGAGCTGGTTGTGGTCGGTATGGGACTAACGGAAGAAGAAGTTGCAGCGGTGGATGTCCTCTGTGTGTCAGCCCCATCAGGCACACAGCCAGAAGAAAAGGACAGGACCGGTGGCTTCTCGTGATCGGCCTGCGTAGGCATCACAGGAGCAATCGAGTTTGCAGCCGTAGTAGTTGGTGTACCTGAGATGGCTGCCGCAGGAGGATGCTGAAGCCTGTCCGTCGACACCGCCGGCGACGCCCTCGGCGCCACAGCAACGCCCTCTTCGGCGGCTCGCAGATCCAGCGGCGTTGACACACTGCGCCATTCCACGCCGAGCGCCTCGTCCAGCACGCAGGTTAACTCATGTTCATTCAGGACCAGCGTACGCAGCACTTCGAAGCGAGCACATACGCGACGCCAGCGTTCTTCTTCCGTTATGTCGAGGTCGTGTGAAGGATGTGCAGTGGTAATCAGAGTGGGTGGTCCCACCGAGCCACCGACAGAGGTGGCGCTGACCCCAACACTCTCTGTGCCCCGTGCAACGGCCGCTGTGGCTGGAGCGCTGGCAGTTCCCAGTGGTTTTGTCTGAGAAGGCGCAGCGTCTGCGCCTCTCGAAAAGGATGCCGATCTACCTGCCACCTTGTCAAGGGTGTCCAGCGACGCGCATGTGAGCGCTATCTCTCGCAGAGCACTCAGCAGCTGTGAAACGGCCTCCGTGTCCGTGGGCACTAGCTCTAGCAGCTTAGGGGTGCATGGCTGCGCTGAAGCCTTCTCTGTCGTTTTGGAAGCTGCGCCACCCCGAGGAGATGCACTGTGCTGAGCAGCATGAGCATCGTTGTCTGGACGACCGGTGTGCGACGCTAGTTCTGAGTGAGAAACTGCTGTATGAGGCGGCGTTTGGGTATGCGGCAGTGGGTTGTCAGGCGCCAATGTGCGTGTTGGCTTCGCTCGGCCGCTCAGAACGGCCTCCAAGAAGGAGTGCGTCGAAGTTGTCGGAGCGCCTTCGCCCATCCTCTGAGATGGGAGGCTAGCGTTACGGTGCGCCAACTCTTTCAATCGCGTAGTAGAGCCACCCGTGGGAGGCAGCTCCGCCTCCGTTGGTGGAGTCGAAAGTGTCAATGATGTTACCGCTTTCACTGTCGCGTGGTACTGCGCAATCTTGGTAGCCTCAGGAGGATGCTCCATGAGGGCAGACATGAGCTCCACGGCCAAGGTCCGGGCGGCTTTGCAACGCTCACCGATAGACCTACCGTCAGAAGAAGAACCTGTGACGCCAACGCAGCGGTGCGCATAGGAAGCGCTGGCATTTTTGTGGTGCCGCTTCGCTGCCTTAGAAGTGTTGAGGAGAGAGCCCGTGCTGCCATCGGAGCTGGTAGTAGCAGTGCCCCTGCCGTTCCGCAAGATGTCACCACTTCCGCCACCGAATGGTGCAGGTGTAGAAGTGGCAGTAGAGACGGGCGCCGAACCTGCTACCAGCGCCGGTAACTCTACAGACGGCGTTGTGTCCTCGGCGGCAATGTGCCGGGGCAAGGCGGCAGTGGCGCATGGTTGTGTGGCCAGCCCCCGAAGCGGCGTACCTGCGACCTCGCCAGAAAAGGAAGTGCAAAGCGGGTTCTTGTAATGGTTCAGTGGTCCATCCTGGCGCGCCTCAGCAGCTGCTACCGAAGGCGAATCGCCTTCTCTTTGTGCCGTTAGCGGCGCGGACGCCGCACAATTTGAGACGGGGATGTGGTCATCAGACATCTTCGACGCGGCAAGCGTCAGCTGCTCAGGTATGGGTATGCGGGAAGAAGAGTCGCATGGAGGCACTGACGCCTGCATCGGATGCAGGAGAGGAAGCCGTGTTCTTTCACTCCCCTTGCCGTCACGACCACTACGTAAGTGGTCCTCCTATCACGCCCTCGGTCTCTAGGCGGTGCCGACGCTTCTACCACCGTAGCAGCACCACGGTGCAGGCCAGCGGTGATCAGAAAAGGGAGAGAAGAAGTTGATAATCGCGATGGGAAAATATCGCGGACGAGGCCAAAGACAGAGAGACAGCAGAAGAAAGAAGATGCAACGCCACCAGCAAGCAGAACCTTCCCCACCACGCACACACAGGCACAGGTATACACGGAAGCAGATGGGCTAATACAAGACACTACTGCACGTACCTGCATATACGCAAGGCAAGCGAGTGCAGCTCAACGCAATGGTAGGGGCGAGACACGAAAGAAACACACACACACACACGGCATACAGAGAGGAGTAATTGATAAACGAAAAGGTTTACACATACACGCATACATACACACACACACACAGATGCATATATATACATGCATACATATACAGACACGTATACATATATATATATATATATGTATATATGCACGTATATTGTATTTGATGTGCGCCTGTGTGTATGTGTCGGTGCGTGCGACTATGCCGCTACCCCTTTCTTGATGGGCACGTGCGTGGGTGTGTGCACGAGTGGAGGGAGGGGGTTGAGGCTCCGTCCCCGTGGAAGCCCGAAAGGGCAAACGCAAACAAGCAAAGAGAAAAACAGAAGAGAAGGCGGCGCGGAAAAAAAAAAGGCACAGACTGATGGGAGAGCAGAATTGTGCACACACGCACACTGAAAGAAGCCGACAGGATCCTTCGGGGAAGCAAACGAAGCCAGGGAGAAGAGCACAACGAGTCGACGACGGGCACACACACACACGGAGACACACACATGCAGGCGCACCAACGTGAACAGGCTTGCAAGCCTTCACCACGATTAGTGGTTCAGGCGTCGCTGTCTCACGGACTTCCGTCTATGCCCTTGCGTCTCGGTATTAGCTTGATCGATGCGTTCGTGTGTCCGCTAAGCCGCATTTACGTCGTATCTCATCCACAGCTGATTCAAGCCTCGGGCTCAACCACACACGTACCTAGGGTCTGCACGATTGTGTCTCTCTCTGTATGTGTGTATGTGTGTCACGGGAGAATGAAGGGCCTACACAATACGGCAGACTGAAGTAGCTCCTGTCTCTCTGTTGGACTGTGTTCGCTTGTGAGTATATTTAGATGCGTCGGTGGGTGCCTTGGAGTTCCTTCCAGAGGCTGACACAGGAACCCAGCAACACTACTGCGTGAGAAGGTACAAGTAAAAGGCAGAGCGAGCAAGATGCAAGCCGAAATTGCCGTTATGCGTCGCGCGCAGCACGATGAGTCAGTACAAGAAGGGTGAAGAAGAGATGCGCAAGTGGAGTAGGAGGAGGGGGGAGCAATGACGCTACCGCTGCCTCTTTCTGCGTGTGCCATTACGTTTTCTCACTTTGCCCATGCTCTCCACCTCACTCAACGAGCACACACACACACACACATCCACCTTCGGAGCACCTATTGCCGTGCGCGTGGATTGGTTGCCCGATGCGATCATAAACCGCAAGTCGTTCGAAGAGTGCAGAGGGCGGGCGAAAGTAAGTCATGGGAGGGAAATCAGCGGAAAGTCTGCGCAGCACCTCCGAGAAGGACTCAGTCGTGCACTTGCCTTGGGTGATATGTCTTCACGTGACGGCCGGTGGACAGGTACTAGAACGGGGCGGGGGGGGGGGGGGGGCAACAACACCCAGTGGCAATATGGCCAATTCAAAAAATATAAATACTGTACAAGAGGCTCTCTGTCTCCGCCTCTATTCCTCACTCCCTCCACCCTGTATGCGGCCCTCACGTACGGCACGGAGCACATACACACACACAGCTTCCCCTCCAGCCGTCCCCGTACCGTGTAGTTGGCACACAAACGCATACATAGTGACAGCTTGTCTGCCTCTGTTACGTTACTGCTGAATCTTCGCTGTCTAGGTCATCATATCCTTCCTCGGTACAGGACATGTGCCCAGGCAGTTCTTCCTGACCTTCCCCGCCCCTTGTCAGGGATACGCGCTGCGCAATCGGTGCCACACGGACCTGGCCCCGCCACATGCCCTTATCCAAGCGGATTATACTCAGGGTCCTGCTCTCCCGTAGGAAACGACCAGTACGCTGCAGGACTCGTAGGGAATAAACTAGGTTCACGCTGGGTGTGCTCAGAGAGAAAGCTTCCCAGACTCGACACGGTGCCCTCTCAGGCCCTGCATACCCGTACGGTGGCTGCAGAAGCGCTGTGGAAGCATCACTGTCAGGTGTGTGCAGCTCCCTCGCATTAGTGTGTGGGGGGTTCGGCGCAGCGGCGCTACAGGGTCTAGGGCCAGCATGCCGACCTCTTTCAGTAGGTCTAGCACGGTGATCTGCGCATGTGCGGGTGCGTGAGGGGGGGGGGGGGCGTGGAGCTGCTTTGAGTCGACTTTCACCATGCGCACGGAATGGCGAGGATGCCTTGGTGGCCCCCGTCGTGCAGGCACATCGCCCCCATATTGGCAAGCCGAGCGGTGGCTACCTTGACGGCTTCTGAAACATGACGGTCAGTGCTGATCATTTTCTGGAAGCCCATACCGAGAAAGCGGAGGTGGTAATGTCCTCGTAAGAAGGAGCATGCGGCGGCTGGTCGAGGTGTCGGGTGCCGAAGGGTGTGCAACCTGTGTATGTGTACGTGTGTGTGTGTGTGTGTGTGTGTGTGTGGAGGGGGGAAGGGGGGAAGGCTCAGCATTGTGGGGCGCTGTCGCGCCTAGCGCCGCAGCTTCCAGAGGGAGGTTCGCGCTGCGATCAGCATGTAACCCTTTTGTCTGATAGAGGACGCGACGGACGTGGTATCATGAGCAAAGCGCGGTGAGTGGCCGTCTGGGTGTGCCTTGTTGAACGGGGAGTCCGAGAACGAAAATAAATAAGTAGAAACAACGGGAGTGCCGGGAGAGGCGCGCAGGCGTGATAAGGCAGGGCGTTCGAAGCCAATGAATGGCGTTCACAACTATCTGAGTTAAGTTACAGTAAAGAAATTTGCAACATGAGAGCAGGCACGATGCCGTTTCACAGCCGTGAGACTTCACCACACATGCTCATACGCTGGAGGGAAGGGGGTTCGTTCTCCCGAGCACACGTGTGCACGTCGTCATGAAGTTTTTGTCGATAGGCAGTTCTGTGTGCTGTCGTAGGCATCTTGTGAAGCAGAAGCGTCTTAATTAGTTAGGATGCGGCTGGCAAAGGTAGACCTCAGCCATGCTACAGCAGCGCAGTGCAGTTGTAGTACGTACACGATCTCGACCAGCAGGAGTGTGAAGAGAAACAGCACTGTGAAACGCCACTGCCGCTGCCGTTGGCGGGCTAGCGCCCGGTCGTTGCGCCGCTTCAACGCCACCACATTGGCGTGGCTAAACTCCTTGGGGTGCTTGAGGCGGTAAGCGCGAACGGCGTCGCGATGACGCTGGCCAAACTTGAAGTAGTCAGCACCGTAGAACCGCTTTGCAATGTCCTCCACCACGTCGCGGTCAACGTGTCCGCTGCCCTCCTCACGTCGGTAGAGTGGTACACCGTCCATGTGATAGTGGTACTCATCATCTAGCGGAATAGCTATTACAAAGTCAAGCACGCAGCCGGCCTTCATCATCGCAACAGCAAGTCGTGCAATGTTATATGCGTCATCAAAGCCGTTGTGTTGCCTGCCTTCAAAGCGCAGATTCATCTTGCACAGCATGGCATCCAGTTTAATCGGCACGCCGTGATTCAGGCGGTGGGCAAAGGTGGTGCGAATGTCGAGATATTCGTAGAAAATGCTGGGAAAGGCTACATGATCGCGTAGGACGTGATGCTCGTAGATAAAGTTCTTGAAATCCCAGGGTCCGTCGGTGGCAAAGATGGTCTTGGCGCCTCTGGGGATGGTCTCCCGGTACCATTTCTCGAAGAGCTGAATGGCCTCGGTAATGCTCGGGGCAGCATCCACTACCTCCTGTGTGATGCCGGTGAGCTGGGTGCAGAAGGGTGTCAGCCTGGGGTTTCGCCAAGGCTTCACAAAGGTGTGGAAGGAACGGGCTCGATCGACCTGGCCGGTGCGGACGTCGATAAGGACACCAGGAATTTCGATGATCTCGTGAAGGTAGTTTCGATTGTTCTGCTCGCACGTCGCCTCCACATCCACGACAATGATGTAGTCGAAGAGCTGCTGATCTAGCGGGTCCGTATCATCGTAAGTGTGCTTCACTTTGTTCTGCCTTGTAGAGGTATGGTTAGATAGATAAGAGTCACCGCCACCGCCTCGAGTGCTGAAGCATGTGTGCGGCCCCTTTGACGTGCCGTGGTGTTGATGTCGGTTCGCCTTTCGCTGCTTGTTCGCAGCCTCCTTGGCCTTCCCACGCTTGTTGTGGGGAGACATGATCCTGTGGTAGCAGCAAGCACGGCGAGGCGGAGAAGGCCACAGCAAGTATATATATATATATATATTTATATACGCTGGCGATGGCGCTAAATATGCAAGGGTATGAAAGTAGACATCAGTAAGAGGCGGAGGTGGAGGGTCAGGAAGGATGAGGGGAAGGCATTATCAAGCACGAAAGCGTGAATGTGCGCTTACCGGTATGTCACCCCCACGCCGCGCCAAGGAGATGCGAAGAGGGGTGTTGGGGAAGAGGTGGGAGAGACCGCGAGCGAACCACAAACCACGAGAGAAGAGCACCGCACCACAGGAGTGATAAAATGAAGCGCACGCGGAGATCGCCGTGTGTGGAGTCCTCCAGACCGCGACGGGTGCGCGAGAAGAGGGGAAAAGAGCGGCAGCGCTCTCTCCGCACGACCGCCACACCACGAAGCCGTCACAGCATCCCCTGTACAAGCAGCAGCATTGGTGGTGCAACGCGATGGCGCACAACTAAAACGTCGGAGAGCAGTGAAACCGTTAAAGGGAACGGCAAAAGAAAACGCCGAGACAAAACGTGACGTCTATCTACATCAGCATGAAACTACCCGGAGTCACAGTGTGAGAGAGAGTTGCACATGTCTCCCATCCGAGCTGTGGGGTTGCTCCATCGCAAGAAAGCGTTCGATGAACACATCTATGGAGACCAACTGGTGCGCTGATTTCACACGCACTGTCTCGCTTTTCGTTGGCAACAGTGATTCCCCAACGTTAGAAAAACACGTCACCGCCGATACGGCGGAGTCCGTCGCACGAGCGGGATGATGGCATGTGAGGCCCCAACGCTAGTGATAAGGATGGCGGCGACACTCTCTACCCTCCGGTCCCGCTCAGCGATGGGGTGCCGTCTCTCTCGGCGGCGCCTAATGTGTCAAGCCACACCCGCCACGACAGCGCATATTGTCGCGCGTACAGCGCGCGCACCGCCTCCTGCACATCCTGACGTGCCCGCAGACAGCAGTGAGTATGGTGATCCACCCACCGCTTCAGCTGCTCCGCCTCTGCGGAGGTGTACTGCTCTGCTGGCGCGCAGCAGCGCTGGGCCACAAGGTATCGCTCCTCTGAGGAGCCACTATAGCTCCTGCCTCTCAGCTTCTCCTCCACAATTGTGGAGGCCAGCGCGACGAGGGCGAGGCTGGATTCATAGGCCACAACCACCCGCAGCACAGCTGCCGTTGGAACCACATTCATCAGCCTCCGCACATCGCACGCGCGCAGGTGGAAGTCGTGGGCGCCAATTGCCACAAGCAGCGGCACCGTGTAGGGCGAAGTCGACAGCGTCGGACAGTGCTCCAACAGCACACGTGTCGTCTCCGCATACCCGTTGGCGATGGCGTAGTAGAGTGCGGTGCAGTCGGCGTCATCCGTGTACTCCACTTCAGCACCGGCCTCCAGCAGCTGTAGCACCAACTCCGCCGGGTCGCTGTGCGAATTGTTGACGGCGCACAGCAACGGCGTCCAGCAAAAACTGTCGCTCACCAACGGGTCCACTAAGGCGACGTTGACAAGTGTACCGCCGCCGCGGTGCAGCAGCGTGCGGACGTAGCGAGCATTGTTGCGGTAGCAGGCGCGGTGCAAGGCGGAAGCAGTGCCCTCGGTGGCATCCTCAGGGTTAGCGGGGGTGGTGGATTTTAAAGGGGCCGGCGCGATGGAGTCGCTTCCATTGTCCTGCACAAGTCGCAGCGGTTCTGGATGTGCCAGCGTTGGTGGCAGTGGCACAGCGTAAGGGGTGCTTAGAGGCCGCCCACATGGTCGCTGAAAGATCTCCGAAAAAGCGACGCACGCGCTGGCGACGTCGTCGAACTCTTCACGTGCCAGCCCCTTTACCATCCAAGCGCCAGTGGTGTGAGACAGTGTGTAGCACACAGTGACTAGGTTCTTGGGCGGCGAGGTCACTGTCTGGGTCGATGATGTCCTGGTGCCAGTGGCAACATCTATGCCCATCTTATTCGTGAAGGGGGAACGGGGAGAAGCGCCCGGGTCTGCCCGCAAGTGCCAGCGATGCCCGCGAACTCGGTGCAGGACCGCCACCTGCACTTCGCCGACGGCATCAGACAGACCCACAACATAGTCACCAGCCATTGCGTCAGACCTAGCGGCTAAGGAGAAGGCCAGGTAGGTGAACGGCTCGGACAAGTCCAGTGCACCGAGCTCCATGTCGTGGCGCAGATTTGTCTCCAGAAGCTGCAGAGGTCCCCACACACTCAGCAGCCGTTGCAGCGAATAAAGCGAGATGACGCCACAGTCCTTGAAGTTCAGCACCGACATCACAGCCTCATGCGTCCACGCCGGGAACAAGGGCAGAAAGGGAAGGAACTCCTCTGCCGTACAGGCGGCACGGTTGCGCCCTACGTGGACATCCCACGCGGTCCGCAGGACGTTGTCCTCCAGGTGAGTGTGGGCATCAAAGTACATGGGCGCCTCCTCTACCACCCTCATGTACCACCGGATGTGCGCAAAGTGCAGATCGAGGTCGGCGTTTACGCTAGCAACGGCATCAGCGATATTAAAGGGAAGAGAGTGCTGCCTCCTCAGTAGGATGAGGTCCTGTGCATCAGCCACGGTGTCGTTGGACCCCCGGTGCGCCTTTGATTGAGATGCAGCCCGTGTCGAAGACTCATGCGTGGGCAGATGCCGTGGTGAGGCAAGGCAGGAAACCAACTCCAGATTGCTGGCCGCCACATTCGACGGGCAAGTATTTTCTGCGCTAGAGGCGCACACGGCTTCACGTGGTGAGTTGGCAACCGCACTAGAAGCGGTCATGCTACTCGCCGCTTTGAGTGCGCCACGATCCGTGTTGGAGGTACCGCGCTGCGTCTCCCATGCCTCATAATCGCGTAACGCCCGCTCACCTCGCTCGAGAATTCTGTGAAGAAAACGCATCAGGCGGTCTACGAAACTACTCTGTCGCTGCAACTTGCCGCGGTCGCGCGCCAGCCGGTCACTAAGATCAAGTAGGTAGGTGTGCATCTCTAGCAGCGCTGGAAACAGCGCTGGCAGAGAGAGGTCGAGATCGGTGCAGAGAATGTCTATCCGAACCGCCAGAACCAGCACATCAGCAATTGGTGTCCCTGAAGCGATGACGCCGTTCGTGACGCTGTGGACGTGCTGGCTACACTCCTCGCAGGCGGCTCGGAACAGCTTAAACTCACGAGTACTTAGCGGGTTATCGTCATTGATCTCCGTGGTGATGTGGCGAAGCGCCCCCACTGGAGGACCGGCACACCCAGGCGCAGGGGTAAGGTCCGGAAACTGATGGATGTCAGCATCACACACGGCACGAGCCATGGCTCGCAGCTCAGGCGGAATGTTGGACCGTCGCGGCTTAACCATCTCGAGAAATCAGAGAAAACGGCAGTTCACAGAGTCACCGTCCACCTTGTTGATGTGCGTGTTGGCGAGGGGGGGGGGGGCAAGAGAACCCTCACTGGCGGGCGTACAGAGTACCATTCGGTGAATGAATGTCAGGAAGGGCCGGACAGGGGTGGGAGCAGGAGGACGTCAACTAGAAAACAGGAAAATGAAAGGGGTGCAAACATTGACCAGATGCAAGAAACAGTCACGTTTGAGAGGGGCTTCGAAAGAAAGCGGGCGTGGCAGGCGCAGATGCCACGTGGTGGCACATCAGTGCAGCCTGTGCCTCTCCACATCAACGCGTCAGATCAGGGAAAAAGAAAGCAGCATCGTGCGACGACATGTCGTGAGTCCAGTTAGTGGAATGTAAGGGGATAGGCACACGCCTCAGAAACTCCTCCGCCGTGTGCAGAAGACAGCGGAAGCCTCCTCATGGCCCAACACAAGACGCATTGCTGTTTCGTTCTTCACGGTGCGGGCCTCACAGTTCCCGTGCTTTCGAGTATATTATCATGGCTTCGCCTCTAAAAGGAGGGCGGGAGTCAGAGGCGCGTGCACCTCGCTACGTACATGCGTTCCACAAAATGCAACCGAACAGAATTGAATTTTTCAAAAAAAAAAAGTGGGTAGGCACATGCAACGCGATGCTCACATCGATGTGTATACCTTTGCCTTGAAGAGTCCCGACGCAAGTACCCAACGCACTGTTTGCCGTCGGCACCGTCCCGGGTCCCTCCCCTCCCCTTCCCCCTCCTTCCCTCACCGTCTACGTCATTTTAGAGACTTGAGCGGCGCCGGAAATGCGGGACGTGTTGGGAGCGAGAGGCATAAATATACAAAACAAAAGAGGGGCGGGTTGCGCATACTCCTGCATACGACGCCGGCGAGGAAAAAATACACAGAGAGAAGCACACATGCGAGGATCCTGGCAGTCTCACGTGTACACGGCGAGTGCACCGGGGCCCTTTCCCTCGTTCGCGATTTCTGTCGGCGCGCCCTTTACATACGGAGCTGCTGAGTGCAGGCAAAGCGGCAATACACTTGGGCGAGAGAAACGATGGCGGAAGCAGGTGGCATGAGGAATGGGCAGGAACAGGAACGCGCAGGAGTGTACATGATTTGTGTGTGTGTGTGTGTTCTTGCGAGGGGGGGCACGCATGGGCACGTTGACAGCCACGAATCATTACCTCAGTGCCCTCTAGTTAGACACAGGCTTACCACTCGCCCGCCACGGGTGGTCACGACGGTTCTGCCGCCCACGCGGCACAGAAGTGATCGAGGATTCGACGGTGGGGTGGCGGCAGTGCCTCCCCCGCAGCTCTGCGACAGTCATATCTTCTTCCGGTAGACGGCGTTGCACGAGGCACATCTGGGGCAGCGGCGCCAGCCGCATCCACTCCCATCTTGGGGTGTCCTTGCGCTTTGCTTGCTGGTCATTCGGGCACTTGCTTCGAGTGTGTGATTGCGTGGAGATCGCAGTACGCGGCTCAGAAGCCCTCGGCGCAACCTCCCCGTTCGGCAAGGTCCCGACAGACCGGATCGCGCGACGCACAACGTCCGCCTCACGCTCAGCGGCGCTGCCGTATTGCCCATTTCCGCCGACTACGATGACGTGATAACCCATTTCTTGCCATCGTTCTTTGTTCGCCTCCGTAACTGTCGCAGGCCGAACCCAACCCACCTCGTCATCGTAGTCCTCATCCACATCTGCGTTCGTCAACGACTCAGCGCAGATTGTCGACGTGGTGTGGGAAGGCGTTATTGGTGGTTGCGCCTCTTCTTCCGCCCTCTTCCCTTCACTACTGGTCATCGCTACCACATGCGATAACACGGAAGGAGACTCAGTCAGGGTGTGGCTGCCGCCCGTTGCCCCGTCTTTACGCACAAGCCTTCCACCGGCGTCGAGTTCAGTCAAGAAGACAATGGCGTCCCGTTCTGCAGCGACACCAGACGAGCAATCTTTGAGGGCCCTCACCACCGTGGCCGCGGTAGAGCCCGCACCTGTGATCGCCGGTGCATTGAGTACACGGTGCATCTGTGCCTCCACCACTGACTGCGGCGTGAGGGGCAGCGGGCCCGGTTGATGGCGCCCGCGTCTGTCCACTACGTCATCTGGCAGCAGTGCAGCTGGAACGTACTGTGTCATGCCTTGTCCCACCAGACGCTCGGCAGGCGGATCAGCAGCGAGGTGTTGCATTGCCTGCCATCGCCGCTTCAGCGCATTGTGAAAAGCATCATCGACGACATCACATCTACGCCGCGATCGACGGCGCCTGGCCTCGATGATGGAGACCTGTCGCTCGCGAGCACGCAAGTTCGCGATCTCGCGCTCTTCCAGCTCCCTCTCTCGCTGCAAAGAAGTGCTGTAGGAAAGACCGCCGGTGGCGGTGGCGTTCGGACAGGAGGCGGGCGAGCCCCGCTTCTGCTCCTCTAGAGAAGCTAGGAGGTCCTGGAAGTAGCAAATATCACTGGGTAGTCGATGCCAATCTTCATCAAACTCCTTTGCTTTGACCCTCGTCCCCTCACTGCTGGAAGCGGAGGCCTCCCTTGGAGCGGCGGCCTCGATCGTCAGATGCGGGGCGGCCATGGTGCCAGAAGCGGGTCGAAGGGTCGGCAAGAGCGGAGAGGGCGCTGATGTGGTGGGCATAGCTCACGGCTTACCGTCTCAGGACGAAAAGCACACGCGGCACCGCTTCTTGGTGTGTGCGAGCAGCAGGCCGCTACTGAGGATATATGGGGAAGCGGGGATGCAGTCGCCTCCCCGAAGCCTTCGTCTGTGCCGTATTTGCGGCACTGTGTCTCGGGGCACCGTCCACTTGTCTTTCCAGAAGTAGGAAGACGGAGAACAACACCCGCTGGTCGGAAACAGAGACGGCGATAGAGGCGAGGATGGTGGCTGGAGACAACATCCTTAATAAGAAGGCAGGGAGAGGCATAGGGGCGAGAGAGGGAGAAGCGGTCAAGACAGCGCAGGGCACGACGGTGTCGGGGTCCTCCACACTCCGGAAGTCGTGAAGAGTACGCCAGAGAGAAGCGAGGGCCAGCTCAGGAAAGTCAAAGTCCACTCCTTGGTGTTGCAACGCTCTGTAATCCGTGATCGAAACGGAAGCAGCGGCAGTGTTATTGCGACATCACCGCCGACATCACAGAACTGGGCAGAAGCAACGGCCCACATGAAATTTGCAACAGCACTTGTCGGCACAGATGCGCGACGCATTCGGCCGCCTTCTTCGTTTTCATTTCTTTCGTGTCCAATCATCTGTCGATGCATGAGGGAAGATGGCAGGCGAGGATCAGACGAGTCTGGGAGGGGTGTCATTGCGCCTCGTAGACACGCACTTTTCTGAGCCGCGACTGCCGTTCGACAGCACACGCACCGAGAAGAGATTCGCCTATGCAAATGGAAAAAAAAAAATGAGGTACGTGGCACGGCGTCCATGCACGCTGGCAGTCGCCACCACCACCACAGCAGCAGCAGCACAATAGCGCAGCTGTCTACTCGGACTCCATCGCGGCGTTGCCTCCATGCGTATCTCGCGCACGCAACACAACGTTTCGGGCGAAGGTAATGCAGCGGCTTTGCTGGTCGGTTGTCGCAGGGATGCATCGATGGCTACGGTCAAGGCAACCACGACGCACTCGGCGCTCGCGCAGCGGAGAAGACAGCGCACCCTCGCCAATGAGCACAGTGCCGAAGGTCTTCGGCGCATCAACGCTGCTAAAGGTGACCTTCCAAGACTCGGAGCTGAGCAGAGGGTATTGTCCGAGCTCCTCAGACGAGGGCCGAGGGGTGTCATTGCCTAACTCGCTGCCACGCAAGAGGCAAGTCACTCGTCCGTTCTGAAACGCCTCCTCGATGAGGGCTGCCGCATCAGCAGAAAACGGGGCCCAGTAGAACCCATCGCAGTGCATCACGCCAGCGCCCATCACCGCTGCCGCTTCTGAGGACAGTGTCTCGGAAGCAGTGGGGTGCATCTGATACCACCACTGAGGTGAACCAACACAACAAGGCTGTCCACCCACGCGCACAAACTCGCTCAGAACGCGGTCGCAGTGTAAGATACGGTAAGCGAAGCCCTGATCACGCAACCAGCTCTGTCGCTTGTAGCTTGTGCTGACGTCGGCTGTATCCTGCGAGACGAGGGTGTAGAAGTAGGCGCACGTGTTGTCGAGGGATGGTGGCTTGGGGCGCAGGATTCGGCCAAGGCGTTGCGCCTCCTGGCGGCGTGACGCCCCAAGCCCAGAGACCTGGATCACAACAGACGCACAGGGCAGGTCCAGCGCGACATCCCCGACACGGGTCAAGATGATGGCGTTCACGTCATTGGAGTGCTGGAAGTACTGCAACAGGTTTGTCCGCTCCGCCTCGCTCGTCCGCTGATCCATAAAGGGAAGGTGGAGATGATGCGCAAAGAAGCGCACATCAGCGAGGTAGTCGCAAAATATGATCACCTTATCGGGGGGAGAGCGCTGCTGATGAAATGCCAAAAGCGCCTGAGTACACCACAGCTTGTACGGATTGCAGGAAGCGAGGCGTAGCGACCGCGAGATCAGTGATCCATACGCGTCATGCCCCCGGACTCTCCCTCCGTGGGCTCCGTTGTCCTCCCCAGCACTATCCCCGTCCTCCACAGCGCCCTCGTCGTCCTGGAAGACACTCTCGCGGCGACGCTTTCCGTTGCCGCCGCGGCTGCCACGATGGTTGCGGCGTGCGTGTGCGCCGAGAAGGGCACGGGTACGCTGTATGTCGTGGTACTCTTGCAGAAACAGGGGCAGCATTGGACACTGAACCTCGGCACACTCGACGTTTGCCAGGAAGCCGGCGCGAGTCAAATCGAGCCAGTTAGCCTCATACAGCTTCGGTCCCACAAGGTGGCGTAGGTCGCCGATCTTGTCGTCCTCCCGCAGCAACGTTGCGCTGAGTCCCAGCACGCACTTGTACTTGATGGTGTTCAGCACATCCTGGAAGTGGTGCGCAAGGGCAGTGTGCACCTCATCCAGGAGCAGCAGACCCCATGGTTGCGCAGTCATGTCCTGCAGGATCGCACGCGACTCTTCAGCAGCAGCGCCATCGGCGTTGCCTCGCTTTGCGACGACCATGCTGTAGGTAGTGATGAACACCTTGCCAGGTCGCTGCTTCACCTTCGCTGTGCATACCGTCACCTCATCCTCGGTCAAGTCCGTCCAGCGTAAAAACTCGCGCTGCCACTGGAAGACGGACATGTTGTTGATGCACATCACGATGGTGGTGGTTTGCATGGTGGCGGCGGCACCAATGCCGGTTAGCGTCTTGCCAGCCCCGCACGGCAGGACGATGACGCCTTGGTGCGCCTTCTGTCCTTGACGAAACCGCTCGAGTGACGCCACCTGGTAGGGCCGCAGACGAACGTGGCTTGCTAGATTCAGTCGCGGCACATGCAGAGTGCCGTCCTGCATGTAGTCGTAGTAGCAGTCGGCACGGATGTCAAACTTAGAAAAGAGGCGCTCCTTCACCTCTCGTAGCTTTCCGTCACGCACTTGGCACTTGTACACAAAGCGGCTGGCCCTTGACGTCGCGGTCGCCTTCTCATACGGGGTGCCGGTACGCGGGGGCTCATAGAGCAAGCGCAGCACGGCAGGTCGCCCGGCATCTCGCGCCAGCCGCTCAGCTTCAGCGATGCTCTTTCTGTTTACAAGCGGGCTTCGGTCAACGTCGGATACGATCCAGCGCTCAGCGCCGCCGATCACCACCGGTTCCAAAAACTCCTTCAGGGCCGGTAACACATGTTCCAAGTGCGCCCGTTCACGCGACTGAACAAAGTAGAACAGCTGCTGATTGTCACGGTCGGTGGGAGCACCGGCGGCAACGCCGTCTCGCCCTTTGGCTACTGTCGCTCTGGGTGTAGCGGAGGTCCGGTCAAAGGTAGAACGGCTCGCCTCGAACTGATGGAAGCGCCGCAGGCGCGGCTGCAGCACGATCTGCACGCGAGAAGCGTTCTCTTCCTCCCGCAGCATCTCAATCAGCGACTCTGGAAGTGGTCGAAGGACGTCAGCAGGCCGCACAACCGCAAGGGAGATGAGCGGCCGTGGGGCCATTGGAGCTCCTTCTTGAAGCTGAAAGCAAGCGGTGGGCGAGTGTATAGCCGATTTAGATGTTTTTGTCAGCGATAAGGGACGGAAGAGCTGCAAAACACGGCTCGTCGGACTGCTGGAGCTGGTGGAAGGCGCCACGGCGCGAGACGAAACCGTTTCCGGGGACAATGCAGCAGCGTCAGCCGCGGACGTAAGGTCACCCGCCTCCTCCTCTTCCATCTTTTCCTGTTTTACAGAGGCCGTTAAGTTGTCGTTCCCCACACAGGGGGCGGAGACTGCGGTTGGTGCAACGTGGTCCCCGCTTGCGCAGTTCAGCGAGGCCAAAATGGTGCCTGTCAAATCGATGTCACAGAGGCAACGCGGCAATGGTAAGCGAGCAGCAAACGACGAAGACGCAGTCGGAGTCCCCAAAGCCTCCTGAAAAGCTGGAGATCGATCTACCTCGGCGCTCTCACTCGACTCGTCCAGTGCGGATGCCAGCCTCTTCAGTGCTGCGCATCGCTCAAGGTCAACAGGCAGCTCCTGAGCCGCATTCAGCCGGAAGTGGCGGAGAACACTCTCAATCATGGCGAGTGAGTACGTGCCCTCAGCGGTGGCTGCAGACAAGGAGGAGCTATCCATGCGGTACTGCTCCATATGCTGGGTCCTGCTGACTGGCTCGCAGCAGGAAATGAGGAAGTCGATGACATGGGCGTAGGCCGGGTGCGCCCTCTCCACAAAAATGTTGCCCGAGTCACTTATGTTCATTGTGACCGTGTCTACGTCTCCGGAAAGAAACGGGGAGTTGAGTGGCCGCTTTCTGCACTGGCACGCTCAGCCTGACCTTCACCCCCTTCCACACCGTTGCTCAGGGCGCAACGCGATGTTGACACAAAGATAAAGAGGCGCGAGATCCAGCTACGTGCCGACAACACGACAAAGCTGAGGACTCGCGTGCTTCTTCGCTTCGTTTTCCGTAGCGAGGCCGCGATTGCAAAGACCCAGATGACGTGCAGGCACCCACGAGTGAAGAAGAAGGGTGGCAGTAATGTGTGGGCCGTCTCCACTCCGTAATGGAGTACTTGATGGCAGACATGTGAGCAGATCCACGTGGGCGAGCGAGCGAGAGATGGGGAGAGAGAGACGCGAGCAGAAAGGAAAGAGTGGGGCAGGTTATGGGTAAAGATGGTGAAGAAGGCCGTTAGACTAGAGCAGTCAAGAGCGCCAATATAGCTGCAGGCATGTGTGTGTTTGTGTGTGTGTGTGTGTAGGCGGGTGTTGGGAAGGTGCACTCATGAAGGCCTTTTACTGCGACAGCATCTCGATCAAGCACGCAGGAAGAGGAAGGGGTCCTCACGGAGTTGACGAGAGATGGTAAGCTAGTGTGTGAATCGCAGAAGTCGAATTGAGTTGCCCGCATCACAGACTCACCTCCTCCGCTGCACGCAGTATCCATGAGGGCGAGGGCGAAAGGGAGGCAGAAGCAGTTCGGGCCAACCTTGATGGGCATGCTCTCTCTACCTGTGTGTGTGTGTGTGGGGGGGGGGGGGGGTCTTCTCCGTTAGTCTGTCTTGCTGTCAGCTGCTAGACCTCTGCTCACATCGCGCACGTGCACACATACGAGTGATCCATGGGTTGCCGCCATCACAACAGAAGAGAAAACGAAAAGAGATATGCATCACGGCGCACCGCCCTTGCCACACTTCAAGACATCGGCCAGCGTCGGGAAGCTCTTCGCGCAGTTGTGCTCGCATGGCCCATTGTGACACACACGGTCGCAGAACTTACCACAGCAGGGTAGATTCTTGCCGCACTTGCGGCCACACGAGATCTCCCTTTTGTAGCATGGCATGTGGAACGGCATCGGCTTCTGGTGCGACGCGCACAGTTTCTCTTCCAGCACAAAGCACTTGGAGCACTCAGCCTCGATGTGGCATGGGTGGTTTGGGGGGTGCCCACACGGACGCGGGATGTTGCAGGGATGGTTGCACTGCGGCGGCAGCGTCCCGCACGGCACCGGCGGGTCCACCCAGGTCTTCCGGCATCGGCAGTAGAGGCGCTCGTACGAGACGTGGGCACATGGGGGACAAGTACCTTGGTGGCAAAGTCTCCCGCACTGATGCGCACCACACGTGAGTTTTCGAATGCATATCTGCAGGCATGTATGTTCCTCATCTGTGCAGCACGTCTTGGTGCAGCGATGCTTGTGGCAGGATAGCATGCGACGGCATAACTGATTGCACTTGGGAGGCACTGACGCAGGCAGTGAGCCGGCTGGCAATCCACACTGTACGCGCGCTGCCTCCCACTCAGACTCTGGCAGGTACTGGCAGAAGCAGGGGCAGGACACGTGGCGGCTGCCACACGCACATGACAATGTCACCGTCTCCTTGCACGGTGCGCACGGTGTTGTGTCGTGACACGTCAGCCAGCAAAGGTGACCACACGGGAGCGGCAGCTCGCACACGAGCCCACAGGACGGTATGGGGTCCATACACGACGTTCGCTGCACCTGCACCCGCGTTTTGCCACATGGACAAAACCTCTGGCGCTGGGGAGTGCGGTAGCACTGTTCGCACAAGCCGGGGTGGCACAGCAAGCCGCACACATGGTGACCGCAGTCCCGCTTCTTTTCGCAATGGCGCGCGCAACGAAAACCGCTGGTACTCGCGCCAACACCCACGTCACCTCCAGCGCCGTCATCTACAGTTGCTGTCGAAGCAGCACCCGCAAAGGTAAGTGGGGCATCCCCGCACCGCCGCGTTCGTTCCGTAGCCCCGCAGTAGCATCTCTCCGTCACCATTACCGTGCACACTGGACAGTCCCCTTCATGGCACGGAGCCTCGCATCGATGCTGCCTGCAGTCCAGCAGTTTCCCGCAGGTCTCATCACACTCGTATCCGTGAATGTTGCTTGAGCAACCCACCGTTTTCGAGTGCTTGCTACACCAGCATGCCTGCTCGCGAGCTCGCGTGCAGGCTGGGCACGGCCCAGGATGGCACAGCAGTGTGCACCGGTGAGGACAGCAGGGGTCTGCCTGACGCCGCTCGCACGGTTGGCCGCAGCTACCTGGCACGAGCATCGCATCCGCCGGCGGCTTCGTCGTCTTTCCGCAATAACACTGGTAGACAGCCAAGCCATCCTTCTCGTTGAAGGATTGACAAAGGGGGCAGCGGAAGCGGTCCAGCTCCTCTCGAGTGGCAACACCCGAAGTACACTGCCGCTGCCGATCGCGCTCTTTCGTTTGGCTGTCCGCCCAGAAGCGGATGCATGACAAGTGGAAGACGCCATAGCAGCATGAGCAAGCCCAGAGCTCGTGTCGGTGGCCGATAGGCTCGGAGCAAACAATGCACTCGTACCGGCCAGCGAGAAGGTCCTCGGAGAGCTCACGCGTGAGCTGCGGGGAGGCAGACATGAAGCGTGGGCTGAGGACAAGAGGGAAAAGGGAGAGAAAAACAAGAGAAGCGGCTCAAGCAAAGATGAGCTTGTCTCGGTGTTAGGGCGTCGTGGTAAGTAGGCACGCACAAACACACACACCCACACCACCCCCAGTCGTGTGCTGCACCGACGTGAATGCTACGTGTCCTCCCGTCCGTTGCGTAGCAGAGCGGGTGATGACGGGATAAAGAAGAAAAGTCGCGCACGGAGTGCACTCAATGGCGGAGCACAACGTGCAAGAAAACCGAGAGAGAAGACTGAAAGGGGGGATACACGAAGACGGTGTCCAGCTGCGCCGGGGACGATGGAAGCGAGGAGAGGAGCGCAAGAATTACAGAGAGAAGTACGTTCTTGATGGCAACGATAACGTAGACGGGCAGCCACAAAGCATGACCAGACAGAGATACTTGAAGGTGGCTGCAGTGGTCTCCAGGAAGGGTGCCGTCGACTGACGTCTGCCGCGCTTGCCCAGACAAAAGCGGACTCGAAGATGAAGGTTTCTGATATCGCTACCTGTAGAAGGCAGGGGAGGGAAACGGTGACACTTCTTAAACTGAATGACGTGAAAATCGCATGTATGACACGAAAGATGTCCGATGCAGACGCGCTCGTGAGGAGCACCACAGCAAGCAGAAGCTTCTCTCCCTTTCCCTGCCAAAGTGGTGGCGATACGCTTGAGAAATAGGGTCTATTAAGAGACCTTACCACGTCGCCTGACCCAATCGCAAGAGGCCTGTAACCGCGATGGCCGCAGAAGGCTACTTCTCTCGCTGTGTCTTCGCTTGCTCTCCCGCAAGCATCAATGAGTGTCGACACTGATGACGCTCGCTCCTTCTCAGGATTGCTGCAACATCATTCTCTTATCCCCACCCCCGTGTGTTGAGGAGTGAGGACTCTCCGTCTCGCAGTACGTACTTAGCGTATGCAAGGATCGGTGTGCATAACTGCACGTAATTACGCGAACCCACGTGCCTGGGTGCTGAACAAGCAACCATGTGTTGCGCCCTTCGCTCCATTCCCTCCCGCCCACGACCAGCGCGATGCCTTTAGACAATCTGGGGGCCCGTAAGGTGACATCCGGTGGATGAGGGGTGAGGAAGGAAGCGAAGGGACGAAGACACACGCACATCACACCACTTAACAATAAGCGCATCAGACCCGTGTGGTTGATCTTACACGCGCGTGCTCCACCAAGCGACAGCCTGCATGACAACATCACCAACCGCTGCCCCTCTCCCCCTTGGCACTGTCGCCACCAAGGCGGCAACTTCACGGACTAGAGGAACGACGCAACCGTTTCGCTGATCTCCGCTGCGTCTGCCCTCCTCACGTAAAGCGCACGCGCATCCTCCGCGCAGCAGCCTCGTCCAGTCGAATACCTCCTTCGCCCCCAGTGCAGTGGAAAACTTCCAAACCACCGGCAGGCGTTCATGGCTTGGAACAGCCTTCAAAGAAGTCACGAGCGACGAAGAAGCGCAACGCCTGCAACAGCACTCCCTGCTCATCTATCTTTGCCTCCTCTGTGAGTCGCTCGTAGAGAGTTGGCGGCGGAGGCGGGCGGCGGGGGGGTTCGCGGCGGTGCGGCTGCGCGTGCCTCGCTGCAGCAACGGGCGCCATCATGCGAGTGACCTCCTTCGGCGCATCAGCCGGCGGCGCCGCAGACTGAGGCACCGGTGGCATGTCTTCACTGGTTTGGTCCTTGGGGGTATCAAACGCTATTGTTGTGTGGACGTCCGACTGCAGTGTAGCATTAGCACTCGCTTCCTCTTGAGGGGCAACAGGCGGTGACCTAAGAAGTTCGCTGGGCGAGGGTTGCGTCGGTGCACTGCCGTGCACCTGCTCAGTTATGGCTTTCTCGACGCCACTGTCGTTTGGCGCCCTGGCCTCTGGCTCCTCTGGCCGCAGAGCATCACTTGAAACTCGCTGGTCTAACTCATTTTGGACCTTTTCCGCCCTCTCACGATACGGCTTAGAGGTCTTCTCCACTGCAGACAGCTTCGCCTCGCCCCAAACGACATGCCGATCATATGTGTTGTCGCCTTTCGTAGGGCAGTCGGACACCCAGTGCTCTCCCTTAATGCCGCAGCGATGGCAGACGTAAAACTGCGGGACATCCTTCGCAGCAGCATAGCGTTCACGCACGAGCTGCACCCGTTGCCGTGGAGTAAGTGTCCCATTCGGTCCAAGAGGGATTATCTTTGGGGGATGTGCGCGCGCAGAATGGCCACCAGCCGCCGAAGCCGACGAGGGAGACGACTGCTTTGCCAAAGGTAAGGCAGTCGCCAGAGGATCGACCGCATCAGTGCTCTCATCCTCGGCAGGTGGGCCTTGTGAAAACTTGGTAGAGGCCTGGATCGAAACCACTGTGGGGTCGGGCCCTTGGTAAGATGTCACAGACGGTGGTTGAATGAAGCGCGCTTTCCCGCCCTCCACGTCGCTTGCAGACGATTGTGTCTGCGGCTGCAGAGGCCCACGCAGGTTTCGCTGGGGAGAGCGCTTGTGGTGGTGTTCAGATGACGAGCGCGACGACGAGCATGGCGACCCACTCGATGACCGGGATGGCGGCACAGATACAGCCGACGCTACCGATGGAGAGCGTGACCCGGCTGGCAGTCCACCGCGTATAATCACAGACGCGTCCGAGCGAGGTCGTTTGCGAATGACAATGCCATGCTGCTGCATCCACCGTCGCCGCTCGTCGGGGAGCACTACGCCTCGCGCTGCCTTGTAATAGAGCTCCTCCACCTTCATCTTCACTGCGTCCTGCGTGGGGAAGCGACGCCTACGCTGCTCGAGGTAGGCGTTTGTGTCCACCAGATTTGGCGCATCCGGGCGGTTGTGCAGCAGTTCCATGTGCTCCTCCATCCGCCAAGACTTGCCCTTGCGGCACGTGAACCGGCACCCCGGAACCGTGCAGTACATATGTGTGTCCATATGTGCCTCATACTTCTCCCGGGTGGCAAAGTCGCGCTGGCAGACATCGCAGTACAGAGCGTCATCCCCTGCGGCCGGTGGAACGGCACTGGGGTGAGGAAAGTGCGGCTCATTCGTGCGTGGCGCATTCGGTAGAAGCGGACGAGCCGCGGCGACGCCTACCTGCACAGATATGAAGCGCGACGGCAGTGCCTGTGAGCGGTTGTGATCGTTGCCTCTCTTGTCGCCGAGCAAGTTAGCAGGGGGGTCCAGGAGCGGATTGGGTGATAGCGAGTACCAGTCTCTGGCTGTCCCGTACGCGCGCCGCCACCCCTCCATGGCGGTGGGAAGGCCGATCACGAGCTTCTCATAGGGGTGAAAGGCATTTTCCAGCTCACGTTCCGAAGGACGAGGCCCTCGACAGTGCGGTGGCATCTGCTGGAACAGGGCGCGTGATGAATGTCGTGCTGCGTCTCTTAGGATTAGCAAATTAAGCTCTGTCGGGCCCCGCTGTGGCCCGCTTAGACGCTCTGTTAGGAGGCGAAGGAGGCGCAAAAACACGAGCACGCGGATGGAGAGTAACGTGAAGATGTCGCTTGTGCGTAGGAACTATTCCTGTCGTTGCGCCCACTCAGCTGCGCTGGGGGCCTCCCAAAGGCGGCGCAGTGTTGCTCCGGATACCAAGGTGCACGCCCTGCAGGTATCCTTGATATGCGGCGTGGGGCTATGGAACAAATATATTGTAAGGAGGTATCGCAAGGCAGAAACCCTTATACATATATATATATATATATATATACCTATACATATATACATATATATATATTGTGTGTGCGTGTGTGTGTAAGAGTGGGAAAAAGGAACGGAAGAGGCGGGTTAATACAGGAGAGGGGCGCATTCGAGACTCCGACGGGCAGATGGGCAGAGACGTCATACAAAACAAGAGGCAACGCGAGAGAAAGAGAGCGACCGTAGAGGGGGGAACACTCGCCCACCCCCTCCCTATACCTCACGCACTGGCCCGTTCACATACGTAGACGGCTCTCACGGGTGCCTCCCCGACTCTCTCCCGCTCTTTTGTCTTTCCATCTTCACCCTCCACATCGCCCCATCACCCCACCCCGCACCGACTTCTTCTCCCTCATCTCTCATGGGGAGATGTAGTGAAAGGTGTGGGGCAGGGAAAGGAAGAAAGGGGCGACGTTGTTGTGTAGCCCTGAATGTAAGTAGGGCGCGCCGGCCCGGCTGCGTTGCGCACACCCGCGGTGCCTTCTGACTCTTTTTTTTTTCCTTTTCAGATGCAGTCAAACAGTAAAAAAAAGTTTTAGCTCCTGCCTCACTTCTTCGTCGTTATTCGTGGCGGCTGCAGTTCAGCAGCGGTGAACCCCCTTTTCCTCCTTGCTGGGTCATGAGATGCCGTGGGATCGTTTTCTCTCTCTCTGTGGTAGCTGCGTTGATGCAAAGAAGGCGCGTGGAGTCGGCTACTGTTTCTGCCGACCCTTGTCCTTGCTATTGCACTGTGGCACCGCTCTCCAGCAGGAACGTGTGGTAAGTCCCACGCCGCCTGGCCCGCTCCCCGCATTCCAAAGCCCCACTTTCTCCCTTACGGCACCTGTCGCGTCCGAGGTGCACATGTGGTCGACAGCCTCTCCCTGTTGCTGGAGGATGTGAAGCCAAAGGAAATATGCAGACCGTAACTAGTTGCACATAACACAAGGACACGTCCACGGGTTCGACCCTAGCTCAGCGCCCATTGTTGCACAAGCGCTGGCCATTCTCCTTCACTGAAGAGCGCGACGGAGAGAGAGGGAGAGAGAGAGAGAGAAAGGCAGTCGCAAGGACATGAGCAAGCGGCATGCGGAACAAAAAGGTTGTAGGGTCGTCGTGCACGCAAATGTTCTTCGGATACGCATACAACAGCCGCCACGAGAGCGACAAAGAATGAGGCACGAGGGAGAAACACTTATTTCCACGAGAAAGGAAGATTAGAGACGCGAGAGCACAAGGGAAACCACAGGAGACCGCCCACGACGCGTGTAATGAAGCGTTTGAGCAGTCGTATGCGTGAACGCGCGCGTGTGCATGCCTGTAGCTCCTTTTCGTCTTTGGAGGAGAAAGACAAGCATGCGTACATCGAAAGACAGCAATGCAGCTAGACACAGAGAAGCCAGGATAGCCCAGACACACAGGGAGAACGCCCTTTTCTTTGCGATGTGCTCCCTTCTGCATGAGAACAGAAAGCGAGGCGCTGTGGTTGGCTGGCACGTTTCTGGGCCGCGTGCGTGCACGCCGTCGTGTAAAAGAAAAAAAATAATATATAAAAAAAAACGAAACTAGAGAAATACAAAGAAAGGGCCACCACACGAGACGAGGACGGGAGGCAGGGGCACATGCAGTGGCGGCTAAAGAGACCCTCCACACACACGTCCTCATTGAAATGCCGTTGTGCTGGCGTGTGCTGCTGCTGTGGCGGCGGCGGCGGCGGTAGACAACGTTCCCCTCGTCATGTTATGTTTCCTTTCCATTGCCTGTCCGCTTCCCATTTTCAGGCTGCAACACATCGGCGAAAAAAAAAAAACGAAAAGGGAAGAGAGAGGCGTGGGAGTCCGCAAGAATCGGCGACGGCGGAGGCGCGTCACACCCGCGAAGATGAGCACACAATCGACCTTCTCCACGTTTTTCTTTTTTTTTTTGGCCTGCGCATAGCACACCGGCGACAAGGATAAGAATGAAGCGGCAAGCGGAAAAGAGTCGTGAACACAGGAGTGACAGCAGAGCACGTGTAATGTTAAGTGTCGTCTCTGCGTTGTCGCGGTCCTACTGGAGAAGAAGAATGTCCTCCAGCGTCGGCTGGCTCACGCTAACGTACGTCGCCGCAGGAATGCCGTTTGCACTACCTGCCTGCATGTGAGAAACAGCGACACAGATAGAAGGGAGGTCACCGCTCACGGTCATCTGCAGTGAGCACGGGTGCACCTCCGCCACCTCGCACCGAGCCACCTGCTGCGCATTGGCACCCGTCGTAGCGGTGACAGTGTCGAGCACGTACCTGCGTACCTTTTCCACCAGGCTTGAGTCCGCGCCCTGCAACCTCACTGTAATGGGGAAGAGCACGTTGAGGGTGTAGGAGGCAGTCTTGTTGTACGCGTTCTTCAGCTCCTGTGGTGTGCCGATGCAGCGCAGGTTGCCTCGCACGACGAAAGCGACGCGATCGGCCAGAGCCTCAACTTCATCCAGACGGTGCGTGGTCAGCACCACAGATTTCTGAGCCGTGAGACGACGCACAATCTCACACGTCTGTGCACGCGCTACAGCATCCATGCCCGACGTCGGCTCGTCCAGCAGCACACTCGTTGTGTGGCCGACCAGTGCGATGGCGAGGGACAGACGGCGCTTGTTGCCGCCGCTGAGCGACGCGGCAGACTGGTGGCGGAACGGGTAGAGCCCCAGCTCTTTCAGCAGTACGTTCACCTCGGCCTTGATGTACTTCTCCTTGACAGAGCGCAGGCGGGCGTACAGCCAGAGGTGCTCCTCCGCGCTGAGATAGCTGAGCAGCGCATTGTACTGTGGACAGTAGCCAACAAAGGGGCGGCTCTCTATCGACTGCACCGCGTAGTGGTTCACAAATGCATCGCCGCCTGTCGCAACCACCTCACCTGCAAGAATGCCCACCGCCGTCGTCTTGCCAGCGCCGTTAAGCCCCAGCAGACCCATCACCTCCCCCTCGTTCACGCCGAACGAGACGTCCTGGAGAGCAGCGTGCTTGGCGCCGAGGTAGTGCTTGTTGAGGTGCTGCACAGCAATGCGGGTTGACTCTGGTCCTGTCTTCTCCGCGCACACGTAGTCCTCCTCCTGCTTCACCGATGGATCGGCCTCCTCGAGGCGGCGGTGCTCCTCCTCGTCCTCGTCGTTTGGCCTTGTGCAGCACTGTGCGAAGACGGAGTGAAGTCGCTGCAGTCGCAGGTATTCGAGAATCACGAGCGCCAGAGTGCAGGCCACCGCAACACACGACATGTAGATGAGAGCTGTTCCGATGCCGCCCGTGGGGCTGCCTGTCTCGCTAAAGTGCAGAAGCGCAAACAGGCTTTTCTTTTCGCGGTTCGGGAACATCAAGTTCGCCAGCTGCACGCCAGAGAGTACGAACATAGACTCGCCGAAGCTCACGGCTGGGATGACGCGAAGGATGTACGTCACCACCTCCGCAAATCGCAGCGCATGCTCAGCGATCATCGACTCCAGCGTCACCCACAGGAAGCCAAAGGTGAAGTTGATGCAGAAGACGACGGACTGTGCCGTGAAGCTGGAGCGGAAGAAGAAGCTCATGAAGTAGCTGAACGGGATCGATGTCAGGCCGAAGAAGAAGAAGAGTACAACGGCGGCGCTGATGTTGTCCTTGCCGATAAACTCCGTTCGATTGAAGATGAAGAAGATGATAAAGGCCAAGATCTGCGTAACGAGGTAACTCGCGAAGTCGAACACAAAGCTGCTCACCCAATACGCCAGGACATTGGCGCCAGAGAGCCACTGCATGTGGCGAGCGCCGGACTCCTTCTCCTCGACGATGTAGGAGATCGTGTTAGACGGGATGAAGATGAATGGCAGAATGATGAAGATGCCCACCATAACCTGCTTGTTGGCGGACACCAGCGTCTTTTCAAAATGGCCCAGCGTCATGGGAGAGTTGACCGCGGTCGGTGTCGGCACCTCGGAGCCGAAGAGCTGATGTGTGGCAAGGTGGTAGAGCGCGCTCACACCTTGAGGAGAGGAATGGCTGTACGACGTGTTGTGCAGCAGCGTTGGGCATTTCTTCGGCAAGCCCTTCTGGTACACCGCCCCGACCGGTGCTACAGAAATGTAGCGCGGATCTTCATGCAACATCAGTTCGCTCAGGAGAAGCTGGCTCATGCTGTTGGATACGTTGGCCATGCCTGATGCCATGTCACGGAAGTCAGTACGGTAGTGCGAGCCCCAGGCGTTGTCGGGGAGGGCTGCATCGAGGCGGAAGGCGTTCGAGACGCTCATGGGGGCGCGGGTCACATTTTGCACGACGCCAACGAATTTAGAGTACCCCGTCATCACCTGCGATGGGCGGGAGGCGTAGTCTTCGTACATAGTCATGTCGAGCCGCAGCGAAGGCTGCCTTGGCTCTCGTACCAGGTTGATGAACAGCGACATGAGCAGGAAGAAGATCGGCAGTACCACTTGGTAGACAAGCAGCTTGAAGTCACGCTGGGCATACTGCAGTCGCTTGAGAAAAAGGGCGCGGAAGTGACGGCAGAAGACGAACAAGTAGCTCATCTTCTTCTCGTACAGGTCAGCGCTACTCGATGGCGTGTCAGGAATCGATAGCGCGTCGCCCTCGTCCTCCCTCCCGCCAACAAGCTCGCCGTCCGTCACGCTGGACATGAGCGGGGCGGTGCAAGTGACGGTGAAGAAGACGTCTTCGAGAGTCGCCAGGTTGAGCGCGACATTGCGCAGACGCAGCCGCTCGCTATTGCGCTGAATCGCCGAAAGAAGCGTCACGCCAGCCGAGCTGAGGAGGGTCATCGGGAAGCGAAACGTCACCTCGCGCCCGCGTCGCTGCACCCCGAGCATCACGCACCCCTCATTGCTGTTGTCGCCAACGCGCTGCGCCGCGTAGCTCTCAGCGCGCACAAAGTTCACCAGCCCTTCGGCCACGCCGTTTTCCTCCGCTGCAGTCATGTTACCCTCCAGTAGGCACGTCACCACATACCCGACGTCCATCTGCGACTTGAGGTACATCGCCGAGCCCTCTGCGCGCAGCAGGCCCTTGTTCACGATGAGCACTCGGTCGGCAATACGGTCAGCCTCGTCGAGAAGGTGAGTACATATCAGAACGCTACGCTGGGTCCGGGCGCGGTTCAGGGCTTCGTACACTATCTTGCGACCCTTGATGTCCATACCGGCCGTGGGCTCGTCGAGGAACAGTACGGAAGAGTCACCGACCATGGCGATCGCGACGCACAGACGCCGGCGCTGGCCGCTTGACAGCTCACTCGCTTTGCAGTGGCGCTTCTCATTCAACTCGAGGAGGTCCAGCACGTAATCGACTTTGCCCTGCACGTTCGCTGAGTTGGAACCTTTCATGCGCGCGTAGAAGGTAACGTGCTCCTCCACCGTCAGCAGAGACCATACGATATCCTGTTGGGGGCAGTAACCGATGTTCTGCCTACACTCATCAAGGTGTGTGCGTGCGTTGTAGCCGCGCACATAAACATCGCCTTTCGTCGGGTTCACCATGCCGGTTGCTATGCCCATGATCGTTGACTTGCCGGCACCATTGGGACCGAGCAGCACACTCACCTCGCCGGTTCGCATCGCAAACGTCACACCGTCCAGTGCAACGACGCGGTCGCCTTCGCGGAACAGCCCTGTGAAGTACGTGTAAAAGAAGCCGATTATGCCGCCGCTAACGTAGATCTTGCGCAGGCGATGGAAAACGGCGGCGACAGAGGGATCCTGTGGGTTCACTGTGTCATGGTAATGCTCGATAAGTCGGACGTCGTCCTGCGGAGATGTCTTGCCGTCCTTCTTCAATGAGTTGTTCGCAAAAGATGCGCTGTGCAGATCATCTTCGTCGCAACTGGCACGTTCGACCAGAGAGCCGGGGAGAATCGGCCTGCCCATGTCACACATCTTAATCGGCGGTGCCCTGGCCTTCCGGAAGGCATTCACCAGCGGCATGAGGAAGAACAAGGGGTGGGCACGGCGGCCGACGGCGCCGCAGGAGACGCGGTCCAAGTAGAAGCTGAGGAGCATCAGCGCACCAAACGAGGCCCACATCATCCCAATTGCCATGCAGAAGCTGAAGTAGCCAATGTGCGCCTCCGCCCACCCAAAGTGCCAGCCGAAGGATGCGTAGTTCAGCATCATGTTAAACGCCTGAATGTAGCCGACACACGGGACCAGGCAGCAGCAAATCTTCTGAACGTCCGTCATACCGGTCGGAAAGGAGAAGGACGGGATCGCACACAGGAAGAGCACAAAAGCGATAAACCAGCTCGCCACTCGTGGGTTTCGGAAGATGGAGCTGACGAAGAAGCACATGGCCGTGTTCTGCTGCATGAAGGAGAAGTAGAGCAGCAAGAGGAGGCCGTAGTCCACCTTGTCGAGGAAGCCAATCTTGAGAAACAGGGCGGCGAGCAGAGAGGAGACCAAGTCCATGATGAGCGTGGAGGAGTACCACCCAAAAAACATGCAGGACGGGTGCAGGCCCATGATCAGCATTGCCTCACGAATGCCATTGTACTTCTCAATGACGATCAGCATCACAAGACGCGAAGTTGGATACAGCACAGCCATCACGGCGAGTAGTGGCATGTAGTAGGCCCACTTCGTCAAGAACGCGTTGTTGTAGTGCGCAGGCGTCGGCATCGGGATTACGGTGGAACCGTACTGCGAGAGGTACGAGCTGATCCCCTCCACTTCGGCGGCTAAATCCGTAGCGTAGGTGGCTGGGCCCTTCACTGTGTGGGTTTTCAGCGCCTCACTCAAGTAGAACTCGTGCACGAATGTCTGCAGCGTCAAGAAGCCGCTGGTCCAGTACAGTACGTAGCCATCGCTTCCGTCTTTGGCGCCAAGGCCGCGCGTGAAGAGGCTCTTCTGTGGCTCCTTCGCCGTTGGTGCAGTAGCCGTAAAGTTCATGCTGATGGCGAACTCTGACTTGTCCTTGGACGTGAGAGAGTCCTTCGGAAGGTCCACAATGGCCCAGACGGTGTCCTCGTTGGCGGCTGCGTACTCCTTGGCACTCGCCAGTGAAGTGAAGGGTGTGTCGTAAAGTACTTCCATGCACATACCACTTTTTTGGCGGCAGAACTCCATGAAGCTTTGCGCCAGTTCAGGCGAGTCGCTCGACACCAGAAGACGGCCGTAGTGCGATAGGCTGTCCTTACCACCTCGACCAAAGAAGGTTGGGTTTTCCTTGCGCGTCGTCTCAGTCACCATCGCCGAGAGAGTGAGGTGGCCGTCCATCGTGTTCATGCCGAACGAGCCACTGCCATAGTACATGGAGTACAGCATTTTAGACAGCACCCCGTACATGCCGGCCTCTATGCAAACATCGTTGCCGGTGCCGATGAGCGACAGACAGATGAGAGGCGCCCCCCTCCCGCCTACCGGGCACGGGCGCCACGGCAAGGACAGCTTCGATTCCATTTTCCTGCACGCAAAATACGAGACAAAGTCCGTCATGTTGATCGGCACGTAATCGCCGCCATCGTACATCTGCGCTGGCACGACCGAAGTGTCGGACAGCCAGTAGGCAAGAGAGATCAGAATTGTGAAGAGGCAAGGGAGAAGGATCTCCACTATCGTAGAAATCGGCATGCGCCATCGCTGCAGGAATGTCTTGACCAGAAACCCGTACAGCTGAATGCCGTACTGCCGACAGAAGCCCGTCATTGCGGCGGTCGTGATCGTGGTGAAGCGGGGGTGGTGTGACACTTCCGTCGGTGTGTCCTCCTGTCAGCCACAATGCAGGCGCACAGAAATGCGCGTGTCTTTCTCAAAAGAGGTGCACAAAGGCAGAAAAGAGAAAGAGCCTCCGTTGAGGTGTCGTATTTGCACGTGGCGATGCGCCTGCGTGCCACCTCTGTGTCGACCCCAGTCGAGCAAGAAGGGGGGCCTGGACGAACAGCGAGGAAGAACAAAGTCGGAGGAGCGACACCCTCTGAACCGTACAAGTGGAACGCGGAAGTGTGTCGAAGAGCAACGGTAAAAAAGGTAAAAAATTATATATATATATATATATATAGAAAACGAACGAGAAGCAGAGCGCACAGGAAGAGGCTGAAAACGAAAGGCAAACGCCTGAGGACAGCGCTGCACTGCTTGCTTGTACAGAGAGTGGGGTGTGCGGAGAACTACTCTCGGGGCGCGGCAGAGACAAAGCCAGTGGGCGAGGAGCAGAGGGGTACCGCGCACAACCAAGCAGCAAGAACGTGAAGAAAAAAAGGAAAGAAAGTACAGGCGCTCTGTAAGTGCCTTACGAACAGGTCAGAAGCTTGACTATCCTCTTAGCGCTTCAGTATCTCTGTTGCCAACGGGTTCCTTTATTTCAGGTTGCGTGGTGGGAGGCAACCCACTGCCTGCCTGTGTCTGTGTGTGTGTGTGTGTGTGTGTGTGTGTGTGTGTGTGTGTGTGTTTGCGTAGATATAAATGAAGAGCTGGGAAAGGGGCAAAAAGAGGAAGTCGAGTAAACACTCAAACAGAGGTAAGCAATCCAAAAAAAAAAAAGTGTGGGAGAGATCAGGCACGTGACAAGAGAGGGGCGTCAAGACACCTCAAACGGATACACTCAACGTGCGTCAGCCGTAAGAAAGGCGAAGAAGACAATTTCGACCGAAAGAGGGCAGTCAGCAGCTAACGGCTTACGTCGAAAACACACAACAACGGCAACCGCAGCAGCAGCAGCAGCAGCGAACCCACACACGAGACGGGGCGAGAAATAAAGAAAAGCACGCGATCACCTTCTGGGTCCAAAAATAGGGAGGGAAGTGAGGGCAAAGAACGAGAAACACAAATAAACGTGGTAGATGGCGCGGTGTCACGTGTAGTTGGAAGAGTACAATCGAAAAAAGTAAAATGGACTTGGCCTTTTCTTTTCTCCGTTGAAGGGGAAGAAGGGGGGAAGTCGGAGACCGCCGCGCGAGCCAACGCACACACGCCGTCGATCTATACAGGCGAAGAGCAGCGCAACTGCAGATCACAGGGCAGAATGAGGCGCGACACAACGAGCAGGAGACTTGGGAAGCACAAACAAAAACGAAACGAAGAGAGAGGCGGATAGGGACACACAATCACCTTCCTGTTAGCTTCCGAGGAGAAGTCGTCACGGCAACCACAAGAACAAGAACAGCGCACAAAGAAGAGGAGGGGGGCAAGAGGGAAGAAAAAAAAAAAAACGGAAGAGAGTAAAGAGAAGATAGGCAAGAGTTGCTTGGAAGATGGAAAGCTCACGAGGAAGTTGATGCGTAGAAAAGCAAGCAAGCAAGTGGGCCAAGCACACCAAAAAGTAAAGGCGGGGAGAGGGACACGGGGTACAAGATAATGTGATAGCGCCTGCAGAGAAACAAGTTCGTACGAGAGCAAGGGCAAAGGGAAAGGGCGAGAGGAGTTAACCCACGTCACCGGGCATAAATTTGTTAGTCTAATCTTTCGTGGCTTGTCCTTCGCTTCGCTCGATGAGGAAATTGAGTGCGTGTGGTCTGCCGTTTGTATACGGTGCACCCGTTTATCGTCTACTTCGCTCTGCACGTGCGCCGCCAGATTCCAGTAGTGGCCACACCACAAAAAAAACACGAAAATGTCCTCTCAAGTCGCCTTGCTCAAGACACACACAGAGAACGAGAACACAACTCGATGCGCACAACTCGTGGACCGTAAAGAACAAGCGCGTCTGGGCACCCCACGGACAGCGACCCGAAAGCAAGCGTGTGCCTGCAGAGAAGAAGAGAGAGTAGGCGATCAAGGGGAGGATAAGCAAGAAGACCAGAAGGAAACGAACAAAGTCGGCCGGAAAGTCGATTCCTCACGCTCGCACACAGACACACTGAAAAAGAATCGAAAAAAGAGAAAATTAAAACTCCACACAAAACGCGTTTCTTTTCTTTTCTCTGTCAGTCGACTTGCTGCGTCTGCAATCTCGGGATGTGCGGGGACAACAGCCAAGCCGTACAAGGCGTAGGGGAGGGACACAGGAGGGGAGGGATAAGCCAGAGAAGACGACGGTATGGGGAGACAAAGACGAGAAGGCACAGAGCTGTTTGCGTTTTATGTTTCGCTTCGATTGTTTCTTCGCTCGAAACGGAAGTGTTTCGTTGACTGTATGGGTGAAGACAACGGGTGGTGTGCAGTCGAGACACTGACGAAGCAAAACGGCAAGAAAGGCGACTCAGGCTTAATGGGTTACACTTGTTGTTTTCTTTTGTACCTTCTCTTTGTGAGACGGTGGTGAACAATGGTGTGTGTGCCTGTGTGCCTGTGTATGTGTGTGTGTGTGGGGGGGGGGGGGAATAGTGGGGAAGTCTCTTAGTGTTATCACCTCTGAAAGTCGCCTGTAACGGTGTGTTTACTTTTTTTTCGTTTGTTTTGCCTTTCGTTTGTTGTTGTGTAGTTGTTGTGTGGTTGAGTTCTTTACAGGTATCGAAAACTAAAAATAAATAAATCTTCGAAAAGTTGGCAAGTGCACTCCTTCGTTTAGATAGCGAAAGGTAGCGATAGGAAAGACTTCCTAATCAGTGGACGCGGCGCAGACCGGACGACTTACCGACTTGGCTCTTCCGTATTATTTTCTTTAATACTTATCTGGTGTCCTTCTGCTTTCGATATGTCGTGTCACCTTTCCTTCGTTTTGCGTGCGTGCGTCGGTGGCACTCCAAACAGCGACGCAAGAAAGAGAGGAGGCAAAATAAAAAGAAAAATTCGACAATGCTCGTGCACGTCACGCGTACTCCACTCCACCTTCCGTGTGCTGCTGTTGCTGCTGTTGGTGGTGGTGGTGGTGGTGGTGGTGCTCCTTATACTAGACAGGGAAACGGTAAGAAAGCAGGGTTGCACAAAGCTGGAAACACAACGGTACCTTTGATAGGGAGTGCTTGCTGAGGTGACTGTATGTTGGGCAGGTGGGCGCTGTTGTTGATGCGGGAGCAGCACGGGGCGGGACTTGAGAAGGTGTACGTAGAGGCCTGTGTGTTGTATGTGGGCGTAGACGAGTTGACAAATCAAAGCGAACCAAAAACAAGAGAAACTCAAGATGGAAAAGGGAAAACGAAACGCCTCGCAGGCGAGCACAGGAACTAAAAGAGGAGGAAAAACGAGGTGACAGCGTGCAGAGACAATGTGGCGTTGCTGCTGACGGGGGGGAGGGGGATGGGGAGGGGAGGTGAGAGAAATAAAGAAAACACAAACGAATGATTCAAGGGGTGGGGTGAGGGATGAACAACTTGCCAACACCAAAACACCGGCCAAGGGGTCTTGACTCCCGCACGCGTGTTTTATTTTTCGGCGGGGGGCGGGGAGGTAAATCCGACGTTTTATTGGACTTCTTTCTTTTTTTTCGCTCCTGTGGCCCCTTTGTACCTGGCTGCGAGGTACCTCCTCGAGTAGATCGCGAGTTGGCAGGAATGAGAGAGAAACGGAAAGCGATGGTACACTGGCGTTGGCCGATGTATCGTAGCGCTTACGTGTGTATGTTTCGGTCTCGCACTTGTCCCCCTCTTCTCTACAGCTGTTTGGTGGCTTCTTGATGCTCTGCGCGTCTGCCTTTGATCCCTTTCGGGGCGTCGCCTTCACCTGAGGAGCACGGCAACGGGAAAATAGGCGAGGCCACGGAGAGAGAGAGAGACAGCGAGGGGTCAGGCTACCGCAGCACACACGAACGCTCAATCGACGACAACCGCAACCTGTATGCGTGTGTGTGTGTGTGTGTGTGTGAACGTCTGTGTATGTGAAACAGAGGAACTCTAAAGATAATAACGAACAAGAAAAGAAGTTGGAGAACAGAGATTTCTTTTCCATTGGCAACGCGCATTCATGTCACACGTGTGCACACGTCAGAGCGTGTCAGGGAGGGAGGGAGGGGAGGAAGAGAGGGAGAAGCGCATACATGCATGGACAAAGGGGATGATGTACGCGTGTGGTGAGCGGATGCAGGGGTGTGCGGTAGCGGTGCATGCACACCACAACAGAGACGATGAGAAAGAGAAAGAGAAAGAGAACAAAAGGAGAGGAAATGCGGCAGAGAGGGCGAAGAGCGAATATGATGTGATATAAATATATATAAATACATATATATATAAATACATATAAATATATATCATCATGGGGTGTTTCACGTGTGTGCACCCCCCCCCTTCCTCCTCCTCCTCCTCGCACCTCGGGTGTAGCGCAACACCGTTGGAAAAAGGTTCCATGCATGCAGCGGAGGCACAAGAAGGCAACATGAGGTATGTACATCCTCGTCATTGGCCGAGCACGCGGGTGCACTGAAACGTAGCACAATGCGCATGCCAACGGGAGCACATGACAGAAAGGGAAAGGGGGAAGTTGGGTGGCATTGGCACACACACGCACACACGTAGACCTGTGTGGGGTATGTGCGTGTGTGTGTGTGTGTGTGTATTTCAGCCAGCGAATCAGCAGCAACTCTCTGCCTTCTTCGTTGTCTTCTGATGAAAAATGGGGAGGGTCTGTTTTGTAGAGTTCCTTTTCGTTTCACATGTGCACAGTTCAGGAATGCCAATGTACACCCGCCTGCAACCCAATTTGACTGCCGGCGTGGCTATCCCCCTCACAACTGGACGGTGCCTTCGGGTACGTGAGCATACCCAGCAGAGCCGCTTCCCCACTTTACGCCGTCAGAGCAACAGAGTGCTTGGGAAGCGAAAAAGGTGAGCACAGCGCAAAGAAACAAAAACAGCGCGCCACAATCCTCACCAAGCCGCGACACAGAAGCTCGCAGGAGCACACACGCTCACAGGAACCCCTCCTACCGCAACCATGTCCACCAGAGACCGTTTTTCTGTCTGGCAGTGTAGGAGCTACCGAAAACGAAGCATGAAGTAGAGCAACATGAAAAACACGATCACGAAGAGAGCCAGCACCCACATATGCTGGAAGCTTCCCCAACCCATCTTGTCTAAGTTCCGCAACGTCTTGCGAAGAGAGTTCTGCGCATTCAGAAAGGAAGTGCGCAGTCGCTCCAGCATCGCCTTCTGCTCGCGCACCTCGTCACCCAGCTTGGTGAAGCTCTTCTTTGCCCGGCGCATGTCGGACAGCAGCGCCTGCATGAGAGCGTCGTTCTCCTGCTCCTGCAAGGCGTTTGTGTGCATCGAGTCCGCAGCTGCTGTACGGGGGCGCGACTGATAAGGGGCAGGGGAAGAGGACGAAGAACTAAGAGCACCCTCACCCCCGACGCCGCCCTCGCGGCGATGAAAGAGGCTGCTCTGCGGTTGGATCATAGCGCGCTGTCTGGAAAGCCAGCAACGAGGCTCGATGGTTGTGGCAATGGCAATTGTGGTGCCGGCACCGCTCAAGAGAATATCTGCACAAGCTCTCAAAGACAGGTGAGCTCAGAAAGGGTCGAGAGCGCCAGTTATACGCCGCCAAACGGTCGTAGCAGCACCTTCAGAGCACTGTCCGTGTCAGGAGTGGTGGTGGCAGAAGCACAGATAAAGAGGTGATCCGATGCTATGAGCGGGGTGTGTGCGCACGCGCCTACGTGTATGTAACGCATGTGCAGGTGTGTGGAGCTCGATGTGGAGGTCGCACAAGTACGTGTACTCCGCGAAGCTTTTTTCGACACGTATGCAGCAAATCAGTGGACGATGGGAAAAGAAAAGTGAAGGAGATGCATGGAGAAAAGCAGGGGCGGGAGGTGCTATGGCGCCCACGCAAAGGTCGCGTACTTATTCTTCCGTGTTACACAGACACCCGTGGAAGCATGCACTCTCCCAACAGCCATGTTCAGGTGATGTGTCGTGCTGCCAAGCAGTTCATGTCTTCTCTGCTGACCCGTCGGCACTGCCGACCTGTGGATGAGCGGTGTAGCGCAGCGTCCTCTTCTCATGTGGCCGGGGACAGATGCGTTTGTGCGTCGCTGCAGGCCAAAGCAAAACCGCGGCGCCACGCCTTTTCTCTTTCCCCCTCTTTCGCCACTCACCCACCACCCCGCCTACGACAATGTCTCCACGGCTTTGTTCTGCGGGCAGCTCTGGATATGCGACTTCATAGTGGGCACGCTAGCCAGTGGCGTGCCGCACCACAGACACCTCATGTCCTGCGCCTCCATCTGTCGAAGGCGGGTGACGTCCTGGTTCAGCGTCACGCGACCGTGCCGCTCCACGTCTTCCAAGACGCGGTCACCCGTGAGGAAAAAGAAAGTGGCAAAGCTATTGTAGTGCTTCTTGCTCTTGAGACAAGGGCTGTCCAGGTCCATAGAGAGCACGTGCAGGTGCAGCATAGGCAACGAGGGAAGGGCGTGGAATCCGGCAATGAAGCGGCGCTCCTTGTATGTGTTGGGATCCGCCCTCTTCAAGTAGTGAACGTACTCATCACCTACGTGTATCATGTGGCGCAGCAGTGGGACGTCTTTCTTCGTGAGGGCGTTGAGGGACTGTAGGCGGAGGTCCAGTGGCATGACCAGGCAGTGAACCATCGATTTGGGAAAAGCATCATTCACAAGCACGCAGGCATCGTCTTTGTAGAGGAGGGAGCTGCCGGTGGGCTGCTTGGTCTCGCCGGGGCTCAGAAGCGGGTATGGCTTGAAGGCGGCAGCGTGGATAGGCCGGGCCATCGTCGACAACGTTGAGGATTGCACCGGCATCGGCGAAGCCGCCGTGTTGGCAGACTTCTGTGCCTTCTTGACAACGTTGATGAGAAAGGGTAACTTGGTGCGAGGTTCGCTACCGATGGAGGCCATCGCCGTTCGGCGCACTGCCGCGCCGGCCAGCATCGGTGAGGCCTGCATGTGGTCGTACTGGCGAGTAGGAGAGGTGCGCACACGATAAACAGCGCAGCCCGGTTGTACTCTGTGCTGGTGGATCTCCTCCTCCTCCACACCCGTCCTTGAGTCTATGCAATCGTGATGGTGTGCGTGGGTGTGTAGGCGCAGATGTTGGCGAGTGGTGCTCTGACGTCCATGAACCGACGGCAGCGCACCGTGCGAGGGTCTATGAAGTAGTTTGTGAAGGCACTCTCACGTGTTTGGACCGCCAATCGAGCAAGCATAAAGAGGTGAGACGCAGAGAGGGAGGAAACACAAAGACGTGTGCAGTCAGTGACTGGCAGATCTCTGTGACGAAATTCAGCACCTCGCAGAAAAAAAAAGAGGGAAGGGGAAGAAGCCCCTTCCCCCCTACACAAGTGCGTATGCAAGCATGTCGCCGCTCATGCATAACCTGCTGGAAGCTTTCCAAGCCTCCGCGGCAAGAATCCTTTCACCATGAAGTCAACATTCGTGGTTCCCTTTACTCCGCTAAGTTTGCCCAAACCATGGAAAGCCTGCACAACTGTCAAAGAAGTTAGGGTGGAGGGCTCCTTCTTGCCTCGGCGGTTCGCTGACTGGAGGCCCTTCCCCGTAGCCGTTTCGCAGCTACACCTGCCGCTGGAGGCCATGAGCTCATCTGATTATATTCACAAAACGAGCAACAAAGAAGTCAAGACGGAGGAAAGAGTCATTGCGTCTCATGGGGAGGTGTGTGTGTGTGTGTGTGTGTGTGTGTGTGTGGCTCCGGGGAGAAAGGAGAACAAGGAGTGAGGCAGCATTATAAAGCACAAGGGCATCCGCCAAGGTGGCGACGGTCACGAACTCATGCCGTGCACTCCCCACTCCCCTATCTTCTGTATGCATACCGCAGGCGAACGTCTGCGTACTGGACATGTACGAGATGCGCTCACACTGTTTACCTCACCTACGTGCAGAGCAGCGACGACACGACCCACATCGAGACGCCTGTGGTCAGCGCGCTAATGATAAGGGTGACGACCCACCCAGCCACGACCTTCGTAACGATGTCCCACGACACACCGCCCAGCTTGGCGTCCAGCACGCCGCAGCCAATCGCGGCGCCGACCTGCGCCTGCGAGAGTGAGACGGGAATACCGATACCTGTCAGCACCATCGTGACGAAGGTGCCGCCGATTTGGATGCACCATCCTCGCGCTGGTGTGACGGTTACGAGCTCTATCCCTACAGTCTTCATCAGACTCGCCCCGAGGCCAAACATGCCGATCGCAATGCCCAGCATCGCCGGCAGCATCGACCACTGTGAGTTGAGACCAGGTTCCTCCAATTCGTGATTCGTGAACGCATCGTAGAGAATGACAAAAGCTGACGTGGCATTCGCGCCAGCCACCGCGCCGTGGACAAAACTAGAGATGCTGCCAGCCACCACCTGAAGGCCAGTGAAGAGGTACTCGGCGCGCGGGTTGAAGGGTTTGATGAGGATGCCTCCAAAGCGAATGGGCTGCATTGGGTGGTCCATGGCCCAGTCCTCCTCGCCAAACTCGTCCTCGCTGCGCACGAATGCGGGGGAGTACGGAATCGCCACTTCCTCCCGCTCACCCTTAGAGGTCCATACTGCAGGCTTTGTGCTCTCCGTACTGCCGTATGTCGTCACGCCCGCTGACTGCGCCTGCTGTGCGTGCTGGTGCTCCCGATCAGACGAAGCGGGCTGGCATTCGGAAAGATAATGCGCATGCTTGGCACCACGCTGAATAAGCGCCGTGGTTGTTGGGAATGACTCCGTGTGCACCTGTGATGGGGGTGAGCGACTCTGGGCGTGCACGGGTGCGAGACGCACCATGCCTCCCTTCCGCACAAAGGAGCTGTCCAAGGCGGAGATGGAGGAGAGCACAAGCGAAGCGTTGCGTTGCAGAGGTGACGGCGTGGGGGGGCGGGAGTGCGTCCGGGAGTGCGTCCGGGAGTGCGTCCGGGAGTGCGTCCGGGAGTGCGTCCGGGAGCCATAAGTAGAGCCGCTCTCACAGCTTCCGTGGCCTGCGGTGTCGTCGTTGAGAGGGTCGAGCGAGAGGGATTGGAGGGTAGACAGAAGTGCAGGGTTACCCGGCAGCGATGACGGTGGCAGTGGCTCGTCTGCCAGAACCGCCACTGTTGCTGTGTCCGTCACACCAGCTGGGGGCCGTTGCTGATGGCTAGGTTGTGGGGGCTGCCTGCCCGCCGAGGCGGGCGCCGTAGCACTCGCGTCGTCTCTGGACTTGAAGAAAGACAGGTCCTTCATGTTATCCAGTGCCAAGCCGTCCTCCACACCCACCGGCTCCGTGCGCAGCGCCTCGTTCTCCCACACGAATGATCGCGCGGTCGATGCGGCCGCCGCAACTTCGGGGAACACCCACTCCTTTGCCACCCAGCAGAGAAGAAGTATGAGCACAAGCAGGACGGCGTACTGTACGTAAAGAGGGACCTTCTGAGCAAACGTCTGCGACATAATCGGTGGCTGCTCAAGGGCGATAAAGAAGAAGCCCACCAGCAGGGACACAAGCAGACAGTGCGGTAGGACGGCCAGGGCCAGTTCAAAGGAACGCCCTTTCACTTTGAAGATGTCGCGTCGCATGAAGTAGAATAGAAGCGCTGTCACGCCGCACGCAGCAATCGGTGCCACGAGCCATGAGATCACCACTACGACTACCCCGCTCGGTTTGACGTACGTAAGCCCACCGGTGGCGAAGATCGCAAAGCCGAGAATCGACCCAACAACCGTGTGGGTGATGGACACCGGTAGACCAAAAAGCGCAGACAAGTAGAGCCACAGTGCTGCGGCGAAGCTGGCACACGTCATGCCTATCACCACCAGATCTTTGTTTTGCGAAAACAGAACAGGGTCAACGATGCCGCTACGGATGGTGTTGCTCACATGACCGCCCATGAAGGCAGCGCCCAGGAGCTCAAACACGGTGCAGTAGATGATCGCCTGCTTCATGTTGAGAGAGCCGCTGCCCACCACCATGGCAAAGTTGGCGGAAAGGTCATTTGCGCCTATGCCAACGCCGCACAGGAAAGAGAGTAGTGTGCAGATGCACACCAGCGGCAGTGTTGTGTTCACATCCAGCGTGCAGGTGGAAAGGGTCCCCATGAAGCCTGTCCACAACAAGTGTGGCGAAGGGTATATAAAAAAAAACACAAGATAGCACAGGCAAACAAGAGTTAAGAAAGGCACGCAGAGACACAGGCAAAATTTCGATCCGAGTTCCTCGACCTCACCAACGCTCAGCATATAAAGTTATCTATACATATACATACATGCGTATACATATATAGATATAGATGTGCAGAGCTGCGTGTGTGTGTGTGTGTGTATGTGTGTGTGTGTGTGTGTGTGTGTGTGTGTGTGTGTGGAGTGGTCGATGCTACACAAAATGGGTAATGCAGCCACGTTTGTGCGCTTGTGTGCGTATCTGTATGTGTATGCTTGAAAGATGGAGGCGTTCTCGGCTTGCCGGGCCTACACGAGCGGAGAGCGTTGCAAATTACACCCTGGAGGAGGGGGGCAGCGCCATGAGTCCGTGACAACTTCAACGTGTCACATTCAATGCGCAGCCGGCGGGGTCGGAAAGAATGGATGGACGCCACACCGATAGGATATGGTGGAAGGAGACAAAATCAGAGGCCGATGTGAGTAGAATGTGAGTGGCGCCCCTTCTTGGGCATGTGTGAGAAAAACAGGTGAGAAAGTGCGTTTCGGTGGGCCGCTATGAAGCAGGAAGCCGTGGCACACGCACACACGTACACACACAAAAAAAAAAGGTGAAGGAAAGGGGAAAATGGCCGGCAGGAAGCAAGAAGGGGGGGGGGCGAAGCCTTGGCGGAGTCGAGACACAGATGTGGTGGCATAATGAGCATGTAAGCTCTGAGAGACAACTGAAGTAAGTCGCACTGATTCGATCCCGTCTTGTGTGTATGTATGTGTGCACACAGGCGTACATAGAAGCACCGCACTTGTTGCGTACGATCCTTTTTACGAGAGTGTTACAACCCTATGCAAACGGCGTTGCTGTAGGTAGTGGGAGCTCATGTAGTAGTTTGGCCGCCGGGGCGGTCTTCCTGGATGAGCCGCGCAAGCAGGCATGTGGGCGACAACCCGATTGTTCCTTCTCTTACCTTCCCTCTATCTCCCTCGTTGTTTTCACTTTGACAGTAAAGATCACCACATCATCATGCGCGCGCACGCCGGAGTGAAGAAAAGAAATAGCAAGGAAAGAGGCATAAGATACACACAACCACACAAACACACACACGCACGCACGCGCTGCAGTCCACTCACCGATCCCTCGTTGCACCGCCATGGTGATCGTACGGGGAGGGGGAAGGCAAAATACACATGAGCACTTGCGCGTAAGATGATTGTGTTTGTGTGTGTGTGTGTGTGTGTGTGTGTGTGTGTGTGTGTGTGTGTGTGTCAGCATGCACATGTGCGCAGTGGTGCGTGAATCAACGCAACGAGAGATCGTGTTACCACTGCAGCAGGCGAGCTGTGTATCAGTTTAAGTACAGGAAGGCAGACAGGCATCCGCAGCTATGCCTGACTCTTGCTTCCCCATGCGCCTGTTTGGCCGGCACGGCCCACATCCTCCTCCCCTCTTCCCTGCCATGGAGTGCAGAGCTGCTGCTCGTCCTCGCTGAATCTTTTTCTTCTTTTCCCTATGTACATAGTAAGCCCGAGCACACAACCATACGAGAAATAAATGTACATGCTGTCGCCCCCGCCGCAGCCGCCGCCTCATCCTGCATGCGCTGGCCCTCCCCCTCTCCCCACCATCCATCTATTCGACTCGCGCGCGTTGCACGTGGAAGATGGGACTGGAAGGGTAGCTCATGTGCGCACACGCACGACGCAAGAGAGAAACGAAGAACGTCGGGCGACAAGAGACACGGGAGCGCGCACGGAGGAAAGTTTGCTAACCTGACCTGGTTCCTCCTGTCGAGCCTCCTCATCCAGTGCGGTGGCACCTCCATCACCATCAAGGCCGACCTCGCTACGCGTCATCTTCCTCCTCTTCCTCCTCTTCCGCTTCCGGGCGCGGGGGAGGTGGGGCGTAGCGCAGCTCTTCATCTACGGTGCAATCCCTCTCACCGTCGAATTCGCCCGGCGCCTCAGCATACTCGTGGAAGCACGGGGATGGCAGGGGTGGGGCGTAGTAGGCACCCTGCATGTCCTTGAGGCCTGTTCCATAGTACATCATTTGGTAAGAGGCGCCAGAACGTCCGACAGTCGTCACCGCGTAGGTAGCCGCGCCGGGCCAGCGGAGGGACTTGGCCACATATACAGATGCCAAGCTCCCCTCCCCTTCGTAGGCCTTGCGAAAGGTCCAGGCAGCGAGGTGGGAGCGGCTGTGACCAGGGTAGGAAAGTGGGGCGTCAAGGCTAATATCGGACAGGAACGGCGCGATCATCTCGGGCGCCGATACCGGTGACGACTCCGAAGCGTTTGCTCCGCCTCCCTGCCCGTCATCGTCTTCGCCATCAGCCGGCTCTTCCTCCTCCTCTACCGGCGCGGTCGTGACACGGCCGCAGTTCAGCACAGACGGGGCGATATGCGACCACCCCTTCGCCTGCATCAGCTCCCCTTTGGCGTATCCCTTATACCACGCCTCCACAGCCGCGATGGCCTCCGCATCCTCCTCGTCGGGTGCTTCTTGCATAATCAGCGGCGGCACCACGGCGTAGGCCGGCACTTCCGTCGGAGGTGGTCGAGCAGTGGTCTCCTCGTCATCCTCCTCCACGTCAGGCACTGCGCCCTCGGTGCCGAACATCTGCACTGGCGCAATGCGGCAAGCGCTCGTGATACGCGCAATCTGAGCACGCAGGTAATGCTTTTCGCATCCCATGAAGCGCGGATGGCCGTGCACGGGGGCGTCGAGGTTACCAGTAAATCGGCAGCGCAAGGCACGGGCGACTGTGATGTGGTGCGGGCTGACGTCCGGCAAGCGTGTCCAGGTCGTGGGGTCCGCCCTAGTCGAAGCGTAGTAGCACATGGCATTGAGGCCCGTGCCGGCCTCTTCCGCCGGCGCGGACGGGCGTGGCCAGCGGCGGGCAAGACGACCCCCTGCCACGGTACAGAGTACGTCAGCAATCTGCGAAACTGGGGCGTGCTCCTCTTCCTCTTCCACATCGTCCTCCACATCAGCCTCGCCGGTTATTTCAGCATTCTCCCGCATGCGATCCTCATCCACCTGGCACTCCGCGATGTAGTAGTCGTATGAGCTTCCCGTGATCACACCCCAGAAGCGCACGGTAGACAGCGGCTCAGACCGGATCAACTGGCGCAGGCCAACGATCAAGCGATACGCTTCCACACGCGGCAAGCCAAGTCCGACCGTATTAAAGTACTGCTGCTCTGTCACAACATCGCTAATGGTGCCAGGGTGATCCGCGAGGTCGACTTGCGGCTGGCCATCCGCCCCGGCGTCGGCAGATGCGTCCTCCTCTTCTTGCTCGTCTTCGTCCGCATGGCGTGGGCGACGTGGGGGTCGCGGCGGGACCAAGGCGATGTTCGTGTTGGCAGCCCAGCGCGTGTTTGTAAAGGAGTCAACGGGGGCCGCGGCGCGAGCGGTGGGCCGTGGATCAGCGTAAATATTGCCTTTCATAGGGGGCACAGCGCTGCCGGAGATGAGTTGATTCGAAGCCGCGGCGAGAGCGTCCATCGCGTTGGCGGGCCGCTCACGGATCACCTGCGCGAGCACCTGAGTCATGTGTCCCCAGAGCGCCGACTGGCGAATTTGGTGCTCGTCTATGCCTGACATGGCTCCGTGCACAACCAAAGGAGAGGTGGAGCTCAGTTGTTGATTTCCTGCCCGCGCCAGTAGCTGAACGCCCTGAGTGAGAGAGACGCGAAAGCGAAAGGGAGCGAAGATGCTGTGGTGATGACAGGTCACCGTCTCTGTTCAGTGGGTGCGCAACGAGACGCGGTAAAGGCCGAAGATGTGTGTCCAGATGTGTGCGTGTGTGTATGAACGTGCACTCCGCGTTACCAGACGGCAGCGGCGTAGATGGGCAGCACAGATTTTCGTTGAATCCCTTACTGGCAGGGGTGTTCCTGCAGTGAAAGAAAAGAAACGGAAGAGGGGAGCGGGACATCGGAAGGGAGAGGCGTAGCGGTTCAACGAACAGGACGAGGGACGGTCGCAGAAAGAGTGGAAAACAGAGACCCGCGCTGAGTAAGGAGACACGTCACAGCACGCGCGCCACCAGGGCTTGAGGACGCCCAGCGCCTCAGCAGCACGTGCGTGCGAACCAAAACAAATGACGTCTTCCTACTTTTCGCATGTGTGGGTATGGTGGGTGCGTTGGTCAAGCTGGCTCGTGGTGGCTACACACCACCACCGTCACCACGGAAGCGAAAATGGTGGCCACACGCTGTTCTGCGGAGGCCTTCCCCGTTGCACAGCTCCTCCCCCTGGGTGCTCGATACATAAGTGTGCCTTCATGGGCACTGGGCTTCGTTACTCGCCTGTGCCTTCTATTCAGACACCAAGAATGTGCGTGCGCCAACGCAAGCGCACCATTGCAGAGTCTTCCTTGTAAGCTGCAGAGGCAGGGAGGGGAGAGTAGGAAGACCCGCAGCACACATGCGCCTTGTTGACTACTATATGTGTGTCTCCCTGCGCGCGCTTGTGTGTGCGGGGGTGGGTGGGTGGGTGGGTGTGTTAGACAGCATGTGGGCGCCCATCATGGCCTCAATACGCATACCGCCTCACTGACTTCACTCTTTTCCATTCGTTCTCTCTGCTCAGACACAAACGTACACGCGCGGGGTCACGAGAGCTTCGACGCGCTCAGAGGGCTCTCCCACCTTAGCCGCCGACCTCCATCGCGCCTCTGCGTCTCTCCATTCGCTGCTGGCAACCTATCAAGTTGACTTGGGATCGCGCAGCACGTCAAACTCACGCACCGGATGCAGAGGCTTCTCCAAGTTCCTTATAGGTGACTTCCAGGCGCGGTCCCTATCTAATATCATAAAGTTTTGCGCGTGTCCCTCCGCGATGGGGTTGACGCGTGCCTCATATTGCATCTCTGACTCGTAGCCGAGAAGCGTGTGTACGAAGCTGTCGTGGCCCATTAAGTAGTAGAGGCTGCAGGTGGCGAAAAGACCCAAGCCAAAGATGCGCACCGGAGCCCAGAAGAACGCCTGCACGCCGATCTTGTTTCGGTCTGCGCGGCTGTCGTTGAAGCGGACCTGCATAATACCGCGCCAGCTTCGGGTGCGTCGAATAATCGGCTTGCGGGGCAGCTCATGCCGCCGGGAAAAGACGGAGTAGCCGGTCATCGACCTGTTCGTCCTGTCTACATGTATGGGTCGTGTGTACGATGCGCTGCTGCGCTCTCCGCGCACCCTTCGTTTGTCAAGCTGACGCTTCTTGAAGAGCGGCGGGGGTCTTCTCGCACTTTCCTTCTCTGCCCCCGGCGCCGCCGACTCACAGGAGTTCGGTGAGGGGTTGTGCACGCGTTGAGGTCGGAAAAAGTGAGCACATGAAAAGATAGGTGGAGGCAAGCCGAAGTAGAAAGCATTTATAAAGTCGAGGAATGCGCGGGGGAAGCGCCGTCGAAGAGGCGGAGGGAGCCACGGCCAGGTGGCGTCATGTCCGCTGGGGACACACAAAAAAACCCGCGCGTGCGCGCAACACCGCGTTAGTCAGCACCACTACCACCGCGACGGAGACGGACGTGCAGGGCGAAGAAGAAACGAAGATGATAAATGTTTGACGAACACACTTGCAGGCGCACAATCACGGGGGCATCGCGTGTGGCTGCGGTAATGCCGGAAATTGGCGCAAAAAAGCCCCACACAGTCTCACGTGCACTGTCTGCTTTTTGAGAGAAAGTTGTTCCTTGGCATTGCAGTTATGCCGTAGATTACTCGCTGCAGTAATGAATTAGTTACCATTGCCCTCGCGGTGGCACGGGAAGGAAGGGTGCGGAGGTGCTGTCGCACCACTCATCGCTTCTTCGCCTTCTTAGTGTTGCCTTTACCAGATCGCCCCTTCTCAGCAGCAGACTTTTTCGCCTTCCCCTTCCTCGAGGTATGAGACGCAGAGCCGGCACCTGCAACCGCGACGGTATCCGCATCGAAGAAGTGTTCCTCGTCATCGTCATCGTTGTCGTTAGAAACCACCGCGGTTTTGACTTGCTTTGCATTTGCGGCCGGAGCCTCGGTTCGCTGACGTTTTGCGGCTGCTCCCGGCTCCCGTGTCGCCACCTTGGCGGCCCCCCGCTCACGCTTGCCGTTTTTCTTGCTCGAGGGATTCTTGGCACGTCCCACGCGCGCGTCCTCCATTTCGCTGTCGTCGTCGTCATCATCGTCAGTGTTGGGGTCGGCGCCCATCTGAGCCGCGACCGACGTGCCCTTAAAGTACTTCCTCTTGTCCTTCACGCCGTAGCGCTCCATGTAAGCGTCTTCGTCGTAGTCATCCTCAGCCTCTGCCGGAGGCAACTCTGCCACAAGAGGCGCACTTGCCATCTCACCACGATCCACGCGCAGAACACATCCACGTAAACGGGAGCCATGATAGCGCTCCTGCGCATATGCAGCGTAGGCCGGTAGTGCAAACTCGATGTGGGCAATACCAGTGGACAGGTGCGTCTCTGGGTGAACGAGGATCTCGCACTTTCGGATCCCCCCGCATGGTGCGAAGTGTTGCCGAAGCATCGTCTCCGTCATATCCTCGCTGATGTTCCCTACATAAATATCGTTGGGGCCGTCGTCGAGGAGGTTATACTTTTCCGTACGCCCCGTGACATTACTGCCGGCGCTTGTGGCAGCAGCTGACGTCTTTTCCGCAGGTACGCGACGACGAGTCGTGGCAGAGGGCACCTCAGCCAGCTCCAAGCCGAGCGGCATAACTGTCAGCTCCTCCTCTTCATCAGCCTCTGCAGCCGCAGACACGTTGGCCGCCGACGAGAGAGACGCAGTGCTTCCGCCAGCAAGGCTGTCCATCGCGCGTGACGTCCTCGTAGCACCGTGTGAGTAGGGCAGCGAGCCCGGCGCCGCAGCCTTCGTGGCGCTAATACGCCGGCCAAGGAGGTGAAAGCCATCGAGGAATGTAATGGCCGGCGTTACCTCCGCCTCGGTCTCGAAGGTCAAGAAGGCTTTACGGTTCTGTGAGGTCATTTTTATAGCTTCCAGCTTCTTCTCTAGCTGCGGGGCAACGTCGCGTAGTACCTCGCGGATTACCTCTGGCTGCGCCACCTTGGCCAAGTCTGTGAGCAGCACCTGTCGTGTGAAGCTGTCCTTGCCGATGTCCTTCATACCCCCAATATCCTTCATCTTTTCCAAGTCCTTCGGCTTCGGCTCCTCGACGCGGAGGGTGCGGCCGAGGAACTTGCGACCGTTCAACACTCGCACGGCGGTGGACACGCTGTTCGGGGACTGAAGTACAAGGAAGCCGAATCCCTGCCCAGGTTTCTTAATGAGGCGCAGCGGCTTGCCAACCTTCCACGCCGACGCGAATTGTAGCAGCTCCTCCTCTAGTGTGGGCTTCTCTGGCCCGGCGGTGTATGTGTACGGCAGGCCATCGATGAAGACCTTCGTATTGAGCTTTTTCGGAAGCTCCGTGCCACTGGCAGTTACAGTGGTAATGACGCGTGTGCGGGGGACACTCTTCGCTGTGTTTGAATCCAGGCCTGCCTCCTCGTCGCTATTGTGCTCTTGCTCGCCATGGTGAGAGGCATTGTTGGCATGCCCACCGCGTCGAGGGGGGTATGGGGAACCGCCGCGGCCACGGCCACGAGATGAGAAGGCAGAAGAAGTCGACGCAGAGGCGTCGCCGTGGAAGCCACCGCGATCGCCACGAAGCCCAGCTTCGCCGCCGCGTCCTCCGCGGCCACCACGCCCGTCATTTCGCGCACGGCCGCCACGGTCCACGCTGTGGCCACGGCCGCGCTGCTGTTTCTGCGAGTTGGGTGGGATAAAGCCACCGCCTTCTTCCTCAGCAGCTGCTGCTGGTGCACGACGCGCGCTCACCGCCACCGGTGGGGCGTCGTCACCGCCGTCGTCGTGCATGCTGCGGCTGCCCTGGAGCTCTCGCCGCTGCCGCGTCTGCTGGAACGAAGCAAGCCGCACAGACGATGTCGTCGAATCAACAGGCTCACCCCCGCGAGCTACAACTGGGAAGGCAGGAACTACAGAGCGCTTCACTCGCACAGGGGAGGATTGGTGAGCTGCCGCTGCGGCACTACCACGCCCCTGGTTGCTGCGGGCAGCATGGCGACCGCCACCGCGGTTTTGAAAGCTGGCGCGGCCTCTTCCACGCAGCATGTTCGGTTTGGCGCTTGCTGACGAGCTGAGTTCTTTGGTACGCGGCAGGTGAGAGTGAGGATAAGGGAAAGTATAAAGTAGACGGTTGGGACACTGAGCTGCAGAAGCACAGCTGTGCAAGCAACTAAGTAATCCCAAGAGGCGCGCTCTGTACGAGGTGGTGGGACGCGCTTCACCAGAGAGGCGTCGAATGACACCACGCACACCGCGTTACAGTTTCGGGAATATCATCGCGAGTGTATCGCCACTAGCGCCATTGCGCTTCTCCCTCTCGCCGGGGATGTCCCATCAAATCGGGCACGTCCACCCAGACGCGGCTGGCTGTCGGCTTCGGCGCAGGCAGGTGGGTGTTGAGTGAGAAGTGCAAAGGCATTGCTTGAGGGCCTTTTCGTTGTTGTGTTTCTCTGTTTTGTTGGCACACCATACAGAAAAAAAAAGAGAGAGAGAAGTCTGCACGGCCGCTGGCGCCAGTGACGAGTCGGAGAGAGGCGTCAACACAAGAGTGATGGAGCGGAGAAAAAGGCGCACACGCACACGCACGGGTGAGTACGCCAACAGTACAACACACAGAGGGAGAAGCAACGACTCTTCTTCAATCAAGATCTTTCGTAGTCCTTGCGTCTTTCAGGCCGCCACTCAAGCACTCTACGTCTACCAGTAGCCGGCCTCATGCCAGGCACGGAAATTGGAGATGTCCACGTGCAGTGGGCTCGTGGTCTCCTGATGTGACCAGGGCTCGTCAGCGAGCGTGTCTAGCATCAGCTTAGTCACCCGCTCCACCGCTAGGCGGCCACCGCGCCTCTCGTACGCCGTCAAATCCGGTGCCGCATCGAAGGCATCGCATAGGCGCTCAGCCAGGCGCCACACCATCGCGTATGAGATGTAATGTTTCTGCATCTGTGTCTGCAAGAAGGGCTGGCTAATCTTTTTCACAGCTTCGTTGTCGTGTGCCACGCCACTCGCCTCTGCGTAAAAGTTCTCCCACGCACTCTTCAACTCGGCTGTACAAGGCGTCTTCATCGACGGAAAGTCCTTCACCACGCGGGCCCACCAGTACTCTTCCAGAAAGCCCTCCTCTGACATGTTCTTCAGCAATACCATCACATCCTTGCCGATGTGAGGCGGTAGCGGCTCAACCTTGTGCGTTGTCGAGCCACGCAGTGACTGATAGTGCTCCTTCTCTAGTGGGCTAAAGCCCTCGACCCGGAAGATATTGGAGGTATCGTAGGCGATGCCTGACTGGTTACCGGTGAGACTCGCTGCTGTGCTGGTAGCCTTGTTAACCGGGTAGCGCATGTTGTCGACACGCGGGATCATGTCACCCTGTGCATACGGCTGCGTGCGGCCCGTCACACCCGAGCCCCAGTACTCGATGAAGCGTTGCTGCACTGTCAGACAACCAAAGCTGAACAGGCCCGTGGCGGCACCACTACCACAGCTAGCGCCGCGAGTGCGCAGAGCGCTAGAGGCACTCGCTCGAAGGAGCATGGTGAAAGAAAAGCCGCGAGAGGTTCACACGAAGGAAGAGGATGCGCCTGTATTGTGTGTGTACGATTCTGCGCGCCACTGGCAGGAGGAGAGGAGGTAGTGCGTGGGCCGATAAGGCGCCTTGTACTTCTCATGTACACATACACGCACACACATGCACGCGGAGTGGGGGAAGGGGGAGGAGGAGCAGCTACTACTATTACTACGGCTACTACGGACTACAGCCACTGCTACAGCTAATGTGGTGTGGGTAGAGCTTCCAATTGATACGAAGAAGGGGCCGAGACGAGAGAAGAGGACGGTCGGCGGTCCGGACGCCTACAAGTACGAGATGGTAGGCGAGCACCGATGACTTTGGTGCTGAAACTATACGAGGAAGGGGTATGGCGCCAATGTGTGAACCATCTCGCTCTGTGTTGTGCGACTTCGAGATGTGCGCTTGCTGTATAGTCTGCAGCCGTCGCAGTAGGTGAACACCGATAACGTTGGCGACTGTGGCGTGGGCAATAGTACAAAGGTTACAGCCTTGACAGCGGAGAGAAAGTGGATGGCCGACCTCTGCTAGAGGAGAGTTCCATGCTTGCACGCGCACACGCCTGTGTACAAGGTGCATAGCTGCAAGTGAGGCAAGGAAGACACGATCACCAGCAAAAAAAAAACGCGTGAGCGCAAGCCTTTTTTGTGCGCTCGCAGCTTGAGATGCAAACCTTGCTGATATACGTGACATCCCGACATCCAGTCCTGTCGGGTCCCCCTTTCACTCTCGTCTTCGCCACCAGATGCGATTCAAGAGCTGGCACACCGCAGTGTCCCTCCAGTGCCCTCTTCTGACTGAAGTAGGATTAACCGCTACGAAGCGACACAGCCGAGAGTAAGACGTCCGCCCTCCGCGCCTGCAAATGTCAGCCACCGCTCTCTTGCACTCATCGATAGAGGAGCAGTGTCGCAGGACAGGCCTGAGGGAGAGGCCATATCAGCCGGCGATGTAGCCTAGCAGGGTTCACCATGAAGCGGTAAAGGGGGAGCAAAGTGCGTTTTAGAGCAGACCTACTGTACAAATCAGCGCACCCTCAACCACGAGTCACACACACACACACAAACCTGCACCCAGAACGACGCTCTTTCGTCGGCTGTGTGCGTGTCGATGTGCGCCTGTGCAGAAAGGCGCATGTGACTAACATGGGATCGAAGAAGTGAGCGGAAAGCAAGAGAACGTCATCGGAGGCGAGAGCGCCGATTTCTTCGAAGGTGCCACGCCCTCCTTTCTCTCCCACGCACGCAGACACAGGTGAGCAGGACATGCCGCATCCCTACACACCCACACGCACACACGGACACACACAAAAAAAGCCGCATCTGCTTTCTCGGCTGTTTCAGCGTCATCGGAAACAAAAAGACTCGAATACATAAGATCATACAAAGAGAGAGCAGGTGTGAGAAAACCCGCGAAAGCAGCCACCAATGATCTCCTGTGAAGAGGCGACGCGCCCCTTCTTACCCGACCCTATCCCTCCCCTTGCGTTGCCCTAGCGCTGATGACTTGCTATACGCTGCGAGGCAGCGGAGGGGGCGCCAGCGCTCTCCATCTCCTCGACGGCGGTAGCAATGCGATCTACTCGCGCCTCCACTTCGGCGAGCTTGAAGGTAGCGTCTGTGGGCAATACAGCGGAAGAGGCTGCGTTACTGGAGAAAACGAGGGCGGCAGCCGCCGATGGGATCAGCCCGCCTGGGCGATTCTTCTTCAACTTACTGCTGCCGGATCGGGCGCGCAGAGGCGTGGCGACGACTTCGGGAACGGCGGCTACGGCGGGCGGCTTGGGCACGGTGAGAGGCGTGACACGGACCACGTGGGCGTTGAATTCCATCACATCCTCTAGTCGAAGCCCATAGGCGCGCTCGATGCGAGCGCACTGCTGCGACGTCAGCGCCGCGGCTCTGTCCTCCGCATCCACCTTCGCAGCGGCCTCTTGCAGCGCACATCGTTCGCTAAGCTCCTGTGCAAGGATGGCAAGTAGCGGCCCTTGCCAGTCCGCTGAAAATTGCTGCGCGCGCTCGGTCTTGCACGCTTCGAAGAGATGCCGCTGTGCATCCACCACGGCTTGCAGTTCCTCTGAGTAGAATACCGAGAGCGGTGGCAAGTAAACAGAGGAGAGGTTTTCTATTGCGACGCAGATGTCACGGTGGACAACAGGACGGCGTAACCTGTCCGCCGCTTCTGCCGCTTTCTCCGAGGTCGGCGGTGCCGGTACCTGCTCTTCCGTCACCGGTGCCAGCAGTACACCCCACAGCCACTTATGCGTCACGACAGAGCGTGTGATGTACTCGGCAATGGCCGCCGCCTCCGGCATAGTGAAGACAGCGCGCAGCGTGACATCCTTCTCTTCCTTCACACTCTGCATCACAGTCTGTGGAATAAGGATGTTCTGCTTCGCTGCCTCAAGCGCTGGCGAAGCCTTCTGCGAGGAAGCCTTGCGCTGCTTCCCAGTGATCTCGTCGAGCTGGATCGGATCTGGCACATTCGTAGTGGCCGGCTGATAGTGGTGCGACGTCTCGACCGTGCGTGTAACGGTAAGGCACGTTTGCGCACACAAGACCTCCTGAAGCGCATCCGTCACTCGCTGCTCCCACGACACGGGACTAGCGGTGTCCTTCGAGTCAGCCGGGTGGCCGTCCACGACGCTGAGAACGAGGAGGCTGTCGAGCAACACGTACTGTGTCTGCTCCGCTGTGAAGCCTTGATAGTGTGTGAAGACAAGTAAGTCCTCTGCCCATTCCAAAATGATGCTCTTGCGCAACTCAACGTCGGGTATGTGCATGAACATGTGCGAGCTTTTATTCTCTATAACAGTCGTGGCTGCCGAGATGCCGCACAGCTCGGTCACGCGCTGGCTCGTGACGAGGTTCGGGTAGCTGGACCGCGAGAGCAGTGCATCTGCCAGCTGCGTTGGCAGACCGCGCGCTCCGCTACCGTCCTTGGTCGGTCCGTCTGCGTCGCAGCCCGCCTCATCTCCATTGTCACCCTTCAGCTGCAGCGTGGCGGGTACAGGCCAACCGAGCGCGCGGTACAGGCCAATGCGAAGAAGGAGAAGCGCCGTACCATCGTCTTTCTCGGATAACTCGGCAACTGCGGCGGCAGGGGCCGAGGAGACCCCGTTGTACTCCTTGATGCTCAGACCACGCAAAGCCTTTGCCGAGGAGGTCCTGCTGATTGTCCGATTCGTCCCAGACGTACTTCGACGGCACGGCACCCCAACAGAATGGGGAGCCATACCGACACTCTCTCGCTCGGCGCCCGCGACGTCTAGCGTGGCCGATGGGCTTCCTTTCCGTCGCCCACATGTTTCTGTCTGCGGTGACTCTTGCAGGAGGATGGATGTGAGGTGCTCCGTCGCCTCACGCTCTGACTCCAGTCGGCAGCGCACAACACACTCAGCGAGGCCGTCACCATAGAGGCTTGTCGCCGCAGTGGAGGATACCACTGACTTGAGCCTGCGGCCATACGCACAGGCGGTGCAATGCCGCAGAGCCGAGACGTAGGCGAGGGAATAAAAAGAAGCCTCTGCTGCAGAGGCCTCTGTGATGAAGGCAAATGCGGTCGCAAGCGTGGATGCCATCTCGAGAAAATCTTCAAAGTGAGGCGATCGAGGGAGGGTGGAGCGCAAGCAACCGAGAAAATGGTTCAAGGCTGCGGACGCCCCACGTGAGTCTCGTGTATCGTTGAGAAGTACGTCGAAGGCCCGAAGTACAGGGAGACACAGAGGCAGGCAGTGAAAGGTGGAGAACGTGCGGAGATGCGCTCACGCACAGGCAAAGAAGAGGAGAGCAGAACGCAAACACGTGCGAGCAGTTGGTGTACAACGGGGGGAGGGGGGTAGCCAACACAACGGAAACGGCGTTCCGGCAGCCAAGCCATGTGACGCGCGAGTGCGTCTGTACATCGGGGGCCCATACCATGTCATGGCCTGTGGAACAGAAAGGGAGGCTGGAGAACGCGAACGCGTGTCAGTGTGTCCTATAGGTGTTCGTATTCTCTCATCAGATGTATCGCAGTGGAGGTAGCCGAGAACTGTGCAAGTAGTGGCACAAACGCACAGGGGATTCGATGGATGCGCCTCCACATCCCACGTTTTCTTTGCTGTCCTGCGTTGCTGTGAAAGAGAGCGCGCGAGTGCATTCGGCCTGACGCAGGTCCACCACGCCTGTCCGTGTATTCCTACGGAGTGCCCGCACTGCTGGGGACACGGAAAAGAAGTGAAGGGATGACGGAAGGGGACATGAAGTCCACGACAAGAGGCACGCATTCAGACACACACACAGAGAGAGAGCGAGCGAGCGAGCGAGAGCAGGCAAGGAAAAGATGCGCGGACAGCACAACAAATGAAACCGAGAAAGGGCGAGAGAGGTGTGTTCACAGGCAAGGCGTACAGGGCCCCTCGGTGTCGCTGCGCTCACCGTCTCCGACTCCTACCCCAGTCACCCAACTATAGATCTGAGGAATGGGACCTCGCGTCCACTCCCTGGCAGTGGGCGTAGAACAGCAAGTACGCTGGGTGCTTATCCCCTGCAGTAATGTCCTCAGAGCTCTCACTGACTCGGAGAGTGCGAAGATGCAATATGGATAAGGGGCTCAGAGGAGTCAGCCAGCGCCGGACTTTCAGCGCCAACGTCTCCGACGACGTGAGTGATTGTCGTGGCAGTCAGTGGCGTATGTGACGCTGCCTTCATAGAGGCAAGTACGGTAGTGGACATGGAAGCCACCTCTACAGCTGCTGCCTCCTGCAGTGTCGTGTCACCTGGATACATAATCTTCTCCAGTGCAACAGGGTCGAAACCCAAGCCACATGATGCTGCCTCGAGTTGCCGGCGAATGGACTCGCTGAAGAGAGGAGCGTGGCCCTTGAAGTAAACGAAGCTGCGGTACAGGGCAGCAACGGCCCGCTTCAGGTAGCCCTCCTGCTGTGCCTCCGCTTCCGCCTCCGCCTGCACCTCTTCTGCAGACGCCAGGACCTCCTGGAACATGTTAGGAAGGAAGTCGAGATTCTTCTCGGATCCTTGCAGTTCACGCAGTCCCTGCAGAAGCTGCCAGCGCCGCTGGCTGCTCGACATGCTTGACATGAGTGGGTACAGACGATGCAGTTCGTGGAGAACCGTCTGACAAAGAATGTGCTCCCGAGTGCTTATGTTGAGGCCGCGCTCAGCGCACACCTGCACAAAGTGCCGCTTAACGGTGGCAAGCGTGATGAGAGAGCTGCAGCTGAAGATGACACGACAGCCCTTGCCGTCGTCGTGGTCGTCCTCGATGTCGACCGTCAGCACTGAGCCCAAGAAGCGGCTTGTGAAGACAAAGCGCTGATGTTCCTCGGCCAGGCGCGGAACATCTGCCATGCCAGGCACAAGCTGCCCCAGCCACATTAGAACATCTTGCACTTGGAAAGCCCCCAGCACGATCACGCGCGACATAGAGTGCACCACGTCGCCTGGCAGCGCTGAAGTATCTCCGCTCGGCACGCGCTCGTACAAGGGAAGAGCGCAGAGGGGAACGTACTTGATCTGCGCTGTTCGTGAAGCCTGAGCGCTGTAGACGGTGGTACGGAGGGTGTCAACGACGCCCTCGTCCACCCACATTTGTACCTCCAGGCGCTTGCTACCTCGCTGCACAGGTATGACAGTGGTGATGGTAGTAGACGGCTCCACCGCTGCCGTGGTGCTCTTCGAGAACGGAGAGGTCGACGCGGCCTCGCCGCCCAACGCCCGCGTTTTCACTGTGACGATGTCAGTGGGCACAAAGGTTAGTGCTGCATTGCACTGGACCAGCATGCCGTCCAGCGGGGCATCGGCGGACACCACCAGCGATAGCATCGGCATCCCTTCCACTGGTGTGAGGGTGACAGACATTTTGAAGCCGGCGCTCACCGTCGGAACAGGCGCCTTCTCTTTCCGAAGCACTGGGGCCTCACTTAGCTCCCTGGTGCGCTGCGCAATGAGTGCCTGGAGCTGCTCAATTTCGCTCTGCGTATCCTGCTGTTTTGCAAGGAGTGCTGCCTGCTTCGCCGCTGCCTCGGCCGCGGCTGCCTGAGCATCATCCTTGGGTTCATCGGTATCTAAAGTAAAAGCGATCACCTGCCCACTGAATGTATGCACCAGGACATCGGGCTGCGCTGCCGTATGTGTGATGATTCCTCCAGCGACACTCATCACCCTCTCTCCAACACTTCCTGCCCACACCAGGGTGAGTTGCACGGCGTCTATACGGGTGGTGCCCACAGAACGACTCAGGTGCACGACCAAGACGCACACAGTGCCGTTGTCGTACCCGGCAAGGAGTTCATCCTGCCCATCCGCATTCACGTCCGCAAAACCGAGGCTGGTGATGGCGCCCCACAGTCCATCAGGCATGTGAGCGCCTACCTTGTGCAGGCCTCCGTTGTCCACCACAGCCATGACGCCGATAGAGCCCGACTGCGTTCCATAGATCAGAAGCCGCTGAAAACTGTGGTAGACCACCGTAGTGAGGGCAGCCTCGCAGGTGACCTCCTCCACAAGCTTGTTCGCCTGGACCAACCGCAACACACGATCATTGCACGCCAGGCAGCTCACGTAGTCGCCCAGCTGACGCTCTCCGTCATGCGTCATGGCGTTAGGGACTAGGTAAACGCACATGTCGTTCACGCGATCAGGAGCAAGGAAGAACCCGAGCTCCTTTGTCTCACTCATCGTGGTGACCATGAAGTCGCCCGCTAAGAAGATGAAGGGTGTTTCAACGGCCAGCGAGTGCACCTTCTCAGTGACATTGGTGTCTATAGTGAAGAAGGGCTTACCCTTGCGCGAGTACGCGTTAAGGACGCTGCCCTGGATGTAGAAGAGTTGGTCCGAGAAAAGCGTGGCAGCAGTGATGGCCTTCTTCTCTTTTTCCACGCTGCTCTCGCCTGTCTGCGCAACGGTCTCCAGCGTCTCGAAGGCAATCACGGGCTCCAGCCGCTTGCCGACGGAGAAGACCTTGAAGAGGCCAGTGCTGTCTCCCACAGCAACGCGCTGCTTCAACTTCTTGCTCACCGGGTAGACGAGAAGGCATCCATGTGTGGCAGAAGCAGTTTCGGTGATCGCCTTGCGCTTGAAGGACAGCGTCGGGGGTGATATTGCAGCCTGCATCATGTGCTGCCTGCAGCGGGCCCTCCCTCTCTAAACCGTTTGTCCTTGTTCGCCGCCGCCTCCTTTGTCGATAGAGGAATATATGTGTACCGTTGCCTCGCGGTGCTGCCCTGCTGCGATGCCTCAGTGATGACGATGCCTGTCAATACAGGCCTCGCTGCTGCACTTGCGCACCCACACTCAGACTTTGGGAGGAGGGGGGCTGCTTGCACACAAATGTCAACTGATGTGTCTGTGCGTGTGCGTCTATATGCGCTAGAGCAACATAAAGTGGAGAGCCACTACAGACTCGCCTCTGATAGCCGCGCCGATAGTAACATGTTCACGTGAGGAGGTTGCGAAGTCGAGGACCAGAGGCCCGATACCGCCAAGCCACGGCCAACGAACGCGGTGAAAGAATGACGCGCAACAAGCACGTTTGCATGGGTAGTGAAAGAAAGTGACACGAGCAGAGAAGAGGGAAACAGCGAGAAAGGTGGCCGTCATAGCAAGATAGGGCATACGTGCACAGCGTTCGCGCAGACCCTTTGTTATGACGCGCTTCGACATCGCCTCATCTTCCCTTTGCGTCACTCGCAGGAAGAGAAGCCGCCGCCACTGCGGCAGAAAGCGGGTGCAGAGGATCCACTAGAAAAAGAAAGGTGGAGTCAACCCCCTGCTTGTGTGCAGCCCATTCAACCTTCCTTCCATGCGCTTTGTCGTTTTCTCGCTTCCACCCACTCGCCCACCAGATGAAAGTCGAGGTTGAGGGGAGGTCAGGCCTCTCTCTCCCTACCTCCCTCCCGCCCGTCCGCTCGATGTGTTCCACGGCGCGGCGCAACATTGACAACAACAAAAACGACGCGAAGATGAAGTAGAAGGAGAAACCGACAAAGACAATCTGTGATGGTTGCGACGAAGCCCCTGGAGGCAAACGGTAGCGGCGGCACTCCAATGGAAGCGCGTGAGGAACGGGGGTGGTGTAAGAAAGGGCCTCCGAGGAATGGGAGAGGGAGAGGCAAAGAGACGGCGGCCGTGGTGGCCGACCAACGAGAGGAAGTAACGAGCAGAGCATACGCACGTACAGCTCCCCAGCGAGAGCGTGGCATTCCCCTTGCCTTACCTCGACACCTCCCTCCCTCTCACGCTACCTCTCCCATCGCGAAAGCGTTACCCTGTGGAGTTGACCCAATGAACATCATCCCTCCTGCTTGTGCGGCTCAGGTGCCGTGTGCACGACGGGCTCTTTCCCAAACTCCTGCACGACGCTGCTGCTGAACTTGAGGCCGTGCTGCTTGAGCCACTTGCCCACGGTCTCTGTCTCACTACCAAAGAAATTCTGATGAGCGTAGTTGCCTTCGGCACCGGAGGTGGCCACGAAATGGCGACCGATAGAAATTAGCACATCCTTCGGAACCACCTCGTTCTCCCGCACTTGACTCACCGCCGCAAGCCCCACGATGCGGCCGACATTGTCACCGTTCAAGGAGCCATGCGTGTAGCTCCCAATGAGAAGACGCTCAGAGACATGAGGTGCCGGTACCAGTGGGGCGATGCTGCGCACTCGCATATTTTCACCGAGTACTGCGATGGCCAGGCGCAACTCCTCTGACATGGCGTCGCTCAGTTGCTTCACGGCCTCCTCCGGGTCTGCGAGAACGGCGCCGCTCGTGGCGTCCATGAGTTTGCACAGCTGGTCCCGTGCCAGCACGCATACTTTCTGGAAGTGCTCATTGCGGGCCGCAAAGTCCGTCTCGCTACATACTGTGATGATAGCGGCTCCACTCGCTGGGGTCGAGCCCACACAGCTCACAACAAAGCCGTGCTCTGTCACACGATCGCCCTTCTTCATCGCCCGGGCGGCGCCACGCTTGCGCAGCACTTGCATAGCCGCGTCAATGTCTCCGTCCGCTTCCTTGAGAGCGGCACTGCAGTCTGATATGGGAGCCTCGGTGCGGTATCGAAGGGTCTTGACAAGTTCCATGAACGCCTTCTTGTCCGCTGGCAGAGCAAAGCGGAAGAGGGTGCGGTGCAGCATGGCTGGGTGATCAGACGGTATGCGCTGCTGATATGCAAGGGAGGAACGGGGGGAGGGAGGGGGAAGGGGAGGGTGTACACGATTATTCGCGTTAGGCGTTCTGGGGGGAAGGAAGAGAGGAAGAGCACGTCTCTGTGCGTGCCTGCTTGTGCGCGAAGCTGTGCGTAGCCGAGAATGGCAAGCCGTGCCGTGATGAGGAAGAGTAATGCAAGCACTTTTAGAAAAAAGGGGGAAGAAAAACATGAAAGATAAGAGCAAGTAGCGCCGCTACCGTCCATCGACCCTCGCCTACGACACGCCGCATGGTACGGGAGCATAGGGTTGTTGCGTTGTCGCACACATATAACGAAGTAGCGAAGCGGCGCGAATACCACCGTCTTCGCGCAACAGCACCTAGTCACACTCACGGATCGTTTAACACACGACGTACATGTATGTGCCGGTGGCGCTTCACGCCTATCCGTTCCTCTGAGGTTCATGCGCGGCGGTCTTTCCACCTCATGCGGGTGCGGTAAGGTGCGTGAACGAGCTAGAGAGAGGAGTGCAAGGCGCCGTAGGACGAAAGGGGGAGCGCCACAGTAACCGCAGCGAGCGCTGACGAGCCTACCCAGGAACACAGGGAGAGCACACGGAGGCGCACGAACACACATGGCCGTCAGTCCCTCAACACCCTCAGCGCCCCTATAGCATGACCCGTCTGTGAGGAGAGAAGATGCCGGGAAGGCATCCTGCGCAATCCAATAGCACACCGTGTCCCACAGAAGCGCTGCTGCCAGATTCAGGATGGCATGAGGTAATTCGGCACCGTCTGCGTAGTCGCGATTGAGGGTGCGAAAGAGACGTTACACGTAAGAGGGGAATAAAATCTCAACCTGGATGAGTACCGCCTCCCTCCCCCTCTCTCTTTCTCCGCCTGCTCACCCAGCCGCACCTCAATAGCTGGGGACAGGTGGCACATGAATGGCAGCCACTACTCCGCAACACGCGTGTAACGGCCAAGTGGGAGCAGGGTGAGAGAACCCAGCGTATGGAGGCCTACCAGTCCGCAGCCGACCGATTAGCAACACTGTGGCGGCGGGTTTGTTGTCGCTCTCACCGCCCGCAATGCAAGCAGCGCCTCGGTCATGTACCCAAGTATACAAGGAAAAGAGGCACGCCACCACCTCGCAGATGGCATGCGATTACCTCATCTTTCGAGGCGACGGAAGACAGAGAGAGTTTCTCAGCGTAGAGGTGCAAGGACGGCTCTAGCAAGGTCCCTGCGGCTCACTACCACTAGCACGTACAAAGACTGACATGGAGCGGATAAAAGCAGGCAAACGACAGAGGTTCGATGCTCCCAGTGCTGGCATAAAAACCGAAGGGAGACACAAAAACGGGGGGATACAGAGAGTTCGAGCGGCAGGTGACGAATCCTCAACAGACAAGACAAGGAAGACATACGAGACTGCCATGCACTTATACGGTAATTATCAGCCACCTCTCTCGACCGCAGTACACACGTCTACAAAAGCAGGGGAAAACGCCAACGAACAGGAACAGCGAGCGACAAAGTACATACATATCGATGGAAGGGAACTTTGGGGGGATGGGCAGTCCTCCTTGCCCCTTTCCCCATCCACCGTCCCCACCACCTCCCTGCTATCGCCGTTTCCGTGAAGAAAACGCTTGGCGAGTGAGAGGCAAAAGAGTGGGTGGGTTGAGAAACGCACACCCGAGCATACATCTACGCATGTGTGTGTGTGTGTGTGTGTGTGTGTGTGTGTGTGGCCACGTGCCTTCTCGTGTGAAGAAAGCAGGGCGCACAGGCGCAAAGAAAACGAGTCCCCCCCCCGTCTTCCTTGCGCACGCACGCACACCAGCAGTCACACCACAGCAACCGTTCGTGCACGGAACAGGGGGAAGCGAGTAACAGCGAAAGCGAGAGCTGCGCTGCTCAAAAGATTTTTAAAAAGGTACAAGGAGGTGAGATGGGAAACAAGGATACGTGACATAACACGGGTCACTACCTCGCACACGCGCATACACACACACACACACACACCTCCCGCTCCCCCTTCTTCCTCACACAAATCGCTTTTGAGTTCTCCCTGCCTTGCTGCTTCACTGTCTGCATGTCGATGCATGGGTGCATGAGCTTGGCAAAGTCGTTCTCGTTCATAGGCTTCCAGCAAGCGCGTCATCTTCGCAGCAGAGCCCAACGACGGGCGCAGCACACAATAGAGACGTGCTAGTGGGTGTGCCCTCTTAGAAAGAGTGTGAGTAGGAAGAGAAAGCGAAAGAAAGTGGCAGAGGACACTAAGACTGAGGCCTCTGCTTAGGATTGTACTTGGCCCCAAGAAAGGCTTGTTCCGCTTCCAATGGCGCGTAAAACTCCTCATGAAGCAGTATGAACCACGGCCCAGTCGGACATCCGGTCGAAAGCCATTCCTCGTACGACGCAGTCGGTGGCCCAGACATCACTAAGCCAGTCTGCTCGTCGTCTTCGCCAGGTGAGGTGGACGGGTTCAGTGAGTGGTCCGCCGTGTCCTCCTTTTTCTGTAAATATTTAGCGTACTGCGTCTGCCAGCGCGAGTGTAAGTCTTTGCTGGAAGGTGAGGACTCTCCAGTTCCTGAGTAAGTGCTCAAAGGGGAGCCTGTAGCACTGATCGCATCCGCGCCAACCTCAGACGTTGCCTTCCTACCCCCGCCGGTAGCGAATTTGGTATGCGATGCACTCTTCACCCTGCTCAGCCCACCCTGGCACCCCTCATCCATGATTGAGGAGGGCTGCACGGTGTATCGGTGCAACTGGCGCGCAACATCATGCCTCGTCATGCCGAGCAGTTGTGCCTTGCGGCGCTGCGTCTCTTTCAGCAGTCGTGTGTTTACCCGGCGATCCTGCACGCTGAAGCTCAGCGGATTCTGGGCGATGAGGTTTACATTGTTTTGCTTGAACCTGCTTGGGTGTGTGCCCCTCGGCGATGAAGTCCGCATCAGCCTAGAGAGAAACGATTTCCGGAGCGGGCAAATCTATCCTGACGGAGACGCAGACGCGGTGGTCAGAGAAAGGGCGCCCGCGCACGACGAGTTCGGCAGCCATGACGAAGCCGCCAGCGCAGACGTCGGGGAGGGAAGAGAAGGCGGGGTTGAGAAGAAGAAGATAGGAAGAAATACGAACAGAGCGGTACATGCCCACGCAGACGGCCATACACATCACACCCCCGTTTGTGGCGAGAGAGTATCGGCATCGTGGCGCCTTTGTGTGGCGTGCACTTGGCAGCACTCAGCTTTCTCACGCCACCACACCGTTGGCCTGCATCAGAGGGTACCACGTCGCGTGAGGCGAAACAGGCATAGGCACACGTGCTACACCCATGCGCCGACCCAGCCACCTGAGAGTAGGGTTCACGCCTCATGCTCTACCCACCTCGGCTTCGCAGATGCAACCCACAGCCACCTCAAGCATGTCGGGCACCGCCTGTGGCATCCCTCGCGGTGGCACAGGCTCACCAGATGTGCAGGTAGGGGCAGGGAGAGACGCTCGAGTCAGGTGGGCACGTTGCCTCTTATGTGGGTGGTACAAAGCATATTCAGTTTCACAGGTCCCTCTGACGCCACCTCATGCAGGACGTGGCCGCTGGCATCAGCAGCGACTCATCGCTCTGACTTCCTCCCCCCTCCTGTGTCATCGGGAACTTGCCACTTGTCTGAGAGAAACAGCACAAAACATCACTGGAAATGTGATAAAGAGGCGGGGCGAATGGAGTTGTACACGCACGATTGGTGATGCGCCTGCCCGGGCATCGCTTTCGATGCAGCTTGAAAGCTCCAGAGCGTGCTCGCCATACCCGGTTAGACGCCGTGGTGAAGGGGGAAAAGCGAGGGAAGCTAAAGGCACATGGCCACCGATGGAGCTTACCTCACAGCTCCTTCGCACTTAGAGGGGTGAGTATTGCTGCCTAGTCGACTTCTTCGCAAACAGAAAAAGATGAGACAGCAATGGGTGTTGCGCACACACACGCACACACACACGCATACACACGTCGACAAAGCACGCAGAGAGGGAGAGCCGTTCAACAATGAGTCAATGTGCGCGTGCACGTGCCCAGTTGAAGAACACCACACACCTGCACCCATGAGAGAGGAGAGGAGACACTGTTGGCTTCTGAGCTTGTCGCAGGTGAAGCTCTCGCGTTGTGACGGTGAGGAGAGAGAGGAAGGCGACTGGAAGCTACGTCGCTGCCCCTCTCTCGAGGGCACATCATGGCACGCTCGCACATGCACCAGTGCTAGAGATCGTGCGGCACTGCGAGGGAAAAGCTGCACGCGCAACTAAAGCTTCCAGCCTCGCATGGGCTTACCGAGGGGAGCGTGGTGGAGACATCATTGCCATCGGCATTGGCATGTTGGGCTGTGGCAAGCCAGGCAGCACCTTTGTGCGCGATCGAGGCGCGCGCGGCGGCGGCACCGCCGGTGGCAGCTGCTGAGTTGGCGGCGACGGTGTCGCTGCCTGGCCCACAGACCAAAAGAAAGCCGATCCATCATACGAGGCAGAGGCGAGAGCATTTGGCACGGCCTTCGACCACTCAAGACCGACGACGAACTCCCGGTGATGGTGATAGCGGGCCGTCAAGGGCTGCTGCGGCTTCGAGAGGTCCCACACGCACACGCGCATGTCATAGCCGCTGGAGGCGAGCATGGACGGGTTTTGAGTCGAGAATCGAACACGGCGGCAGGCTTGGTCGTGGCCGGGAAAGGAGACCAGTGGCTGGTGAGGCCGGCGAGCATCCCAGACGCACACGGTGCGGTCGACACCGCCGCTGGCGAAGATGTTTGGGTCACTCTTGCAAAAGTCAATGGAGAGCACAATTTGATTCTGATGTGCCCTCTGCGTCAGCACAGATCGCTGCGGAGATCGAGTGTCCCACAGCTTCCACGAACCGTCGCCGGAGCAGGACAGGATGGAAGACGGGCTGTGCCCCGTCGTCGCCACCTCGTACACTTCCTTGAAGTGCTCTTGCATTGTCACCATCGACACCTCCGGCTTCGCCGCGCTGTACATCTTAATGGTGGTGTCCCAGCTTGCTGAGTAGAAGGTGTCCCGGTGGCCTGAATTCCATGCGACGCACGACACTTCTGCCTGGTGCTCGGTGTTGTGCACAAGCGGCATGACGCCATCCCGGTTGAGGCTCATCGCTAAGTTGTACACCTTCACACCGTCGCCGCAGGCCGTTACTACGATATTCTGATCCACCTCGCTAAAGCACGCGTCGAAGACGCCGTCGGAGGTTCCCCAGCATCCCACGAGAGAGACCGAGGACTCGGTCTGAAAACCTGGGGCTGTCTCGACGACGTATACCTTACCAGAGCCAACAATGCCAAAGTTCTGAGAAGTGGAGATAATAAGCTGTGTAGGCTTCCACGGATTCGTGCGGATGCTCTGCCCTGCAAAGCCCGGGTGCATGTGGAAGGACGGCATCTCTGTAAGCTGAGCGCTGTGCGAAGGGAGAGAGATGGCACAAACTGTGAAAAAGTCTTGTGATAGGGCAAGAAGAAGAAACCAAAGGGGCGTGTGGAGAGAGAGTGGGCTCTGAGGTCGTGGATGCAGCTCACCAGAGACGCATCAGGGCAATGAGGCACACGCACACACACGCAGAGGGAGCGTGCGAAGGAATGACGGGCAGTGTGAACGCCTTCACGTCTGTCTTAGCGGAGGTGAAGAAGAGGGGATAGCGAAAAAGAGTGAGCGCGGAAGGGCGGACAAAGGCAGTCAGCCGTCCCTTGAATTGGGCGATAAGGCAACGATAAAGGGGAAGGGCGGGGAGCTTGACTAAAACGACACTGTTGAAAGAGTACGTCTTGTATAGCGAATGACAGTGGCAGTCATGATGCTGCTGCCCATCGAATCCGCGGCAGGATCCCCCTGGCTTCTGGAGGGAAAGGAGTGAGGCATTAGAAAAATCGGTGCGCTAATGTGTGCAGCACCCTCCTCCACAGATTACTGAAAGAAACGTCTCCGCGCAAGGATTCAACGTGGAGACGCGGCCCGCGCGAGTGCGTGGATGCAGCTGTATGGTCGATTTACCGCATTGGCGAGTGTATTTGGGCTATTAGAACAGCACAATGCGCAGGTGAATAACGAGGGGAAAGAAGCGACGCAAACAACGGGAAACGAAAGAGGAGGGGAGCACCCACGAGGAAAGCGAAGAGATCGGGCAACGAGCTCGTGCGTCATTGCGGAGGGAAAGGAGGGGAATGAAGGGGAATGAAGGGGAATGAAGGGAATGAAGGGAAATGAAGGGAAATGAAGGGAAATGAAGGGAAATGAAGGGAAATGAAGGGAAATGAAGGGAAAATGTGGCGGACAAGAGTCCCCTGAGCATGCGCGCACGCACGCACGCGCTGCCGCAACCATCCCGCGCTCATCCCTCTTGTCCTTTCCCGTCATTTTTGTTTCCTTTTTTTTTTTTGGTGCTGCCTCGTGTGGTTACATGACCCCTATGAGCGACACAAACGGAACAGGGTGATGCAGAGCACGCGCATCAACGAGTGTCCTATGGGAAGGTTGTTGAGTGGCTGTACTGTACACATTGCGTCGGCGCTGTGCATGTATACACACGCACAAGGGTACAGAAATACACAAAGGGCGTGCGAAGAAGCACGAGATCGGAAGCAGCAGAAGCTCAGAGCGAATGATGGGCACAAGCACGAGAAACACACAGAGGGAGGGTACAAGGTGAAGCAAAGACAACTGTGAACAGTTTGCACACACGCACACGCAGACACGCCGAGACACAACCGGCAAATCAGTGGCGTCAATTGGACAAGGAGAAAGTCAACGGCAGACACAAGCCAGCTGTTCGGCATTGCGCACACAAACAAAGCGCGGAGGCGCGCCTAGCTGCTCAGTCAGCAGCGTCCTACTCCCCGCGATAGAGAAACTCCTCCATTGAACGCTGGCGTTTGGTCCCTACCCTGACACAGGCGCCACCGTCGTCATCGCGCCCCTGCGAGGAGGCTGTGCGCTTTGCAGGACGGCCCTTTGGCGCACTTGCCTTGACAGAGCTGCCCTCCGTCACCTTCCTGGATGGCTGACTCACAATCACTACACGACTGCCCTTGCTCTGGCGTTGAGAAACCCGGGATGCCGGGCTGCTGCCAACCCGTGCGCCGCTGCGGCGAGGGGACGGAGACGTGGATGTCAAACGTTCTTCACTGGGCAGACGCATGACGTCCCGCTGCTTCTGCGACGCGGACAGGGACAACGGCGTTCCGCTGACATGAAAATCGTCTTCTTCAGAAATTAGCACGTGTTCCGTCTCCATTGCTCGATCCACCGCCCCATGCGCAGCAGCGGGGAGGGCTGAACTGGGGGCAGGGGCCAGCTTCAGGAACTGGTCTCGGTACCGCGTGTCGGAAGTAAGCAGCGCAGGCATCATATCGTCCAGTTCGGGGTTGTTGCAGGTTCCCATGGCCTTCTTCGAGGAAGCCAGCGTTTGTCTCTTGCGCGCCGTCTCCTCACCAATGCTCCAGACAAGAGCAGGTGCCGTGTCACCGGAAGAAATCCACGTTCGCGCAACTGGCCCGGCGGCATAGTGCCGCATACATTGTACGTACTCCTCATCCGTGAGCACGCCGTGCACGATGGCTGGTACAAGTTGGCTCATTTAAAGGCTCCTCTTGTCTCTGCTGGTGCCCAAGTATCGAGGTGGGTGCATGCAGAGTACGCAGCAATGAATTCATCGAGTGGGCGTGTTAGTCCACTGAAAAGCGGCAATGGAGGCTAGCGCCTGCGCATACAAGCAAGCACCAACACTAACTCAAAGGGTCAACAAAGCTTCCCCTCTTTTCGTGGCAGGCGCGGGCGTATGTGGTTGTGGACGAGGCGTGTGCAGTGCGTACCTAGAGAAAAGGCTTTAAAGAAAGCGCGTGAAGGAAGCAGTCTCTGTGCCCGATGGCGGCATGCGTAGACACAGGCTCGCACACAAGTAGCAATGCAGACAGACAGGGCGGAAAACGCGGAGTAGCAATCAGCGCACGCACGCACTCGAGAAAAAAGTTAGCTGGGCCCATCAGTGGGTGGGCGGAGCAGGAAAAGGGAGCAGGCAATGATATGAAAGAAAGATGAAGGAGAGAAGGACGACTAGCGAGTATATGGCCGTGGAAAGCACGTGATATGCATGTCTCACAAAAGCCATTGACTGACTCGGTGTGTGTGTGGGGGGGAGGGGGGGATGAACACTACGGACGGAAGCGGTCGTGGGAGTTTACCAAGGTGCCTTCAGGTGACACCGGGCTCACCAAAGACCATGACTGCCTCGTTCTTTTCGAAGCAGCCAGCCACACTGCAGTGGACAAGCGATTTGGGTCTGTGCATCGCCGTCATTGCCCTCAGTGACACTCCTCCACGCATGTCTGCGCGCCATTCATGGTGGTGTGGAGTGTTCAGAGCGAGTGCAGCCATCGGCCTTCCCATGAACGCCTGGGAGAAAAACACACGGACTCGCATCACGCATGTACTTGTGTCTATCGGTGTGCGTGCGTGTGTGCGTGTAGCATGAAGATCGATTAGTGAATGATTATACGCTTGAGTGCTGCCCACACGTGAGTACGTGTGGGCAGCACTCAGAAGAGAGATGAACGCCTCTCCCCACGATGCGTTCGTCAAGGCACGTGCAGCTGTGCTCGAGGGAGAGAGGGGCAGCAGCTTAATGTTCAAAGTAGTTAAATATATCCGAGACCGACACGTAGCTCTGGAGGTATGCGCTACCGCATCACTGGATTCGAAGAAGCCGCAGCGAAAGAGCGCCACAGCGGCACTCGTAGTGCATGCCGAAGGCCGTCCACCCACCCGGCAGCTACTTCCCTCCAGTCGCCTGCTCCGTCGACTGCTGTTTCCGTTTGCGCACATCAGCGCGCTGCTTGTCACGGGACTCCTTTCGCTCCTTGTCCTTCTTTCCCGCCTCCTTCTTGGAGCGACGCAAGGCATGGCGCTCCTTCGGCGTCAGCTCATCAGTACCAACATCGGCGAAGCGGTGTGAAGAGCCGCGGTAAAGGTCTTGGGGAGCCAGCGCGTTCTCGCGCGTTGTGGCAAAGTTACCCACATTCTCGATCACCACAGCCGGTGCCTGGTTCTCCACTGCGCGCACGCGCGCATCGAGGTCCTTCTGCACCGGCTTCGGTGTGTAGTGGAAGTTGCTCAGGGCATCGAGGTGCTGAGCCAGCCGCTGCCACATCTGAATCGCCCGAAGCTCATCTTTCTCGATCTCCGTGAGCGGTTCAGCTCTCGGAGCGTCTGGGCCGCCGACTGCCTCTTCAGCGAGTCGTTGCCTCTCCAGAAAATCCTTTTCGTAGAGGTCCATCAGTGACATCTTGGACTTCTGAGCGTCTAGGGCAGCGTCGTACTTTGGGTGAGCAATGTCAGCCTCCGTGGACAAGGCCGTCTTGCGCTTCACATCATCATAGTTCTCATCCTGAATACGCTGTTTGATACGGTCCTCCAGCTTGGCAGTGAACGCCTCGGTTATGACTGGGACCGCCTTCATGCCGTACTCAAACTCCAGGCTTTCCACCTCCAGCAGCGCGTCGCGCGGGCGTTTGCTGGCGGCCGTCTCACCAATCATACTCCAGTCCGTGGTGAACAGCCGCTTCTCCTCCATCTTGTGCACCATATGCTGCTCGCGCAGGCGCTCCTTCTGAAGCTCAGACAGGCTTGGGTCCTCGAGGGCGGCGAGCAGTTCTTCATCCATCCCCTCGTCGTCGTCCTCACTGCCACCATGCCCGGCACTACCGCCGTGGCCCTCGTGCTCCTCTTCAAAGTCACCAGCCTCATCGTTGAGGATGTCGCCCTTGCCGAAGTACGTCCCATCCTGCTCCTTGTACGCTTCACAGTCCGCCTCGTTGGCCGGATCGTCGAGTTCGATATCTTCCTCCATATCTGGGTCCTCGTCTTCCTCCTCCCCGAAGCCACGCCCATCGTCCTCGAAGTCGTCGCCGTACAACTCACGGAGTGCGGCCAGTTCCTCCTCGGATTCAGCGCCATTCTCAGCGTCCGCCGTGGCCCGCAGGTTGCGGTACCGCACGCGCTCGCCTGGTGACTCCTCATCCCGCTCACCCTCATCGAAATCCATGTCGTCCTCTTTCTCTGCCTCCTCTCGGCGACGGCGGCGCGACCTTCCGTGGTCAGAGTCCTCGCCGTCCCAGTCGTCCTCATCATCGTCGTCCTCGCCGGTATTGTCCTTTCCGAAGGCGTAGCGCCATAAGTCGCCGTCACCCTTCTTCCCCTCCTTCCGAGACTGACGCTTCGCCTCCCGCTTCGCCAGCAGAGCCTCTATCTCCTCATCTAAGTCACTCTCATCCAGCTCCGAGGTGCGCGTAGAGAGGATGTCCTTCTCTGCAGCGTCGCCGGCGGGCTCATCTTCGGTACGGTCACCATCATCGTCATCGCCTGAAGGCATTTTGTGCTTACAGGATTGTTGTCGCGCCGCCTTCGCCGGGGCGCCCTTGCCACTAACGCCATAAAGTTTCTCGGCGCGGCGGACATTATTCTCCAACTGACGGAGCACCGGCCGCATCAGCATGTTCAGCTGTCCCCACACCTGCTCCGTGGTGATGTGCCGCTCCTTACGCGTCTCGATGGTGTTGGAGATGAAGCGCAGCGCAGGTGAGTGCAGCTTCGTCGCCAGCGAGTACAACGCGGCGAGGGACTCCCGCGACACGGTATCCCCGCTTCGACGTGAAGCAACGAGGTGGTCCAAGTGACTGCTTGTGAGTCGATCCAGCAGGTGCTTCGACGAGCGCAGCTGGCCACCAAGCTTTGACGCCGTGACCGCCTTGTCAGGCGATGAGGCGGAAGTACTAGCGAATGGCATTTGGGAGGGGGGCAACATAGAAACCAGGGACGCTGCAGTGCGTACGTGTGATGGAATGCGTATCTGGCGAAGGCACAGTAGAGAATCTGTTAGGCAGAGAAGCACAGGATGTCTCTGTCGCTGTTACCTATACGTGTATGCGTGTGTATGCGTGTGTGTGTATGAGTGGTGCACTAAGAGATCTACACGTGTGTACGCACACCCATGCACGGCGTCCTGTGTCAAGTTTTCTGCGCTGAATGGGTGGTATGGGTATGATGTATGTGAGAAAGCGGCGCGCCGAGCCAGCTCAGCCCCCTCTCCTCCACACACGCACAGAGACGCAGATTACGGGTTAACAAAAGAGCACAGAAAAAAGGGACTAAGACGGGAAGAGAGACAACGGGTGGCGGAAGTGCGTCCCGCTGGCTGCTGGATCCTATGTGTCTGTGTCTGTGTGGAAAAGAGCTGGGCCCGTATGCCCTCGTGAAAGATGAGTTCGCGCACGGCCAGTGATGGCGTGCTGATGAAGCTGTAGAGAGAAAGAAAGGGCATCGCAGAATAAAGAAAACACAGCGGGTCAGCGTGGGTGAGAGATGAGTTCGCGCACGTGGTAGCAGAAGAAGCGCTGGCTAGCAAGTCAGTGAATAGCGAGCGTGATCGTAAGCCTTCTCTGTGTCTTCACGAGATTGCAACAAGTGCGACTGGTACGCACCACCGCATGTCACGTCGGCCGGCCAAAAAAAAATACACGGCATTTCAAACGAGGGGAAAGGGGTAGGGGAGGGGGGCCTTCGAACTCAGCAACTGAGAGTTCCATGGCATGCACCGCCTTCGCTGTTCTCCACACACGCACCGGTCATGTGAGCCTGTTAGTTCGCACATGCCCCTCTTTTCCCTACGTGTCCCTCTTGGTCGTCACTCGCACCAGCAATTTTGTTTGTTTGGGGAGGCGTCTATGCGCTCGCGGGCGTGCCCATGCGATGATAGTATTGACACACGTACATCGCACACAACCACATGTGGGGAAGACGTCTTTGCGTTCCATATCGCCCCTCTTTCATCATCTCCAGTGGTGTGCAGAGCCTGTCCTGCTGTCAAAACGGCCCTTCCCTTCCATGTTGACTACAAGTGAAAAAGAGCGTCAGAGAAACTTTCACAGAGAAGCCCATACCTATAAAATATTATGCAGTCTCCCTAATCTCTGCCGACCACCAGACCCCCTCCCCTCGTCCTCAACTCTGCCGCTCCTCTGCGTCAGATAACGTCACCGATCTTTCCCACTGCCGTCTCGCACACGGAAAAAGTTTCATGTGCAGCTACCGCTCAGGATCTGCTGGCGCTCGCTATCCATCATGCACAGACGGAGGCAGAAGGCATCGCTGCGCCCCCGTTCACGCGAGGTTGCCCCTGGCAGGATGACGGTGATGAGTCAGAGAGGGAAAGAAGAGAGAGTTCTCGCGAAGAAGCGCATATGCGAAAGCCAGTTGAGAACGAGCGTGGAAAAGGCAAGAAGGACGGCGGGGAAGATCGTGGAGATGCTGCGTCACCTCAAGGTGCGCAGCGACACCGATCGTGCGCACCCCTGCAGAGCACACACCTCGGCATCAACCACATAAACATCCAGATGGAAAAAAAAAAGAAAAAAAAAAAATAAGAACGTCACACATAAAAAACCGCACACGGGTGCATGTGTGAGAGGAAGACAAACAAGTAGAAGCCCAGTATAACTTAACGTCCATGTGGCAGAAGTGCCCACGCACTCTTCGTTGTCGGGGGGGGGGGGGGGGTGAGGGGTCGCGCGAGGAAAGGTGAGAGAAGGGTCAGTAGACGGCTATCGTTGTAGTTTCCTCTCTGGGAAGCAGAGAGAGGAACAAGCGAGGCGTGCTGGTAATCAGAAACGTGCTCACGACAGGGGCGATTAACATACTCATGCCATCAAGGCGCATAGGTGCGCCATGGGAGAGGGGTCAGTATGTGGTGAGTGGCCTATTATAGGTCGCTCTGGTCGTTTGTTCCAGTTTCATCAGGAATGACGTGGACCTTCGGATTCTCCTCGTCCTCAGTCTGTGTGTGGGACAAAATGTCTTCGTCATCGACCTTCGGCTGCTCCTTCTCCTCCTCAGCCTCTGTGTTGGAGACAGTGTATTCGGCGTCGTCCGGAGGCAGCAGCGAGTCGTCCGCGCTCAGGTCCACGCTGCTGCGGAGAAGACGGTTAATGCGCTTCGAATAGGCTGCCACGTCTGCCACCGGGAACTCGGCGTGCAAGTTTGCCGTGTCGTACAGCACCCACGCGATGTCTATCGCTACCTCGTCATCCTCGTTGACAGTGAAGCGCTTGAACATCTCGTCCACCAGTGGGTGGCGGTAGTTCACCTCCAACACACGCTCTGCAGACATCTGCTCGTCACTCGGGGACATGGACTGGCCGCGTATGATGCTGGCCAGGCGCGCCGTGACTTGGTTCTCACTGGAGGACACAATGAATGCCTCATTCGTCATGCGCTTCGTCATGATAACCTTGCGCACCTCCAAGTACCCGAAGAGCTTGCGCAGGTGAGTGAAGAAGGCATCGTACTTCTCCTTGCGCTTTCTGTCCACCACTCGCTGCCGCGCGTCGCTCTCCTCGAACTGAACCCCCTCCTTCGCAAGATTGATGAGCTTCTTTCCAGAAAAGTCGGTCATTTGCGACACAACGTACTCGTCGATAGCGTCCGTCATAAAGATCACCTCAACATCGTGGTTGACGGCATCCTCCAGCACCGGAGACTTCTTAATCCGCTCCACCGAGTCGCCAGAGAGGTAGTAGATGCCCTTCTGCCCCTTCTTCATGCGGTCCACATAGGTCTGAAGGGAGATGTACTTGTCTTCACTCCTACTGGACTTGTAGCGGTACAGCTTCGAGAGGCGGTTGCGGTTGTTGCTGTCCATGACGGCACCAAGGCGGAGATGCTTACCATACATCTCCCAGAACTTGGTGTAGGTCGGCTCCTTAAGGTGCGTGTGACCAGAGGGTTCCGGGTTCTCCTCCTGCTTCCCGTTCGCAATCGCCTCGTCCTGTGCCGCAATTTCAGCGAACATGCTCAGTGTCTTGCGCACAAGCTTCTTCTTGATCACGCGCAGAATACGGTTCTCCTGCAACACCTCACGTGACACATTCAGCGGCAAGTCGTTGCTGTCCACGATGCCCTTGACAAAGTTCAGGTAGCGCGGCAGCAAGTCTCGGAACTCGTCCGTGATGAAGACGCGGCGCACATATAGCTTGATGTTCGTGTTCGGGGCAGTGTTGGTGTCGTCGAACAGCGCCGGGTCCACAGTGGCGGGGACGAAGAGGATCGAGTCGAAATCCACCTCACCCTCTACCTTGAAGTGGTTGAAGTACAAGGGGTCACGGTAGTCGCCGGAGAAGCCCTTGTAGAACTTGTGATACTCTTCCTCTGTCACGTTGCCGATCGGGCGGGTCCAGATCGGGCGGTTCTCGTTGACAAGTGTCCAGCGCTTCTCCTTTACAACAGTCTGCTTGTCCCCCTTCTTGTTCGAGTCTTCTTCTACGGTATCCTTGTCGGGGCTGCCCTCCTCCTCGGCCGACTCCGGAGTCTCTGCTGTGCTCGTGACCTCCACCTCCTCCTGGACGTAGATGGGGAAGTTGATGAACTCGCTGTACTGGTGAATTGTCTTCTTGATCGTTTCAGCGGACAAGAACTCCTCAGAGTCTGGCTTTAGCTCGATCGTGATCTCCGTTCCCCGGCCCAGCGTGTTGCCGCGAGGGTCGACGTAGAGGAAGTACTGGCCATCCCCCTTCGACTCCCAGACATACTGCTCGTCGCTGTTGTCGCTCTTGGATGCAACACGCACGCGGTTGCCCACCAGGAAAACTGAATAGAAGCCGACGCCAAACTGGCCAATCAAGTTGTTTTGATCGCCGCCAGCCGCACTGACTCCCTCCTGCAGCTTCTCGAGAAAGTTCTTGGTGCCGGAGGTGCCGAGGGAGCCGAGGTGCGTTGCCAGTTCCTCCTTCGTCATGCCAACACCACCGTCGCGCAGGATGAGCGCGTTCTTCTCCTTGTCGAAGGAGATGCGGATGTCCATCGTCGGGGCCTCGCCATCCTTCGTAAGCGGCTCCTTGGGAGAGGTGAGATAGAGTACGCGAATCTTGTCAAGTGCGTCACTGCCGTTCGATATCAGCTCGCGCAGGAAAATAGCATGGTTGGTGTAAAGGGAGTTGACGAGGATGTCTAGCATCTTCGACACCTCCGCCTGGAAAGTGATGGGAGTGCCACGGCCATCACCAGCGGATACGGTTACAGAGCCCAGCAGCAGTAGTGCCACGAGCACTACGTTGAGCAACCTCGTGTTCGTCATAGCTCACCTAGGTGCTCAAGAAGGGAACAAAAGCCTCTTGAAAGAGCAAGACAACGGCGCGCAGAGGTGGGGAAAGAAACTAGAATGCCGAGTCGCTTAGAGAGCCCTACAGTGGCTTCTTCTTCGATGTCCAGCACGGGTTGACTCTTATTTGACCAGTCTCCCCGAATACAGTGAAGCCTATTCTATAGGTGCGTGTTGGCTAAAGAGGGAGTAAAGAAGATCAGTCCACACACACGCGCACACACAAACATGTGTGCACGAAAGCCTCCGCTGCACGCGAAACAAGGGGGAGAGGAAGGCACGTGCAGAAAGAGATCGTAGTTGAACGAGAATAAATCAGCGCAGTGGAAGAAAGAAAGAGTGAGCGAGTGATCTACGCAGAGTGAGCGCATGAAATTACACATGCACGAGAGAAAATGAAGACAGGGGAGTGCAAGCAAGCAAGATAGGATTCAGTGTCGGAACAATGCATGCGTACAGAGAAAGAGGTGGGCGAGGGGTGCTATCGCGCGTGCCACTGCTGATGACCTCTGCGTATCGGCAACAACAACAACAACAAAGCGCCCGCGTGATGGTAAGGAAAAAAGGCGGTGCAGTTGTGCACAGAGTGGACGTCACACACATACACTCATACATGCACAAGCAAAGCGCATTTGTGCTGAACTCAGGTGATGGTAGATTTAATTGAGGAACAAGGGGTGGCAGCACACATGGAACTGGCACTGCGTTAGCGGCAGAAGTAGAGAAGCACCTGTCCTCTCGATGTGTGTGGTTACGCTTGTTCTAGATGCATAAACAAAGTGCCGCCTCTAACATCGTGGTCAGTACTCATGTGCGCATCCATTATCCAGGATGAGCCACGCATGTGAAGTGGAGGGCAGCCGAGAGAGCGCCGTGCGCACTGGCACTGTCGTTAAGCCGCTGCTGTCTTCTTATGGTGTTCTGTTTGGAAGGTGATGCTTGACTGGTTGGTCACGTCTTTCATGTTACCATCACGGCGTTGCGCAGAAGAAGCACAAATGCTGCCCTGCAGCCACACAGGTCGAGAGCGCCAAACCACTTGTGAGCCTCTTCACTGAATGATGCGCTTCACACCATCTTCATCCCCATCCTCCACGCGAAAGACGCGCACCACCGGGCCGACAGACGGCACGGCCACGGCGACAGGGGTGCTGTCATTGTCGACACCCTCCAGGCTCTTCCGCGCTCGCTCGTATCGCAACTGCATGCGACGTTGGCGGTCTTGCACGGCGACGTAACGCGGCAGTAGGTACGTCACGGCCAGCCAACCAAACAAGCCGGCACCGAAGACACACAACACCACCTGCAGTTTGCGCAGCATCGACAAATTGTGCCTCAGATCCTTCTGCCGCTTGTCTCGCTGGTACTTGTCGATCCCCTGGTTCATAATTTGCTGCGCTCGCGTCGAGCTCTTCACGTCGAACTTACGGCTTGTTGAATCGCTCACAAACTGGCGCGCCTTACACGCCTCTTTCTGACGTCTCTCCAGCTCATCCACCGGGATGCCAAGCTCCCTCTCCGGATTTTTGCGGGCAGCACGCAGCAGCCCCTGGACGTTGTCGGTGGCCGCTTGGGCCGACTTCACCACATCGCCGGGGGATGAAGAGCCGAAGCCACCATTGCTGTCGTGGCTAGCCATCCTCAAGAAAGTAAGGGAGAAAACCAGGAGATGAGCAGAGAATGGTGTGGATTCGCAAAAAGCAAGCAAATGTAAAAAAAAAAAATGAAGGCAAAGGGGCAAAGATGCCGTGGACGTCAGCAGCACGCAAACGGGAAGAAAAGGAAGGGGAGGAGGGGGACAGAAAACCTTGGAAAAACCTTCAAAGTACTGCCACTCACGCGCAAACAGCACATATGTGGGTTTCTGCGCACTGCTGTAGCACCCCCTCCTCTGTGTTGGTGGAGCGTCTCCGTGTTTCTATCGCATCGTTAAATGTGTGCACCGTGAGCCCAAGGCGAGCACAGCCATCACCGAACGTGCGCAGAGAGGCAGGTGGTAAGCGAGAAAGAGAAAGGCAAACGCATGCCACGAAAAGGTCAGAGGAAAGTGTGCGAGTCGCCGTCGTGGCAGCGTAGTGGCAGACCCCAAAGAGTGAGAAAATCAGAGAAAGGGAAAGAGACATGGCCGTGTGCGTCCGTGTGTGTGTGTGTGTGAAAAGCAGTGGTTGGTGTCGTCTTCCTCTGTAGCCACCTCAGCCCTGGGTACCACATGTCAGTCCAGCACACACGTTCCAAAACCGCAGCAGCGGACAGAAAAAAGCCGCGGCACGCAGACCTATAGAGAAGGTGACGCTTTCACTCACGTCACACAGCCACAGTGAACCCCCCCCCCTCAAGTGTGGACAGGTAACGCGGGGCAACACGTCAGCAAGGCGTGATCACCTCATAATCCACGTCATTGTTCGCCATTGCCTTCGCCAGCTGTGGATGTCTAAATGTTTTGTTGTTGTTGTTGTCGCTTTTGAAGGGCCCAAAAACTCTTCACCAGAACAACGCGCATAGAGGCGCCACCATGGGCCCCCGGTGGTCAAAACGTGCACAGACCACTTCCCCCATTCCCAGTCAGCAGGCGTTGCCTGCGCCGTCTCGGTTGTTGCACACACCACCACACGGCATTCACCTTCGTTCTAAGTAAAACCAACAGTGCACACAAACGGCACAATGGAGGAAGAAGTAGGAGAAAGGAGGAGAAAGGAGGTAGAGACAGTCGCGCACCAAGAAGGGAATGAGAAGAGAAATCAGGAAAGGTAAAAAGGTACACGCCCACCTCACCACCGCTGCCACGCCATGTACACACACCGGGACGCTCACGGACGCATGCATTGTCTATTCCTTAGCCTTCCGCCCCATCCAAGCCTTTCTCTCCCCACATCATTCTTTGGCGTCATGCGAATACAGACGCGCCGCCATTGAACTCTCCACTTGCCACCTCCCCTTGCCTTGAAGGCGGCTAGCAAAATGGATGGGTGTGCACCCATGTGTGTATACATGCGTGCAACGGGTCCATGCCAGCGCCTGTCGCTGTGGATAACGGGCTGGGAAAGGGAGAGAAGCGTAGAAAGCATCGGTAAGGAAGTCAAGAAAAAAGCGGCACAGAACGAAGCCATGGACGACTAGAGGGTATAACAGGAGGAAGCAAGGCACACCGACGGAGGGCGTGACTCACATGAAACGGAGGACAGAAAAAGGAAACGCAAAACACCGAAGACAAAAGGGCGCACCCGAGAAGAGCCACCAGTTAGCGAGTGAGTGAGTGAGTGGGGTGGGGGGGAGAGGGCGACGGGGGAGGGGGGAAGGGACAAAGAAACGAAGAGAGGAGAGTGCAGACGTGGTCGCTTGCGAGTGCGTCTTTACGAGAAAACCGCGTCCTCCACCTTCGCACCACGCAGGAAGATCGAAAGAGAGAAAGTCCTGCGCGCGTATACACACACACACACTCCACACACGTCCGCCAATGTCATCGCCTTTCATTCTGCAAATGTGAGCGGCAGATCTGCAGCAGGATAGAAGGCGTGGGGTGGGGAAGCCGCGGGAGAGGCAGAGAAAAAGGTGTTCGAGAAATACCAAAGACATATGCTGAAAGTTCGAGCGTACATGCCCACGCTTCTGACCTCACCATCACACACAAACACTGGCACCCGCGCACGCAGAGATGCCCACTCAAGCACAGAAAGAAAAGCGCGGAGACGAGAACAAGTGACCGTTGCACTTGGCAGAGTAAGGGGGCGGAAGGGTAGGCAGGGCAGGAAAAGAAGAATTAAAAAAGCAAGGGATACGAAGTCCGAAGTGAACAGGAGGGGCACCACTTTCGTTCGATGAGCTGCCCCTCCCGTCTAATTCTTTCCATTATCGCTTCTCTTCCCTGATGGAGGGTTTTTAGCACGTGGTATTATCACCGAGTCCATTGTTCGCCCACCCCCTGTGTGCAGAAGCCAAGCAGTCCTCTCCTCTCCTCTCCTCTCCCCACCCAAATACCGAAGCACTTCGAGAGGTGGCAGGGTCAAACAACTTTAGCAAAGGAAGGTCAGAGTGATGAGTCGCTGCTGATGCCAGCGGCCACGTCCTGCATGAGGTGGCGTCAGAGGGACCTGTGAAACTGAATATGCTTTGTACCACCCACATAAGAGGCAACGTGCCCACCTGACTCGAGCGTCTCTCCCTGCCCCTGCCTGCACATCTGGTGAGCCTGTGCCACCGCGAGGGATGCCACAGGCGGTGCCCGACATGCTTGAGGTGGCTGTGGGTTGCATCTGCGAAGCCGAGGTGGGTAGAGCATGAGGCGTGAACCCTACTCTCAGGTGACTGGGTCGGCGCATGGGTGTAGCACGTGTGCCTATGCCTGTTTCGCCTCACGCGACGTGGTACCCTCTGATGCAGGCCAACGGTGTGGTGGCGTGAGAAGGCTGAGTGCTGCCAAGTGCACGCCCAGTGGCAGAGAATGAACTCACTGAAATGAGAGGCTCCCCCTTCCGTCTTTCTCCAATACAGCTCGAATTTGGGGGGAGGGGGAACAGGCATACAGAGCGCGTGTCGATACACACGCGTACAAGGAAAAAAAGAGTGTGGGGGAGGGGGACGGGAGGGGAAAGCGCATCGCGGGAGCGCTGACACCTAAAAAAAAAAAAAAAATCGGGGTACATATGAATCGACGCCGCTCGGCAGCGGTGATGTGATTTCTCAATAATAAGCGAAGTGAGGCTTATTTCATATGCACGACAACATTGCCTTATGAATCTCCTCCCGACGTGTGATGCGCGCACCGTGCGAGAGAGACTCGCTGTATACCATCCTGCTGAAAAAGATGAAGGCGTATGGCAAGTGAAAGAGATGTGGATCTGCCCAAAACAGAAGAAATAGATCCCGTGCAGCTTGTACGTGCGTGGGGTGGTTCGGCCCCCGGCACTATCGATACACGCCTCAGGCAATCACACGTGTGTGGCAGAGCTCGCGGTGAAACACGCGAAGAGGGCACGCGGGGAAAAGGGGGGCCCGCACACGAGACGAGAGAAGATCCTACTACGTGGGCTATTCCGCATTGACACCCCCTCATCAGAATTTGTACATGTCGTCCTCGGCCACAACCTGCGTTTCCATGGTCTGACGCACCATCTGCTGCATGATCTTCGTCGCGACAGCCGTGTTCGGGGTTAGCTGGGCGGCCGTCAAAGGACGCCCGGAGATAGGGCATACGGAACCGTTCTGCTCCAGCCAGTTCATGATGGCCTCTTTTTCGTACGTCTGCCCGTACGGCGAGGAAACGGGGTTTTTCATGACAGCGCCCGTCAACGCACACAGCAGGTCCGCGTCAACACCCTCGACGCTGTCCTTCTTCACACTCGGATTCACCTTGTGCCTGATAGGCGCGGCTGCCTTGTCGATGGAGATCTTGTTCTTTTTCTCCGGTTTCCGAACTGGCATCTCCCTGAGCAGACGCACGCCACCAGCGGGGGCGGCCGGCGCGACCACCGGCACCTGCTGCTCAGTCAGGTGTGAAATCATGGAAAGGAAACAGCTGTCAATCCACTGAAACGTGTTAGAATCCTGTGTAATGAAGGTGTCGGTTGTGACACGACGGAACTGTCGGTACCACGCCTCCGTGAAAGGCAGTCCGCAACCGCCCACCTCCTTCTTCAGGAAAGCCTCAACAGTCGATCGAAGCGCCGCGCTGGACAACTCAGGCAGAAGGCCCTCCGTATGATAGCTGGACTCGTCGCCCATTGCATCGACGCTGCACATGAAGTGGAGGAGACTGATGTACATGACCATCATCTGCCCAGACACACGCGCATCCGTCACGATGGGGCGGATCGACAGTTGGAAGAGGTCGTGGAAGAAGTTGCAGAAGATACGTAGCTCGTGGCTCGCCTCCTCCATGTGGTACGTTGCGAAAGCGCCAAAGACGAAACATAAGTTGAGGGAGTGCAACAGCTCTCCGGCGACGCGCGGCGCGGGGGCAGACATTGTCTCATGCAGATTCGAGGCCAGCGACTGCACATACATCATCACCGTCCCGTCGAGAAACGTTGTGGAGAGAAGGATGTGCTGACGCCACTGGGTCCCCTCCGAGGAGAACTTGAAGATGTTCATGATGGTCTGCATCGTGTTGTTCACAGCATTCTGGGTCAACGGCGGTACCGTATCCGAACATGCAATGGCGTCGCCGAGCACGTCGCTCACGACCTGAATTGCCTGCAGAGACAGCATCAGTTTCAGCATAAAATCCACCTTCTCTGTGAATTTGATGCAGCTGTGCTCCTCGATCTTCTCGCCAGCCCCGAAGAAGGCCTGGGGCTGAGTGAAACCTAGTAGGCCGCTGATGCAGTTGCACCGCAGTTCGAACTCGTAGGGAGGCTCCTTTAGCAAGATAGCCAGAAGCAGCTGAATTGCAAACTGCGTGTTGTGCTCCGCGAACTCGTGTACGGCTGCAGCCTTCAGTTTGTAATCCATCACGCGCATCAACAGCACTAGAACGTGCTCTGACATGCGTCCCAGCTCTGAGTCAAACGGCATCGTGCCCTCGTCTTTGATGGACTTCTCGAAGATACTTGTCATGTCCCCCAAGCACTCGAACACCACCGACCGCACCGGCTTGTAGAGGGAGAAGTTATTCAGAAGCAAGCAGAATTTCGTCTTTCGGCGCAGCGGGACGGCGTTCACATCGGCATTGTTCAAGTACTGCTCGACAACGATGCGAGAGATGCGGTGCACAGCTCCTCTGACGGCAGCGGCATCACCGATGTAGAACCCATCTGCATACGAGATGTCACTCATTCCAATCCATTGGTCCAGCTTGGCATCGTCGATCGCCGCGCCGCTCTGAAAGTAGGCGTCCAGCTCACCAATGTTCGCCATGCTTGAAATAAGTAAGTTGGGAAGGAAAGAAGGGAGGGATACTGTCGTAGGTACGGGATGGCCCTCTATGCACGCAGTGAAGGCACGAAGCAAAACAAAGCTCAGCAACAATTGAGAGAGGACGACAGCCCTGAAGAACTGTGGCTTCAGGTATCACCAACAGCAGCAGGGTGCAAAAAAAAAAAAATAGGTGCTCAGCAAGCCGAGTGCCTTCCCCTCAAGGATATGTGTTATTGTCTGCGGAAGCAGCTGGATGTGCGTGTGTGTATGTGTGCACAAGCACAGACACACTCTCTATGACGGTATCCACTGCGTCTCCAGCTCTGCCGCTTTCCTTTAGCGATCGCTGTGAAGTACAGAAGTGAAGAGAGGAAGACGGATCCGCACACCCATACAGAGAGAGGGAGGTTGAGCCAGTGAGTAGGGCTTTGGTGGCGGGTTAGTAAGTGTAGGTCTATGTTTGCCTAAAGGGAGAAGGGCAATTACGCCTGCAGAGGGAAACAGAGAAAGATGAAGGAGCGGAAACGGACTGAGCGGGTGCACAGGTTTGCGCGCATGGTGCAGGCATATGTGCATGTGAAAATATGAATGTATATATGGGGCGAATTCACATCGGCGATGTCGCCGAAGGAAATGAAAGCGTGCGCCGCAGCGACAACCGGAAAGGGGAGAGCAAGTACGATGAGCACGGACAACGCGAAAAAGCGTGGAGTATGGAGAGTGAAAGAGAAGCACGAGTGTATGTCCGGTCTGCATTCAGTGGGGGGAGGGGGGAAGAGGAGGGTAACCGTTTGGCGTTTGCTCCTTTTACGGAGATGCCTGCTAGGACAGTTGGTTGCCGCTTGTCTACCACGTATTCGACTCCTATACATGCATAGATACATATATATGTATATATGTATATAGATATACAGATTGTGTGTATGTGTGTGTGTGTGTGTGTGTGCTCAGCATCAGAGTGAAGCTGCCATCAATGGGGTGGAAATCAGGCAGTAAGAGAAAGAAGTGGAGATCCGCGGTGCGCTTCTCCACGTAGGTCCGTGTCTGAATCCATGCACGTGACGTTCCTGCCCACAAACGTCGCCACATGCATACATTCTCACACATGTAACCCCGACTCCCTTGCTCACCCACCCTGTGCCCCACGTGTCGGCGCCTTTCGGTTCTCTATCGGGCCTTGTGTGAGCGTTGGTGGCACGAATACTGATTCCGTCTGAAACACAATGACAAATCTTCAAAGCGTGACGCCGAGACGCAAGCGCCCCGGCGCGTCCTCCCACACTCCTATTCACCCAAAGCACAGAAAGCCAGACGCCACTTCGCTGGCCCCTCGTTCCGTCGCTCCCGCACTTTCTTTCCCACGCACACAGACCAAGAGATAGCAACCGATCTACATCTGAGCGCTCGCATCATTGCACCATGAGCAGCCTTTCTCAACGCGGATCACGAAGAAGCGCGAGAGGCGAGGCAAATCTTCTCCAGCATCTCGCCCGTCTTTTGGCATACACTCGCCTGCTTGGGGTGCGCTTACGGAGCCGTCAAGATTGGAGTAGAGAGGCCGCTGCAGCAGCGGCATCGCACCCGCTTACACGCACGGCGGTGTCGAGGAGGTTGAAGTTGTCAGTGGAGGAGGCGGAAGGGATGGCGCAGGCAGTGAAACGAAGAGTAGTGAGGTGCTGCCGTTGCTCGGTGCATTGAAGACGATGGTCTGCCTTAGTGCTGTCGCTGACGCGGTGGGACCTGAAGCGGACGAAGAGCCCGAGTCGGTGCTTCCTGCACGATGCACTGTCCGCCACTTCCACGGCGTGAGGATGGGATGGGCCACCTCCCCTCAAAATAGATCACACGTGCGTTGAAAATTTTCTCCGAGGAGGCAGAGTACGTCAGCACGGTGTCGCCCGCTGCGGGAGGCGTGGTGCTACCACCAGCTGTGTTGTTGCATGTCCTACCCCTCCTGATAGGCACAGAGGCTCACACCTCAGACATGAGACGGCGCAGAGCAATGAAAGAAACGGACACGCCGCCTTTGCCTACCTTCGCCTCCGCAGTATCCGCCACGGATTTTTCTGCTACAGTGTCTGTTGCTGTGCGATGGGCGGACGTGCACGCATGGGATACTGGCTCATTGGTGGCACTTGTGGTAACGTTTTTGCGTGCAGGCTCATCATCCTGTTCCGCCTTCTCTCCCCACAAGCTGATGCGGTCAATGCGCATCATTCGAAGCGTCGCCGAGGTCACATCGGAGAGCGTGTGACGCCACCAGTTCCCCCACGGCGCAGTTACAGACATGTGGCTATCGTTGCTCTGCCGCCGCTTCTTGGCAGCAGCCACCTCCTCGGCCTCCTTGCACTGCCACTCCCGGCTTCGGTAAAGAGAGGCTCGACGGCTGCTGAAAGTCGATGCAAAGAGCGGCAGGTGGGCCACCGACGCTTCTGCGGTGGAAGCAGAGGAGGCAGCGTCCGATCCCCCCTGCAACCGTTCCCACAGCCGACGCACCGATCTCAGCGTAAGCGCCCACCAACTGTTTTCTGCTGTGATGTCACCGCCCTCCGGCTGCGCTCCACCTGTCATGCGCTGAAGGTCAGCAATGACGTTGCCGCTGCTGGAGTAGTACTGCCGGCAGTACGGCAGCACCCGCATGTGGTGCACCGCTGAAGCGGCTGCAGAAGATGAAGAAGAGTCCCTGAGATCACTAGGCAGCACCGCGTCTATCATCTCGGCTGCCGCAGACGCGATGATTCCTGAATTACCAAGAGCGGCAGTGGGCAGACCAACCTTGGCGAGAGCTGCAGGTGTAGTGCCGCCCTTGAGAAGGCTCGATTCGTGCACCACCAGCACCAAGTTCGCGTGCCGTGAGAGGAAACTGTCGTTCAGCTCCTGGATGAACTGCGGGGTGACAGGGACGCCGTCGTGCATGTACAGCAAGAATGTGATTCGGCGCCGCGTGAGATTTGCCTGCGTGCAGGTGTGGAGCACAAGCTTGTGCTCTGTGTACTGGCGGCCAAGCGGGAAGGTGCGAATGATCATGCGCGGCAGGAACCATGTGTTGTTGAAGGACACACGCCGAATGCGCTCCGCGATGCGCTTCTCCACGTACTCCATCGGCAGCGGCCGCTCGATGTCGACAAAGAAGGGGAACGGGGCGTGCAGCGACAGCTCGCGCAGCACCGTCGTTGCCGCAGCATACTCCTCAGCGATTCGCTCCTCAGCTGGTGCAGTGCAGTCACTGCCGATCGGGATGACGGTCATCGGCCTCCGTTGGTCGTCGTAGCCGAAAATCAAGTACGAAGCTGAGGAGAGAAACACGTCGGTGCTGCTGAGACCATGCTCTCTTCGACGCCGATCGGCGATCTCAGCCTGCTCGAAGTAGTCTGACGCCAAGTCAGCCGCCGCCTGCGTGCTCCACGTGTCTCTGTCATCAGTGGCGGTCTGCGGCGCACAAATCTCCTCCCACGGTGCAAACATCCGGAAGAGAGAGTTCGCCACAAGCTGCGACTCAAAGTCGATCCCGACCACGTTGAGCATAATGATGCTCGCAAGGAACAGCCACGTGAGGAGGGACCAGTAAGAGGACAGCACATACGACATCGGCAAGTTCCACGCGCAACGCTGCTTCATCATGACGCTCTCCTTCAAGCTCAGCTTGTGCGCTTGCGTGTTGAGGAAGCGCCACATGTTCAGCGTCGTCGCAATGCGGGACCGGGTGGTGGACATAGGCAGCTGTAGATCAATGGCTGCGTTGAGGACGTACGTGTACCGAGGGTTCCGACCGGCAGACTCGGCTAGCACCTCGCGCAAGATCATGACACTGGCCCATGGTGACAGCGTCAGCGGTAGGGAACTGACAAGAAAGCGCAGTTCCGCGGGTATATCGTTCGCACCGCCATGCGGGTCGTTGCCTGCGTCTGCCTTCTCCGATTCTGGCCGCGCATGTACGGCCTCGCCGTCTGTCCCCACCTCCTCCTTGGCTGCGCTACTGGCGCTCTTGTCCCCTCTGCTGTGCCCATACCGGCGTCTCCTGTAGTCCTTGTCATCTGCAGAAGCCCGCCGATCATCCCTGCGCTCAGCAAGCCGCCGGCGTGTTGTCTCCGGGGCCTCAGCCACGTTCACCAGCAGAAAGATCTTTCGTCGGTATTCATCTTGTATGTTTGGCACCGGCACATGCTGCGTCACGAAGGCGAAGAGCTCAGAGCTCACCACAATCGGCCGATCAGAATCGTTTGAGCTCTCAGCCACCTGTGCCTTGACCAGCTCTTCAATAAGTATGAGGAAGCGCTGCCGCAGCATCGGTGGCACAGAGATCCGCGGGGGCCCAGTTAGGCCTGGAGCTGATGCGGAAGCGGTGTCGAAAGGAGCCGCGGCTTTCGCTCTAGTGAAGCCGTCCCCTTCTGTTTTCTGAGAGAGAGCACTGGTGGCACCGACGTCAGCAGCAGTAGCGCCGCGGGCGACAGAGCTGGTCTCAGAGCCGAGAGGCGACGAAGGGGAAGAGTGCGGAGCATCATTGCCATCCAGCCGAGCGTGAGGACAGCCTTGCGCCTCGGCACCTCTCGTCATCACAGCAGAGAGGGTGCTGGAGCTGGACAGCTGCCGAAGCTGCTCCTGCACCTGCTGCTTCAGTCGCCGTTGGTCTCGGATAATAGCCTGCATCATCTCTTTCAGGGAACGGTACGACGAGACGCACAGTGCCCACGGGCTCCCGTCCATCACGTGCAGTTCCTCCATCTGGCCGCGCGCCGTCTGGTCAAAGAGGCCGTAGCTGCCAGCCGTGCTGTCAGTGGAACCGCTGGCGAACAACTTCGTCCCCAGCTCTGCCAAGTAGAGCATATCCTCCTGAGTGAAAGCGTGACGGTCCCGCCGGGCCTTCTCCTCGAGGGCGGACACGACATCGTTCAGGACCGATGTGTAAAGGTCTTCATTGCTACAGCTCTCCACCAACGGCAACACCTGGCGCATCACCACCTGGAGGTTCATCGAGGACCGGTTCGCGAGACCGCTCTTCTCCAGTGCGATCAGCGCCTCCGTGACACTTCGTTCGACAAGGCGCTTGAAGTGCAACTCGCACGCCGCGCTCGTCACCATCTCTCGCAGAAGCCACGTCGTCAGCTCAGGCAGATGCGGGCTCGTCGCCGAAAGCTGTGTCCGCTCAGCAAGCCCGTGCACCTGCTTCACCACTTCGTTGCACAACGTGAGAAGAACTTCGTTAACGGCGGAGGGGTGCGTGGGTTCGCGGGTCGATCCAGGAGATGTAGCCCCATCGCCTTCGCGTGACGACACGAGGCACCTGCGCAGCTGAATTACTTCACTTGCTGCTTCGAAGGCCGCCATTGGAACGAGTAGTTTTGAGTTGGCAGACCCTGGGGTGGAAGAAACGGAGGAGGACGAGATCCACGCCGACGGCGACGGTGCCGTGGAGGCGGGCGGCACCTCTGCATTGGAGACCAAAGTGTACTGAAGCAGCAACGAAAGAATAAGTACATGCAGCAAGACGAGCGCTTCATCGAACGACGCGGCACCGTTGTTGACAGGTGGAGAGGGCTTGGATGTGTAAGCGTTCAGCGCCTGAGAGAGCTTTAGGGGCTGCAGATGGCGCGCAATAGCTCCCCAAAACTCGCCAGAGGGAATCGACGTTTCTGTGCCAACGGAGGCTGCACCAATAGCAGCGATGGCAGAAATGTCGGCCATCGTCACCTCGACATGTCGCTCCTCCATGCGCAAGAGGATGTGCTGTATTTCCCCCATTGTCGGAGGTGGGACACGAAACTCCTGGGTACGCACTGTAGACGATGCGCCGATCCGTGGATCTGCACCGGTTGCGTCACAGTGGTGCAAACCACTTGTGGCAGCGCCGCCACGGTCACCGCCTAGGAAAGCCGCTCGAGCGCGCTGCTGCTGCTGCTGCTGCTTTGCCGACCACATGGTAAACAAAGCACGCAGCGACGGTGCACGTGCGTAGTTGTCGTGGTGCTCCATCGCGGTGGACTCCTCCTGCATCCACTTGATTCGATTCTCCTCATCTGCATTCAGCAAAAGACGCGCCACATATGGGATCGTAGAGGGAAGCCCTGCATTGGAGGTAGCCGAAGCTACCTCTGCACTTAAAGCCTCTGCATGTTTTTGCGCCGCCGTCAGGAGGTCGTTGCATGCTAGAACAACCGTCGCTGTCCTTCCCGTGATGCCCAGCAACTGTCCATAGAGCTCCTCGCTGATGGTGGTGCGCAGCAGTCCCTCAACATTTGCAAGCTTCAGAGCCCATAAAAAGTCGTCCCGCACCCGACAGATGCCCTCCTCCGCAGACCACGGCGGAGCAGACGTTGAGGGGGGCGCAGAGGACGAGGATGAGTAGGGAGGCAGTGCTGGGTAGAAGAGTGCACTGCAGCAGCACAGGCGGTTCCCGCACGCGGCCAGACCGTGGCTGCTGCCGCTGGCGCAGGGCGCCGCAGCGGTGTTGTGTGAAGTGGGTAACACTCCCGAGGCACACTGGCCCACACGGCACTGCCGACTGCGTAGTACAGAAAATGGCGAGCGCTGATAGCTGCGGTACTCGCTGCTGTTAGCAGTCTCTCGCGGAGTCCCTGAAGGCGGTGCAGGGATGCGTGAAGGACCATGCCCTCGCTCATCAACGTCATTCTCTCGAGAGGGAGGCCACGTGAAAGAGGACGCGTAGTCGTACGTTCCCAGGCCCTTGAAGCAAACGGAAATACACGTTCCGGTGGTTACGGTGGACCCTCGTGAAAGTCGGGTGCAATGAAGCATGCTCATCTAGAGAATCGATATTGCGACTGTCCTGCGGGTGCTTCTGCCAAGCACACCTCGCAGGCTCTCTCCCTGCCTGCGCTTGCGAGTATATTCCTGGCCAACGTATTCGCCAGTGTATACGTGTGAAAGATGAGGAGGGGGAGGTACCTGTAAGGTGTACGTGCGTGCAAGTACGCGAGAAGAAAGAGGAGTAAGGAATGAACGCGTGCGCATGTGACGGTGGGATAGGGGGAGACCACGAATAGAAAGGGGACCGTCTCCTACGCACGCACGCGCCCATCGCTGGAAGACGGTGGCCGTGAGAATGCTGTGTGTCTGTTGACTGTGCAAAACGGTCACCCGTTTCCACGCCCTGTGTAATCCCTTACGAAGGTGCGTACAGGTGCATGCAGATGTGAAAAGAGTGAGGCACACGAGAGTTGTGGCGGGTGACAAGAGCAGAGGAGGCAGAGAGGCGTGATCTCAAAGAAAGGCGTGCGCTCACATGCACGCACAAGGGCAGCAATGCCGTCCATCCACGGTGCCCCCTCACACACGTTTGTCCGCCGTGTCGCCCGTGCGTCTCTGTGCAAAGATGTATGCCAGTGCGCCACCTCGCCTGCTCGGCTTCGAATGAAAAACTTCGCTCATTGTAGGCGTTGCGTCTCTGTCACGCATGAGTGCGGGTTCCCTGAAAGGCACGAGAAAATCCGACAGCGCTGATACGCACGCATGCCGACCCTGCCCATGTCCCTCCCACCTATCCTGCCCTTCCTTGCTTGCTTACCTCTGTCAACTGTCGGGACACACTGCATTTATAGGCCTCCCATCTTGACCCGCTCCCCGTCTTGTCAAGCACCTCCCATGCATGCGCAGAGGAGTGAGGGGCGATGCACTACCATACACAATAGCACGCAGAATTCGTTTATTAACGGGCCCGCTGAGATGGGCGATCGCCACTGTCATCAGCCCCAGACTTGCCCGGTGCCATCCCAAAGCCAATGCCAGTATTTGCAGCGCCACCGCTTAAGTTGAAGGCAGTCGGCGCAGCACCAGGGGCTGCAGGGCCCATGGATGGCGCGGAAGGGACAGCACCACTTGCAGCCGGTGCAGCAGTGGCAGAAGTTGAAGGAACTCCAAAGCCCCCAGCGGCCGGGGCCAGTCCTGCCGCTGGAGCGGCACCGAACCCGCCCGTCGCTAGGGTCGACGCTGTTCCACCCGCTGCTGCGTTGAAGCCTGTAGCGGTTGATGCGGCTGGTGCAGCCGCACCAAAGCCCACGCTACCTACTGCGCCACTCCCTGCTGGTGCTGCTGCTGCAGTTGCAGAGGCAACGGATCCCCCAGTGGTCGCCGCTGCAGCTGCACCAGAGGTGGGGGCTGCGCCAAAGACACCACTACCGGACGCCGCACCGAAGACGCCACCCAGTGCAGAGGTGGCGCCTACCCGAAGCCCGGTAGTTGGTGCAGCGTCGCTCGTGGTGGTAACCGCAGCCGGTGCCACGGCAGGCTGCTGTTGGATTGGAGGTATGTCGAAGCACGTCGACAAGGATGCCCGACGGAACAGGGTCTTGCCGTTGCGCTGTTGTTCGGTATCGGCGAAGAGCACGTCCGCTTCTGCTTGCCCGTACTGGCGTGTGAAGAGCTCGCGGGCAATATCGGTGCGACTATGCAGATGCGCGGCCACACAGGAGAAGTCCCGAAGTTGGTTCAGCTCATACAAGAGGGCGGCGTTGATTTGAGCAATCGCGTCATTCGGAACGGCGCTGCCGTTGTAATGACCATGGCGACCGCTCACGCTGGCGCCGCGCAACGGACGACCTGGCGGTACCAGTGTTGCCTCCAGTTCCGTGAGGGCACTGCTAACGTGATCTATGCGACAGCTCAACTCCTCGACCAAAGCCACAAAAGGAGAGGCGGCACTGTTGCTCACGGCGGGACGATATGCACCACCGCGGACGTTCAATCCACTGCCGGCCAGTGATGACGGCAGCCCTTGCTCCAGCAACGGCTCCCAGACATGCCGCTCGTAGTCGCGGATGTCGGCCTCCAACTTCTCGAGACGCTGTAGCTGACGCCGCGCTTGCCCTTCATGCTGGTTGCAGTGCACCGCGACAAGATCGACAGCACGGTTGCCGCCACCCTTCAGTGCTGCCATCTGAGCAAGGAGTTTGCGATAACTGGAGGAAGACGCCGTGGCGGCAGAGCTCCCGGCGGCGCTGCCGGCAGTCGCAGCGGCAGCCGATTCGGCGTCATCGGACTCGTTGAAGTACGAATACACCTTCTTGGTCGCGTCCCGCTCCGCGTGCATGAAACTACGCAGCTCCATCAGGTGCTGCTGCAGCGGCTGCGGCAGTGCCTCGAAGCGCACCTGCTCTGTCACCTGAGAGAAGTCAATGTCGCGTGCCCAGCTGGTGGCATTGCCGGGGCCCTTAATACCCGGGTATGGGTACTGCTGAGCCGTCGGTGCAGCAGGAGCAGCCATACCCCCGAACCCGCCCCCCATGCCAAAGCCACCACCGCGGCCGGCGCCGAGGCCAGAGGTTACTGTGGAGCCAAACCCGCCAGTGCTTCCTGCCGTAGCGCCGGTGCCGAACCCTCTACCCGCACCAAAGCCGCCGGCAGCAGGAGCTGCACCAAATCCGGGCTTGGCACCGAAGCCTGTGGACCCTACGCCACCAAAGCCGCCAGTGGAGGCAGGAGCAGCACCAAAGCCGCCAGTGGAGGCAGGAGCTGCACCAAAGCCGCCAGTGGAGGCAGGAGCTGCACCAAAGCCGCCAGTGGAGGCAGGAGCAGCACCAAAGCCGCCAGTGGAAGCAGCCGCCAGCAGGAGCTGCACCAAAGCCGCCAGTGGAGGCAGGAGCAGCACCAAAGCCGCCAGTGGAGGCAGGAGCAGCACCAAAGCCGCCAGTGGAAGCAGGAGCTGCACCAAAGCCGCCAGTGGAGGCAGGAGCAGCACCAAAGCCTCCGAAGCCACGACCGCCGCTTGCAGGAGCTGCTGCGCCAATTCCCGACCCCGTCGTTGAAGTTGCCCCGAAGCCAGTCGCCGCCGCCGCCGGCTTTGCTCCGAAACCACCAGCGCCAGTCCCCGTGCCAAAGCCGCCGAACGACATCACGAAGATTTGCAACAGTAAAGGAGGCACAGGTCGACCTAGAGATCTCAATTTGCACGCGGTTTACTGTGACGCCGAGCGGCGCACAGGCGACTGAAATCAAAACTGTGCAGCCTCTGCCTCTATTGTAGTTTCGCAACGCAGTCGTGCTGTCGGTGATTCACCCCGCTCCTTTTGAGTATTTCTATAAAGTGCCGGTGTTTCGATGGTGGCTTTAGTTTCTGGCTCTCTCAACCACGCAGGTCACCTCTGTTAACTCGTGTTGTCACAGGAGAAAGGAGTTCGGTGCGCCTCTGTGTGTTTGCGTCCGTGTATCTGTGAGTATCTGCGCAGAAGTGTGCGTGCGTGGAGCTGTTAGTACGATGTTGTGACAAATTCGCAGGCGCCACCGACAGAGGGGGGAGGGGGGTTGTGCGCAGGCAGAGCGTGCGTAGAAAGCACACGCGTCGGCTTCCGTTTTTAGTTTGCGTGTTTATCCTGTCTCCCCACAGATCCCTTTTCTGTTCAGCCCTGTTGAGCTCAACGACACCCACGCGCGCGCGCTTTGATGAATATCGCCACCCGCCACGGTAAACTCAAGGAGTTGGCCTGATCGGAGTTGCGCCACCGTTCTGCAGGCACAGTGGTGCGGGGAAGGGATAGAAAAAGAAGAGCGAACGCGCAAGCAGAGCAGCAGGCGAAGGAGCTCAGAGGAGAAGCAAACGGACCCACAGAGGTCAGAAGGTGGAGGTGGAGAAGTCTGGGTTAGGAGACGTCCGCACTCTGGTGCATTGCAGCTCACGCAGTGCAAATGTTTCTTCTGCATAAGTACGATGTGGCAGAAAGCATCGCGTTGCGAGAGTCGACACCTGAGACATCCACATGATATAGGGAACGAGAGAGTGGGTCATCAAATGCGAGGGGGTCAAAGCTGCTCAAGAGTATCCCGACGATAGCGAGGCGCGCAGAGGCGCTGTGTAGGCCCGGATGCTTTCGAGTTTGGAGTATCCATCATTGTTCTCGTAGGTGTTGAGGGGAGAGGACGGTGAGATGAGCAGGGTTCGCCGGGAAGCTCACCCAAGTTGCCCCGCGTACAAAACTCCGTGCACCGCACACATTTGCACACACTCACACACTTTTCTGTGATTGCAGCGGGGGAGAAAGAAGAACATCCACGCAGGAATCGGTGTTATAAAAGCTAGCCAAGAGTTCATGCAGAGCAAAAATGAGACGCAGTGCGCACGTGTGAAAGCCTCTGCAGTGTCTGCGTTGTTGCATCGCCGCCTAAGCACGCAGACAACCCAACGGACAGTGGCAGAGTAGCCGCAGAGAGTCCTCCATCTTCATTACCTCTTCCGTCCCCGACTGGTATGTATGGGTGTGTGCATGAGGAAGAGAGTGAATAAGTCAAGCAAGACCCTTTCTACTGACTATCTATATATATATATATGTGTGTGTGTGTCGATGAATGACTCCGAAACACATGGTGGCGCGTTATGCGGGTCCAGTTCGCTGCAGATTCCCGCCCACAATGCCTCCCTCACCACCACCGAGCTGGGGCAACGAGTGGACAGTGCACATAAAGAAGGAAGACTACCTATCCACTCCAAGCCGCGCAACTTAGCAGTGCGTATCGGGCATCCCACGCGGCGTTCCTCCCTGCAGTGCTAGAGCGTCGTTCCTGTTCTGCCCACTGATGCCGGTAGTATTGCGCCAACCGCACCCGATCCGTCTTGGCCTTGACCGGCAGTGTGCTCATTTGCCGCCCATTTGATAGCCCGGCTCTCGGCTGCACTGTCATTCCAATAGGGGCGTGAATGACAGGAACAAGGCGACCACTCGTGGGCTGCGCCCGCGCCGTCTGCTGGGCTTGCTGAGCCGCGTCGAGCTGGCGGGCTTGGCAGAACGACCGGCCGATCGAGCGGTGACTGTACTTGCGAGTATTCGGCACGGCAACGTGAGACGTACGCACGATGCGTACATCCTGTGCCTCTCGATACGGGTGCCGGCACTGCGCTGCATCGAAGTTGCAGCAGGCGGATCCAGTGGCGCAGCGAGGGACCACTACGCCACACGTTCGAATAAATACGGATGATTTCGCTTTGGAGACAGCGTGTCGAGCGGGCGACGGTACGGTGGTGTGAGCAGACCCATAGAGCGGATGAGCTGCTGAGCGATATAGGCTCTCGGAAAACGGGGTGGCGATCCCATTCTGAGCCTTTTCCGTTACAATCGCTCCGTCCTGGCACAGCACCTCGCTACAGTAGGGAAGATGATCACCTTCTGTGCGGGTGAAAGCGAAGCAGTTAGAGGATGTTGCCTCATCTCTTCCGGCAGCAGAAGAACCACTGTCTTCAATCTTTCTCGACATGCGAGAGGCGGCGTTGCGGCACCGTGGATGTGACTGCGCAGCCGTCTCGTCGGGCAAGGCGGCGTCGTGTCCATCGCACTCGTTGCCCTCGGTGCGCGCGCAGCACTCCGCTGCGGATGGGATAGTATGAAACTCATCAAACTTCGCCTCCTTTGGTAATAAAAGCGCCGTTGAGGAAGATGATGCGTTGGCACGTGAGCGTGACGCCCGGCGCGGCAATGCTGAAGACAGCATGAGTACCTGGAACTCGCGCATCCACCCGGCTAGGCTGGTGCGCTCGGCAGTAGTAAGTTGAGCAGGTGCTTTAGCGGACGCTGCCGCAGGCTCACAAGGTGCAAACGCCGATGCACCAGAGGCAAGAGAAACCGCACAGTCCTGCCTGGTGTCTGTCATGCACGAAGATAACTCAGCGTGACTCCGCGAAGAGAGAACCGCACCAGATAGGCGGTCAACGTCAAAACCCTCCGCTACCCCCGCAACAGCGTCTGCAGCCAAGGTGCCCGATTGTGAAGGTAACGAGGCAGTGGAAGAAGACGGCGGAGCAAAACTGGGGGAGGAAGCGCTGGAAAAAGACAACGACGTGGGTAAATGACGTGCGTCGCCTGTACTACACTTGCTCTCATAAACGATCGAGGGAAACGATGGAGTTACCTGAGCGGCAGTTGCGGAATAAGCGGTGGGGGTGCCCGCAGCAGACTCGGCAGGCGTGGCGACAACACAGTAGAGCTGAGCCATATTTGTCATCTCTGATGGAGCCGAGGGCGTGGAGGTGGCGACGGAGAAACCGGACGCGCAGCTCGGCTTCTTGACGGAAGAGATCGATGTGGACGTGGTCGAGGAAGCACTGCTGGTCATGGAGAAGGGCAGAGAGTAGTCGTTGATATCCCCCATCATAGCTGCTACTGTCTTTTCATCGAAGCCCATCTGCTGGAGTGTCGCGCGCACGATGGAAGCATCCACGCCGCCTTCTACCACCTGACGCTCCAGGTACTCTGTGTAAGCCTCCTCAGCCGTCGTCAGCATTGTGGTGAGAAACAGGAGGAAGGCGGGTGCACTCGGTGTGTGCGCTCGAGCAGCGCAGTATGTCGTTTATGAGTAGGATGTATGTGCCCGTCCCCGGCTCGTTCAATGAGAGCGACGGCGAGGTCGATGTATGCCTAGACTGTATGTATTCGGTTGTGTGCGCGTGCATGTGGAAAGGCGCTTCGGCCGCCAATCTATGGAGAGCGTCTTTTAGCAAAGGCAAAGACTTTACTTCTATGAGACTCGAACCTTTCAAGGAGTGTTACTCGTGTGCACTAAGGCAGAGGGGCACAGCCCTTCATAGGCACAGAGAAAATTGTGCTGTGATGTCTTCTGCTTAGTTGCTTTGCCGCAGTGTTGGTGCAATGTGAGGAGAGTGTGCCAGCGTCCAGGCAAAAAAAAACAGCACCGCAGGAAAAAGCGAGTGGCTGCGCCCTTCAGTGTCAACATGCGGCAGCGTCGACCAGAAGAGAGCATGAGAAGAGTGCCGTTATGCTGAAGACATTTGAAACAACAGGTTTGATGCAACATGCGAAGCGCCGCATCCCTCAACACCTCGACCTCCTCTTGGTCATCGCACGTAACAGCTACGAAGGCGAGGAAAAGGAAGCATCGTCTGTGCTAAACCCCCGTCAGCGCACTCATTCCCGTGCGGCAGTGCTCACGCTACGCCCCTCTTTTTTTTTTTTTTCGATGCCCTCAGCCCTTGCCGCTACGCTGCACATGAAATGTGGGTCTCCTCCCCGTGTGCTGCGCTTGTCATGTCATTGGCGTGTTCTTGGAGGGTGAGGAAGGCGTGTGTGTGTGTGTGTGTGCGTGTGTTATAAATGAAGGATGTGAACGCGACATCTTCCATTCTGGTTAATGTCTGCGCAAATCGCTAACAGAAAAGGGGTCAGTACTGAGCATTGGGGCGGTAGAGTGGGGGTGGCATAAAGGGCGCCGCTTCAGAGCTTGTGCTGCTACGCATCCTCCCAGTCCGCCTCATCTTCCCACTCCTCCATCCCCTCTGCGAGGTCGTCGGAGGTGGCGGCAGGGGCGGGGTCGATGGAGGCCTTCGCACTAGAGCCAGTACCCTGCTGGCGCCGCTTCTCCCGTGCCGCCTGCTTCCGGGCGTCCTCTTCGGACACCTCCCGCTCTGCCATGGCATCCGTTAGGGCGAAGCTCTTCGCCAAGTGGCGGATGCGCGAAAACAGCTCTCTCTCAAAGGCCCGCTTATCGCGGCGGCTCCACGGCACGGCAGCGGCGAGGTCATCCTCTTCATCCATCTCGGCATCCTCCCTCTCCTCTGTGTCAGCCATGTCCTCGTCGTCATCCTCGTCCTCCCACTCATTTTCCGCGTCATCCTCGCCCAAAGCGTTGTCATCCATCCCGACAATGCGGATGTCGTTGTCCGGGTGGCGTCTGGCACGTCTCATCTCCTCGCGGGAGTAGAAATGCTGGGCGTTATCCGCCTGCTGCAGATACGCCATGAGCTCCGCCTCCTCCTCCTCATCCTCCGCCTCCCATCCGTCCTCCATCATGTCGGCACGATCAGCCAGTAGAGCAGCGTACCCGTTGAGCGCAGCATCAGGCACGGCAGAATTCGCCCATACTGTGGGATCCTCACCGAGAATGCGATCCAGAACAGAGTCATCGGTGTTCATGGGGTCGTTCGCTGGCATCATCATGGATGGGCCCAGCAGCATCGATTGGAAGCGCTGTGCCTTCCGCTCCATGGCGCTCGGGTAGTCTCCCCCATCCCCTTCATTATTGTCCCCCTCGTCCATGGGACTGGGCATCCCGTAATGCGCAGCGGCGTAGCGAGCGGCGAGCCGAAAGTGCGTCGAATCCACAACTGCATCGCCGTCTTCAACATCATCATCATCCCTATCCCCCTCAGATGCATCAATAGAGGAGACCGGTGTGGCGCGGCCGGCCTCGCGGTACATGGCAATCCGGCGACTTCGCAGCTTCTCACGCTCATTCGACATGTCCATATACTCAAGGGTCTTGATCATAATGTTCAGCTGCAAGTCCGCTGCATTCTCGTCGCCAGCATCCTGGATCGAGCTTCCGTAGACGGCACCGTCGCTGAAGTCACCGTAGGCGGAGAAAGCCATCAGCAGTTCATCCCGCGCGTTCCCCTCCATCGCAGTGGCCAGGTGATAATTCAACGATACATCGGTGGAGTCTGAGCTGGTGGAGCTGTCATCGCCGTCGTCGTACGAGATGTCCGCCTCACGCTGCAGAAGTGCGCGCACCAGTTTAATGTGCTTCTCTCGTTCTCGAATCTCCTCGGTGTTGGCCAGAATGGCGAGCGCCTTCTTTGCCTCGGAGCCTGGTAGCGCGGAGCCTGAAAGTTTCGGTGCAGCGGCTGAAACCGTGGCAGCAGTGGCACCAGTAGAAGCGGTGATGTTGGCAGTAGATGCGTGAATGTCTGTCACGTCATTTGCCTTGCGGCGCGGGGGCTTCTGCCGTGCCTTGATCTTCTCTTCGTCGAACAAGTTTTCGGCGCCTTTTCCGGTGGCGAAGGCGTCATCTTCAGCGTCATTGTCACAACTGCTGATCCGCAGACGTCGCGCAGCGCGCGCCCACCACGACAGGCTGGTGCTCGCCTCGCGCGCTGCAGTCTCCGTGCAGTGCAACGACGCATAAAGAAGCGAGCCGCCAAGGACTGCGGACACGCCCAGGGCCACTGCAGCGGCGCTAACAGCAGCAGTACGGCCGATCGATTGGCCTACGGCACTGGTTGCGGAGGTCTGTTGCACCGCTGAAGCGTAGCTGTGTCGAAGCGTAGCCGGTAATTCCGGAGAGGAAGAGGCGCTAAACATGATGATTGAAAGCACAAACCCGAAGACAAAAATTCGCTAGCGTTATTCCACTTCTCTGACGGTACGCTGTGTCAAGGCCCTTACCTTCCTCCTGCTGCTGCCGCGCGGAAGACCGCTCTGTGTGTCTGTGTGGGCACCTCGCAGCACGCACGTCACTGGAGGCAAGCACGTCTGCAGGGTGCACCGCACTGAAGCGCTCGTTCACGCTGTTCGGCTCGAGGCGGTGTCCTTTACCTTGGGAGAGGGGGGCTCTTGCGTGTGCGTGTGTGTGTGTGTGTGTGCGGGTGCGGGTGTAGGTGTGTCCACCTCAAATGATGACTTCCACAACACGCTTGGCCCGCCAGCGACCTTGAATGAATGCGGCTGTGGGGTTTTTCGGTATCAGCACCTCCGTCTCGCGATTGAAAAACAAGAAGGTTGCGCTGCAGAAGCCGTGTCACGCGGTCTGTGCGAATGGCTGGAGGAAGGAAGGATCTCTCTCTACGGATGTGCTATAAATCCTGTAGAGAGTGGAAGCAGAGCGGGAGAAGACAAAGCTACACGAAGGAAAAAAAAGAATCATGAGTGAAGACGCCCCCACACACAACTGCAGCTTGCAAGCGTCGTTACGGTACCCTGTCCTGCTTGTTCCCTTGTCGATCGCGTCCACTGTAGTCGTGGCCCGCCTGCAAAAATAGTACGTCGATGCCGTCAATACTCTCAAAAACGGCACGAGGGCAATAGAAGTTGGCAGAGAGAAAGGGTGGAGAAGGCAAAGTGAGTGGGGAGCTGCCGACGTCATCAGTGAGCCCCGCAATCTCAGGGAAGTATATCGGTAGTCGTAATATTTCCCTTTCCCGGCAACCTCGCCTCTGTCAACGTAGACCTTTGCACTCGCAGGCAGGTACGAAGAGAAGCAAGGCATAGTCACCAGTCAACCACAGACTCTCCGCCACAGCTCCTTTCAAAGCCATGGGAAGTGCGATGCTCGCGTGCAGTGCTTTTGTGTTCCCCTTAACTCGAAAGCTCAGCATACATTTGCGTGTGCTTGTGTGTTCAAGTATGCCTCGCATCTCTGCGTGCCCCGCGTAGACGCGTTTGAAGCGAGTTGTTTTTCCCCCTTTTTTAATTGATTTTTTGTTTTGTCAGTCGCCGGAATTGGAAAGGGGTCAGGAAAACGAAGTGTCTCCACTTCATTCCTGCATGCCTCCTCCTCCTCGGACACGCGCGCTGCGGCTGGGTGAGAGAATAAGCATGCGTGATCCTGTCTGCTGGTCGTGCATCGCCTAGCGACTCGCTCGCGCTCCCACCAGGCGTACTCGCACACGATCCGCTTATCCGCTTCTAGGCCAACACACTCCTCCTTCGGTGGCACTGCGGCCTCCAACCTCTCCCCATATCCAGCGCCCTCGTGTGTTCCAGCACGAGAACGACCGTCCGGCACAGTTGTGTGGTAATGACAGGGTATCCCTCAGTCTAATAAGCAAGGGTCACTGCTTCCATGCCTACGCCAAAAAGTTCCCTGAGGCAGTACCGGCTGTATTAATTCTCGTCGTGCGCATCATATACATGATGAGGGCAATCAGGCTGCCAAAGTGTGTGGTCGTGTCCACGTGCAACAGAGTTGCGTTGGCATGCATTCGTGCAGAAGAGAATGTAGCTCCCCTGTAGCGTCGTGTTCCCACGTGGAAAGCTACCGTCTGCAAACATCTCATTGTCTTCTGGTACTGTCCTTCTCCGGGTCGCTGGGCAAGCAGCCCTGTCTGCAGTTTTCCTTAGCTGTTGCGGGCGGTGCGCCTCGTGCGGATTTTGAGGCTCCTCGGCGGGGAGCGAGCTGCCAGAATCTTTTCGTCGCTTCCGCTCTTCAATGTCGCTGCTGCGTAGTGCGCCTTCACCTCTCAAGCCGTGCAAAAAGAGGTTTGCATTCGCCGGTTGCCGGACTCGGTGTCCGACATACTTCACTTGGATGGCCCTTTTGGGGTGATGACTAGTGAAGAGATGAGCCTAAACACTCTCTCCGTTGAACGGGTCGCATGCCGTCTGCAGAGAGAGGGGGGGCGTCCTGAACGAAATAGTGTGTGTGTGTGTGTGTGTGTGTGTGTGCTTGTGTGCACTGACGCTGTCATGCTGTGCGAGCAGAGAATAGACGCAAGAAGTAATGCAAGTAAGGAGAGGAATCATTGCATCATTGCACCGCCCATCGCGGCCCTGTCCCTGAGCCGTAAGAAAACGGCATGACGAGTTTTCTCGAAAGCGGCCACTTGCCCACTCTGCAAGAAGCCCAGCAGCGTGTGAGTGATCGTTGGCCTCTCTCCATCACCCGCGGAGATTTCACGAACGATAAAAAAAATAGGGGTAACAGAGGGAAGCTAACTCCTCCCCTCTTCCCCATAGTTGCGACACGCTGTTTGCGAGGATGTGCGCTATGCATGGAGGTACTCAGATGCGGACTGAAGCACAAAGTGGAATCGAGCATCGAGAACGGAAAATAGATAAATTGTGGCTGCCGTGCATGTGGACGCCGTGACGAAGGGGGCGAGAAAGAGAAAGGGGGAGATGTCAGCAAGTCTGTGTAATTGTATAGGTCTGTGCAAGCAGGAGCAAGGGCGGGAGTGCTCGGGTTATGAAGATCCGAAAGCGCTGCACGGAGATAGAAAAAAAAAATATGACGCTCAACGAGCAGCACAGCGATACAATAAAAAAAAAAAGAAGGAATTGACAAGTCGTTGTTCCATAATTTCTTCGTTCACTCCTTCGGTTATGTGTATGCGTATGTATTGATTCACTTGGTCACATTCTCCGTGGCACGACGTCCCGCTACAGACCTCGTCATACCCTCTCCTACTATTTGCCCGTCAACTCTATCACGACTGTTTCTCGGCGTGTCACCATGCACGAGCAGACACACCTACATCTATCCCCATCTCCTCGTGTGCGTGTGGAGTTGGATCAGCAGGTGTGTGAGCCTCACAATAAATCAGTCATGGGATTCGCTTTCGTTCAGTTACCACAAGAAAAAAAAAAGAAAAAGATGATGTGCGAGAAGGCTGCCAAAGGGCAGAGACACGCCATGCTGGGAACCAAAGACGAATCAAAAAAGCAAAGAAAGAAAAAAAAGCGGCGCAGGACTAAAGAAACAGAAATACATTCATGCATGCATGCATGTGTGTGTGTGTGTATGTGTGTGTGTGTATGTGTACACATACGTGCAATCACACATACACACACACATGCATATATATGTATATATATAAATGGATTTGTTATGGGTAACGCGTGCATGTGTGTGCACTAGACGATGTACGCGCAAAGCTGTGTGTTTAGCAGTGGTGATGATAGGCGTGATGAACAGAACAGGAAGAGGCCAAAGAAAGAAGGACATGAGCTGACACCCCCATCAATGGCCCTCTTCCCTTTTTAGTGGCATTTCTTCGCGCACTCTATTGTCCATCCTCATTCAAAGGCAGATATGCGAGAACGAACCAACACACATACACACACATACACGCACCACTAACAGTAGAGGCGCATCCATCTCATGCTTTTGTCTGTGAAGCCTAATCCTTTGTTGTCGCGTTTCTCGACTTGCCTTCCCTTTTTTGGGAGGGAGTTGTGTGTGTTGGGGGGGTGCATGTGTGTGTGTGTGTGTGTCCACCTCGGGGGAGGAGAGGATAAAAATGGCACATACACACACACACACACAAAGGCAAAAACGAAGAAGCAAAGGGACAAAAGGGAGTCGCGTTTACATACAAGAGAGGAGAATTGAGGATATGCTGCCATCTATACAAAGGCATCGAAACAAAAGCCTACGAGAAGAGAGAGATGGAGGGAGGTTCGCGAAGCATTCAAGGAAACAAAATAAAAAGGAAAAGAGGAAGGCAACAAGAGCCTTTAGAAAACATCTCAAGCCACACGTGCATGTCGAAACAGGGGTGGGGATAAGCGGAAATGCCTTGATGCTTTCTGTGTGCAAAGGGCACAGCAGAAGGGGACTGAATCGCTCCGGCGACTACTCCTTTCCAGGTACGCCAGCAACGCCACCGCTCTCAATGCCACACTCATCGTTGCCCCGCTGAATTAAGAAGTAGCCGTTGTCACCCCACTCTTCGTTCCAGCTATTGGCAATCTTCCAGTATGGAATACCGTTTTGGGTGCCCCAACCAACCAGTTTCACGGCGTGTCCGCCGAGAAGGTCACCAGAAACGTGCTTGTACACTCCACTCTTGTAGGCGATAAAATCCGAGTAGACCTGCAGGGACACCTCGAAGGGGCCGTTGGTCATGAGCTCGACCATAAACTCCTTCTCCCCCTTGACAGAGTAAGATGTGGCGCCCTTGTACTTGACCATCTCCAGCTGTTTGTCAGTGCATGTAGAATTGCATTTGGGGGTATCGTATATGGTGCTCGGGCAGGCCGGGTGCTTGCCACTCCCCCCGTGATGGCTGCATGAGGGAAATGGGTAGGGCTGGCAGTCCTCCGTCGTTAGGCCTACGAGCACCCACCACAACCACGCCATTACGGGAACGCCGCCATTGCAACCAAAGCCGCATGCGAAGCAGCAGGACATAAGGTTGCTGGTCGAGATACGGCGATCCGTAATGTTAGACATGGTGCAGTAGCGGTCCGAGATGGACTCCGCCGCGGCGATGGCCCAGCACGAGCCGCAGTTCGATTGATCACGAATCTCGCTGATTGTCCCGCACATGGGCCACTTCTCGGCTGCGTCGAAGGACTCTGGCAGGTCTTTCTGCATCTCTTCGACAGAGAACTTGCGGAGAGGAACAGCATCGGTACTTGCGTTGGTCACACCCATCAGCCGGCGCACCTGCTCGAGGCTCTTGCCAGTGACGAGGTCGCCATTTTCGGCCGAGGCGGACCACTGACCATTCGCCTTAGTGTTGATCTCCGCCACAAAATTGTCGTGGAGAAGCGGGATGTCACGCGGCTTGGCGTAAAGGCCGCTCACCGTGGTGGTCAGCAGCACGGCGAACACGGCCACCAGGCACAGCACAGACCTGGTAAAAGACATGGTACGTCGCAACACGCGGTCGAGGAGACTGAGGAACTCAAAGAAGGTAAACGGCAAGGAGAGGGAGGGGGAGGGGGGAAGTTGAAAGCACCGCTAAGCGAAGGCGACGAACTAAAGGAATATCGCGGACTAGTAATAGGGAGTGTCGTTGGGGGAGGGGGGGAAGACAAGAAGAGGGATGGAGGGATAACCCTGTGTATACGTGAGAAAGCGCGCAAAAGGGAAGTGGCAAAGCGCTTGGCATCGCAACCGCAACGGCAATAAGAAAAGATGAAGCCAGGTCGAAAGGCAGTGATGGAGATAAGAGGTAAGTAGTGTGGGAGATGCGCCATCCCATGCAGGATGTGTTCAGCATTCCAGTAGCAAGGTGTGGGAGAACGAAAGCGTGCGCAAAGTGGCAAGAGTGATGTCAATGAGGCATGTGGGTCTCTCTAGGCAGGCCTCTGCCTTCACACGAGATGTCCGTATTTCGGAAAGTAGGATGACTACAGAAACCAAAAAGCGCACGACGCTGAGGACTTGCAGAATCTGCACCTCTCTATCGCCCGTCCATGCACCCTTTGCAAGGTGCACTTTCAAGGAGTGCGGTATGGCTAAGGAGCACGTCGCCTGAAACGTTGCAAGGGGCGTCTGACCTTGTCGAGTCACAGGTTTCACTCCCCGTACAAGCTTCACATGTTGGGGGAAGAGGAGGGGAGAGTAGGCCTGCGGCGAAAGTGGTCGCCGTTTTTTTTTCCTCCGCGGACGCAAAAAATGCAGTCGTCAGCGCTATGAGCAACGGTGTTCCTACCATCCATCCTGCAAGCAACGCCCCTCCTCCCCTCCTCCTTGCGCTTAAGCTTTTCAAGAGCAATCGCCGACGTAGATAGGCACGCACGCACAGCAGAAAGACAATCAAGGTCTCAAAAATGAAAAGAGATTCCACGCTCGGCAATGCACTGCAACTCCAATTGTCAGCAGCACGGTGAGCTTCGAACTGCCCAGCGAAGAGCATGCAGTCAGCTACGTGCTAGATTTAAGCGAAAACACGAGAACAGAAGCACCGAATCGCCTGTGCGCGCACGAGAATGTGGGCGTCCGTGTTCACATGTCAGAGCATACAAGCGTCATGGCACCTGCGCCACCATCACCTGCTGTAGCCATTATGATTAGACACAAAAATAAACTTAAACGTTCAGATATGGGCCATCCGCTCCACACCACACACACACACAAACGCCCACACGCAAAGGTGCGCACATCCACGCGCATCTTAGGAGAACACTGGCTTGTTCCACATCATCATTTGTGCATCACACTATTGTGGCTGCGGTATCACTCTTCCGGCGCAGTGCCACGGAGAGTAGGAAAACGAAGATTCCTAGAAGTACGAACAGAACGCTGAGCATCCAGTAGTCAATCGGGTTGCCCTCATCCCCGTTGTCGGTCGTCCAGTCTGCCTCGGCTAACGTATCATGGGAAAGTTTCATGTGATTGGCAGCGCCATTCGCCTTGGTTGTGATTGAGCTCGCTTGTGGGGCGCTATCTTGAGATGGTGCCACGTAACCAGAATGAAAGACCGCTGGTATCGGAATCGCTGCTGCTCCACGACTGCCACGGCCACGGCCACTATAGTTTCCACGGCCACGGCCACTATAGTTTCCACGGCCACGGCCACTATAGTTTCCACGGCCACGACCACAATAGTTTCCACGGCCACGACCACCACGGCCGCCACGTCCACGACCGCGGCCGCGTCTATTTGAGTCTGTCGCCTGTGGAGGGCGACTCGGCGTGAGATCTGGAATGGCAGCTAACGGCCGGTGTGGCGGAGTCGGCTTCTCGGTATAGTTTCTACCTCGGTTGTAGTGCAAAAACCCGCACGTAGTTACTACATGCGAACGTGCTCCACGGCACCACGTCCCGCACTGCGTCTCCCACGCCTCTTCCTTCAGCTTTTGGAAAGCAAGGTTATGGCACAGCTCAGCCTCGAAGTAGGCCGTCCTCAGTCCAGGAATGCCGACAAACACAATGCCGGGCAGAAGGTGCAGGTCAGAGCAGGTCGCCAGGTCGTGAGTCTCGCCCTTCTGCGGCTCCACATCGCGGCGGCAGATGCGCATTTTCAGCGCCCTCCCCGGGTGGCGCAGGAGTGTCTGTTTGCCAGGGTTGTCAACAAGCATGTTCAGTCGTATGAACCGGTCGCGTACGAGGACGCCACGATTGGCAAGGTGGAGCTTCTGGCAGTCGAGGATGTTGTGTGGTGCGCTGGTGGTGCAGGCCTCAAAGGTAGCCTTCGGATTGGACTTGAGCTTTCCTGGCACGTAAGAGAGGCCCCGATTCTTCACAAAGGCAGAGGCCTTGTACTGCCTAGTGCCTACAGTGATTATGAGGGGTTTGGAGGAGGAGGAGGGGGTGGCAGAAGCGTCCGCAACAGCTTCCTCCGGCTCGTACTCGTACTCCTCGTCCGCGTTCTCTTCTTCCGCATACTCTACGTCTTCTGCCACGTCCTCGGCGTCCTCTTCGTCATCTCCCTCGCCCTCTTCCAGGTACAGCCCGTCCTCCCCTTCCTCCGCTTCATCAGCCTCGGTATCGCCCCCATTGTCGCACGTCACTGCGTCATCGTCTGCCTTCTCGCTCACAGAGCCAATGGTGTTCGCAAGACTTGTTTCATCTTCTTCACTCGGGTGCGGCTCTCCAGCTGCCAGCGGCGAGTCGGGTGAACTGCCAGTGGTGGCATCACCATCAGCTGCAGCTTTCAGATATGGTGCCTCAGCTGGGCACGTAGTACCGGCGGAACTATTATCACTCGCGAGCGCGGCGCCTGCGTCGAAGCCGTCCATCGAGTTCGATGGGGAAAGAAAGGTAGTGGTTTACGAATTCGCCGAAACGTTTGAGCCTGAATGGGGGAAGGGGTGCTGAAAGCACTGCACTTGCCTGTCTTACCGCCTGTAAGATTTTGTGCGAGCTGAAGGCGTCACTTCACTCCTAGGACTTCTCTAGCTGCGGTCGTGACGTCTTTTCTCCCTCCTTTACTCCCTTTGTCGCTTGCTCGGGAGATTCCAGAAAAAGGTTTCTGCTTCTACTCACGAGTCTACGTGGCCGATGTGCACGCAAGTTGGTGTCGGCAAGTGGGGTATCCATCGAAAGTGCGCCGTCGAGAACCGCACGGAGAGAATAGTAGCAAAAGACACGTCGAGGAAGAGAAAGCCAATTGATGGACACTGAAGAAACACGTGTTCCTCCAACGATGAAATGCATACCATGCATACACGTATATAAGCGGAAACCACCGAGAGCGTGGTATATGGGCGCCAGGAAAAATGCGGAAGCAGCGTAGCACTGGATCCGTGCAGTACACGTCGAGTGATCGTAGACAATGGTGTATGCAAGTATGATGCCGTACGGTGACGATCACACATGCAAGCACATACACACACACACACACACATGCACACACACCAGAGCCGTAGGAAAGAAAAAGAGGACGAAAATTCGCCGGCCACTGCGATGAAGTATCGCCCCTCCTCCTCCTCCTCCATGCTTCGACTCGCTGTCACCCATTTAGACGCAACCCCCCCCGTCCCTCCCGCAGGTCGGTGCGTGTTCAGTAGTATTAGTCACTTACTCTTTCTTGAGATTGGGTTAGGGATGGACCCATTAAAGTCTAGAGAGAAACTCGATTCCATCGCTCCTTGTGAATCGCCTCGCCTTGATGTTGTTACTGTCGTGAAGAACCCCTTAGTGTGGTGTGGGGCGATCTAAATGTACACCAACACACACACACACACACGCATGCGTACACACACACACACACATGCGTACACATATATTCGATGTCTGCCTTCATCTGGTTTGCTGCCTCTCGCCCGATCTTCTTGTTGCCCATGGCACAGGAGAATAAGAGGAAGGAGCGAGTGTAGGAGATGTGTTATGGAGAGAGGAACGTTAGGATAGCGGAGAGGCGAGGATGAAGGAGTAGTCGCACGTGCACAAACGCACAAGAAGCATTCCTGCTGACCCCCCCCCCTCCCCCTCCCCCTCCCTCTGGTCTCTACCGTCCAGGGTCCCCTCATAGTTTGTCTCTCTCATCTCATCCGTAGCAGCAGCGGGGCGCTTGCGCACTCCCACAGTTTTAGGCAAAAAAGCCGTTCAACAAAAGAGAAAAGGCGACTGCACAGAGACCGGCGATGTGAGGGGTGTATACTGACTCCTCATCTATGCGCCACAAGGCGACGGCGCCGCCGATGGTTCCAATCAACGTGAGACCCCACAGAGTGGGGTCTGTCGGAAGGGCAAAGAAGAAAGCCCCAAGAAGGAAATCTGCCACAGGCTTTACGAGGAGGACAAAGATGTGGATGAGCGCCATCGATGCCGTGGCGAGATACAGCGACATGCACGAAGAAGGGTTCTGTAGCACCATGGGGAGTTGGCGCTGCTGCAGCAGAGAGGTCGCGTCCCTTATGATCTGCTGGTAGATTTCCTTCGCCACCGTAAAGCACAAACTTGCGGCACCGGCAGGATCCGACTTCACGGCGGACCAACGCAGCGCCTCCGCCACAAGAGTAGGGCTACCGTCCGCTGTGAAAAACAACGGCACACCCTTCTGTACTACAACCCACCACCCAATCCCTGAAAGACCAACGACGATCGGAACCGTCACCAATGGCAGCGGAGGATGCCACGCGCGACCCCAGAAGCGGCTCCGCCAAAAAGCAACGATGTAGCCGGCCACAAGAAATCCCTGCAAGCACAAAGCGCGGCAGATAAAGATGTCACGAACAAGGATAACAGCGATATCTACGGGGTGTCGTGAGACAGTGAGCTCCGTCACAGGAGGCATTGTTGTCACGAACGGTGGATAATGCAGGCGCCTGCCACCAAAGGATACGACAGTGACATTCACAAACGTGAGAAAGGCGAGCGTGATGAGGGACTGCCAACGGCGCGGCTCCTCAAAGAAGCCCACGAAAGGTGCGATGACAATACACGGAATGGTGAACAGTAGCAAGATTACCGTAGCACACACCATCCCAGCAGGTGGTGCAGAAAGCGAGGCAGATGAACTCATTGACGAGCCCATGAAGAGTGAGATGCCCCCTTCGGCGAACATCTGGAAGTGATAGTAGAGAATGCCGAATAGGGTGAAGGGAGCGAGGAACCAGGTGAGGTAAAACCGCTCGTTGTATTCTACGTGACGCAGATAGGATTTGAACTTGGGGCTGTGTGCCAACTCCTCCAAACAGTTCAGCGTGTACTGATTTGCCACAGGACTGTGAAAGTCCTTCGGGGGAATGCGCTCACAGGACATGATCGGCGGAAAGAAGCACGCTAAATAGTAAAAAGGGGCAGTGTATGGGTTCCTGTGCGGGACTGCCTTGTCGGTAACGAGCCTGCACAAAGGCACACGTGCGCTGGAAGACCTCGGAAACGCGCTATGCGCAGGCAGAGAGCTAAGTTTGTCTAAAACGGCCGCGCTGCTTATGAGCGCAGCGCAGTAATGCCTCAGTGAAGTACTCAGTCTCAACGCCGCCAGCTTGCCCCTCTCGAACGACCGAAATTTCGTCTCAGCGAGCGCCCTTGTATAATGGTGAAAGTTAGTGAAGCAAGGACGACACAGTCGGCTTCCTCGTTCTCGATGGCATGCGCCGGAGCCCCACCCCCTTCCTTGTACAGCTTGTACTTGAGCTGTAAAGCGAGGGCCACACAAAGGGGGTATTGTGTGTGTGTGTGTGTGTGTGTGTGTGTGTGTGTGTGTGTGTCCACAACGTCGACGCAGCAGCCCTCTTGTGGAATAGGAGGGAAAGAGCACAGTATGGAAGCGGGGGAGCAAAAGAGAGAGAGTATAGACGGTGGTGACAAGCCTCCGCTTTCTATGGTTACCTATGTGTGTGTGTGTGTGTGTGTGTGTGTGTGACGAGGCAAAGCTTGCGTCTTCACGGTATTCCCTGTTCGCGCCTTGTTGGCCGCTGCAGGCACGCAGAGGCAAGACGAGATGCCATGCAGCGCACAGAAAAGGGGAGGAGAAGCTGCTCGTACTTGCAGTGCACGAGACCCCAGTCTCACTCTCCCACCGCAACGTATTTTGATCTTTTCCTGTAGTGATATCATTTCTTTTTTGACAAAGGTGAGCACGGTGAGGAAAGAATCCTTCCCATCTTCACCAACGCAACTTGTGACGTGTGGAAGGTCCCACCTGCCAATACCTCGCATGTCTCCATCATTTTTCTTTATTACTGTAGCCGAAGAAGTGCGGCGCGGCGCTAGTTGTGCCCTATACTGTGCTAACAGATAATTTTCTTTCCCTCGTCGCATCTTCCTCGCCCCACTTTTTTTTTTTTCGTTCGCTCCGCACCCACCCCCCACCATCCCACTCCTCTCATTTCTGTTCTTTTCATTGTTCAGGTGTGCTTCTCATGTGTCGACCTCGGAAGCGCACCCTCGTAAATACACACGAAGAGAGCAAAAGCACGAAGAACGAAATTCACACCATGTCTCTCTTTCTCGCTCGCTCCCTTTTGCTAGCATCGCCCTTCCCCGTCTCCATCTGGCAACTGCGTCGACGCTACACAATCGTTTCTGAGCCAAATGTATTTTTAACGATGCCCACACTTCGTCACTTCCGTATTTCTATTTTGGAAAAGGGGGGGTTCTGGCCTCCCTGTTGTCATCGCTAGCGCTGGTCGCGTACGCCCCAACACGCCAAGCAACGTGGTAAATGTCAACAGGTACGAGAAACGCGCCCATCTGGACATGGCCCCGTGCAAGAAGGGTGGCCAAGCCACAGCCCTCTTTGCCCAAGTTCATCGGGGGAGCAAAACAAAAATGTGATGGGGAAGCCTCGTGACGTCGATTTCATCGAATGCCATCACCTGCTGTGCAACCGAACCTTCCGCCACCGTGCAGCTCAAATCATAGGTGCGCGTGCCCTGAGATGCCACCATGGCGGAGAGGGGAGGAATGGTAAGTAAAGGAAGTGGTGGGAAACACAACAAAGGCCCTCTCGAAGGGTGAGCAGGTGGGGGGAGTCTATGCCGCGGCTGACGGGGCGCGCTGCACTCTAGCAAGCACCAAGAACATCAAAAAAAAAAGAACACAGAAGAAAACACATTTATAGAGTGGGTTGCGTACTGCTCGACGACGCACACGGCGATGGAGAAAACAGAAGGCAAACAGGAAGAAAAAAGAGGGCAAAGCGTAGATCAGCGATGAAAGAGTTCGGCACTGCGACGGGCTACGGCTTTTCTACCTCAGGATCACCACGTCGCGGCGTTCACGCTCCCCGCCGCACACTATCCTCTATACCAAAGAAAAAGGAGAACGCGGGTGAACCTCAACACAGCGCAGAGGGTGTGTGGGTGGTTGCACGGAGAGTCGCATCACAATGAAAAAAAGGGAGACTCCGGTTACTTTATCTACTGCGCACCTACCCATCACACGCTCTCTGTGTCCCTCAATCATGTAATTCCCCATGCCACCACCTCACTTGGAATGTGCTGTCTATGGGTTAGTGTTAGCATCTGCAATAATGTCTGAACGAAAGGACGTCCCATCTTGGGCTACTGTAGACGGAAACAAAAGGCCGAGGAGAGGATTGGAGGACGGAAGGAAAGAGGAGAGACGCAGTAATCGGCATCCCCACCGCTGTGCAACACGCCCGTCTAGTCACTCTCATCCGAGTCGCTGCTGCTTGAATCTGCCGAGGACGATGACGCAGCGTCAGCACCCTTTGGCTGAGACGGCTTTGAGCCGCGAGCTGCGCATTCCGCCTCGTACCGCTTCTTGTCTTTGGCAGCGAGATCCTCGTATGGCTTCTTCTCCTCCGCGGACATCTTGCCCCACGCCGCGCCAGCCTCGCTCATCTGCTGCTTCGCGGGAATGCTGGTGTGCTTGGCGCGGTAGTCGCTGGCAAAGAAAAAGTACGCGGTCAGAGCACGCTTCGGTGCTTTAGGGTCTTTCTCCTTATTCGCCTTTTTCGCCTTCTTGCCGCCGCGCTTGAAGACAGCACCGCCACGAGCAACGTAAGCCGCCATCTCACGATCGTAACGCAGTTTGTCCTCATCTGCGAGCTTCTGATAGCGACTCTTCTCCTCCTCGGAAACTTGCTTCCACAAGTGGCCCATCTTTGAAAGCAGTTCGGTGTTCTTCATATCAGGGTGCTTCGCCTTCAACTTCTCGCGATTCTCGTTCACAAAAATGATGTACGGAGAGAGGGCACCTTTCGGGTAGTCATCTGGTTTTCTCTCCTTCTTCTCGCGCGCACCTTCTTTGTCCTTCTTAGCCTTCTTGGAGCTGCTGGGGCTGCGCTCACGCTTCAAGCGGCGGGCACTGGCGTCCTCTTTCTCTTTCTGAATCTTTGCCAGCTCCCGCTGAATCTCAGGGGTGGTCATGAGCTTTGCTACTAACCGGTCCACCTCCGCAGTGAGGGGCGTAAAGTCCATCTTGTACTTGGCCTCCAGACGCCGACGCAGAGTGTTCTTGCTCAGAGTGCTGAGTCCGACATCGTGCATAATCTCCAGCATCGACTTCTCTAAGTCGGCTGGGATGGAGCCGTTGGACAAAGCAGACATGTCGCCTTCCGGTAATGTTCAGCACAGTTGTTTTGGTGGAGCGCACACGAGAGGATGAGACGGGCTCGCTCAGCGCAGTGGAGGAGCGACGAACACAAGGAACCGTTGTTCTAGCGTGTTGCCGTTCTGGTGTAAAACGACTCTAACCCCACAAAAAAAACGTTAGGGAAACACAGCAATGAAGAAACGAAGCAGCGCCGAAAAATGGTACAGGAGAATGTCCCGAGAGGTAGAAGCGAGAAAACGAGAATGTAGTGGTTTAACCCCTTGCTGCTGCAGTGGTGTCAATAGTGGGTGCTCGTATGTGTGTGTGGGGGAGGGGGGTATGTGTCTATGCCGGGGAAAAGGGGGAAGGAAACGAATAAGTATGTTCATAGTTGTATGTGGGCAAGTGCGCGCGTTCGTGTTCGTAGGTGCAAGCAGCAACACGACATCAGGGCAAATGGCCCGAAGTGGCGAAGGCAGAGAACAGTGGAGGGTGTGTACCCCAGGTATGAGATACCGAGACGGCGGAAAGTCGCTGACGAACCAGTCTTACGCTGCGCAACACCACAGCCAGGTAATAGAAAGGGCGCAGGAAAAATTTAGGACGCATCATCATGGCGAGTATTTTACTTCCCCGCAACTAGAAAAGATGTCCCTTTGCACAAGAAAGGGGAGGGGAGAAAACAACAGCAGTCACTGAGTACACAGGAAATCACAACCCATGCTAACATCGAGAGAGCACCCACTTTTTTTTTCCGCGTGCCGATTCCATCGCACATGAGACAACAGGCATACACGTACAGATCCCCGGCTCGTCTGCCTCTCCTGAGCCACCGCTAAGCCCTCATCGTTCACAATGGGGCGTCTGCCCTCGGTGCGGGGCGTGCGTCCAGCCGGTTCTTTCTGTCCCTTCCCGCTCCTTGTCGGGATACGCGTCGCTCGCCCTGATTCCAGCGGGTTGCACCCGATGTCATACTCGAGGGCAGAAGCGATCGTGTCTGCTTTGCGGACGGCAGAGGGTGGGCTGGGAGTGATGCCGTTCTGGCTGTCTAGTTTGGCGCCAAAATTAGCAGGCCCGCCGTGATGGCGTGGGATCCTTTGGCGGATCCCGCTGGGGCTCCGCACCCCAGCCCCGCCGTCCCGGAGTTCCCCTAGCCGGGGCGGGCGCGGGGGCGGCGATCGTCCAGAAGCAAATGGCCCAGCGGGGAAGGTGCAAGCCCCCATTGAATTTCCCAAGCGCCGCGATGCCAACGCCCCGGTGTGCCGGCACAAACGCGCCGGCGTTGTCCGCAAACGCTGCGTCTGCCCGGGTGTGTGGCGGCGCTTGGCTGCTCGGCGTGGGGGCCCGGGGTGTTCGCGCTTGGGCGGCTACGGGGGAGGGCGCGAGACGGCTATGGTCCGACAATATCTTCCAGATGCTGTCGCAGGCGTCGCGGGATAGTTCTTCCGGGTGGCTTGCGCGCGCCGCTCGCCAGCGCCACGGGGCGGTGGGGCAGGGGTCCACCGGTGGGCGCGCGCCGCTTCAAGGGAGCGGGGGGCGTTCCTTTTCCAGGAAGCTGGGGCGCGGCCGGTGGGGGCCCTCTGGTTGTGAATGGCCGGCTGCGCGGTCCTGCCATGCGTCGGGGGTGCGGCCTGGGGGTCTCGCTTCGTGTTCTGTCGGGGCCCGGGGCGGTGCCGCCGTGGGCGGTTGGGGGGGGGGGCTGCCGTGTGCTGGCTCGACTTCTGCTGGCGCACCTTGTCCAATACGCTTGTCAGCCTTGCGCGCACAGGTGGCGTACGCCTTCTCTCTCAGCTGGTGCGTGCTGTGCGCGTGAGCTGTGGATGCGCGCCACGAATCAAGGAACGCTGGGGGCGAGGGCTTTGAAGGGCGGCATCCATCCCCAAGCCCCGCCTATTTGATGGGCGTGTCTGGGGAGGGCGGTGCCCAGATGACGCGCAGACTACCTTTTCAACTGCCTTCAATCGCGCCAGTTTGGGCGTTCAGAGTTGCCTGTGAGCAATTTCGCTAGAAAGGGTTACCCCCGTGGTTGGGGTTAGCAGTAGTTCTGTATGCTGCCCTGCCCTTTCGGGACATTTTGCGATGGTACACGTGTTACTGTGGTGGCGCTGTTGCGAGTGTGATTGCGTGAGCAAGTCACATTCGCTGTCTAGTGGGCTTTCGGGCTGTTGTGGCAGCCTGGGAAAGCGCGGCGCTCTGAAGCTCACGCGTCTTCGCTTCTGTGCTGCTGTGGCAGACACGCTCTTCGCGGATCGATTTCGCAAGAAGGCTGGAGTAAAGTTTTTTAGTTGACTCCCTGGAAGGAGTACAGTTCGGCGCTAGCCATCGCTGGCCTCACCAGCGATACCCCTCTTAATGTCGGGTAGCAAACTGCATCTCACCGTGGGGACAGTGCACGCATTTATAGATGAAGCAGTCGAGCGTCAGGGTGACGTCTCCAGGGCCCCGTCTGCATTGTGCCATGCCGAAGTGTTGTTACCACCTGCGCATGCCAATTATGTGTCATTGAACCAGTCGTGCAGGGCTGGTGTCCCGGCCCGATTGGGCCATCCTCTAGTATCTCACACAGGGCAGCGCAAGGCCGGCCCACACCCGGATCGCGCGAGGGCTGCGAGCGACGTCACCTGGCGCTTCATTGAGAGAACTTCTCGTGCCGTGAGGTCACTCTTAACTGTAGCGGGACGTGAGGTTGGATGCGTCTAGGAGTGTCACCGCAGAAAAGCCAGAGCACCACTGCTTCAACTCTATTCTTGGAAAAGGGGGAAGGGCCTGCACTTGTGCGCATATTCAGTGATGCGAGCACAGAAACGTGCCAGCCACGCTTCTTTCCTCTTGCTGGACCAGGATGCCCAAAAACTGCGAGAGTGAGTGCCCTACAGGCCTGTGGTGATGGAGTGCATTGCGTGTGAAATACTGCCCGGTAACGAAGATGCATCAAGGAGCCAGGTAAATCAACGGTGCCTGCTGTCGTTCAGACCACTGCAATAACGCTGCCTGGAGCGCAGGTTAGGTTCAGAGTCATGCTCAGCACCGCGGCAACGCAGCAAAGGCGGCAGAAAAACAGACAAACAGAGGAACGAGTATTGTTGATGATCGTGGTCATAAGTCTCCGAGGTGTAGCGCCGAATTGGACATGTACGATGACTCAGCAAGTCCACCAGCCGTGCCGAAGGGCAGGCGCCAGAGTGCTTGGACACACCAAAGAGTGGGTGCTGGACCCCGAAGACCACGCACTGAGGTTGCTGGCATCATCAGAGAGTTGAAAGCACTAAGTAGTGCAAAGAAAAAATATATATATGCAACCATGCGAGAGGAATAGCAAGAAGTATTGTGACAATGAGAAATCTGGTGGATTAGTCGGCCTCCCTGCTGCGCTCTCACGCAAGGATGTTACTCGGTCGACTACGGCCGAAACAAGAGTAAGAGCATGGAAACTGAAGCGGGGATTACAGGAGCAGCATCTAATAAAATACAAAACGAGAGAAACTATCAACGGAAATGAATGCACCAATTTCCCTCTGACGTTGTCACCCTTACTTATTGTTCAGAGCAGTTCCTGCCATCCCACACACACGCGGTGCACCGAGCACTCTTACGTGGATGAGGGGCGGGGGGCGGGGGGAGATTGTACACAAGGCATGGTAGGTGGAGCAAGAAGGAAATATAATAATAAAGGACGGGAAAAGAAGCGAGAGGTGTCCAGTTATGCGTGAGGAAGGCGAGTTGCATGAGGACAATCTATCCAGACAATGGTCAAATCAACAATGCCTGTACTGTCTGGCAGAGCCAACGCAAGATCGTTCAATATTACCTTCAGAAGCCACCACTGGTGCAGGGCGGCGTGCCTTAGGCTACGCTCTCTTTGTGATTGCAACGCTAAAAGTATCAACAACTGAATGTGCTCAGTGTCAGCTACTGCGAGCGTAGCCGTGGACTAATGCGGAGTCAAGTGCACCGATCATCTTACGGCCCGGCTCCGACTCACTGCTGTAATCCCGAGGAGGATCCTTCTTTGATGGCTTTACTGCTGAACTGTTCGCGGAAACCTCACAGAGGAAGCCTTTGTAGCCGGTCGTATGCCCCGAGTGTGTATGTTGCACAATGTCTTCTGGCTGCGATGATAACGTGCCGGCTGCCACATCCTGGATTGCAAGCAGTATCGCTGTTGGTGAGAGATTGTTCGATGCTAAGAAGTTATCCCACAGAGCGCACCGGGCGGCTTGTAGTAATAAAGGGGACAAGGGAGGTGTCGGCGGAGCACCAGGCGACTCGATAGGGAGGCATCTCTTAGAAGCTGTGGTGTCTGTCACAGCAGTGGAGGCATCGCCGACCACACCAGCGCCCTTTTCCTCAGTGAACACCAGACCTCTGGAAGGGAGTGACAGCTCTCGCTGTAAGTCGTAGGGCCGCTCACACTTTCGCTGCGTTTCATCAACGCACGGTGGTGTACTCCCACCATGCGATCTGGGCTGCTTGCATTTGAGCTCGACGACAGATACCGGAGATGGTGCCGCTACGTGTGTAGCGACCCTCTGGGGACTATTACTTCGGGGCACCGTTGGCGTGGGGCTGCGGGCGGACTCTACAAAAAAACGAGCCCGCTCGAGAACCTCCCACGAGGCAGCATACCCTGGAAAACGCTGAGACAGCAGTTGCTGGGCACACCAAAACTGCTGAGCGATAAGCTTTGTAGAATAGTCGGCCCCGATAACACCGAGGCACTCGTTGATTGACTCTGGCGCGCTTGTCAGCACTCGAGGAGAAGTGCTGTATGGCAGTGTGTTTGTGCCGCCAAAATCACGCATCGCAGATAAAACAGGCTTCCACGAGGCGAACGGTGGCGGACTCCGGCGTTCTGTCCCGCTTTCAGAGAGCTCACATACCTGAAGCTGTGGCATGCGTGAGGGGTGCCGGAGCTCCTGTATAGCCTGTAGCAGCCGATCCAGCACCACAGATGCCTCGCGAACTGCCTCGGCAGACCCGGTAGAGGCCGTATCCGCACGCCACTGCTGCTGAAGGTGCGTGACGGATTGCACGACGGCGTCGAGAAACATCCATTGTAGCTGCGCAGCGCGTGGATGAGTCAGAACACCACAGACCCCGCCATCCTCCTGGGAGGAAATCACAAGGCTGGCGTCGAGTCGAGATATACACCAAAGCATGCTCTGCTGCAGCCCTAGCGTGAGCTCCGCGTGGTATCGTACAAGATCATGCATGGTCTCACCCTCCGTAGGCGAAGAGCTTCTCGTCAGCTTTGTCGGAAGAAAGTCGACGGGCTGCGCGGAGGACTTCAGAAAGAGGGACGTTTCCGGAACTGTGTAACGACGTCCTCGGCGGCGGATGGTGCTTGTGTCAAGGTACTGCTTTTCCATATCTAGGATTCTGCTCGCCGTCGCTGCTTGAACATCGCGTAATGGCAGCGTTGTTTCGTTGCCTATAGAGTTCTCGATGTCTTGCTGCATAGTTTCCAAAACTTTCTGCTCTAGCACGCGAGTGAGACGGAGAAGATACAGCCCGGCTTCCGTCACGCTGTCACCACGCGGACTGCAGGTGCATGGCGCTGCCGCTCTCAAAGCACTCTGCAGCGAGTGCGTCATGTGCATAAAGTTCATGGACGTTCCGCTACAGCGGTGAGACGACAGGCTGCAAGACAAATGGTCACTGAGATGCGCATCCATCCCTTGATTGTTATGGGGTGAAGGGGAGGCCGCCTGCCACACAAACTGTTCGAGTGCGTGTGCAAAGCGCCCCACTGGATCTTCTACTGAGAAGCCATGGTCTCGCCCATGCTGCAGATGCGAAGTTGAGCCGAGAGAGCCCATTCCGCGAGGTGCGATCCAACCCACAACAAATGCGCAGCACTCACCAATAAAAAGGGGGCGAAAACCCTGACAGACGCGCACAGCTACCGCAGAGCAACCTTTTTCCCCCAAAAGCATGAGTCGAAGACAGTAAAGATAATGTTTCAAGTGAGCCAGTCGGGGTGAGAAGAGAGAGTAAAGGGTGCGCAGATGCCCTCATGTTTGCAGTGAGAGAGAGACATGAAAGAAAGAGAGTCTTCTGATCAAATGGACTGCGTTGCAACTCGAGGGGCAGGAAGGCAAACTCGAAAGCACCGTGAAACGTACTTTGCTCGAAGTGGTGCCTGTAGAAGTGGCATGACTGTCAAATGTGTCGCTCCACAGACCTGCTCTCAGGTACTGGTCAGATTACGCTGTTTCATCGCCTCAAAGGCAACGCGAGTGGTTGGCAATTCCGCAGTGGCAGTAGGCCATATTCTGCGCCATTATAGTCATGCCGGCACACGATGATCACATCATCAGCTCGGGTAGTGTCTGCCCTGCCAAACGAACAGAAACAACGGCACAGACGTTTTTTTGTGACAACGCAGGGCAGTACTGTTCCTCTTGCCATCAAGGAGATGCATGCGCTCTCCAAGATACCACATTACTCTTTCTTCTGTATCGTATTCAGAAGCTTCTTCTCGCGCGCCAAGTCTCGGCGGCGACGTTCAGCGGGTGCGACACAGAATGCCTGCTTATGCGCATAAAAGGCCTGGATTTGGCGGCCGTAGAACATGCGATCGTGCAGGGAGCGGCGAGCTGTCGTGGCCGTACCAACGTCCGAGAACACTACAAACGCCTGGCCGTAAAAGTTCTTCGACTTGCTGTACAGAACCGCCTTCACTGGGCCAAACTGGGTGCAGTACAGATAAAGGGCACGTCGGAGTTCATTGGCAGACGACTTGTCCGGAAGTCCTCTGATGTAGAGCGTCTGCTTTGGTTCATCCATCACTATATACGAGGGAGGTGCGCCAGGGAACTCTGTATGACCTGTATTTGTGTGCACGTGCGCCTACTGTGAGTAATGAAGCACAGGGCGTAAGAAATGCGAGAGAGGCGAGTTCAATAGAAAGCTCGCACAGGGAGGTGCAAGAAGCGGTGGAGATTCTACTTTCAGAAGTATTCCAGAAAAAATTCTTCGCTTCAGGGCAGTCACCAAGGCTACCACGTGAACAGCGTGCTGCACGCATCGAACAGCAGCGGGGCTACAAAGCTCCACCACAGTGTACACATACACAAATGGAGTAGGATACAAGGGAGACATGAAAACAAAGAACCCTTCGCCCCTCTGCAGAAACACATCCCGGTACTCCCAGTCCAGCACGTGGATGCGACGTTGAGACTCCTTTCCATTTTTTCCTTCATGCGCAACTCCCGATATGTTATATGGCCTTGAAGTCAAAAGCAAAATAAGAGGTGATAAGAAACAGAGCCTGATTTCCAGCCTGGTTACTTCAACCAGTCACCAGATGTGGGGTACGGACGAAAGGTGCTCGCAAGGGAACCGTGGATGAGCTCCCTCCTGCGAGGAAGAGGAAGTTGGGCCTCGCCCTTCAGCCTCCATCCGGTTTTCCGCTCCCTCTAACCGCACTCATCAGCATGCTCAATATGCAGTCAAACAAAAGGATTTGGTAGGAGTCAGAAGGAAAGATAATGAAGAGAGGAAGTCAGAGCAAGTGCCGCGTTGAATCGAGCCACGTATGCCACTTTGTTTCTCTCCTCCCTTGCTTTCCCTCCCACTCCCAACGTGCGAGACAGCACGAGACAGTCTTCGCAAGAAGACGCTGCCCATAGGGCAACCTATCAGCTCCGCAGGTCTTTCATCTCCCTTGCCTTTTCTTATCGTTTTCTTCATTGTACCGATTTCTCTCAGTGCAACGTACATCGTCCACAGTGGTCAGTCACGCTGTTTGGTGTTACCCGCATCTACTGGAGTGCTGCGAGACCAGGCGTCCGTTCACGTACGTTTGTACGATGTTGTGCGGCGCCGCGTTATAAACAATTTTCTGGAAGACATCCTCCAGCGTATCGACGCCGTCAAAGACCATCAGGCTGCTGTTCGGAAGCGTGGTGTCGATCACCAGTGCGTCAAACATGTAGCCGGGAGCTATGCGACCAATCTTGAGATCGAGGGAGATGCCACCATTCGTGGTAGCCACGAAGAACGCCTCCACACTGCCCACGCGGGCCCCCCTGTGCTGGCTGCGTTCTGTGGCACTGAGATTCGGATCGGTGCCGCTCTCCAGCGCGCGGCCCGCCGCGAGTGCGTAGCGGCACGCGTCAAACAGCGAGGCGCTCGGACCTCCAGAGATGTCCGTCCCCATGCCCACATGAATGTCCATGTCCAAAGCCTTTTTCAATGGGAAGACGGCATCGGAAAAGTAGAAGTTAGACAGCGGGCAATGTCCCACAGCTGCACCGCGCGCCTTCACCAGCTGCAGGTCCCCCGTGGAAAGGAAGTTGCCGTGCGCCAGGACAGTCCGTCGAGTCAGAAGTCCAAAATCGTCGAGTGCAAGAGCGTCGTGCTTGCCGAACCGCTCAATTACATGGTTGTGCTCCCAATCACTCTCGGAGCAGTGTGTCTGCACGTGGCAGTCGTACCTCTTCGCCAGCTCTCCCAGACCACGTAGTGCCGCATCACTGCAACTTGGAATGAAGCGAGGGATCACGGCCGGGAGTACGAGGCCTTCTGTATTGCCCTTCAGTGAACGCACCTGCTGCACAAAGGCCTCTGACTGCGCCACTGACTCCTTCGGTGACGCGTCTCGGTAGTACTCAGGGCACTGATCAGCAAGGTCCATTGCAACGCGACCCACCACTGCGCGTTGTCCCTTCTCCAAGCAGATACGTGCGAGGAGCAAGCTGGCCTCCAGGTGAATCGACGCAAAGTACGCTACCGTCGTCGTTCCATTCGCCAGAAGCGTGGACACGAGTGAGCTGTATGACTTCTCCGCAAACTCTAGGTCTTTGTAGCGTGCCTCCAACGGGAAGGAGTACTTTTGCAGCCACGTATCCAAGCTCTTATCAAGTGCCTTGCCAAGCTGCGGCCACTGCGGCGCGTGAACGTGGACATCAATGAGTCCAGGAATCAGGTACTGGCCTTTTTGGAGGCGAGTAAGGTGACCAGCTGCCGAAGCCGCCTCGAGCATGCTTGCATAGGTTTCCGCATCGGCTTCCGGATTGATCACCTGTTCAATTGTGCCGTCATGCACCACAACCAGGGCATCCTGGATAATGTTCAGTGTATGGCGGTCCGGTGTCTCAAAGACGGTGCCCAAAAACGCCTTAACAGGCATCCTCACCTGCGCCGAACAAAGAGTTGGGGGTGAATATATGTGTAGATATATGTCTGCGTGTGCGAAAGATGCCCTTTAAAAATAAAAGGCAGTGCTTGACGAGAGCTGAAAAAAGCGTACCATACACGTCCAGGAGACAAGGCGCACAACGCTAGCGGAGAGAAACGAAAAAAAGCCACAGACCAGAGTGAGCAGAACAAAGGAGATCACAGTTGAAAATAGTGACGCATCCAGGCATCTCGTCAGCGAACAAAGAGAGGGGCATACTGGGTCGCCGCGAAAACAGTTGTGGGGCTACTCGACAACATGGCAAATTTTCTGGAAAGACATGCTCAAAAGCCAGCACTCACCCCCTCGATCTATTTCCTGCGTACGGTGTTCCAGGAACGATGGGGGAAGAGAGAACGCACATCTCCTCGTACCTGAGATGTCACCCCTCCTTTAACTCGGCGTCCCTATTTGCGTAAATGTAGGCAAATTCCCTCGAATATACAAAAAATAAAACTGAGAACCTTATATTGTTAGCAGAAAACACTTTAGGCGTTGAGAGCAAATGAAAGCGTACCAAAGGCAAAGCCTGTAGCAAACGGTTTTCTTCGGTGGGTTCATTCTCCGCCAGACAACGTGACCTCGACAGCACTCTACCCGGCATGCCACAGACCCCCAGTGCGTGGTGCAGAGCAGTCGCCGACACGCGCCACAGCGATGCGCCGACTCAGACATCCCAGCACGGCCTCCGCTTCGCAGGTCGCCTCACCTGGCGCACCACCCGCCGGCGCGCCCAGGCCCCCATTCGCCAGCGCGCAGCGAGGCGTGGGAAGGGCATACGCTCCAGTCGCGTCCACACCTTGCCAGTCATATGCATGGTGCAGGTGCGCGCGCGGCTGCAGGCCGCTCCGGCACAGCGCCATCCACGACGCGGCCGCCCACATCAGCAGCCACGCATCGCTCGGCCTACCCCTACGTCACAGCCGCTTGGCCACGCCAGCACCAGAAGCGGTGCGGCGCCGACAGAGGACAGGGGGCGCTTAGCCTACCTACACAGAGTGATGTACTGCACCCTGAGATACCACACACTGAGGTACCCTCCTCATCATCAGGGGGTCGGGACAAAGATAACAAAAGAATGGAAAAGTTGTAGCATAGTGGTTAGGAGAGCAGAAACAAGATGGAGGACGCGCGCACACGCATACAAAGGGGCAGAGAAAAGGCGAACAAGACAGAAACGCGCTTGAGCAAGATAAATGATAAAAAAAAAAAAATCGGAGAGGCTGAAAAGGTGTGAAAAAGAGAACACTGAAAAAGAAAGAGGAAACACGGGATGTTGAGGTTAGTTGTCAGGTTGAAGGACTCATGTCAAGTTAGGCATCTGTGGCTTTTGTTCTTTGTATTTTGGTCTTCTTTTCTGTGATATCGGAAACAAGAGGTAAATGGAAAAAGAGATGCCACTGTTCCTCCATTTTTTTCTACTGCAGGCGTATTCTCTATGACAGTCAAAGACACCTACGCCGTTACGTAGGAACACGGAGGGCCAGAGAGTGAAATGTCGTGAATCGAGAAGCAAGGCATAAATAGAAAAAGATGATGATCACACATGCACATATGCATATGTGAGTACAAAAACAAAATGCGAAGAAACAAAGTACGAAGGTGAGTACCCCACATAAAAACACGGGAGAGAGCAAACGGTGCGTTTCGAACAGCCAGAAAGAAGTGAAAAGAAGCTCACATGGCGTTGCCGAACACGCACCGACCGGCAATCCTCGAGTGTTCTCTACAGTACCTTTCCTGCTCTCTCTCTAGTCCGAAGTGCAGAGCAACTACAAAGAAATGAAGAGTATTGTTGTATTTTTTTTTTCCTTGGAGCAGTCACAAGTGAGTTGAATGATGCCCACAATTGCACACACACACACACGAAAGGTATTCGCGAACCTCTACAGCTGAGAGACTACCGATGGACAAGTACCTAGAATTGTGCCCACTAGCGTACTTAATTGTCGTTCCGATCTCTCTGCGCTACATGGAAGTAGAAGCCACAGAAGGCGATGGTAGAAGGAATTTGAAAGCAACGTGTTAGGCATCAGTTGAAAATCGTCCCGTCGTGGCTGAGCGCATGCAGACGGTCATGCCTAAGCATAACAAGCCAAGATGCTCAGCGTACCCGCTGTAGGCACGGTGAAAAATCAGAGCATGAATACTGCTGGTCCGGTGTTTCTGTAGTGCTAGCATACGTGTCCACCGTGCGCGTATGGCTCTCCTCACTGTTGTTGATGTGTGCTCTCGAGATACCCACGGGTGGCGATCCTGCAGCACATGCTGTGGCAGATCGAGTGTTCTCTTCGTGCGTTCCGGTGCGTGGAGGGAACAGTCTCAGAGCAACCTCAGGCGTGATCTCTCCTACCTTTCGATTGTCCCACTCCCGGCGTGCGTAGCGGCTGTGAAATATGTAGTCGGCCTCACAGTTCTTCGACCCGCCGCCACGCCGAAGGATAGCTGCCTCACCGCCTGGATGCGATCCTAGCACCCCTGTAACATCGTAAACCGAGTTCCCAGAGACAATCCACAGAGATCGTCGTGTGTTGTGCATGCGGATCTCCTCCTCACTGAGAATAGGCCAACGCTTCTTGAACCCACTAAGAACCAACAAATCGTTAAGCATATTCAATGTGAGAAAATTATGTAGGGCCTCGTGTGTGTGTGTGTGTGTATGTGTGCGTCTGTGTAAAAGCACGTTTGACCGGAGTACCGTTCTCAAGCAGAAGAGGAAAGAGAAGCTTTAGATCTCTGTTAGAGCAACGATCCTGCCCTTCACGCTAGAATCATTTGAGTGTGTTATATGCGCTGGTGTGATACAAGAGGAGTGGTGCAACACAAAAAGCTCAGGAAGAGGGGATGAGTAGAGAATAGAGCCCTCAAACTGCAGAAGAGCGGATGAGCTCTTTCTCCACCTCAACTCCTGCAAAAAGCCCCTGGGGCGCGATCGGAATAAGGAGGAAAGGAGAGAAACAGGACTGGGGGCAGAAGCAAACGCCCTTTGTAAGCTTGCCGACGACTTGCTATACGTAGAAAGAGGGAAGTATGTGCGCAATTCGGTTGTGTTTGCGTGCTCCACTGAGTCTCACCCACTCCCTCGGTGTGAGCTGCGGGGACAGCGCTAGAAAGAGGGCTTCTTTGCAAAAACAAAAACTAAGAGAAGAGGCACCTGAATGATCGAACGTTTAGATGTGTGTCGGAGGGAACCAATATTTCTCTTTATTGATCATGCGTAGAAAGCAACACAGAGGCAAGCCAAAGTGCAAAGCCAGAGAAGGGACAGGGTATAAGGCACAGAGGAACGGTAGTAGAACAAATGCATCTCATTCTGACAAAGGAGAATATTGATACCAAGCACCTTTGCACTTCCACTTGAGCGCAACGACGGTGTGTCTTCTTGGGTGTGCGCGAGTAATTAGCCACTACCAGGCGCATTCATTGTCAAGTCTCGTGATCTCATCGAGCTTGATGGGCATTATTCTTGGAAGGGAAAGAGGGCTGCGTGTACTCTTCGTTGGTGGCGCTGATGCTCAAAAGGCGATCACTGAAGTCGAACATACACTTAGGCAAGCTTGTGTGAAAAAAAATAAGAATGGGGAAAATAAGGAGCACCTATTCGAAACGGAAAATGGAGAGAAAAGACTGACGCGTAAAGACCACCATGGAGAAAAGAGAAAACGGATTGGAAGAGGACAATTGAATCAGCGTTGTATGACAAATAAATGGAGATGCAAACAGGAACAAAAAGCCGGAAACAAAACAGCAAGAACGCTGGCACATCCTGCACTGCGTCTGTCTCAAACGGACAGTCAGCCGAAACTAGTGTTTCAAAACATACGTGTTCCGTTGCTCCATTTTTCTCGCGCATCACCGGAAAGGGGAGATGAGCTGCGTGGAATCGAGCAGACCACAACCTAGGTCATCTACCACGTTCAAAGGGCAATTCGAATTTGCCATTTCACTGTGGGGGCCACGAGGGAAAGCTTCCAGGGAACGAGCTCCTGAGATACACCACGCGTTAGTAAAGATCATCCCACGTACACAGCCTATTTCAAGAAGAGCTTTGCGTCATGTTCTTTTTCTCCTTTAATGTGAATACTCGAACAGGACGAAAAGAAGAACCAATGACTTTAGTCACGCCAATCTTTCGCCGAAACCGAGACCAGGGAAGGTAAAGAGCGGGAAAAAAATGAAAACCAGAATACAATCGGGCGGCAAATAAATGAAGAGGTATTGAGAAAGTAAGACATCGGTGGAAAAGCATTATACCCGTGCACACATGCACATGCACATGCATGTTGTTTTTCGAGTGAAGGGAGCGAGGCGTTGAAAGGGAAATATCAATTACATTCATTCTTCCTTCCGCACTAACACATTTAGACAAACTGAAAAAGCATTTTTGGCCTTCTTTGAAAGAAAGGCTATGTGTATATGTCTGCATGTGCGCATGTGTATGCTCGATTACCTTCTCCGTTCTTTGTTTTTCTTCCTCTTGTTTTTTTCTGCTGTTGCCTGTTGTGAGTTGCCAGGAGGACGAGATTCAAAACAGCAATCTACCAGGGAGACGTTTCCTTGGCTGTGACGGTCACTAGGTTCTCGAAGTTGCTTTGAAACGCGCCGGTTAGCGCACCTTCCGCCTCTCCTGGCATTTACACTCTTCTTCATTTGTTCGCATCACTTTTCTTTCCGGCACCAAAGAAGGAGAGGTACAACAAGTTGTATTTTCGAAAGTACAAAAAAAGGAGAAATCAGCCATGTAACTTTAAGACATAAGTTGTAATGTCAACAAGGGTTGTTGACCTTTATGAGAGTGAGAGTGAGAGTGAGAGAAACACACGGAAGGAGCACAGAAAAAAAAAAGAAGTAGGCTTCCTGCACACGTACTCTCTTGATCTGGAGCAAATACAAGAAAACGAAAAACGAAGAGGGCATCTCTAGTAGAAGCTGGTGTCGCTAAAACATAGATTGATGCTCCTTTTGTTAAGATAAGCAGAGTGAAAGGGAGAAAAAAGAAACATCAGCTTACTGAAGGCGGCCGCGCATTATTCACATTCGACGCAACAACGATATCTGTATCACTTGATGACAACAGATTATCCTTGATGTCGTCGTCCCACTGCTCTAAGTCGCTGCCATATGTATGCCTTTCGCAAGGACTGGTTGGGACAACTAACTTTGTCACAGTTGCATGCGAAGTCTGCAGTGGCGACGCAATCTGCGGAAGAGCAGTGGAAGGACTAGAGGTAGCTTTCTCAACATCGTTTGGTGACAACTCTCCGATCTTGTATTTCTCTGCATCGCGGCGTGCGGCCCTTCCGTGAAACATTAAGTCCTCCGCGCAGTCTTTCACGCCGCCACCTCGTTTCAACAACGCACCGTTGCCACCTGGATGCTTCCCGATGAGCGGCGTGATGTCAAGCACAGAGTTGCCAACAATGATCCATAACGACTCGCTTGTGTTATGCCGGGCTACCTCCTCACGCGTAAAAGTGGTCCATCTTCGAGTGATCCCAACAAACTGCAGAAGCTGGGTAAGCATGCTAAGGTCTAGGATCTCAATGGCTTGCTTTCGCAAGAATTCAAAGGGTGTGCACAGCGTGTGGGTCGAAATCCACGAAGAAGCACAGATCACACGCGTCGGCACAACGCCACGTGCGATTACAGCGACTGTTACGGCCAGGGAATATGCCACTATGCTTGACGAAAATGATTACATTCAAAGGGTTTTCTGTGGGTCGAATGTGTGAAGGGGAAACAAGGATAGCGCCAATGCGATTCCACCACGACCTCCAGTTCTCCTTTTGTTCCTGCTACCTTCTTTTTATCACTACACACACAGTCGTTCAAGGGCGAAGAGATAATGACACGAGAAGGGTGAAACGGGCAGTAATCCATCTCTTTTCTCTGCATTGAAGGAGTGGCGCGCTCGCCAAGGGCAACGCCTTGTACTTCAGCTCATTGCAGTGCATGGTTGAGGACATAGGACGAGAGTGGCGTAGTTGTATTCCATACACCAGATATTGCGTTGTTTCTTCCATCAAGCACAGAGAGTACTCCACCGTGTGTGCGCTTCACGGATCGGCACACAAACGAAAAGGGGCGAAACAATATTATCCCACACATGACTCAGTAGCAGAAAAAAGACTTTGTAGTGATCTCATGCGGCTAGGTGATGTTCATGTCATTTGAAAACATCCTCTATGGCTGCGCATGTGCATACGTAGGAGCGGACTAAATTACGCAATTGGAGAGAGAACCAACAGGAGGGATTTCCTGAAGTTGCCGTTGCCATCGCAGTCGAAACCAATTCAGAGGTTCTTTTCATTTTGCTCAACACCACTCCTCTGCCGTACGTGACCTCGACAGCACTCTACCCGGCATGCCACAGACCCCCAGTGCGTGGTGCAGAGCAGTCGCCGACACGCGCCACAGCGATGCGCCGACTCAGACATCCCAGCACGGCCTCCGCTTCGCAGGTCGCCTCACCTGGCGCACCACCCGCCGGCGCGCCCAGGCCCCCATTCGCCAGCGCGCAGCGAGGCGCGGGAAGGGCATACGCTCCAGCCGCGTCCACACCTTGCCAGTCATATGCATGGTGCAGGTGCGCGCGCGGCTGCAGGCCGCTCCGGCACAGCGCCATCCACGACGCGGCCGCCCACATCAGCAGCCACGCATCGCTCGGCCTACCCCTACGTCACAGCCGCTTGGCCGCGCCAGCACCAGAAGCGGTGCGGCGCCGACAGAGGACAGGGGGCGCTTAGCCTGCCCACACAGAGTGATGTACTTCACCCTGAGATACCACACACTGAGGTACCCTCCTCATCAGGGAACCACTGATAGAAAAATATGCTATGAATGGTCAATGCAACGGCAATGGCGGTGAAGGTGAGAATACCACCGTAAATTATATATTTCATGGGAGGTACATCTCAGCACTGTTTCATAGCCGGGCACTGCATAACTAACAGAAGAGCAAGGGATGTTGCAATATTCATGAAGTCGAAGATCGCAGACACAGAGAACGGCACAACGGCTTAGATCGCCGTCATTGCAACAGAGAGACATAGAAATATGTTCTATATTGAGGAAGATAAGCGATAAGCTGCACCATCGATCCCAAAATGAACTGGAGCATCTTGGACGATGGTAAACCTGGGGGACGAATGGAGGATACGCACCTTAGATGATGGGTAGCGCGACTAACAGCAGCTCGATGAGGAATGAAATCATGAGCGTGAAAATAACCCTCTGGGGAACGAGTGCAAGCTGGCGCCTGACAGACAACGCGCAAGAGACACTGGAAGGGGTGAAAGTGAGCGTGACACGCTCCCAGGTCAGCTGCTCATCTGTGAATAGCAGTCTAAAACATAGAAGGGAGGGAGGCACGAGACTTGAGCGAGACTGGTAGCAAGAAACTCACTACTGAGTGGAGAAAAAAATCTGGTGTCATCCCTACTTTCAGTGACTCTAGCAGTGGTCATGAGGCACCGCACCGACGCATTCAGAAGGATGGCTCAGTAATCCCCAGCAGCTTCACCACAAAGAGCCATCATAGAGAACGTTTGGTGTTGAACAACGCTGCCAGAACAGGACCATACATGTGCTCCCCACTCACTTGCACATGCAATGCGGCAAGGTCCTCTCTACAGCCACCACCTCAAGGCTGAAGAACATGTACTTCCCATACTTTTTTTTGTTCAGGTTGTTGCTAATTTTTTCTGTGAAACTCATCAAAGCGTTCACAGCTAGCTGCTAATTGTGCGAAAGAGCGGAAACAAGGTTTTCCTTCCTGGGGGCAGAGGTCCCCACACCAGCCCCTCACTGAGGGCTGGCAAAGCACGCGAAGAAAAAGGAAAGTGCCTTCATGATGTCAACCAAGTCACAGAGAGTCTGCTATAGTGACATACGCTTTCCTTTCTCTAGAGAAAAAAGCATACTGCTGATAAGAAAGCGTATGTCAGTATCGCTTTCTTTGCACGTGGTATGCCCTTTCTTTCAGCGCGTCCATTCTCCGCCAGACAACGTGACCTCGACAGCACTCTACCCGGCATGCCACAGACCCCCAGTGCGTGGTGCAGAGCAGTCGCCGACACGCGCCACAGCGATGCGCCGACTCAGACATCCCAGCACGGCCTCCGCTTCGCAGGTCGCCTCACCTGGCGCACCACCCGCCGGCGCGCCCAGGCCCCCATTCGCCAGCGCGCAGCGAGGCGTGGGAAGGGCATACGCTCCAGCCGCGTCCACACCTTGCCAGTCATATGCATGGTGCAGGTGCGCGCGCGGCTGCAGGCCGCTCCGGCACAGCGCCATCCACGACGCGGCCGCCCACATCAGCAGCCACGCATCGCTCGGCCTACCCCTACGTCACAGCCGCTTGGCCGCGCCAGCACCAGAAGCGGTGCGGCGCCGACAGAGGACAGGAGGCGCTTAGCCTGCCCACACAGAGTAGTGATGTACTGGACCCTGAGACATGAAACTTAGCTGTCCCCCCCCCCTGTCTTTAGGAACGTGGTATTCCTACGTGAAAATAGACAAAAAAGACCACATGAACGGAACGCCAAACACACCCAAGACAAGAAATATGTTCATTTGGCGTTTTGTTAGGGAAACCAAAACACGCGAACGGTACTAAATCGTGCGTGCAGTAGCACGGGCTCGGCACTCGCAATCACAGGCCTTCGCTTACTTCTTCTCATATGGAGTACGCTCCGTGAGGCTGTGCTTGAGGCGGTTCAGCTCCTTCAGGTCCTTGTCGGCGTTGGTGATTAGCCCAAGACCCTTGTAGGCACGGCTGCGAGCTAAGAATGCGCGCCACATGTAAATGTACTCGTTCGCATCGATCACTGGAGTGACAACGTCCACAGCCTCCTGCAAACAGTTCATCTCTGTTAGTGCGACACACTTCTGAACCTGTGTGCGGTAGAGCAGCTGTTTCGCTAGAGCCTTAGCGATCTCCTTCCCCCGTTTTGCATAATCCGTCGCACCAGCCGTGTCCGACGAGACAACTGCCAGGTGCACAGATTCAACGGCGTCGGCGACCGCCTGATCTGACGAGCTGATCGGCGTACTTGGGCCGGGCCCAAACGTCTCGCGGATGGATGCAATAATACTCTTATCCTTCGGTGCTGACTTCAACAACGCATGCAGCTTCTCCTCAGAGTCATAGAAAGCCTTGTTGGTCATGGAAACACGAATCCGGTCTATGGCCTCCGGCTTGAGACCCACACTGTGAGGTGTCAATGCTTCCTGAATCAGCTGCTGCGCAGATCGTGCAGCCTCGGACGTCCATTTATCGTAATGGTCTGGGGTTGTGGGGAAAAAATCGTGGAAGTGGTGGCCCACATTGGCTTCCTGCAGTGTGACCACCAGCTCTAGGGCCTCCTCATCCGTCACCTGCCCATCAAAGGCCTTTTTTGCCTGTTGAAGAGCTTTCACAGCAGCAGGATCAGCCATCACGTTCGCCATCCCCTCAGCCACCGAGGCGCTGACACCCTCTGGCTTCACTCCAGGGCGAGCACGTCGCACCTGAAAGCCAATCAAAGAGAACTCGTTCGTGTTATCCGCGGTAGCTACCAACTCCGACACATGGATGGGAGCTTTGATATACTCCTGAATTTTCTTCTCGATTGAGCTAAAGCTCTTGTAAGCCTCCTCGCTCGCGCCGGTGTAAAGGGTGTACTCCGCTGCAGCCAGCTCCACAAGCCAGCACCCAGGAGAGCTTGTGACCAGCTCTTTGTAATCCTTCTGCAACTTGGAGCGTAGGTCCGACACCTCCGACTCTGTAGCACCGCCTGAAACCCCTAGTGACGCCTCCTTCATGTCCAGCAGTTCATTGTGAGAGCGCAGGCGGATGCCAATCGCAAAACGCCTCAGTGCCTCGTCTTGGACCTTCGGCAGGACAGCGTCGATTTCTGCAACGGCATCCGTAGGATTCCGTGACAGTAAGTAAAGGTGCGCGCGTGCCACTACTGCAGTTGTCCCTGCCAGACCCTCACCCTTTGTCTTTTCCGCAACGCTGTTGATGGCGCTCGCATTCACCTTACGATTTGTTGTTACACCAATCATCCGACGGATCACATTCTGTGTTGCGACGGATTCCGCAAGTACTGGTTTCAAAGTAGCGAGTGGCGCTCGCAGGTACTTTACGGCAGAGAGCATTTCGACTTCTATTTTCAAAGTAGGTGAATGGCTTTAAATGAGTAAGGATTTGTATTTCCTACTTGCCCGCTGCATGCGACTCAACAATTTAATCTTTAGAGCACATACGAAGTATGTAATGTGAGGGAGAAAGTAAACAGAGGATAAAGGACTTGAGTTGCAAGGTGTTTGAAGCTGTAGCTACCGGGTAGAAGGGTGAAAAAGCAGATACTGTATTTCTGTTTACAACGCGCAAGCAATCCTATGAGTAATCGGAGCGAGCAGTCCTCCCTTTGCCTTGCAGTAAATAGCAGGACATGAATTTCCCTTCAAGGAGAGAAATTTCACTCATGCACGTAAGCCATCCGTCAAACACAAAACCGGTTCCGTTCGTTTGTTGTTTTTGGTTGCCGCTGGCTTCTGTTGAAGCCGTTGTATACAAACAAAAATAACACATGTATATGAAAAAAAAAAAAATATGTTTCTATCGTATTCTTCTTTTTGGGCATTCACTAATACTTTTTTTTCTCCCCGGAACTTGTCGCAGACGCACCGATTAGCGTCTGGAAGAAAAAAAGCGAAAGTAGAAAAAGGTACGCCATCTACTGTTCACGCGGGCTTAAGGTTCTTCACCGCCCACTCCAGACCTTCATGCAGGCCCTCACCGGTTTTCGCGCTGCACTTCTGGATAGACCACGTGCGATCGCGCAAGCTGTGCAAATTGAGTGCTGTGCTTACATTTTCCGGGGACAGTGCAGTGGCGAGGTCGCACTTGTTGGAGAAAATAAGTACAGGGGCCTCACGGAGCTTTTCTTCCTGCAGAAGGGTGTCAAGCTCCGCGGAAGTCTCCTCGAGGCGGCGCCGGTCGGCAGCATCGACAACGTAAATCAGGCAATCCACTTCATCGTAGTAGTTTGGCCAGTACGTGCGGATCGCCTTCTGGCCACCAATATCCCACATGTTCAACTTAAAGCCCTCACAGTTGATGGATTTGATGTTGAATCCCTGAGTCGCCTGGGTGGTGGTAGGGTCCTCGTCGGACAGCTTGCGGAGAATGGAAGTTTTGCCAGCATTATCGAGGCCCAGAATCAGCATGCGTGGCTCTGTTTCGCTCTTTTTGAGCTTTCGAAGGAGTGTGAGAAGGCCCATTTGGTAAACTGCTGTAAAAAAAAAGTATGGTGGAATCTTGAGTTTTGGTCGAACGCATTTAAAAAGGGAAGATGACAAAAAAAAAGGACAAGGAGAGAGCAATAGTGAGTTTCTGTTCCTTAAATGCACTATCATGATCACTAGCAAATGTCAAACGCATAGTATAAGTTTTCAGTGGAACGGCTGGCCTCTCCCAGTAGTTAACGTAGCACTGAAGAACCCCCAAGGCACTTCTAAATTACTCACACATGCATCGCTGTCAATAGCTTGAACCATAAATTGATTTCAAAATCGGAGCGCACGGATAAAAGCTGACTTTTTTTTTTGTAATGAAGAAAATGTTCAAAAAAGAATTCTCTCGCCAATCTGAAGAAATCAGAAGTATCTATGTATATGCGTTTCTTTCTTCTAATGGTGATGCCGTTTGTTCAAAGAAGTTTCCAAGTTCCGCTTCACCCATCACCAGAACGACTCTTTTTCACCATGCGCTCCTCTCTGCTCTCCAAGAACGTAGGATCTACGTCGAGCCGTCTCTTGTAGCGCTTCTCACTAAAGTTATATGTGTCTTTGTACCAGCTTTTTGAAAAGGTAACATAGTAGCAAGGGCGAGGATCCGATTTTGCATTGCGTAGTCCACGATGCACAACTCGATAGTCGAATAGCAATGCATCCCCAAGAGCAACAGGTGGAGAAACTGATTTGCTTCGTTCTCGATCGCCAGAAATGTGAGACCCAGGAAAAAATTCAGTGCCGTTGCGGCTATCGACACTGATCAAGGGTACAAATACGTTAATGGCGTAGGGGAAGAGGTTCACAACATCGCTAAGCGCAGGACCATCTGTGTGCGCGTTTTGTGTTTCACTGCCCATCAGCGATAGAAAACAACCGGATGACATCACCTTCTTCTCAATCTGTAGTTGTGTATTGCAAAGGAGTGCATCCAGCGTTTGCTGAACCGTTTGTGCGTTGGAGACCAGGGGAACCACCTTAGAGGTGATCAAGTCTGCAATAATTTCAAACCTCCCCGGGCATCGCTGGCGAAAGTTAGAGTAACCACTCTCAAGTGATAGAGCAGTGCCTCTCATCTCTGCCTGGCATTCGTGTGTCTTGAGTAACGCCTTAAAGTACCGGAGAAGATCAGCATTCCATCTGGAGAGTTCTTGGGTTATTTGTACCAGCTCTGTCTTTGTCTCAGCAAGTGGAACTACACAAAAACCGTTTTTAATGAAGTATTTTGCGTACTTGTTCATGCAAATGCTGTACTTCTTTGATTTCATATCTATCGTCCCTGAAAGACAGCAAACACAATTATTACTTGTTGACGCTTTTTCTTCGATGACAACGCCCGTATCGGCCATAAAACACGTTCTGTGGTACCATCTGTTACACCTCACGCACTGCACAGATTTTTTGAGAGCACCTTCTCGCAGTGTCTTACCACAACGAGAGCATGTGTGCTCTAAAAGGGATGTTTTCATCTTTCCTTAGTATCCGGGAAAGAGAAAAGGTAGGAAGATTAAAATTATTTTTAAAAAAAGTATTATGAATGAGACCATGGAGACAAAGCATATCACATAACCCTTGTCAAAGTGTACAGTCTTTGTTGCGTTCGAAAATGCTTTCTTTTCGAAAGAGGAAATGTAGTGCTTTATTTTTTGTTTGCATGGGAAATTGGCAATAGGAAAAAATGCTCATCTGTTCTCTGACTGAAAGTGAAGCCAACTTGCACGAAGTATCACGAGATACAGGAGACAACATAAGAAGGAGAAAGATTGTCGCCTTCTTGTGCTCCCTTGTGGTCTATCTTTTTTGAACATGTCTGCACGGCGTCACCTCCGGCAGAAAACCTCAGTACAAATCACTGAAAAGGGCCCACCAAGAGCATTCATATCCCTTCTGAGGGTCAGCTTGTTAACCCCATATGCAGTGTGGTGCCATTTAAGTCCCTAAAGATCGACAGATTTTGCGCGCAAGTGCAGTTCTCGTACTATGGTATGAACTTCATTGCAAGAAGCACCAGATGCGCACTGTAACTTCAGAACATCATACGCTATCACTTCCCAGACCCTGAAAATAAGCACTCACTATGTGTCTTCAATTTTTTTTTAGGAGCACAGCGAACGCGTCACACAGTGCATGCATAAAGCTGTTATTAATAAATACTAAAACCTCAGCTTTTGTGTGAAATCTGTCCGTGAAATTGTACGGGTGCACAAATCGAGCGTTGCCCGCAAGGACGTCAATCCCAGGAGGGTGCTTCTGCTTGACAACGAATGCAGTAGGACCAACAGTTGATGTATTAGAGATATTCAGCTCAAGGTACTGTGGTCTACTTCCATGGAATGCTGCCTTGCTATCCCCCTCAGCTTCATTTTCTTTTGCATTGCCTTAGCAACTCATAATCGCCGCATAATTTTATTAAAGCTTCTAGGCAATAAAAATCCACGTAACTCCGTTTCAACCGCTAACCAGATCTGTGGACATAATTAAAGGAAAAGCAAATTAAAACTGAAAGATTTGGACAGCATATGAAATCGATTACTCTGCACTGCCAATCAGCGACATTTTCAAGCATTAACAGGCACGCCTTTCCCACAGCAGACTGTGCTGGGTCATCAAGACATGGTGGAATGACAGAGAGGGAAGTAGTAAATTGCATCATACTTACCACAACGTTAAGTCGCTCGTATCCAACCACACGTCAAAAACGTCCTGGCAATCTACGCAGTTTTCCCTTTCCTTCCCCCACCACTGGAAAACATTCCCTGGCCCTAGGAGGGCCATCATACCTCTACATCGTGCAGTACCATCCGTCTACTCAGTTCAGGTATCCACCTCAGACTCTTACTGATGTTTGTCATTTTATAGCACTCGCTTTATTCTCCAAGATAATCCACCAGCAACAAGATCGACAACGCTGCTTGTTCCTCAACAAAAACCTAATCACAATCACCTACGCATTCAGCACACAACCTCCCCCCTTCCAACCTCAGCCTCACTTAACGACACTTTTATTCTCATTCCTGAACATGGCCCAGTTCTCCCTTTGAGAAAAACCCAATACTACCCCACATCAAAGCACCCCGGCATTCTTGTGGCCGCCCCCTCCCCCCACCACACACAAGCACACCATAACACAAACCGCGGCCACCACCACCCACCCGCCTCAGACGACAGAACAATGACACCAAAAAAAAACTCCGCAATTATAGCATCTCATATTTTCCCAAGACTGAATATCAAAACTACCACAACAACCTGTCCGACAAGCCTTCCCCAAACCCCATCATACACAACGTTTTCAAAACCACACCCCATCACAACGCACAAAAACACATACACTCCACCAACCAAACATCACAATCACACATCCCAAACTGGCGCGATTGAAGGCAGTTGAAAAGGTAGTCTGCGCGTCATCTGGGCACCGCCCTCCCCAGACACGCCCATCAAATAGGCGGGGCTTGGGGATGGATGCCGCCCTTCAAAGCCCTCGCCCCCAGCGTTCCTTGATTCGTGGCGCGCATCCACAGCTCACGCGCACAGCACGCACCAGCTGAGAGAGAAGGCGTACGCCACCTGTGCGCGCAAGGCTGACAAGCGTATTGGACAAGGTGCGCCAGCAGAAGTCGAGCCAGCACACGGCAGCCCCCCCCCCCAACCGCCCACGGCGGCACCGCCCCGGGCCCCGACAGAACACGAAGCGAGACCCCCAGGCCGCACCCCCGACGCATGGCAGGACCGCGCAGCCGGCCATTCACAACCAGAGGGCCCCCACCGGCCGCGCCCCAGCTTCCTGGAAAAGGAACGCCCCCCGCTCCCTTGAAGCGGCGCGCGCCCACCGGTGGACCCCTGCCCCACCGCCCCGTGGCGCTGGCGAGCGGCGCGCGCAAGCCACCCGGAAGAACTATCCCGCGACGCCTGCGACAGCATCTGGAAGATATTGTCGGACCATAGCCGTCTCGCGCCCTCCCCCGTAGCCGCCCAAGCGCGAACACCCCGGGCCCCCACGCCGAGCAGCCAAGCGCCGCCACACACCCGGGCAGACGCAGCGTTTGCGGACAACGCCGGCGCGTTTGTGCCGGCACACCGGGGCGTTGGCATCGCGGCGCTTGGGAAATTCAATGGGGGCTTGCACCTTCCCCGCTGGGCCATTTGCTTCTGGACGATCGCCGCCCCCGCGCCCGCCCCGGCTAGGGGAACTCCGGGACGGCGGGGCTGGGGTGCGGAGCCCCAGCGGGATCCGCCAAAGGATCCCACGCCATCACGGCGGGCCTGCTAATTTTGGCGCCAAACCAGACAGCGAGAGAAATCAAAACTGTGCTTTTGTGATCAAAGAAATTCCCACACGATTTCTATCAGAAAAACAGATATATCACTTGGTCGTAAGAGGTAAGTTTGTTTGGCGCTGGAGGGCTTTGGTTCGAGTGCGGAATGGGAGCCCAAGCACTGAGGGAGAGGACGCCCGAACAACCGCGGAACCCACGCCCTCACAAGGAAATTCGTCGGTGTATTTTTTGACACGTGATTTTTTACAAAATAGTTTGCGTAGCTGAGGATCTTCAGAAGCCAGAAAACTGAACTGAGATCAAAGCTTTCCGATGTAGGTGGGTTCTGCTAAGAAAAAAGGGCTTTTCCAGGCATTATTTCGGTTCCGTGCACGCATGGTGCTCTTTTCGGTTAAAGCTGCCAACTGTGCCGCTGCGCCCCCCAAGAAAAATTAGCAGAAAATGTAGGAGATATCCAAACAAACCCGCAAGTATCTTCTACGATCTTTGGCCAAGCACCTCGCCATCCAGGATGCGATGGGGACATTATGCTTATGGGGGGCCGGATGCAACAGTCACGGCGGCGGGGGTATCCAGGCCTGTGGCTCTAACTAGTCGGATGCAGAATTTCTTTATGACTAGCTTCGAAAGCGTCGCCGCCCGCACCGCAACAGGGGGAAAGCAGCTGAATGCACCAGTTGCGAGAGGACTGCTACTATAGCGTCTCCGATGAAAAAATGGACAATGAGCCAACAGAAAGCCCACGTTTTGTCAGTCACACCACTATGTCTAAGCAGATGATGCCGCACAGGAAGCGATCAAGCGGATGATTGACCCAGTTGATCTAGGTCTTCAACTGGTAACCCCAGATGTGCAACTGAACGAAGCCGTTCCCGACATTTCCCCAGCCGTCGCGCCATTTTAAAAGTGAACCTTGGTCTTTGCGAACTTCAGAGGCAAACGCTTGCACAAACACTGAAAAAGGAACACCACCAGCACACAATGAGGAAATCGACTGAAAGAAGCAGCGGTGATATTTCTGCGAAAGACAATAATGGCGCCGATAAGTTTTCCTCGGGGCGCCCGCGTTGGGACGCATGGGTCGTGGGCGTTGCGGTTCGTTTCGCCAGGAAGGGGGCTGTTCGGATCAATTGGGTTTCCGGTAATACAACGGCATTCCCCGGGGCCAGTCTCGATGGCGCGCGTGTGCCAGGCCAAGAAAAACAAACGGGGGCGCCAGGCACGCAGGATCGGGGCTGAGCAATATTACAAAATGCGCGGGGTTCCGTGGGGTGGCGGGGTTTCTGCGAGCGTTTCGTTTACACTACGCCATCCCTTCTTTATTGCCTTTGCCTGGCCTACGCACCGCCGGGCGCCGCCCTGTCTTTTCACCAGGGCCCTGCCTCAGCAGGGCGGCCGCCGCCCACCACACCCAGCGCGCTGCACGAGCAGAGGAATTCGCAAAGAACAAACAAACCACTGACTGAGAGCCCAGTTGCTACTCAGAGAAGACCCCTGTCAGAGAAAATTTGGGTTTCACCTGGTTCTAAAGATCCTGTTTGCGTTTATGGGATTTGGGGGGGGGGGGGCTGCTTGCATCGCCGCCCGTTTCAACTGCTTTCACAAGTTCATGCGGCACTAAGGCGGTATGCAAATTTTTAGAGATACTGTGTATCAATTCGTGGTTTGTAAATTTTCTTAAAGGCCAATCAGTTCAAAAAGACGCGCACCAGTGACATACCAAAAATAGGGTCTTCAAGCAGACGCGCCAACTACTCGGAAATTCACGTAATGAGATCGATGTAAATCATACAAATTGACAACCAATAAATCTTTAGTGTTCCTATGATTTTTGTGAAAGGATGACTTTTCCTAGACACACGGCTTAGAGAACGCTTCCCCTTATATTCTACACGCAGAAATAAGAAATATATTTATTGCTTTTATGAACAACCTGGATTCGCGTTTGTGGATCCAGCAAGTCGCATAGTGTGGGCAGGCTAAGCGCCCCCTGTCCTCTGTCGGCGCCGCACCGCTTCTGGTGCTGGCGCGGCCAAGCGGCTGTGACGTAGGGGTAGGCTGAGCGATGCGTGGCTGCTGATGTGGGCGGCCGCGTCGTGGATGGCGCTGTGCCGGAGCGGCCTGCAGCCGCGCGCGCGCCTGCACCATGCATATGGCTGGCAAGGTGTGGACGCGGCTGGAGCGTATGCCCTTCCCGCGCCTCGCTGCGCGCTGGCGAATGGGGGCCTGGGCGCACCGGCGGGTGGTGCGCCAGGTGAGGCGACCTGCGAAGCGGAGGCCGTGCTGGGATGTCTGAGTCGGCGCATCGCTGTGGCGCGTGTCGGCGACTGCTCTGCACCACGCACTGGGGGTCTGTGGCGTGGTGTTTTCGTTGTTATTTGTGTTGCCATAAATAGGCGTGATTGGGTCTGTTTTGGTTGGTGGAAAGGTGCTGAAAGGGATCCCTGTTTGTGTGGGTGGGGGGGGGATGGTGACGGAGTTAAGGTTTTCGCCTTGTGTATGTATGTGAAGGGATTGCTCTTGTGCGGTGTTTGGAGATAATTTTCAAGATTGTTGACCTGTTGTGCTACGCTTTATTGTTATGTTGTGGGGGGGATTTTTGTTTTAGTGCAAGTTTTGTGTTGAGGTTTGTGTATGTAGGGGATTTGGAGTGGAACTGCTCATGTGGGTGTTTGGACTGTGCGCCGAATGTGTTTTTGTTTATGGTGGAGATGCTGGGAGGGGTACTTTTTATATTCATGCCGGTGTGTTTTGTGGGCGTTGTTGTATTCCAGGGCACGAGTGGTTGTCTAAAGATTTTAGAGAGCGGGATGCAGAATTATCTTTGAAGGTGGCATTTTCCGGTGGGTGATTGATAACGAACAGGGAGCGATAGGAAAGAGGCAGTTATCTTTTGAGGCCTGGAAAAATGGGAGCGAAAAGTCAGTGTAGGTGTAGCAGGGTGAACGGAAGATCCCCGTCTGAGTGATGCGGTGGTAGAGAGGATTTTTCGTAAAGGGAGGCAGGCTCTATCATATGCGCTATCGTTGGGTGGATTTGCTTGTCGTATAGCGTGCGGTGGGGGTTTTGTGGGAGTGAGGCTTGGTGGAGTCGAGACGCCACTTTAAAGCAGGGTGCCTACCGGAGTATGTGGCATTTAGTTTCAATTATTGTGAAGCACTTTATATGGTATTGAGCCGTAGAATGCTCTCCCCAATAGAAAAATATGTAGAGAAACAAGCAATTCTGACAGTTTCTGAAAGCAGCACTATGGAGGCGTACAGCGACGATTCGTTGTGCATGGCATTCTGATAGTATTTCCTCTCACCTTTCATGTAACTTCTCGTCTCTTTCTGAATCATATCATTTTTTTTCTTCGGACTACTTTTCTATCCTTTCAGCTGAGGCGGCGATGAGTAGCTGAGAATTCTAGTCCAGTGTATTCCAACAGTAGATTCTACAAACGAAAAATGGCGACTCTCATGGGCTGCGGGTTCGGGACCGTGGGAGAGATGCTGAAAAGGATAGTTCTAGGTCAAGCTCTTGCATTCCTCATTTCCCTCACTGGAGTCTCTACCACGAAGCTTGTTAACAGCAACGCAAGCTATCCTGTGCTTCAGTCCGTCACAGCGTATGCATTCATTTTTGCGTTCTATCTTCCGACCTTTCTCGTTATACTATACAAGTACCGCGCTGAAAGGTTTTCAAACTTTAGGTTTTTCAATCGCTGGTGGAAGTATGCTATCTTGGCTGTGATTGACCTCGAGGCCAACTACGTCGTGGTACTTGCCTATCAGTACACGAACATGATTTCTGTTCAGCTGCTCAGCTGCTTTACCGTACCATGCGTTATGGTCCTGAGTTTTTTCGTGTTGCGCATGAAATTTGCTGTTACCCACGTTGTTGGCGGGGTGATCGCGATTGGTGGCCTTGTGTTTCTCATTGCACTTGATGCTGATGGACTTTCTCGCAGTGAACGCGGGAGTCAGGAGGTTCTAGGGGATCTCTTGTGCTTGATTTCAAGCTCGTTGTATGCGATAAGCAATGTGTTGACAGAGTGGTTTGTGAAGCCGTCAAAACCAGCCTTAAACTGCTGTGGTGGCGACAGAAATGGTGAAGCAGAGGATGAAAACACACCGGCATTACCCTCCACCGACATTCAGCAGCCCTCCAGTACGTTTGCGGATGAAGAAGAGATATTCGCTGCAGAAGATCACCCCCAAGTCCCAGTTTTTATTCCAGTTGTGGAGAACCTAGCGATGATGTCATCATTCGCCTTGTTATTCTCAACGATACAATTTTTTGCAGCGGAGTGGAAAACGTTCAAGCCCAATCGAAGCTCCTGGACAGGACAAGATTGGCTGTTTCAGATGGTGTTTGGTGCCACAATGTTGCTGGTTTACACCGCCATGCCGACAATGTTTATCGTTTCTAGTGCGGCGTTCGCAAATATATCCTTGCTAACTACGAACATCTACGCCATCATCTGGAATGCCACCATTTTCAAGATATATCCCACTAAACTATTTTTCGTTTCGTATGTCATTATTGCTGTGGGCATCTTGTTATACAGTCTGACGGACATGATAAGAATCCCGTTCTGCACTCGCTGGAATTATCCTTGTGGTGATCCGTTCAATAAAAATGACAACGAGACGGAAACATACGCGGAAGAGCAGGCTCACGAAGCAGCCAAAGGGGATCCCGAGCGTGAAGCAGGGATCCCCTCAAACGAGTCTCCTAGTGCAAAGCAGAGTGACGCCACAGCAAAGGCGACATGTGGTGTCGCTGGCCAATTACATAAGCTGCAACGCGAGTAATGAATCTCTTTTTTTGATACTGAGTAATCTTAACAGCAGAGTTCACAGTGAAGTATCAGAGTAGGAAATTTGATGAATAAAAAGCCGAGAGAAATCATTGGCATATTGTGCGACAGCTACCGAATGTGTGCCGGGTGGATAAGCACATATTTCGCTTGCATCTCAAAAGGAGGATGCACCAGTGGGAACATGTGTGACGAGAGGAGGTCAGAACACTTAGAACCCAGCATTTGAATGGATTTTTTTTTTTACGATCTCTATAACTCTCAATTAAGATCTTCCTTTTTTTTCCCATTGGGATCTGCTTCCAGACTTTTTTTATTATCTTTTTGTATTGTCAGTCTTGAGTTTGCGATGCCCACAGTTGACAAGCCTATTTTTTTCGTTCTTGGGTCTACTGGAAGTGGCAAGTCGAAAGTGGCAGTTCACCTTGCTCACGAATTGAAGCGAGCTTACGGTTACAAGTATGTTGTCATTATCAACTGTGATGTTTATCAATGTTATACTGATCTTCCAATTTTGACTAACAAACCATCGACGACGGATCTTGGCGGAGTACCCCACGTTTCCTTAGGCTTCCTCAGAAGCGACGGCTCTGTTATCTATGACAACGACTGCGGCTCAGTGGAACAACGCGAGTTCTGCCACGAGGCGCAGATACAGTTGTTAGACAGTGTTTCTTTCAACGTTCACTCGTACGAACGCATAGTGACGTCTTTCATAACCGGTTTCTTTCGACAACACACGGATGCAGCTGTAATCGTTTGTGGGGGAACCTGCTACTATGCTCAAGCATTACTTTTCACTGACTCGCTAGTATACGATCGTAAGCAGCGCATACTATCTTCTTGCCCTGATTCAGATGCGGAGGAGGGCTTGTGGGAACGTCTGAATGTTGTTGATGCGGAGGTAGCGCTACGATACCATCCCAATGATCGCCGTCGAATCAGGCGGCTACTTGAGATGTATGATTCCACGGGACAAACACCATCAGCCATCTTTGACGCCCAGGCATCAAGGCTGCGTTTTGATAGCAATGCACTCTTTATTGTGTGGGTCCGAATGGAGCGTGAGGTTTTGGATAGCTTTCTGAACAGGCGCGTTGATGTGATGCTGCAGCGCGGGATGTTGGATGAGGTAAAAGCATTTTGGCTAAAAAACGATGGGAAACTTCCGTGTAATAGTCTTTCCGAGGCGATCGGGTGCAAAGAGTTTTCTCAGTTCTTTAGTAGCGTTAACCCCTCCCTGATCACGAACAGCGATTGTGAGAGCGCAGTGGAGCAAATTAAATCGAATACCCGCCGATACGCTCGGCAGCAGGAGCGATGGATTCAAAATCGCCTCCTTCCGCTTTTGCACTCTTCTTCCTTGAAAGAGACACCGTGGCACTTTGTACTTCTATGGACAGGGGAGGGCGTGGACACGGTGCTTTCTGTTCAAAGGACTTTGGATACTTTTTTAAATACATCGCCGGAGCAGCCTCTCGCAGAATCTCTATTTCCATTAAAGCAGCAAATGACTTCTCGTGAGCCAGTTTCCCAAGAGGAGTGCAAAGTATGCAAAACTCTGGTCTACGGTCGGGGCCAGATGGCGGTACATCTCAAGTCGAAGCGTCACCGAGGTTCTGTAAGACGCTTGGCGCTGGAAAAGGAACATAGAGAGAAGTACGGGTGTGAGCTGCCACCGCCAAAGAGGAAGCGGAGCAGCTGAGGCTTTTTATTGCTATCCTAGGGTCGATTGTGAAACAGTCATACCAAACACTGCTATGGATTGAGGACAACACTTAACCAAGTTGCCAAGCGGCAGAAAAATAGAAGCTAAGTAAGAAAGGAGAACAGAGGGCAGTGAATTGATCCCTTGTTTTCATTGTAGCAGCATCGAAGCCGCAGGTGCTGTGCATGCTACCTCAAAAATGGTCAGGGCTGAAGTGCGTACACGTTTGCCAGTCCTCGGCAAATGAACCTGACGTTGTGGCGAGGGTGCTCGATGGGTACATTCGTCGTTTCACCCCACATCACATTCACCTCTTCCCCCTTTGTTTACTTGGCACTCGCTTGCACTTGTTGCCCTTCGATTCTCTGAGCCCTTTTTAAGCGGTGCACTGCATTCTGTGCGCTCAGTTCTTCATTTATGAGGCGCAATGTCACAGGTTTACGTTACTCTCACCTTTCTGGCGACGTGCGCAGTCACCGCTGTGGCGGTAGGGGCGCTTCGGTGCAGGAAGTCGGTGATGAAGAGGAGGCCTGACATTGCACTTCAAACCGACGAGGCGCTGTCCATGCCCTTGAATGGCTCCGTTGTCTTGTTTTCGATGTACGTTTTGCTGCGCTTTATTCCGAAGGAATACTTCAACATAATGATTTCCTTCTATCTTAGCTTGATTAGCGTCTTCGCTCTTCACATGTTCGTAAAAGAGTATGTCAAACCCAATATTCTCACGGGATTGATCTGCGTGGGAACCGGGTGCGCCAGCTTTTTTTCTCAGAGCTGGATCGCAAGCAACATACTGGCCTTTTCTGTCGCCGTCACTGCTCTTGAACAGGTACCTGTGAATGGGTTCACGACCTCTTTCACTCTACTCATTGGCCTATTCTTCTATGATATCTTCTGGGTATTTGGGTCAGACGTCATGCTGGTCGTGGCGACCGGCATTGACGGACCAATAAAGCTCGTGTTTCCTCAGACAATCTTTGGTGACTGGTCCAAGAAAAGCCTTCTGGGACTCGGTGATATCATTGTTCCCGGCCTTTTTATATGCCAAACACTGGTGTTCTCAAAGGACTACGTGAAGAGGGGGAGTCTATACTTTGTCACGTCGATAGTCGCGTACACCCTGAGCCTTGTGAACACTATGGCTGTTATGCTGATTTTCGAACATGGTCAACCAGCGCTTCTCTTCATCGTACCATGGCTTCTCATCACATTTTCTGTTGTCGCCGTGTACAACGGGGATGCCAAGGCAGCATGGGACTTTGATATTCTTAGTGTCTTTCCAATATCTTCAGAGACGTCAGCAGGGGGTGAGCTGCATGCAGAAAAGGAGTTATCCCTCTCTACAGTGGTCTTCGAGGCTGCTTTGGATCTCTTTGGATTTGCAAAGGAGGAGGGGGAGAGCGAGACGGCGGAGTTGAAAGAGAAGAAGGAGGCGTGAGGATAAGTAGATAGAATCTCAGCGCACGATGGATCACCTCCGCGTCCGTGGTGTCTATTTCTCCATCCGTTTCTTTTTTTTTCGCACATGGGCGCAACTAACTGAAAGGAGCAAAATCGTATCGATACCAAAATGGAAGCCGGCTGGCAACAGCACTGAGAGGATGGATTTAATTCCAAGGTTTGATTAGTGCACGCCGATCAGGCGCAGGCAATTGCAAACACTCACAGGGTATCCGCGCAATGAGCACATGTTTCAGTGCCCCGCATAAGGCAGCTGAGTTGCCGAGCACGACTCGCTACTTCTGCCTTTTTCTTATATCATCTTGATTAACACGTCCTTCCAATTATGTGTCGATTCTCGCCCTCTCCCAATGGTGTTGCTTTGGTGTTGACAGCTATATAAAATACACAACGGAAAAACGAATTACACTCTCAAAATTCTGATCCTAGTCACATACTTCCTCTTTTCTACACATTGTATTCGCACCATCGCGATTCTGTACCGCTGCTGCATCATTTGCTTGGTGGTTTCTCATCAGCAAGACCTCTGCTGGATAGCGGGTCGCAGGCAAATGCTGCGGAATACCCTTGTGCACCGCGCCAATGCGCAGGTGGCGAAATCGACGGCGAAGGTGTCTAGCGTGTCCACCCAGCGACTCGCGAAGAAGCCACCCTCAAAGGTGAAGTACTACATGGGTGTCGCCTACGAGGGTCTGCGCCACGTCTATCATGGGTTTCGACTTTTTTTCATAAATACACGCTTGGCCTGGAAGTACTCGCGCCAGTTGAAGAAAGGTGTGGCTCTCACGAGACGCGAACGACTTCTCTTGGAAAGCTCAACTAAGGATCTATTGCGATTGGTGCCGTTTAGCTTCTTCATTGTGGTTCCGTTTGCCGAGCTTCTTTTGCCGGTCGCGTTAAAGATGTTTCCTGGACTTATTCCGTCGACCTTCGAATCTGAGTCCCAGGGGCGTAACCGCTTGTACGGCGATGCGATGAAGACGCTGCGTGCTCGTCAGCGCGCCATGGACTACCTATCTGCCACAGCGTTGGCCACTTTTGACAAGGACCAACAGGAGGTGATCCGACGTGCCGTAATGGGTGACTCAATCGCCCCCAAAGATATTCGTCTGGTGGCGCCGCACTTTGGCCATGATGGACCGTTTAGTGTCTTCAAGGTCCCGGACAACATCGTAGTTGGCCTCGGCCGGTCTGTTGGGGTCTACAAATGGTATCACTCCCTCCTTCCCACACGCGTGCTATCTCCTATTATGCGGCGCTCGATTATCCGCCGCTACCACGAGGCTCGTGAGGATGACCGGCTCATCCGCTTGGAGGGACTTGACTGCATGAACAACGATGAACTTGTCAAGGCCAATCAAACACGCGGCATGCGGTGGACAGAGGGAACTGAGACACTCCGAGTACAGCTGGAGTGGTGGAACTCTCTGGCGCAGGATGACAGTGTTCCATATAACACGCTCTGGTGGATCAAGCCGACTCGGTATAGCATTCAAAAGTCCATGAACAACTTGCCGGTCGAGCAGCGGCGGCAGCTTTTAGGTATCCAGAATCTGCCAGAGACGGTCCGTGCGAGTCTCGAAACGTTATGTGAGACTGTCGGCACGATGTCTTCCATCAGCGACGAGCCAAACAGCGCAGACAAGCTTGTTGAGAAGATTGAAAACATCACTTCTTCTGCTGAGAAGAGTGACTCTGACATTGGTTTCGAGGGTCTGCAGGAAGCCGTTGGAGCCTACCTGACCGAGGAAAATGTGAAGAAGATGTTTGAAAAACTGAGCAAGAAGAAGCTTCCGGAGGAGAGTGTGGTTGTTTCCGATGTCATCGAGTGCATTGGTAAAGAGACGCACAACTCTAGTCACGTTGTGTCGACGGTGTTTGACGCGTTCGACTACGGCGCTGGCTCAAAGCCCATCACAGAGAAGGCTCTTTTGGGTATCGGTGCACGTTGCCGAAAGGCGGTAAAGCCGCCGCCCGCGCTGAAGGCAGCAGAGGAAAAACCAAAAAGTACACCCACAAAGGAGGAGAAGTCCAGAGAGGCGGGACCACCTGGCAAAATGTGATTGCAGACGTGTACGCACTATTCTCAAAGGAATTGCCTCTACTAACCAGAGCAACAAGAACGAACGAAAGCGCTGTCTGCTGCTTTTCGCGTTGTTATCTTTTAGCTCCTATATCAAATGGCTTCCGCATCACACCAGCTCAACCCACTTAATCTCATGTGATAACAAATTGGTGTGCTGTCTCGGGTGCTCTTTTTGTAGAGCCTCTTCTCCTTTCCTCTCAGCAGCAGTAGGATAAACGGAGAAAGGCCAAGCACTGGTAATTCAAAAGACTTTGTTACTGTGCTGTTTTTCTCTTTTCTCACCCTACATTTTTCGCTATTGCCCCTTTTGTTGCGTCACCCATGCCTTGCTTTCCTTTGTTTTTTTGAGGTCTATAGCTGTGGATGACATTGATACGGTTGCTGTGTTGATGTGTCTTTGTAGCTGTGCATACTTACGGGAGCGTCATGTACACCCTCCGTCCAACACACCTTTCCTTTTTTTCTTCGAGAGGCAAAGGGAAGAGTCTGAGCACGTGCTTTCGCGCACAGTGGCGCCGCTCGATTTTGTGTTTCTATGTTCGTGACGTCTTTGCTTCTGGGAGCCACAGACAGCGTGTTGGGCGAGAAGAGGGTGACTTTTGGTTATCGTAAGGAGGCGCTTCGAACTATCGATGCCGGTTGTACTGCTGTGGTGTTTCCTGGATTCGACAGCGATGAGGAGGTTTCACGTTTGCAGTCCCTACAAAGCACGCTTCCCTCCCCTTCGCGCGTCCAGAAGAAAGCGCTTTGCGCGCGGCAGCCACTTACCTCTTGTTCCACCTCTTCCCTCTTTTCAAGCAGAAGCTGAGGGGAGTGAGAGCGTTGCGCTTGCTGCCGTTGCGTTGCCATTGTTTCCAGACGTGTGACCCCCTTTTTGGCGCTCTTTGTGCTCATTTACCCTCCCCCCTCCTCCCTTCGCGACGGTTCTCGACAAGGTCTTAGCGGACCTGATCAGCGGTGCCAAAACGGAGACGCTCGCGGACACCGTGCCGACGGTTAAGTATCTCTGCGTGACGTACAGTGGATGGGCGTGTGATGCCACCACTCTTTGGCCTCCCGTTTTGTAATCCTGCTTGCGTCGTTCCTTGACTTCACTACACTGCACGCTGTGTACACGTCTCCGTCTTGATGGGACGTTTTCTTTCGCTTCTTCGAGGAGTAGATGACGAGGAACGAGGAATTTGGATTTCGACTACTCTCTACAGCCATGTCGTCTTTTCTGGCGTCTTTGGCGTGCTGGGTGGAGGGTATAGAGCTCTTCATCTCAACGGCTCTCCTAAACCTCTTTCCTCACTTTCACTATAAACACAGTGTTTTGGGTTGCTTTTAGTGTGAGCCTCAGAGAATAGCAATGAAAAAAGCAGAAATTGACTGCAGCGCCTCGCTTCTGCTCTCAAGTGCGCGTGTCTTCCCACTTCATTCTTTGTCCTTGCTGTTTTTCTCTGTCTCTGCGTTTCCATGAGTATCTGAAATGCTATCTTGCTCCTTTTGCGTTGATCGAGGCGGAGGGGAGAACGATAGAGAGAGAGTGCACAGAGGAGGAGAAGGTACCACACAGGAGGGGCGACAGAGAGCACCTTCCTTTCTGGACGCGCCGCCTGGTGCGCATCGTGTTGCGTGTTTCTCTTTAACATATCTCTTCGTATTTACAAGCAACAAGCGAGCTTCGATTAAACCACCACGTTACCGTGTTGGATATCTACAAGATGAGATTCTCACGGATTGCATATATTACAGCTGAGGGGCGGCGAAAGGGGTGCGTTTCTTCAATTTGTCGCTGGGCTGTCGGAAAACCGCTGCGCGCCGCCGTACATATGCGTACATGAGGGACACGGAAGCCATTCCAACCACTTCTATGGCAGGTGCTTGTTTATTGTTTTTGACTGCAAGGAGAGTTTGCGGCAGGCATACTAGTATATCTTTATTTAGATCACTTCCTTCTTTTTTCTCTCCCCAGTCATATTCGCGCATATTCTTGAATGATCTTCGAAAGCACGCCGTTAGTGGGAAACCACACCGTGAACTCTTGTACCCCTGCCAGCAGGCAAGTGCATGGGCGAAACCTTAACGTGGGTGATTAGGGCGCCGAAGTCCGAGGGAAGCCCATGAGGCAGTACTATCACTCTGTGTTTCGCTCAGAAGGTGTTGATGTGGCTGTACGTAACGTCGCCGTGGTACAGCGACCATGGCTTCAACGCTTCTATTCCAATGGGCATCGCGGTCGCATTTGCTGCCAGGCTGTGTCCGCCCGGTTCAGTCGAGGGAGGCTGCATGTTGTGGCGGACGTGGACGGTATTGCGGCGGCGTCGCTGATGACAGCAATAGCAGGGCGAGACACACAGGCGTCAGGGGATATCTGGGTTGGTGATGCGGCTGTCGACGCGAAAACTCGACTGCGCTTCATTGCCTATGTGGGGGCCGAGTTCCTCTTTGTCCCTCTCCTGTCAGTGCAGGACAATTTGTGTTTTGTGGCGCAACTCCACTGCAGGGAACAGCGCAGTTGGACGCAAGAGTTGGTGCTGGCTGCTGCGAACTTCGTCAGTCTGGATCTCAGTAAGAAAGTTGCAGACCTCTCACCGTCGGAGAAGTTCCGCTTACGGGTGGCTCTTGAGCTCGTACTGGACTTACCGGTGCTTCTCTTTTCATACCCCTTCGACTCGATGGGTCTCGTAGAGCAAAACGAGTGTACCCAGCTTCTCTCCCGACTCTGCAAAGACGCTATGAAAACAGTGATATTGAGTACGCGATCGATGCCTATGCCCCTGCACAGCGCCGCTGACACACTCCTCCTATTCGGCGCAGGAGGGGTGGTGTTGTTCTCCGGGAAGTGCCAAGACGCCATATCATACTTCAACTCTCTTCGCATACCGAGGCACATACCGCAGCCACTTTGGAAAGGAGTGCTAGGTCACGGTGCGGAAGCACATGCTGCCGAGGAGGACCTGTGGACTTTCCACGCGCCATCGCACCTCCCTTCCGATTCCGGACCTTTTTCACAAAAAAGTGCTAGTGGACCAGGGAATCGCTTGTACTCAGTCATCTGCACGCCGCCGCGGCTTTCGTCGCACCCTTTTCTGTTGGACGACCTGAATGGGATGCCACCACCCCCGGTCTACCGAGGTGCGTTTGAAAGGGACAGAGTGTCTACCGGCGCGGTTGTGGAAGTGGCGACCAGCGGAGATCTGATGGACTTGGCGGTGGAGTGGGCCGAGAGTGAGTCGCAAACCATGTTCTACGCCGCCAAGTACTACGACTCATCAGTGCATGCAGCTCTCCTTTCATCGCTGGACCCTGCCAACGCCCGAAGTGCTGCAACAACACACAGCCCGCTTCTCCAACACCGTGCACTTCCAAATGGCCTCTGGCGCTTTGGTGTCCTACTCAGGTACACGCTAAAGCAGATTGCAGCGGATGCTGAGCTGCTGTTGGGCGTTGCGTTCCTTTCCATCGGGCTGATCGTTCTCACTGTTGCGGTCTACTCACAGCCAGAGAATCAAGGCGGCATGTACAACATTCGTGGGCTTATCTTCATAGCATTTGTACTTGTTCTTTTTTCGAACCTTGCCTCGATCGAGAGCATGCGTGATCAACTCCGCGTTGCTCACGGCCACCGGAAGCGAAAGCTTTACGGCTCGCTGAGCTTTATCGTGTGCCTCGTCATTCGTGTTGTGCTCATCCGCAGTGTCTACTTAGCCCTCTTCCTGCCATTTGTACTATTTGTCTTGCGCTCCTCTTACTCGCTGGCCATATTGGTTGGCCTTGTCACCTGCGCTCACGCTGCGTTTCAGTATTTGGTTACCCTGCTTCCCTCGAGGCGGTGTGTGACGTGGATCTCATACACGTACTTTGGGTACAGTATCATGTTCTCAGGGTTTCTTCTGAATCTGCGCACACTTCCGCCTCTTCTCGGCGTTCTCAGCATTCTGCGGTGGGGATACGGTTCCGTGATCTATACTTGGCTGCATGGTAAATCATTCCAGTGCGACGGGGCTGGTAACACCTCCTACTGCTACACCGGCGACGACTATCTTGCCATGGAGGGGCTGGAAAATGAATCTGTCGTGTCGTCCGCCTTGATTCTCGTCGTTTTGGGTGCTTCCATGATGGGGCTTCTATTTCTCTTGTGGTCGCTTAGGAATGCCTAGTCCGTTTGAAGTTTCTTCTGCTGCTTTGTACGTATCGAAACAGCGTATTCGAATGTACGTAGAGGGGTGGAATGCTCACACGGCCCTTGCTTTTTTTTAGTTTTCGAATACATAAAGCGAGGTCATGCTCACAGAGGCCTTCAACCTTCTCCTTTTGCTTACACGAAACTACTCCTTGATGCTGCCATGCATCTGGCGGTGAAATAGAAAAGACGATGGCAAGTGCGCCATATGAGGCCGTCACAATCGATGCGCGGTGCTCTGCACTTCTCCGCGCTTATCGAAGTATGTGTGTTCTGCAAGCCATCTTCTGTGGTGCATCCACTTGACCTTTTTTTTTTGTTTGGTTCCTCGATGCCTATTCTTCTTTGCGTACTTGTTTTCATCATAGAGATGACCGGCACTTGATCGTCACCTGGGATCCCCACTGCGTCTGCAAAAGCTCAAGGCTTCATTGACAAGAGCCCATTGCTTTCCAGCAGAGGCGCACACTACCTACTGTGAGAATATTCGCTGCGTTTCCGCAGAAAAGAAGGGATTGCCAGTGCAGAATGGACGCTGCCAGAAAGCGCCACAGAGGGAACGCGCCAGAAGCGGCAGCCAAGGACGACGAAGACGATTCGGCTGCGATACCCCGACGTGAGGCACGGTACCACACGCACAGCAGCAAAAGTGCCATCTCTTTCACATCTACCACAGGGAAAGCTTCTGAGGATGAGAGTGACTATACTGTCCTGGTGAAACGGAGCACGGCATTGCTGGAAAAGCTCGGCCAGCGCAGTGTACTGTACCGCTGCGCAACCCAAGAAACCAGCAGCACGCAGAAAGAGGCAACGCAGCCGATGACACTTCCATGTAATATTGAGAACCACATGCTCAACTTCAATGATACTTCTTGCGCTGCTGGCTCTCTTGTTTTACCCTTCGCTACGGCTGAGTGCATACGACCCACAGAGCTGGTTCATCGTTCCACCAAGTGCACACAAACGGAGGCATTGACTACTCTAGAGGTCCGCAAGAAGCTGTTAGCTACAGAGTTGAGTGAGCTGTACACACTGTTGCATGTCTTTTTTTCGTGATACGTTTTCGTGCGCTCAAGTTTCTTTTTCTCCCTTGCCTCGTTTTTTTTTCCGGAGACGTGCGTGCGGATGATCTGCTTTACGGCGAGCACCACTCTCTTATTGATTTCGCTGCTTTTTCTTACGGTTGAGACAGTGCATCGATTCCTTAATTCCACAATTAGCGATTGGAGGTGTGCTTGCGTATCCTCACACGCACCTGGCGCTGTTGTGCTTCGTCAAATATCTTTAGGGCGCTTTCTCGAGATATCAGGAATGCCCTTTCCAGTATACGTTAACTGACGGTGGCCTTCATATACATATATATATATATATATATATATATGCTAGAAAGTATCGCATAACCTACGCCCGCACCATTTGTTCTTCTTTTACCTCTGCTCTCGCTTTCTCTCGTCCTTGTCTCGTTGTCTTATGCCTCGCTCTCGTTTTTTTATTTTGTGTCAAACTCTCTGTTCTGCGCGGTGCCAATGTCCTACTTTGGAGTCGTCTGTCTTTCGTTACGTTGCCACATTTTTTTTTTTCACCAAGGAAAGTTTAGGACAGGAGTGAGAGAGCGGGATGACCTCAAAAAAAAAAAAAAATGGTATGATGACGACGAGTGAATCAAGGCACCTTCCGTGATTCCAATGATATGCTTCACCACGCACGTATCTTTTGTTTATTCTGCTCATTTCAGATCTCGAGGAATGGTGTCATGACAAGTGTTTGCTTCCCTCCACCCCCTCTTCCCCCCCCCCCCTAATTACTCACCACGAGGGAGGGGGGGGGGATACTTGGGCGACGGAAAAAGGGAATCTGTAAATCTACCTATTCGTGAGTAGGGTTTCTGGAATAGGATTTGAAAGCAATAGAATCCTGATTGGTAGCTTAGCCAGCGCCAGAGGTATCGGGGTTGCGAGTGGAGGAATACCAGGTTGGTATACTCTTGTTCACGGAAATGGGAAAGTCACCAACCGGGAAGAGTTGAGAACATGAACCTCAATGCGGCATGCCTATCGTGTGACACAAGACGATCTCCCTCCTTCTCTCTTAGTTTCCCTCTATCACTGAGGTCTACGCAATTCGGTTTCTTCTGTGTTTTCTTTCGTCGTGGGAGCCGAATACTTCTTCTTACCTCCTTTTCTGTCGACTTTTTTTTTTAACTTCCTGTCTTCCCTGTAAATACGAAGAATTGACCGCGTGCCGGGTTGCCTTCTCGTATACGCCATTCTGATTCGGAATAGACTTTAAGTATATATACCTCTCTATATATATGGTTTGCTCTCGTTCCTTTTTTATTTGCTACACAAACGTGTATTGCTTACTGGAACCTGATACACCATGAAAGCTCTCCACCTTCATCACTACAGCGGCAAGGAGGCCGAAGAGCGCTATAAACTCGCAACCCCTCGGAACCTGTTTTCGCAACGCACGCCAACAATCGACGGCGGCGACCCGGTGACCAAGATGGAGGAGATTCGAAACTACGTTCACAACACAATGGAGCTATTCGAGAGTGTTTTCGACTGCCTCGCATATGAGGAGTCCTTCCTGTTTCCGCCCATTCACAAACTCCGCCATCCTATGATCTTCTACTACGGCCACACCGCATGCTTCTATGTCAATAAGCTCTGCGTGGCTGGCCTGACGGAGCGCATCAACCCGAGCCTCGAGAATATGTGTGCCATTGGCGTCGATGAAATGAGTTGGGATGATTTGAATGAGGAGCACTACTCCTGGCCTAGCGTGGAGACCGTGTGCGAGTACCGTCGCCAGGTCCGCGACCGCATTGACCAGCTTATGTCGAGCGGCAAGTTTCCCCTCAAGATGCCCCTGACACTGGAAAACAGCACCAGTAATGACGGCAACGCCTTCTGGTGGGTGATGCTAATGTGCGCCGAGCATGAGCGCATTCACTTCGAGACCGTCTCCGTGCACATCCGTGAGTTGCCTCTGAAATACGTTTCTACAACGGTTTCTGACATCTGGAAGCGTTGCCCTGATGTGAGCAATCGAGCTCCAATCAACGACCTCGTGCCCATCGCGGGCGGCAAAGTACAGGTAGGCCGCATGCCGGACTCGCGTGTGTACGGGTGGGACTGTGACTACGCGAATGAAGGCAACATAGTCGAGGTGGCGCCATTCAAGGCGAGCAAGTTTATTGTCTCCAACGCTGAGTTCTTCAGCTTTATGGAGGTGAACGGGTACAATGTCCAACGGTATTGGGATGAGGAGGGCTGGAAGTGGGTGCAGTGGAAGAAACCGGAGCACCCGTGGTTCTGGGTGCGGGACGAGACCCGTCCGGGTGGCTTTGCTTTGCGTCTTCAGACGGAGCTGATCGATCTGCCGTGGGACTGGCCCTGCGAGCTCAACAACCTCGAGGCTCACGCCTTTTGTTCCTTCAAGAGCGAGCAGCTGGGCAAGCGAATTCGCATGCTGACTGAAGAGGAGTGGGTGCTGCTGTTTGACCGGTACATTGACAAGGACCAGCCGGACTGGGGGGAGAAGGCACCTGGAAACATCAACCTTGAGCACTACCAGAGTAGCTGTCCCGTTAACAAGTTTCAGCACGGCGACCTGTACGACGTGATCGGTAACGTGTGGCAGCACTGCGAGACCCGCGTGTATCCCTACCCTGGGTATCATGTTCATCCCTTTTATGATGACTTCTCTCTCCCGACATTCGATGGCCAGCACTCATGCATGAAGGGTGGCACGTGGGCAAGTACAGGCAACGAGGCCACCCGAGACGCCCGCTTTGCCTTTCGCCGCCACTTCTTCCAGTTCATTGGCTTGCGCTACGTGGAGGGACCTGATGTAGTTGAGCCGCAGAGCAAGTGCATTCGTTTTGGTCTGGATCCCGAGGTGGATGCCATCACCGACGCCTGTTTCCGGGACTCCTTCCAGGGCTTACCAAACGGCTGTGTTGCGATCGCTGAGTACGCTAGGAAGATGTTCGTGGAACATGCCACAATTTCAGCGGTAAGGGCAATGGACATTGCATGCGGCGGCGGCCGCGTCACATTCGAGTTAACGACGTCCTTTCAAGAGGTGCTTGGCGTGGATTACACGGCGCGCCGTCTGATGCCTGGCTTCGCCATTCGCGAGCGCGGCGAGTGCCAGTACAGCGTCGCGAATTCCACCAACGGGGAGCGGACCGTTCATACCGTGAAGAGCGAGAACTTCCTGTGGGGACCGACCCACGAGCGCGCCACCTTCTTCCAGTCAGACCCCACAAACTTGCATGCACACCTCTCCGACTTGTCGTTGGTGGTGTGCTGGAATTGCCTGGAGCGCAGCTACCAGCCAAGTGCTATTCCTGCTCACCTGCTCAGCCGTGTCACAAAGGGCGGTCTTCTGGTGATTGGTGGTGACTACAACTGGGATAACATCAAGAAGAACGCCGATGACGCTGACAAGAGGGCCAACACATACTTGACTGATCAGTTGATCACACTTGGGGGCAACTATCAAACCGAGATTTTTCACCTGCTGGGCGGCAGTGATGCCGTAGAGCAGGTGGGCGAGGTTGTGTCCATTCCAGTGGCCTTCCCGAGGACGGAAGACACAGCTGACATTCGGGTTATAGAGCTGGCAACGTATCGAAAGAAGTAGGAACGCGTAAAAGTGTGCCTGCAAATGCAGAAGGAACAGGGTCGCCACGTCGATACCCTTCGCTGGGTTGTTACTTTGCCCTTTGAGGCCTTTTCCATGTTTCCTTTTGCCATCTTTGTCCCGACCCCTGATGATGAGGAGGGTACCTCAGTGTGTGGTATCTCAGGGTGCAGTACATCACTCTGTGTGGGCAGGCTAAGCGCCCCCTGTCCTCTGTCGGCGCCGCACCGCTTCTGGTGCTGGCGTGGCCAAGCGGCTGTGACGTAGGGGTAGGCCGAGCGATGCGTGGCTGCTGATGTGGGCGGCCGCGTCGTGGATGGCGCTGTGCCGGAGCGGCCTGCAGCCGCGCGCGCACCTGCACCATGCATATGACTGGCAAGGTGTGGACGCGACTGGAGCGTATGCCCTTCCCGCCCCTCGCTGCGCGCTGGCGAATGGGGGCCTGGGCGTGCCGGCTGGTGGTGCGCCAGGTGAGGCGACCTGCGAAGCGGAGGCCGTGCTGGGATGTCTGAGTCGGCGCATCGCTGTGGCGCGTGTCGGCGACTGCTCTGCACCACGCACTGGGGGCCTGTGAGGGGTCGGTGTGTGTGTGCGTGTGCCTGTGTGGTGGAGTGCCGGCGAGCTCTCACGTTGTCTGGCAGAGAATGAACGCGTCCATACGTACAAGGTGTCAAAAACGGAGTGGAGAGGGCGGGAGAGGGGACACCGCTGGACTGCGTACATGTGTTACTGTGGAGGAGACGGAGTAACGTCTCCTGTGTGTTGTGACGGATGTGCTCAGCGTGTTATAATGAATGCTGCGGCACGCTTCTGCCCGTGTGTGCAGGGAACATTAGGGAGAAAATACGATGTCCCCGAGTCTGTCTTCTGTGTACTGTGTACACCACTGAGGAGTCACAGTAAGAGAGAATACTATCGTTTGAAGGTTTGTGCATTTGATCCGTGAATGCACATGTACTTGTGTGTGATACATCGTTTCTGCTAACTAAGTTCCCACTTGCCTGGTGTACAGACAGAGAGGTATGGCCACCGCATGTGTGAAGACAGATGCGCGATTCTATACTCCAGGCCATGATAATTTCGGGGTTGTGTTGTGGGTGTGGTTTCTTATCGCACCCCTAAACAGTGGGAAGGTCTCGGGAGAGAATCCGGGAGCACTTATCGTGGCGCAGTTTGACTGAAGGAGCGTGGACAAGGAGGATGAAGGGCACGCGGGAAACATCCCCCCCCGTTGAAAAGGGGGAAAGATGCACAAATGACTGTGAGCGGATGCCTGGACTCATTTTGTGGTTGCACTCTTGCAACTCCAGAGAGTCAGAGGTGAACTCGCATGCATTTTTTTTTTTTGCGACCGACAGTATGCGGATGGACTTTCTTTTCGTTTCACTGCACTGCATCGTTTCCTTCGTCATATCTTTGGGCTTCGTACCTTTCTGTAAAATTGAGTTTCTTCGTTTCCCTCTTTCTCATATTACTTTCTGTTGGTGTGGCTCAGCGTAGTGTCATGGAGCGCTGCCGCGCTCTCATACACCCTCCTACTTTGTTATTGTTGTGTCTCATTATTATTACCGCGAAGACCTGTCTTTCAGAGACTGTCGCTATTTCGGCGCACGGCGCTGTCTGGGTGCGCGTCCCTGCGCTTCTTGTACACGTATATCCCCTTAATAGGATACTTGTTCACCCCCTTTGCGTCGTATTGGAGAAGCGGAACAAAACGTTGGCTACGAAGACAGAGAAAATACGCAGGGATTCTTCCGAAAGGAGAGGCGAGTAGGGAGGGGATCTCAAAAATGAACCGCGCTCATACAGGGATGACCCCGAGTTTGGCACCCACAGGCTTCGATGTCCTCTTTCTCTGTTTGTGATCACTGCACTAGACAGCATCCCGCAATGTGGACTTGCATTCCCTCGTGAACGGAGAGAGCAGGGCCGCTCCATGGAATAACTCTCGCGCGGCACAAGCCACACTCAGTTGCTGCTTGGAGAGCGCGTTTTTGTCTTCCACGCCGCAGTGAGGCAAGATACACACCCCCTTTCTTCTTCTTACCGCCCGATGAGCAAGAGGCACTTTACTCTCCACCTTCTTTTTTCCCTTGTAACTCTTCACTCCACTTGATTCCCGTGTACCTGCATGGGGGTGATTTCTACCAAAGGGTATCGCACACACTATTCCTTTGTTGCCTCGCTTGCGCGACTACCTTACGATCGCTCTTACACCTTTGCCACGCAGTCGCATGCTGCATTGCACCTTTACAGAGGGATCTCAAGTGCACTTGTTCTCTCATTGACCTCTCTGCTGAGGTCTTGTCTCTGCTCTAGGAGGAGGTAGAGGGAAAGGCTAGCACCCGCAAATGCCGGGTAGTGGAATTGATAGCCCTCTTGCTGCGATCGACAGGGCATCAGGACGTTGCGGAGAAGGCTACTGTTGGAATGAAAGGTAGGTACTTCACTGGATGCGCTGCTACTGCGGCTGGCTGCTCGCGAAGTGTGTTACTTCGCTCCAGCAGCGGACGTGCGTGGAAATCACGGTGCAGAGTTTCTCTTCTGATCGCAGAAAGCACTTCCGTGCAACGGCGTTTCAGCAGCACTAGCGTCACTGACACTCAAACTGCTTCGATCCCACAAGTCTCGCACGTGAATAAAGCAACAGAATCCAATCCCAAAGGGTCTACGTGCAGCGATGAATTCCCGCCCATCATTGATACCCCCGCGCCACCGCGGCCTGCGCTCTATGTCCCTCCCCAGGAGCGTGACCCAAGCGATGAGTCACTCGCCTTTCTCAAGCCTGGTAGTCCGCTACAGAATCTGACGTGCCACAACGAGGAGGTGCAACTCCCAGAAGGCCTTGAGCGGGCTCCGTCGATAGCTGAGCGTCCACGGGCTCCCCGTGTCTATATGGACGCTGACGCAATGAGAGTGCGCAGCACAAGCGTGCACGCCGGACAGTCTCTTCTTCAACGTTCTGGGATCGACACGAGCGCCTACTACTACAGCACTCCACAGGCACTGTCTGCTGCAGAGGAGGATGCGCCAGCGGCTAGCGCAGTGGATGCATCGCACCGTAGTCGCCTGCACACCCTTCAAGAACACGCTCTCCACCAGGGATCTGCGACACCACCGCTTGGCACCGACACCACTGCTAGTGTCTTACGCGGTAGCAGTGTAGGCAATGGCATCAGCACCGGAAAGGAGCAAAGCATGTTTGCAGCGTCGCACGAGTTTGTTGCGGTGGAGGCGAAACCTGGGGAACTTGAAGATGAGAGACAGCGGACGGCCCCCAAACCCATCGCCAAGCAGCTGGAGGCGGACATCAAGAAGCTCGAGTACTACCAGGGAACTCCACAATATGATAAACTTCTCGCAGACTTTCGTGCCAAGTACGGCGCAGAGGGGACTGCAACGAAGAGCGCCAAAGGGCCAGCCTACACGGCGGACGAGGTGGAGCGCGGCTTGGAGGGGCAGCCCATCGATTACCATCACAGTAGCCACAAGTTGCAGGCGGAACTGCTGTCTGGACCACGTGCCTACGACCCTGTCACGATTATGCAACAGCAAGGCGTCTTGCGCTTCCAGGGCTATGCATTCCCGCCCACAGTGGAGCTCGGGAAGCTGAGGGGCGATGGTGATGCGCTGAAGGCGCTGCACGATGCGCACAAGAGCCATCCTCTTGTCGCACTGGTGCGACGCCAAGTGAATGCGCTGATTGGACGCAAGGATGCGCGTGATGACCACTTGGCGATGGAGGACAAATCGAAGGAGGATACCCATCTACTGTACCGCACCTTGGGTCTCGAGGCGGTGCAGCGACGACAGATGCGCTACATGCTGACGGATTTTGATTACGCAGACAGAAACACCACATTTCATGTTATGATGTCGTATCCGTACACAGACTGGCTCCATGTGTTTTACATGGTGCTGGTAGGCTGGTGCTTGTATCAGCTACAGGTTCGGTTTGGTGCCTACGAGTTTTACGATGAGTATCTGGGGCTTGACCTCCGTCAAGTACCGCGGATGCAGAAGCCGATTCTGGCCGGTATCACCATAGTCGTCATGGTTTTCTTCTTGTTCCAACCGCTCTTGGTTGCCAGCATTGCGACAACAAGAGCCTATCGGATTGCAATGAAACGCCCCATTGGCCCTCCGTAGGGCGGCTGCACTCAACGTGACGTTCTTACTTGTGTGTCAGCTCGTGAAGAGAAGGCGATAGGTCGAAGAGGTACTTGACACCCACGTACTGCCGTGCTTCGCTTTTCGTATCGATGTGTGCTTCACAGCGCACGTTTTTTCCGGACGGACTGCCCACCTTGCGCTGTTGCGAGTGCTGGCCCAGAGCTGGACGTAGACCAACTTTGATTTTATGAGAAACGTTGAACGTGCGGCGTCGATAAAGAGGCGTTTTGGTTGCCGTTATGACGATACTTTTCAGGCCCTCTTTGAGAAACGCAGAAAAAACGTAGGAACACAAGAGCAAGACAAACTGGGTCCTTGAAGGGAAAAAGGGTACCGTGCACGATGCAGGTGCAACGGGATGTGTATTCCGTGTGGGAGCTATGCTGCTCCTTGACAGCATTCAATATCAGTCTTCTACACACTAGAGAGTAAACAGTCAGCGCACTGCAACGCTCTTCCCTTTTGTGAATGGAAACTGATGATCCCTGTTCCTACTGCTGGATTTGGCTTACTCCAACTCATGCTACTGGCTTGTTTCTCTCATTTCTTCTCACTCTTTTCCTTTCATATTGCTCTCCCCATAATGGCCATCATACGGCGCTTCGCTTTCTTCACTGCTGGGCTACTGCTGCACACTTCTTTCCACCTTTCATGTTGGCCACATCGACTCAGTCTTCCTTTTTTTTATTCCATTTTATTTTCCTGTCTGCTTACACTTTTCCTCTTCCCTTCTCCAGGTTCCACTGGCGACACACATCTTCTTTGTGTGCGTGTGGCTACGTGTCTTCTCCACTGCCTCTGAGCGCATTAAAAAAGAAAAGAGACGTCTGCGATTGCCATCAAACGCTCCGTTTGCCGCTTCTCCATTTCTTCCAAAGACGAACCGAAACATAGAAAATAAACGGCGGAGGGATTAGTTCGCCGCTTCGCTGTCATCCGCGTTACGATCATCATCGACCTACCACCACCTCGGATATGTAAACGCTATATAACCATAATTGTGAGACTGTACTTCATTGTGCTGTTTTTTTTCTTTGACTTCCTTTTGTCGCCTGCTACGCATTCTGTCTGTTTTATTTGGATGAGGACACATTAATGCTTTTTGACGAAGGTTTGTCGTGTCTCTTGTTCTCGTGCTGAGGAGCAAATAATAGGGGGAGGTCATAGAGGCACGATACATCACGGACTGAATCTGTGCGTGCGTCTGTGTGTGTGTGTGTGCATTTATCCTCTCCTCCTTCCGCCTTCCTCTGTCCTCGCCGTCGCCGTCAAAAAAGTTTGGCTGCGCTCCTTTTCTCAGATTTATTTTGTCTCCTCCCTCTTCCCATTCAGACATTTTCTTACACACACACACACACACGGCGTCAACGCTTTCTTTGTCGTCTACCCTCGCTACGTTCATCCCTCTCCCTTTCCAAATCCTTTTCTCTCTCAGACTTTTCCCTGATTTGCCTCCTTTTTGGGGCGGTTCTTTTCTCTGAACTTCTTGTGTGCCTTCTGCCCAACGCACCACTTTTCCTCTCTTTTTTTTCTGCTTGGCTGCGTACGTGTGTGTATTCTTCGCTACTTGAGAAGCTGAGGACTACAGAGAGTTCAATACAACACTTGCTTCCCAAAGTATATATATATATATATATATACCATCATTTTTGTGCGTGGGCTCTTCTCGTTGTGGTTCTCTGCTGCTACCTGAGTTCTTTTGCCATCTTGCAGGCACTCCGTTTCCCTTTTTTTTGCATTCCTTGTTTTCCCTCTCTGTCGTGCTTGCAGCTTCTCTGACTACCGGTGCCAGTGCGTGTGTCTGGGCAGGTGCGGCTTTTCCTTCCCTCTCTCATCTTTGAGTGAGTGTGCTTGTGTGCGCGTGCGTATCTTTCTCTTTGCCGTTTCCTGTGTTTCGGCGCCCTTGCTGCTCTGTCACGTAGATGCTCTGTATTTGGATCGGATAATCAAGCGCAACGGCAACAAACGTTTCCTCTCTTTTTCGGTTCCCCCCCTCAGAGTTTTTTTTTTGTTTTTGTTTTCCTCTTGGGCTGCTTAGCCGCTCTTTTTCCACACTTATTGAACCTCGGATTGGCTGCTCTCCCTTCCCCTTTTCCCTCTCCATCATTGTCCATCCCATCGGCGTTTTTCGCTCTCTTTGTACACGTGTATGTGTGTGTGTGCCTGCTCATATCCGTTTTGGGTTTGTGAACACTGCCGCCGCTGGCTCTTTAATTTTGGAATTCCTCACTCCCCTCTTTCACTTGCTTTTCCCCCTGACCAGCTTCTTTGCAGGCTGGTACTTTTGGTTCAAAAGGCATACTACACACAAACGGACTCTCAGCGTACACCAACTACCGAATATATATATATATGGGGTCTGCCGCTGACCTTTCAAAAGGTACGATGTCAAGACGTTGCTTCTCGAAGAGTCTGGCGTTGGACGTCGAATCAGCCGCCGCTGCTGAGGGCTCTCTCTCTGCAACCGAGGCGTCGACAGACGGCCATCGCACAGGCAAGCAGCCTCGCCATGTCGCCTTTCTCCTTGAGAGGGGCTTGAAGGAGACGGAAACGGAAGAGGTGCCACGCGCTACCCTTTCCAAGCGACGCGGTAGTGCTGGCGCGCGGTCGATTGAAGACCAATGTTCATGGAGTGGTAGGGCAGAGGCTGACGCTCTCCGGCAGCGTGCGCTGCAGTGCGGTGATGATTTAGTTCGTGTGGCAAGCGGGCTCGGTTACGAGGTGGTGGCGCACACCCCTACCGCGTTTCTTAAACGCGGGATGACAGAGAAGACGACTGTGCCTTCTGCAGTCGCCCAGTCCGAGAAGCAAGGGGGGACCGGCTTTACAGTGGCGAGGAGTGCGACAGCGTGCGTCAGCACTGATGCTGTCTCTCTAAGCTCTACGCCGGCTGCCGAGACCACGGTGACTTTTTCTGCCCCTCTCGGCTCAGGCGGCTCGCCGGTCCTCCCATGGAGGGGCGAACTCGACAGTAGCAGCAGCAGCCGGTCCAGCTCCCCTGGAACCGAGGATCAGGTCGGCATGGTACCTGTGCTCAGCCCGATGCTGCAGGGCAACGAATCCGGCCAGCATCACTTACCCACCAATGCGTCTCTGCGCGAAGTTGAGGTGCAGGCTCCGCGCACGAATGGAGCGTATGCCGGGGTATACCGCTACCCAGCGTCGATCTCGTCTTGGAACACCTCACAGGATAATATGCCCAGCTCGGGGGTAGACGGCAATGACGTACGCACGTCGCCCCGCCGCTCATCCCGCACCAGCTTCGGGGCAGAACACACGAACGACAGCTCCAACCCCCTAGTATCCGCGACTGCCAGCAGCACACGGGTGGTACAATGGACGCCTACCAGAGGACATCCTTCCCCGGCAAGAGGGTCACCGGCGTCTCATCGGGCTTTGACGCCGCGCACGGTTTTTCCCACCCGCAACCACCCAGTCACCGCCTCACTCATGGTTCCTGTCCAGCAGAGCGATGCCTTTGCGTTTCGTCTCTCTATCATGGACGTCACCTCTTCCCGCACCACCACCAACGTCAATACTTCCGTGAGCACCGAGCACCTAAACGGCCACGAATTTTCAAACGTCGGAAGCTCGCAGAACACGAACAACCGCTTCTTTACGTCTTCCGCAGACGTATTGAACACACCAGCTGTGCGCATGACGGAAGACGAGGATTGGCCACGGGCGGCGGGGCGCTTGATTCAGTAAAGCAAGAGTGAGAGAACGTCGGTTTTGTTACCACACCCCCACTTGGCTTTCTTGGGCTTCTTCCCAGGCTCTTCGCTGACTTTGCTGCCTTCAGGAGTCTTTTGGACTGTCATCCACGTTTTCCCCATTTCCACTCTCGTATCCCTTCCAATCTCCCCCTTGCCCACACCGCGTTCTGTGCTTCTGGGTGCGCATTCATGCCGCAAACACACACACGCACACACACGCCCGGTGAGCTGCTTTTTTTCCTGTTTTCTCTGCTGTCCTTCCACGTCACGTGGCCTTCTTTTGTTCTCTGCCGAATTTTTTCTTTTGGTGTTCTCTCCCCGACTGTCTCTTTGAGATGCATGCGCTCGTTCTTCTGCTTCTCCCTCTCTTGCTGATTTCATCTCTCTTTGCATGCGCGCACCTCTCATCATCTTTCTATCAGCTGTAGTCACCACACCGCCATACAGTCGTACGTCGCACTTGAGACAACGAAGAAACCCCATTTTTTTTTTTTTACAGCTCCACTTTTTCCTCCTGACTTTCTCACTCTTCGTCTAAGCAGCAGTAGACTTGTCTCTACGTCTTCAACTAAAACCGGATTGTGGCCCTCTCCCTTTGGCAACACTCGCTTGCCGACTAAAACAGTGGAAAAGTGCACACACACACACACACACACACACACACACACACACACACACACACACACACACACGACACAGACAGACAGCTGATAAGCGGAAGAACGGCCCCAAAGTTGATCTTGTGGGTTTCACACGAACCCGCTACGCGCCTTTTCCTCATCACTTTTATTCCCTATTTTTTTTTTTTGTGTCTGTGTGGGGGGGTTTGTACTCTTCCTTCTCCTCCTCCTCCTCCTTTGTGTTGTTTCTTTTATTGAGGAGTGTGCCTGTACAATTTGTATCCGTTGACACACACACACACATATATATATATATATATATATATGTATGCGTGTGTGTGTTTTTCCAACGTAGGTGCACGCGTGTGTACGAGCGACACCAACGAAAAAGGAAACTCCTCCCAAACACACTCGTGACGGGGAAGCGTAGTTCTGTAATGCACTTGAGGGCTGGTGTGACTCTGTCGCTGCTGTTTTTCTATTCGATTTCCTTTCTCCTAGGGACCTGGGCGGAGGACAGCTAAGTTTCATGTCTCAGGGTGCAGTACATCACTCTGTGTGGGCAGGCTAAGCGCCCCCTGTCCTCTGTCGGCGCCGCACCGCTTCTGGTGCTGGCGTGGCCAAGCGGCTGTGACGTAGGGGTAGGCCGAGCGATGCGTGGCTGCTGATGTGGGCGGCCGCGTCGTGGATGGCGCTGTGCCGGAGCGGCCTGCAGCCGCGCGCGCACCTGCACCATGCATATGACTGGCAAGGTGTGGACGCGACTGGAGCGTATGCCCTTCCCACGCCTCGCTGCGCGCTGGCGAATGGGGGCCTGGGCGCGCCGGCGGGTGGTGCGCCAGGTGAGGCGACCTGCGAAGCGGAGGCCGTGCTGGGATGTCTGAGTCGGCGCATCGCTGTGGCGCGTGTCGGCGACTGCTCTGCACCACGCACTGGGGGCCTGTGAGGGGTCGGTGTGTGTGTGCGTGTGCCTGTGTGGTGGAGTGCCGGCGAGCTCTCACGTTGTCTGGCAGAGAATGAACGCGTTCGTACGTGAAGAAACAGCGAAGGAATCCCCCCCAAAAAGGAGGAGTCGCTGATATTGGCGTCTTTTGTTTCTCATACGTTCTCTTGTACCTGCGTGACTCTTTTAGTTTTTTTCTCGTGAAGTGTACCTAATGACTTCTCGTTAATCACTCGTGTGTACTTTTACCTGAGTTTGATGCCTTTTTTTTGTGTGTGTGCTGACCGCTGTGTTTTTATCGCATGTGTCTGCATGTGAGAAGTATTTGCGGCCTCACGTGTGCCTGTGTGTGTGTGTGTGTGTGTGTGTGCATCTATGCGTGCTGCGTCACCACACACCGTTTTCCGGCGATGATTCATCTACGTTGATGAATGCGGACGGTGAGACTTCTTTCACCTTTCTTATGTTGTTTTGTGACGTGTACTCGATGCTGGTCGGATTGGGCGTTTTCTTCTCCCCTAGTAGCAGTGGTTGCCTTTTCTTTTTTCCTATCTTTTCATGTGTGTTCTCTCGACTTCGCTGCAGACTTGATTTGGTGCGTTTGTAGTTTCGTTGTCTCTGTAGTGTGAGGAGGCTTACTACTATTACTGTGGAAGAGATGTCTTCTTCCTTTTCACGTTTCCCTTCTCCATTTTTATTTTGGTAAGGTCAGCCAGCGCTGCATCGTGCCATGAAAATGTGCGTGGTTGGAACAAGTAAGCATGCAACAATCACTTTAAACAAGAGGAAAGGCAGATTAACGACGCACCACGGGTACCAACAGATCCTTTGCAGAGGAGCGACGCCTGACCACTTTGCTGCCTCGTTTTTCCTGCGCCGATCCACTACGCAAGCGACGTAAATCTTGACGATAGTCCCTGTACTGCTGCACTTTTCTCCCGCCTCTTTTTTCTCACCCTCTCACAGTGACAGTGTTGCTCAATGACCAATTGTACACTTTGAGGACAACACACAACGAAGAAAGACAAGGAATCACAGGTGTACACCTACTGACAAGCGAAGGAGAGTGCTGCCGTTGTTACAGATCAACTACAGGGCAGAGGAGCTCTCCTTTTCTTCAGCACTATATCTCACACCTCCACGAATCGTGGAGGAAGCGGCTCCGTGGCGTGCATGCAAACAATAAAAAGAATAGAGATCACGAGAAAGGGCCCAACCACAACGATCAAGTACTACGCTACGTATCTACACACACACACACACACAACTATCGCACAAAAAGGTGTACACCGGTGTGCATGCGTAGCGTGTGTCTTCCCACTACATACATACAATACACATATACACACTACACAGGCAGACGCTGCATAAGATTCTTTGATATTTTTCTTTCACACGCACACACCCACTATCTTCTCTAGATATATATATATATATATATATATATATATAGATATATATTCTTTTTCGTGTTGTTTCGTCTCTCTGCTCACATCTGTTGCCCTACACAAAAGTTTTTGTTGCCTTGTATATTTGGCGTGCTCGCCACCCATACACGAAAGTGTGCGTGTGGGCCTGTGCGCGTCTTTACGAGCGCGAGGTTTGATCGTTTTGCATCGGTGTTTTGCGCACGTGTCTGTGTCTTCTCTCTGTGCGAGTACCGTTGACATCTCTCGAGGGAGCTGCATATACTCTTCCCCCTCCCCCCTCTCCCTCTTTCTCTCCCACCGCCAGTGGGAACCGGACAGATGCTGCCTCGTGAATTAGCCAGCTCATCGTACATGAGCTCTGGCCGCTCAGCGATGACAAAGCCAAAACCACCTACTGGTCCTCCGGGCGGTCGTCCCATGTCCGCTGCCTCTCCGCTCATGACGCTGTCGCAAAACCAGCTACCTCTGAGGAATTCCACACCTTTACCGCCTCGAAGCCGTGTGTCGTCCACCAGGGCCTCGCGGCCAAGCTGCAGCATTTCGGGCAGTTTTCAACCCTCAACCGGTACCCATGGCGTGCAAGAGGAGAAGGTGCGCGTCGCGGTGCGGTGCCGTCCTCCGAATCTAGCACACGGGGATCACAATGCTGACGTAATCGTGTCTATGAACCCGTCAGCGAATGAGGTGTACATGGTAGGCCAGGAGGCTGCGCCGTGGCGTGTGGACATGCCACTGTGGTCGTGCTCCGGCGTGGCCCTCGACGGGTCGCATCCAATGTCGCAGGCTGGCGTGTACGAGGCAGTTGGGCGGCCACTTCTGCAGCACGCTCTTGAGGGCTACAACAGCACGCTCATGGCGTACGGGCAGACAGGTAGTGGAAAAACATACACGATGATGGGCGACCACCTCGATGATGAGGACGGTGAAGGTGGTGGCATTATTCCCCGCATGTGCCGTGACCTGTTCCACGAGCTGGATAGCCGCTCTTTCACTGGCCCCAGCGGCGAGAGCCTCAGCTGGGAGGTGCATGTTCGATATGTCGAGGTGTACTGCGAGAAGATCAGCGACCTGCTCAACTGTGGTGCGTCGGTTGGTATCCGCGAAGAGATCACACCGCAGAGCGCCACCTTCGCCCTGATTGGTGCCCGCCGTGTCAAGGTAGCCGTCACAGATGACCTTTTGCAGGTGCTTGCAACCGGCAACAGGTGGCGCCGCACGGCGGCCACGAAGCTGAATGACCGCAGTAGTCGCAGCCACGCCCTCTTTCTCATTGACTTGACGGAAGTCATCTCTTTCACTGAGCCCGACGGCACTGTGGTCAGCGCACCGAGCAAGAGCCTCAGCATTCGCCTTGTCGACCTGGCCGGGAGTGAGCGGGTGAGTGAGACAGGAGTGCACGGAAAGAAGTTGAGAGAAGTAAAGGATATTAACCTCTCTCTCTTCACCCTTGGCTGCGTGATCGAGTGCCTCTCTGACCCCAAGCGGCGCGGCATCAAGCCACCGTATCGCGACAGCGTGCTCACGAAACTCCTCCGAGATGCCTTCGGCGGCAACAGTAAAACGACTATGATTTGTACCATCAGTCCTTGCGAAGCGCAGCGCTTGCAGACGGTGCAGACGCTCCATTACGCAGCCAAAGCGCGCCATGTGCTGAACAAGCCTCGTGTCAAGGAGGACCCGTCTGCTATGGAGCTGCGCCGCGCTAATGAAGAGCTTATGGCGCTGCGCCGTCAGCTGGAGGAAGCGCAACGCAACGGCAGCCACTACGAGTCCATTGAGGCGGAGCTGAGGGAGGCGAACATGCGCTTGCGCAACGAGCAGAGGGATGCGATGCTGCGCAAGCAGATGATGGAGAAGCGTGAGGCGGAGCTAGCTGCTCGGATGCGGGAGCTGGAGGACCAGCGTGAGGCCTACGAGGCGCAGATGCTGGCTCTCGAGGTCGAGGCCGAGCGAGCGCGTGTGCAGCAGGAGAAGCGCGAGAGGGAACTGCGCCGGGCACATGAGCTGGCCAACGACTACGCACGTGAACGACTCAAAGAGATGGAGGAGCAGTGCGTCACCGCCGAGGCAGCGCTGCGCACCAGAGAGGAGGAGCTTGTGAAGAAGCAGCGTGCCATCGAGGAGAAGATGCGGGAAGCAGAGACAAGCTCGCGGTGCCGCATCGATGAGCTGCAGCGGCAGCAGAAGGATATGGAGAACGCGCTGAAGGAGAAGGAGCGGTTGGCCTCGATGCACGAGCGCGAGATGCGTCTGAAGTGCAGACAGGCCGAGGAGGATCTGAGGTCGATGACGAGGCGTAACCTCGAGATGGAGGAAGAGTGGTCAGCTAAGGTTAAGGCCCTTGAAGCGACTGCGAGGCAACGAGAGGAGGATGTGGTGCAGCGCATTCGTGAGGCGCAGGGGGCGCAGTGCAAGGCTGAGGCCGAAGCCCGTCTCAAGGAGGAGGAACTGCAGCGGAAGTGGATCGAGGCGGAAAACGAGGCACGACGGCTGCAATCTGAGGTTGCAGCTAAGGAGGCAGAGCTGACGCGGCGCCTGCAAGAGGCGAACCGCAAAACGGAGCAGCGTGAGGAGGAGCTCAACGAGCGTCTGCGCAAGGCAGAGTATGAGCTCAGCCGTCGCGAGCGTGAGACAGCGCAGAAGCTGCTCGAGGTAGAGGCACTTCGACAGGCTACTGAGCTTCACTCGGAGACGACCCGCTCAAAGGAACGAACGCTGGAGGAGGTCCACAATGTTCGTACCGAGTCCTTACAGGCCCTTGAGGCACAGCTTCAGAAGCGCGAAGAGGAGCTGCGCAAGCAGTTTGATGAGGTGATGGAAACGAAGAGAGCGTGGGATGCGCAGCACACGGAGCAGAGGCAGAAGCTGCAAGCAGAGCACGAGGCTGCTCTGCAAGCTGTAAAGAAGTGGGAGACTGACGTCTCTCAGCGCGAGATAGAGCTGCGCCGGCAAAACGACGAGCTTGCCGGAAAGCTGCGAGCGCAGGAGATGCAGCTCGAGAAGCAGCAGATGCTTCTGCTGGCGGATAAGAACGAGTTTGAAACGGCGATGCAGCGGGAGAGACGTGCAACGCTTCGCACTAGAGAAGAGATGCAGCTCGCTCAGGATCGCAACGACTTCGAGATCAAAATACAACAGGATAAACTGCGCGAGTGGGAGACGGAGCTGCGTGACCGCCGCGCCGAGATGGAGTCGACGCAGAAGGAGCGCGAGGCAGCGCTTCGCCAGAAGGAGAAAGCGCTGGTGGCGCTGCAGGATGCAGCGATGGCAAAAGAAGTGGAGCTCTATCAGGCGCAGGAACGCCTCAAGGGAGAGAAGGCAGACCTGCAGCGCGTTGCCAAAACGACCGAGATGGAGCGAGGACGTTTGCAGGAAATCCACACACGCTTGCAGCGCTTTGACATACAACTCGGTAGTGTCACCGACGATGACGTCTTTGACTCCCGCGCGCTTGATGATGTGCGCATGTCTGCAGAGTACATGGCATGCCGAGGCCACACCAAATTGCCCGCCGATGTGTTGAACCGAAGAGAGCAGCGGTACTTCTGCGCTTTTGAGAGCATGCACCGCGCCAACATCGTCGCTGAGGAGGGGATGGAGTTTCGCAGCTTGGCCCACAGCAACCAGCTAGAGGCTCGGGACACACAACGGTGTGTCGAGGTGATGCGGATGCAGGAGGTGGCAAGCGCTCTGCAGACGAAGCTGGACGCAGCCCTGAGTGAGTCCAAGGCTGCAGAATCGAGGGCAACGGCATCACAAGGCCAGGTGGAAACTCTGAGGGACGAGCTGGAGAACTTGCGGCGGCAGGCCCTGGAGATGAAGGTGCAGTTGGGCAACGCTGTCTCTGCCGCCCAATTTTCGGAGGCGCAGGTGCGCCATCTGCGAATTGAGGCCTACGAAGCCCACGCAAAGCACTGCGATCGCGAGCAGGAGTGCCAGTCCGCTATGATCAAAGCGCAGAGTGCCTCTGCCGCTGCCATTCGCAGCCAGGGACTCCTTTACAAGCTGGCGATGCGCGTGCTGCTGGCGTGCGAGGAGGAGCAGCGCAGCCTAATCGAGCACCACCAAGTCAGCGAGCTGCAGTCACTGCATCTCTTGCAGATATCCGACCGGCGCGTACTGGATCGCGAGGGCACCATCCTCAAGTGGCAGTCACTCTACCGCCGTTGTAGCGAAGAGGATACGTCGACGGGGGCACAGGACGACACGGTGGGGCAGCAATGCACGGACGAGGAGGCTCAGCGCTTGCGCAATCTCGAGCGAAACAGCGATATTCTCACACGCAGAGAGGATTGCCTCTCCGCGGAGCGGGAGCGGTTCGAGCAGCGTGTGCTCGACTTTGAGAGCTATCAGCGCGCGCAGATGACGGAGCTGTCGCGGCAGCAGCAGGAGGTGAAGAGGTACTTGCTGGAGCTGGAAGAGATGGATCAGCGCAAGACGAGTGAGTTTGCTGAGCGCGAGCAGCGCCTCGTGGAGATGGCGGAGCAGCTCAAGATGAAACAAGCCTGTATTGGTACCAACGCGCGAGACTTGTTTCAATCTCTGCTTCAGAGATCTATGGAACAACAGTCGGCGCTGGCAGAGGCGCGTGAGGAGCTCGAGCGTGCTGATGTGCAGCGTACCAAGTACATGATGCTGGAAGGGCAACTCATTGAACAGGCACAATGCGGCAACGCGGATGCCATTCAGCAGCTGGTGAAGCTGCACAAGGAGTACGTGGAGTCGGAGAAACAGGAACTAGAGCGACGAGCTCGCAGACTGGAGGAGGAGGGGGAGCTCAATAAGCGGCGTCTTGCTGAGCAGGAGGCAGAGATTCACCGCTACCTGCTCGAGATAGAGGCGGAGGATATTCGCCGAAACGCGCTTTCACAACAAGGCCAGGAGCTGATGCGGAAGGCCGAGGAGCGTCTGTCCAAGGCGCAATTTAAGGAGGCTGCACTGCGTGACTTGGCACGCCAAATCCACCTCGAGGCTATGGAGTCAGAGGAGAAGGCGCGCGCAGTGGAGAACACACTGCGGCGAGAGGAAAATTCCACTCGCAAGAAGCTCAAGCACCGAAAAGCCGAACTGGAGAAGCGGCAGCTGGAAGCTAGCAACGCCGCTGAGTGCAACGAGCGGACGCTACTGGACATGGAGGCAGACTTGCTGGCGATTGTGAACAAGAACAAGGATGCCGAGCACGTCATCAAGGCACGCGAGGCGGAGATTGAGCGGCAGAAGATGTACTACTTGGACCTCTCCAAGATGTTGGCCGAGCGGAATGAGATGCTGAGGAAGGAGCACGCGCTGCGCATATGCGGCAAGAAGAACGCCGGCTCGCTGGCGAAGGACCTACTCGATGTCAACGATGCTCTGCGCAAGCAGGTGACGACATGGAAGCAGAAGTTCGATGTCCTTCGCTTGGAGGGAAAGATTGAGTGCGAGAAGTGCTCGTGGAAGAACAAGCGAGAGACATCGATGTGCAAATGCTGCGGATACTCCGGCTTGCTAGAGTTGTCACAAACATGTTGATGTTATTGTGCGCGTTTTCTTTCTCGCTACCAAGACGTGCAACTCCACTGCCGTGCTCCCATTAGTGGCCGGTGGATTTGAGTATGCTGTGAGCGCTTCTCTTTGTTAGCTGTTGCGGTTCTCATACCGCACGACCAACCATAGAGCAAACACACACACGCACACGCACGCAACCACAGTGTAGGCGCAGGGAGAGAGGAGGAGGAGGAGGAGGAAGAGGATCGACCAAAGACCCGTGACATTCTCTCCACATCTTCACTTTTGCTGCCTTCACCTTTGCCCCTACTTGATAGAGAGATTAGATTGTGTGTTGGGCATGACCTTTGCGTCTGTAGACAATGTAGGCTTTCCGCTGTTCTGCATATAACTATATATAACTATAACTATATATATATATATATATATATCTAATATCTGCTCTCTTCCAGTCTCTCCCGTTTCCTTCACGATTCCTTGACCGTCATTTCCTAGCCGCTTCTCTCTCTCTCTATATATGCGTGTGTGTATATATATATCTTTGCCTCCCGTGTTCTCACTTTGGGTGTTGCTTGGCGCTCATCGACGCAGCTGCACGCAGCCTTGCTCTCCCTCGGTGACGGAGCTCCTGATGCCCTTTACCCTCGCATGCGCCGCACCTCTGCGTAGTTTTCCCTCTCTCCTGTGCGTGCGGGGTGCTCATTTGCCTCCTCGTCCCCTTTTACCTTCATGTGCTGCTGTTGTGGTGGTTGCGCTTGCCGGTCGCCACTTTTAGGTTCGTTAGGGACACTCGAGAGGCCCGAGGGGTTGTCCTGGTGCACTTTCTTGAAGGCGAGCGCTGCTGTGCTCATGCTTGTATGCGCAGGAGCAGGGGAGAGCTCGATGAGTGGTGTCGCGCAGTGTGTATGACGCGTGTCATCCGGCTTTTTTTCTACCCTTCTTTCTTGGCAGGTTTTTCTTTTTTCCCCATTCGAGGGGCAGGTACTGGTTGAGGTGCCACCTATGCGTGTGCCGTCTCTTTCCCTGTGTGTGTGTGTGTGTGTGTCGCACATCGGGTGTGCACGTTGTCTGTATATTTCCCTCCTTTCGCTTGTCTTCCATTCTTTTCTAGATCTCCACTCGACAACAAGGCCGAGTTTCTGCACTCTCCCTCTTGTCTCCTTTACTGAAGTGTAGATGAACCCCACTCCTAACGCACGAAACAGACTCACACATCTCCAGTTGACGCACAGGCGTGGTGCTTCGTTGCGTATGTGCGCTGCGTTGCCACCAGCAGGTTTCCCCCCTGTGTGCTTGAATGCACCTTTTCCCCTGACCAAACGCCTTGGGATCGATTCGCTGAGAAGTGGGGCAATGCGCGAGGAACAGTAAAGGCTGGAGAACGGGCAGAGTGGCGTTTGCGCAGGTGAGGGCAGCGACTTCTTTCCAGCTCAGTGGCGGAGTGCAGTGTACCTCTGCTCACATCATAACTGCACACCCTCACGCGCGCTGCCTCTTTCCCAGTATTTTTGGACTTCTTCCCCCTCCCCTCACAGGCTCTTCGCGGTCTCCGTGAGAGGGATGAGGAGTGAAGAGCAGGTTTGATACTATCGCAGGGAGTACCCAACTGGGCGCTTTGAGGGAGATAGGATTGTCCCCTCCCAGCATGGGGCATACGACAGCACACACACACACACACACACACATTTCTCTTTTACCTCTTCCTATGCTCCTCACTTCTGTTTTCTCTTTGCGTTTTCCAGTACAGTGCAGAGGGGCTCGGCTCACGCGGCAGTAGGCGGTGCCTAAAGTTCTTTCCCTCCGTTCTGTTTCGAGGTCCGAAACAACCACAATAGCAGAAGCGACGGTGCTAGGGACTGCTGAGACGAAGGGAGGGATGCGCCGTAACGTACACATCACAGTGACGCATTAAGAGAACAAGTGCGTTGATATTTTAGGAGAGCATCGTCAAGGCACAAATCGCATACGCCTCTCCTTTCGTCTTTGTGTGTTGCGTCTCCCGGGTCTTTTGAATCCCCACTTGTACACTCCCTGGCAACCACGAGACGAGGCGACCTATTCCAGATTACCATCCACTTCTCTCATATCTACAGGCCGTACCAGCGTCCCGCAGGCTCTCTACGGGCGACTCCCTCTCTCCCCAAACCCTCACGTCTCGCTCTTTACGATTCCGTGTGTTTGCTGCCTAGGCGGCCCCGCCATCATGCGTTTCAGCGCGTCTACGCAGCAACTCCTCGATGAGCTTGCCGCGAGAGAGCACCGAGTACTGCAGCAGTTGCGCGAGCTCTCAGGTATGAATGAGTCTCCGATAGCACCTAGCCGGCCCTACGCGAGTTTGCCGATCACACCGGAGCGACTCAACACAGATTCACCACATCAAGCATCGTCGAAACCCCTACCACAACGGCCTCTTTGTCCTTTGGACGCCACTGAGCATCAGGAATATCAAGTGAAGAAACCATCCTGGCCCCCTCAGGTTAACGTCCACCATGACGCTTATGACCCTTCCTGTGGGACTGTGAGCAGCTTGGAGCGAGACCTTCAGCGACTTCAGTACCTACTTCGGCACCCTCCACTGATGGGCACACAGGCAGCGATTGCGAAGGCAGGCAAAGAGGATGGCGCGGAGGTGGCCGACGCAAAACAGCTGCAGCAGCATCTCCCAATGACGCATGGAGATCGTGATGTTGCAGTGGCGCGTGAGAAGAGGACACGCGAGGCGTGGCGGCCCAACTTGAGTACGTCCCCGGTGACGCCAGAGGTGAAACGCGACCGACAAGAGATGGGGGTCTACTACGCACCGCCACCTCCGCTAACGCCTCTACCATCACACGCAGAGGCGTCTCCGCATCTTCCAGAGAATGGCTCAACCTCCCCAGCGCGGTGCAGTGCGGTGCTGAGCATGGATGATGAGCCCCGCGGCGAGGATGTGGCGCTTACCACCGATGCTCTAGCAAACTTCTCTCAAGGGGCTTCGGGGGTGATAACCAGGGGCGCAGAGGACCAGTTTAGAAGGGTGAATGCGACTATGTTCCCTGAACAGTCTTCGACCAAGGCTGTAGTTGGCTTGCAAGCAAGCCCTTATCGTGAGCGAGATGACACTGTGCCGAGGGAGGCGTGTAGTCGACAAGGCGCCGCCTCCGCCGTGGCCCCTTCGGCTGTTGCGTGGCAACGTTCTCCGGTGCGATGGTTTTCTTCTACCCAAACAGTGACTTCGACCTCGAAGTATACACCCCAAAAAGAGCTCCGTGAGGAGGGGGAAGAAGGGGTGACAATGCTCTGTGTGTCTGCGTTGGAGACATGGGCTGCGCATCACTCGGCACATAGCGTGCCTCGCGAGACAGAGGATTTCCACTCGGCTTCCATTTCGACCTCCCCACCACCGACGAGGACATCTCAGGTTTCACGTCCGCCTTTGTCGTCGTCTCGTACTGGAGAGCTATCGAATGTTCACGCAACTCTACGCTCAGCATTGCCACGTACCAGCTCCCCCCCACGCATCGCAGAACCGTCTCCGTCTGTCTGTGCTAAAACGCGTCCGCTCGGTGTTGCCAGTGCCGCTCTCACCTTCCTTACACCCTCTCTTGACGAGAACGAAGCTGCACAGCTCTTTGGTGCCACGTTACCTGGGAAAGCGGCACCACCGCAGGAGACCTTGCGCAGAGGCAGCGGCCACCACAACAGAAGCGTATCGGCGGAGCCTCAGACTTCATGCGCTGCATCTGCCTCGCCGAGGAGTGTCATACGAACCACCGCGTTGTGTGCGCTGAAGGCGTTTTACACCCGACAGTCCACTGCCGGCGCTCTAACGACACCATTGTGGGAGGAGGGTACCCCATCGCCTGAGAGGCAGAGATGAAGCGTAAGGGCAGCGCATGGGTGCTCGTGACATACTTTCCCTGTTTTTTTTTTCCGCATGACCAAACGAGAGGGACCTGTCACGGAAGCGTTGCCATCATCCTGGGCGCTCTCTTTCCTCCCACACGCACACCCCTTTACACATCTAGCATCTCTGCATGGGGTAGGGAGGGGTGTGTAGGCATTTATAGGCGGGCGTTGCGACAGTTTCTCCTACCATCCAAGGAGACGCGCGCACCTGCACCATGCATATGACTGGCAAGGTGTGGACGCGGCTGGAGCGTATGCCCTTCCCGCGCCTCGCTGCGCGCTGGCGAATGGGGGCCTGGGCGTGACGGCGGGTGGTGCGCCAGGTGAGGCGACCTGCGAAGCGGAGGCCGTGCTGGGATGTCTGAGTCGGCGCATCGCTGTGGCGCGTGTCGGCGACTGCTCTGCACCACGCACCGGGGGCCTGTGAGGGGTCGGTGTGTGTGTGCGTGTGCCTGTGTGGTGGAGTGCCGGCGAGCTCTCACGTTGTCTGGCAGAGAATGAACGTACTCAGCAGAAATGAACAAGAACCGAAAACGCAACAAACGCTTCGGACTGCTCTGTTGTCTTTGATATCTCTCGGCCGAGGCTCATGTGCTTCCCTCCATGCACGCCCCGATATCTATTTTGACCTGATGGGCAGTGAAGGAAAAAGGCACTGACCGTGCGTACTTCCTTGCATGTTGGTGCTCGCTTCTACGCTTCTACGCTTCTCTAATCTCTATCTGTTTCTTATTCGCCAGCATAGGCAGCACCATCGACAAGTTCGTGTACGTGTGAGGAGAGGGAGGATCAAATAGTTGCGACACACCGACGAGAGTTCACTGTGAGGTCATACTGGTAAAGTTTACCACGTCCCTGCCTCCTCGCAAGGGAAGAAGCAGACGTACGCTCGGAATAGTAGCGAGATTCCTGGCTCTGCGAGTTTGTTGCGCCCTGGCTAAGCATGGAGGAGTTATCCGCGCCATCGCTTGCTGCGTCTACGCTGCCGTCGACTCAGGTTGATGTTAAATTTTTGAACGACAACGCGTTGGTTCCGGCTCCCAAGATGTTGATCGGCACCACGGACGAAGGTGGTCGCGCTCCTCGAAACCGCGAAAGTAGACACATTCAATTCCTCGACGACGGCAAACTTTTTGAGGGCCACTTCACCGTCCAGTCGCGCAATCTCAAGAACATTATTCAGTATCTGGTAGACCGGCAAAGTGAACAGGACGTCATCATTCAAGATTTGCAGAAGCAAGTGAACCTGCTACGCACCCGGCATCTGAAGGCCAAGCTGCGGGCTGGAGGCGATGGCGAATCGCGACTGCGGGCTGCGAGCGCCTCCGGCAAGTCCAGCTCTGATAATGGTATGGAGGAGCGTGTGAAGCGCATCGAGCAGTTCCTGCAGCTGTGGGGCGTGCGCCTAGGGGAGGTCGTGAAGCTTGTCGAAGAATACGGCGATCCTGTCATCACACCCGACGCGTACACCTCGTACCTAGTGGATCTGCCTGCGTTTCGGTTCACTCGTCGCGAGACGCGTGCCTTCGTGATCAGTGCCAGCGAGCAGTCTACCATCAGCGCCGCTACAGCCGCAGCCAGTGATACAGCAACGCGTCGACGCAACAACAACAGTTCAGCAAAGCAGGAGACGGACTTGGCCGGCTCTTCCTCCGATACTGAAAAGAAGTGTGACAACGGCGCTGCGGAGGCAGCACTCGAGAAGGCGACTGCCGCCCTCACGAAGGCAGAGATGCTCTTGGAAGAGCTGCGCAGCATCCCGGCACGGGCACCGCCATCATCCTCCACCAAGGCTCGCCGAGCGGAGGCTCCGGCACCCGATCCAGTCAAGGGCAGCTCTAGCGGTGGTGGCAGCGCGATAGACCATGAAGCCCGCGCGGATATCGAGGAGCTTGGCGACTACGTGATGCACCGCTTCCAGGAGCTAGAGGCACAGTCGATGATGACAGCAGCAACGGTGGCTAGGGCCGCTGCTGCGCCGCGAGCAGAGAAGCGACGTGGCAGCGGTGGAAGTGGAGGGGGAGGCGGGGCCGGACCTGCTGCTGCAAAGGTTGCCACAGTGCGCCCGAAGCAAGTGCCGACGAAAAAACCAGCTGCAAACGCCTCCTTGCCCACTGCTTCGCTGGAGCCTCCTCCGTTGCTGCACATGGCTTCTGGTGAAGTGATCGACACTGTTGCCCGAGAGGACGCTGCAGCGTCTCTTGACCTGCTAGAGGAGCTGGAGGTAACGATGGACCGTCGGTTCAAGGAGGTGAATAACGCCATTGCAAACATAGCTCTGCGGACTGCCTCCATGGCCAAGAACAACAACGGAAGTCCCCCTTCTGTGGCAGAGCCTGAAAAGAAGCAGCAGCGGTCCGGCTCGCCGTCGCTATCAAGGAGTTCGTCGAGTAAGGCGCCGTTGCCTTCCACAGGCAAGCGGGCTGACAAGAACGCTGAGCCGAAACCAGTGGTAGAGGATGTGGAGGCGGAGGTAGAGGAGGCCTGTGTGTCGGCATCCGCGTCTCATACTCCATCTTCAGCCTCCAAAGTGCTTCGCTTAGTCAAAGGCAAAACAAAGCAAACTACTAGCGACCCTCCTGGACCTCCCATTCCAAGCGCTGCAGTCGATCAGGTGGCCAGGGAGGAGACGGCGGCACTCTCAGACCGAGTTGGCGACCTCGAAGAGGAGCTGCTGGAGCGGTGGCAGGCAATGGAAGAGCGGCTGCGCATCATAGGCAGAACCGCCATGAAACAGGGTGCGTCCAACGTCCCTGCAGGGCCTGGCGGCACAGCTGTCGCGGCGGTGAACCGTGCCCCTGTTGTGGACCGAAAAGCCCGTGAGGATGCTGCCCTTTCCCTCATGCGGCTACAGCAGTTGGAGAAGGAGTTGTCACAGCTGAAGCGTCGATGGGCTTCTGCCGATGCCTCCGCCAGACCCGCCATTGGCAACGCCAACCCTCCTGCAGCCGCAAGTGAAACGGTGCCCCCCGCGCCGGTCGTATCCATGGAGCCGAGCGCACCGCTGCGGGACACATATGACAGCAAAGTTGCGGACCTTGAGAAGGAGGTAGCGCAGCGAATGGCGGACGTGAATGAGGCCATTGCGCAGCTAAGAGGCGGGGCCATGCGGGTCACGCCCGGCTTCGACACCGCTACCTCGGCGGTGCGATCGACGGATGGCACTTATCGAGTGGACGCGCTCTCCAATCTCAACACGCTGGCGTGGATAGCTTCTTTGGCCCCGTCAGCGGAGAGCCTCGCAATTCTGCCAGAGCAGTCGCAAGCGCATTCCTCAGAGGTCGCTTCATCTTCCGCTGTACCGACTCAGAGCCACCTGACTTTACGTGCAATGGACGCCGATGCTCCTCCCGGTGTAGCGACAGTGGACCGCTTGCGAGAGATAGACCCGTCGCGGCGTGCTGAGATGTATCAGTCGCTGCTGACACTGGACTATAGCAAAAATACTGACATGGACGTCTTAACCCCATACCCAATGGGCGCTATCTCCTCCGATGCTAAACGCATGTCCGTCAGCCGCCTACGTTCTCCCGGTGCGCCAACCTTCGGCACCCATCTTGTAGAGCGCGCAGTGGTCGACTTGCCTGCAGACACCGCGATAGCCGTTGCGGAGGAGGCGGCCAATGCGGCAGGAAGGCGCGCTTCTACACAGAGTGGCGCTGCAGCTGCAGCACCGCTTGCAGCCGATGCGCAGCATGAAGCAGTCATCACAACTAAATCATCATATCTGGAAAACCAGCCCTTCCCCTTTTCTCCACCCGGGCCTCCCAAGGGCGGCATCACGCGTGTGCGCACGTCGGATGTGAAGGGCGTGTCATCAGCAGCACCGAGTTTACCACGTCAGCACCTCAGCGAGACTCTTGGACACACCGAACCGTGCCTGGTCGTCAACTGCGCGTGGTGCGACACTGAGAAGGTATCAGAGTCGACCCTCACGTAGGCAGCGGATCCTCACGGCGTGGGTGGTCAGAAGTGTGGAGAGGCTGCGTGCGCTTGTGTCTTTGCGGGGGACGTTTGCGTGTTGCGGCTTCACTCGCAGGGATGTACAGAATCCCACAACTGATCTTGTTTTCCGTTGCTTGGAGGCGGGGTGGGGGTTGGCGGAGGCGGCTTCAATGGGCGGTCGCGTAGAAACGTATGTACACTAGAGTCGAACGTTTTCTTTTTTATTTCCGGTTTCATTCTTCGCGTGCACTCTTGTGAGTGCCATGTGCGTGGTGGACTTCTTTCATGTTTCCGTTGCGTATATATATATATATATATATATATACACGATGTCGCCACTCGTGCCGCGCGCTTCTTGGATTTTCTTGGCTCCTCTCCTTTCCATGGCTGCTTAGGTGGCTGCATGAGTGCACATCGGCGTCTGACGGTCCGACACGCCGCTAAACAACCGAGGAGGAGAGGCCCAGGGGCTCTGGAGGAGGTGCAAGATGGCGCAAGAAGAGGAGGAGGGCCATCTGAAAGGGCAGTGTGCGATGCAATCGTTACGCACAGCCTTCCCCTTCTACCCGCTGCTCTCTATGCTCTGTCTAGTTCATTTTTGCTCTCCCGCCCTGTCTCCTTTCAGCAGAGGAGAGGAAATCAGATACAGAGCATCGGGCAGCCGAGAAGCGTCGCTCGCCGTATGCCGCTTTTCTTCTCTCTCATGACTTCTTCTACATAACCTTTATTCACCAGAAAACTTGACCATTGCCGCGCGCTGCTGTATACCGCCCACAAACATGCACACACGCAGCTTCACCCTATTCTTCTTTACCTGATGTACATGCATGATTGCAAGCGCCGCTTTTCAACCGTTGACTTCATCACGATACTTTTAGTCGGCATTGTAGCCACTGCTGCTGCTGCTGTCGTGGCTGGTCAATAGTGCTTTCAAACTTCCGCTCCTGCCTGCATTCCTCTTGAGTTGCTTTGGTGCCGTGGGTACTGTGAAAATGTGCGTCTCTCTCTAGCGCACAGATTGTTTCTACTGCACGTGTGTGTATATATGTGTGTGTACACTGCACCAACAATGACCTTAACTCGGCCTCGCAGGTAACACAGAACATTCACACACATATACACACGAGAGAGAGAGAATCCTCTAGAGGAAAAGAATACCTCAATCTAGAACAGAGGGCACGGTGCTGACACGTCAGCCCAAAACGCATAGGGGAGGGGCAGGGGCATGATCAGAGGCCACATGTGGAGTGCGTCTCACGAACGCACAGTGACTGCCACTGCTCTATGTACCTTCTCTCCCCTTTTCGAGCCGTATCCACCATCCTCCGTTATTGCACCAGCACCCGACCGCTCTTCCTCTCTCGGTGAGGAGAGGCGGTTTGAAAATCAGTCGATGCCATTTCTGTGGTGGCAACTATGGCGACGTCGCCCAATTCTTATGCGACTGTTGCCGACCATCCTGTTTTCTTTTTCCGCTTGATCTCTGGCACATGCTGATGAGCTTGAAGCTCTTTATTCATTGCCTCTCGTCGTCTTTTCCACTCACGTATGCCTCGCTTCTCTACGCTTTTCCTTTCCTCTGTCTTCACCCCACGCCGTGCACACACTGTAGCAGTTGTGTGGCATGCATATACAAATTCAGATCATACTTTCTCGTTTCTTCGGCGGTACGGAAACCACAGCGTGTACCGAAGTAGTCTACCTGCGACGCTTCCAGATTGAGAGAGGCCGTCGCTAGTGACGCTGCGAGACACCATTGAAGGATTCGCCCATCTCCTGACTGTAGCCTTCTCCAGACGCTCTCCCTTTTTATTACTTTTTCTTTTCCCACTCCAAGGTATTCCCGACGCGACACACGCTTGACAGACGCACGGACGTTGCCACACGAGAGCTACAGCGCGTGACGGCTGAGAGACTTATACGACCTCTTTGCTTGGCATTCATTGCTGTCGATTACGCTTCCAGACGTACACACACACATACACACACACACACACACACACACACACACACACATCCGCGGTAGCTGCACGTGCAGAGACGTCGTGTCCTCCCGGTTCTCTTCTCCAGGCCCACGCATTGTTCTCTTTCCTCCGTCCCCTCTGCACGTGTTTACAAACCACTGCGCAATAATGCCGAGCGTCGATATCGATGTGACAAGTGTGCCGGACATTATTGAGGCACAACTCACGCTGAGCTACAGCCGTCTCACTGATGTGATACGTGTCTTAGTTGAGCAAGGAAACGGCAACGCCGACGACATTGATGAGATCCGCGACCGTCTTGGAAAGTTGGCGCAGGAGAACAGTGCCTTGCGTGCTGAGATTCAGACCCTTAAGCAGACGAAAGGCCCCGACGATGAGGTGAAGAACGCGCTTGAGGATCTGAAGTCAACGGTGGCTCAGCTCTCAGAGAAGGTCGAGGCTAGCACAGAGCAGATGGAGGCTAGCGATGCGTCACACAAGACGTATTCAGCTGAGGCGGAGAAGCGTTCCAGTGAGCAGCAGGAGGCCATGATGGCCACCTTCAACCGGCACTCCGAGGCGCTAGGGAAACGAGTGGAGGCCACCGAAAAGTCGCTGCATGAGTTGCAGGCCTTTGTCGATCTCTGGGGTGCGGGGCCGGAGCAGGTGTTAGAGATGGGCCGGCGGACTGATAAGCAGGAGTTGGAGCACAGCCTTGTGGACCGAACCCAGTATCTTCTTTCGCTGCACTCTTTCGCAAAGATACAAGAGGAGATGGAGGTGCTGCGGGCACTAGTGCAACGTCAAGCAGCGGACGCGCTCGCAGCCAAGACGAGCGAGGCCGCTCGGACAAGTCGCACAGCCTCGTATGTGGCCGCAATGGCCGCTCCAACGGAGACAGCGCATCACTCAGGCGAGATCGAAACCCTCACCCGTACGATGCGCTTTCTGGAGCAGGACGTGGAGGCGTTGCAGAAGCAGCGTTTGCCACCGTTGGAGTCCGCGGTGCACGAATTACAGGCATTCACTGACTCGGAGAAGCGCATCAGCAGCACGGAGAAGGATCTGAAACACTTGAACGACCATCTCACTCATCTGGAGGACCGTCTCAACACGCTGCTGGGCCAAACTGGGGAGTCAAAGGAAGATGCTGTGGATGGGTCCCACCCTGGTCTGGTAGACTTGGCTCGTCGCGTCTCGCTTTTAGAGGACACGGTGGATGGCTGTTCGAGAGGCCAGCGCAGTACCTCAACCTCCTACGGTCCAGCAGCGGGGGGTGAGGCAGTGAGCGCAGACGGTACTGCCCCAGCAGCGCCTGCACGTTCTTTGTCGCGCAATCGGGGCAGTATCCTTGCCACCGGACTCCCGCCCTCAGGTCGCCTGGGCGGCAGTGTCCTGCCGGCAGTTGCCAAGGAGGCCCCAAGAGGCAGTAGCCCTGTGGCGGAAGGCGGGTCGGCGCCGCAGCCGCTTCAGCGTGTGTCTTCTACCGCCAACAGCTTTCACTCAAAGGAGCTTGACCAGCCGGCAGTGGAAGCCCTGCGCCGGCAGGAAGCGTCACAGCCTGCCGTTGCCACTGATCGCAGACGTTTTTCGGTAGCGGTAGAACAAGATGATGGGCTGCGCCGCCGCGTCGCCCAACTAGAGGAGAACACAGCCATCCTGGAGATTAATAAGGCGGACCGCAAGGAGATTCGTGAGCTGGAGGAGGCGCTGCGCATTGCTCTTGAAAACGCGCATCGACTACAACAACAGATACCGCTGCAACAGAATCAGCAGCCGTTGCCACCGCTGCAGAATGCCGTGCCCTCGAACTTTGCGAGCAACGCGCCGTCGTTGGTGCCGCAGCGTCCTGTTTCAGCAAGTGGCCGGCAGGCTGTTCCCGACTATGCAGTAAATCAGCAGCGTGGCGACGGCTTTAGCCGGCCGACCACCTCGATGGCAGGACTGGGCCGTCCCATGTTCGTTGGCTCGTCATCGTCGGTGTACCTACGTGACGGGGGGAATCTCACAAACGCCACGGTGTCGCCAACGCACCTGTATCGGCAGTGATGTGGTGGCCTGTATACGGGAAAGCGGACAGATAAAGAACAAAAGTGTGTGAACATGTGTGCAGGGATGACGCTCAGAGCAGGCGTTCCCTTTTTTCCTTCTCTCCCCTTCGCGTTTGCTGCCTTGCTCGAGAGGGCATGTTCGTTGGCAGAGTGGGTGTGAGGAGAGAGGAGGTGCTGCTGGGCCATCGCTGTTCTCTTGCGAGAAAGCGGTTGCACACATCTCTACCTGTTTGCGTGTTGCGCAGCTGCAGATGGCTGACCTACACAGGTGCTTGGGGACCATTACTACATGTGCTCTGCACCGCCACTCCCTGCTCGCACTAAGGCGGTTACATATTAGATTTCACAGTACAATATTTCATTGCTTCTGGTCTGTGTGTGTGTGTGTGTTTGTGTGTTTCTTGTATATTTGCAAATTGTTTTATATGTGTGTATGTGTGTGTGGGGTGGGGGTGGGTGGGGCGCCTCTGCTATACCTCCTCACTTTCTCTTGCGTATTAATCGTGTCGCCTCTGTGTTTCCAGTGTTCGATCTTCTTTTACCAGTGTCTTTACGTCTGCCTTTCTGGGTGCGGCACGAGCTCTAACATGTGTCAGTGGAGGTTCTCTTCGCGTGCTTCTTCTTCACTGTTGCGCTCTAGCAGTACTCGGGAAGACGTGCGCACACAAAGGCAAGATCATACCCATTGTACTATCTCTATCACCACCACTATTACTACTACTACTATTACTACTACTACCACCACTACTGCATGTATCCTGGTCACAGGTGGTGCATGTTCGAAGGGCACAAGGAAGGGGGAGGGTAAATAAGACAACGGGCCTGGCCACCAACAGCGCGAAGGAGTTCGGAGTAGACCAAGATATATACATAAGGTCGCCTCAGGTGAGGCGGGTCACGACAGAGAAGGGAGAAAGCGGTTTGTAGGGTCGTCAGTACCGCCACCGTGCCAAATAGGGCCACAACCAGCGGGCGCCTTGCCTGCGGCTACGTGCAGGTAGCGAGACACGCCTCCGCTTTCGCGGCATCTCTTGTTTAGTCTCTCCAGCGGACGCTACGTGCACTGGGGATAAGGGTGAGAGAAAGCGAGAGAGGTGATTCGGATCACCAGAAGGTGCCGCTGTTTCTGGATGAGCGGTTCTCAATATTGTGCTGACTAGGACTGCATTCTCCTCCTTCATTTGTTTCTGTTCGCTCTACCCTTCTCATGCACGCGGATGCCCCCCCCCCCTTACATCCTCCTCATTGTCTGCATCATCGCTGCCGCCTTCGTTTTTCTCCCAACGTTTCGTTTTTTTTTTTTCCTGTTTTCCCGTATGTACCAAAAGTTGGCCGTAGCACGGAAACCATCGTGCTTTTTATCATTCTTATTCTTTCCCCTTTGGCTGTTGCTCTCGTGTGGTCTATTACGCGCGCGCGTGTGCGTGTGGGTGTGGGTGTGTGCTGGTGAATGTACAAAAGACTTCTGCCCCCTCTTTTTTTTTTTTTTTTGCTCTCCTTGTGCAGCGATCTCCTCTGCGGTCCCCGCCGCCTCAGCACGCTTCTCTTCTTCTCCGTGTGCTTCGTTCCTGCACGCAGGGGAAGCACACAATGAGCTGATGCGTTGCATAGAGAGCAACAAGGGAAAGGAAGAAAGAACAACAAAAAGAAGCGCGAGTAAACGCTGCCGTAGATGCACGCGGTTGTCCACACCGTCAGCGTTTCCTCCTTTCCACCGTCAGGTGCAGCCGTACACACGCACACACACAGAGAGAGAGAGGGAGCCTTTGTACTGCCGTACACTTGAAATTTCACGGTGACACCTCGAACACCACAGGAGGTCTTGCCAGGAAGGTAAAGGTATACGGTGTTTCCCCTTGGCTCATTCTGGTTGCGCCTCCTCTGTCGTGGCGCCGTCGGCATGCCTGTGTACTCCCCGAGTAGGGGCTTCTGCCTCTTTGTGGTCGCACGGTGCTGGGGCATTGATATTGCAACAATTCGGTATAGTAGGCCATGCACCTTTCTCTGGCTCATTTCCTTTTTCTCTCTCTCTCTCATCATTGCTCTGCTTGACGTGCACTGGTGTATGCTGCCAGAGAGGCTTGCACGTGCGCGTACGGACGCCCTTCTTTTCTCGCACACACGGGGTTTCTTTCCACGCGCGCACACACACTACTTTACTTTTCCCTTTTTCTTCGGTTTCTTCTCACTTGCAGGCTCGCAAGCGAACTGCTCTCAGCATTGCAGGCGCTGCCAACATCGCGCGATGCCAGGACTGCGGCATGGCTCGTAAGCCATACAAGGATCTGCGACGCGACATCAGCGCGATGAAGTGTAAGCAACCGTGCGGCAACTCGCACTAAAACTTGCCGGATATATTCAAACCCTCCCCGAGGGTGAGGAGTGCCCGCTGGCGAACGTGGAGGAGAACATCATTCCAATGTACGTGCCACCCACGCCCGCACTCTCAGTGTCACCGTCGCCGTCGCCGCATGCGACTCCTGCGTCACTGTACCAAGACAAGGACATGAACGGGTGACTGGGGCTCTCAAGTGAAACTCGCGGGCCGATGGCTCACTGCCGCCGGGAACTGCAGGTGCTGGTGTACAAAACGTCTCGTCTCCGTCTACTGGAAATCCTTTCCCCACATCGCTGGCGAAGGAGGTGGAGGGCCACTCCCCGAGGGCGACTACGTCGAGGCCGAAGCACTACAAAGCCCAGATGCCGCAGGATTTCTCTGTACAGGAAATGGTTCACCAGCGACCTTCGCTCCCCCCCCTTTTTTTTTTTTACAAGCGTCACTGCAGCGAGTAGCACAGGTGCACACGCGCATGCGCTTCGGTCATTCGTGCTTGGGGCGGTGAGGGACCTGCTTGAGGCCAAGAGTACCAAAGGCGAAGTGAAGGTCGACTTGCCCAGTCTACATCGGACGCTGCGTATTTATGCGTCTCCCTCTCCCTCCTTCCCTCCCTCTGCCTGCTTGTGTGTGCGTGTGTGGTACGGCCACCATGAACGTTGCAGTTATGGAAAGAAAGAGGAGGAGGTAGTCCAAAAGTGTGAGGGTGTTGCTGTGGTGCTCCTCCGGGGTTATCCAGGCCTCTCTCGCACGGTGTCTCAGGCTACCTCTTATTCTCCACCAGCGCTTCATACTCTCCGTTGTTCTCTTGCTTCCCTATGCCAAAGGAAAAAAAATCGGCATCGGTGCCTTCTGCTGCTGCTCTCCTTTTTTTTTTTTGGAAAATTCACCTGCGATGGCTTTATGACAGTTGTTGCGTGATGCCTGCCACTTCATGCGATTGCATGCGGCCGTCCACAGACACGTGTGCACATACAACCTTTGTACCCCCCAACACGTAGAGCGGCAGCTTAGTTGTTCGCATACACGCCAGGACGATGTGTGGCAGCAACGGGCACCCGTTGCGCTGCAGGTGTAGGGGCGCCTAAGAACGGTGCATGCTGACGATTGTCGCCTTGTTTCTGACTCTTCTGTTCTCTCGCAGGTGACCAGTGGGATGAGCTGCGCTCACTCTGCTACACTGAAAGACAATGATACTCACATGACGACATATCCAACAGTAGCCAATGCGTACCACATGATGTACGCCGCGCTGGCGCTCCTCACACACGCTGAGCTGGCTCCCGTTTTGTTTTGACGCGAATATGCATGCGCTTCGCCTGTGCATGGGCTCGTTGCCTTGAATGAAGACGCCCCCTCCCCCCTCTCCGGCGTTGGCAGAGCCTGATGACCAATAGGGGCGTGCCGAGGGGTGCACCCAAGCGAGACGTCTGTGTCCTCCTGATTGAAAGACATGTAGTCTCCTCGAGTCGTTACACCCTAACGCAACCATCATACGACTCTTTTTAAATGAAGGTCTCCACGAGGGGCACGCGTTACGCCGCTCGAAAAGGGCAGGCTCAGGAAGATCGTCTCGACTCGGGTATTACACTGCTTTGGCAGGGGTGAGAGCTGATATTGCCGAGCTGTGCGCACACATCATACAGCAGCCCCAGCCATTGCCTTCCCGCTCCCACAGTGGCTACCGCCTTGCGGGACTGCCGCACCGAAGTGCGAGACCTACGTGGCACAAGGCACCTTGAGGTCGCTTGCATCCCCGACGGATGACCGAAAGAGGAGGACAGAAACCGAACGCGAAGAGGCTTCTGCTCCCCACGCCTCCAAGGCGTGATGCCTTGTCTCCGCACAGGTACTCGGCTCACAGCACGAAGGGAAGCAAGGTCCGCCATCCTGCACGTCCTACAAACCTAACCTCGGGCCAACCCGAGAGCGCCTACCAGTTGCCAAAAGAAGAGCGGAGGGTATCCCTGCACGTGGTACGGGTGGAAGCACTGCACTTTGCCGCTCTGTGTAGCGGGATGTGAACCTAGAAGCAGCTGCGGATGCGATACATTGGAGGCACCCACGACCATCGCCCTCGCATGTTTCCAGAAAACGTTATTTTTCAGCTACCAGCGACAGACCCGGGTACCGAGGGCTCCCATTGGCAGCAAACATTATGGAGCCAAGCTTAGAACTGAGAGCTCTCTCCTTAGATCGGTCTTCACGCTAGTAGGGAAGAAGCAGCCTCAGACGGCGGCACCTCATTCGCTGGATACAACACCTCAATAGCTTACCCGATGAGCAGCGTTACGGCGAGGGGGTGGGCTTGGGTGTGCAGCCATGGAGGATCGTGCTCGACGATTATGGAGGGGGTTGACGGGCCTGGCAACGTCCATTTTTTTTTTCAGGTGCCTCTCCCTGTACACCGGTTTGCCCCTCTTGAGCTGACGAACCGACTACAACTCCGGGTATCAGCGAAGAATGCACCCAATGAGCTTGGTCGTTGGCCTAAAGGCGATGCGGACGGTGGTGGGAACATCGGCCTGCCATCTAAATGTGTGCCATGCAAATTGTCTCCAACGTACAAGTGAGGGCTTGCACTGACAACATCCCCATCACACGGGCGATCGATAGACGAGTGGAGACAGCCCTGCAGACGAATCGAAGAGCCACAGAAAAGGCCAACATCACCTTGAATGGCGGCGAGGCCAGCGCCTGCGAAGAACAAAAAATATGCATTGACCAGTGCGGTGCTTGGCCACATATTTGGAACCGTCTGTAGTGGGGAGCAGACGTGCGTCCAGTTGAGCACCGACTTGATCAAGCAGCGGGCAAAAGAAGGGCTGAGACGGATAATGGGTCACCTTTGGTCTTTGGACCCAATTGTGCACAGGCATACTCACAGATGTTTTTTTCTTTTTTATGAGGACACGCCACCTCTGTTTGAAAATGGTCTCGATGCCTCCTCTCTCCAGCTCCTTGTGGGCAGACTTGTTTCAGAGTGCGCAACGCTTGTTCTCCTTGTGACACCAACGAACAGCGGCGAATAGATCACGCCGCGCCGCGCGTCTTTCAGCGTCTTTTGCGGAGCACTGCCATCATATCAGTTGTAACACCAGGGCAATAGAGTGCGGCATGTATTCACCCACATACGCAGCAGATGGCCGTCACCGGTGACCATTCGAGGGAAAAGGGGGACATGGTCGTCATACGCAAGCAGCATCAACTCATCTGGGCTTTGCGCAGCTCACTGTGCGCTTTCGAGCATTCAAGCCGTTGACAAGACATAAAAGTGAGAAGCAGCGGCAGCACTACACTTTCATATCGGCAACACGTTGGTCTTCTCAGCCCTCGGCAACGGTGCGATTCACGCGGCCGTGCGATTGATGCTGCCTTCCATGTATGGCTGATGGCCCTCCCGTGCGCGGGCACTTCTGAAATGTATCCAGTCGTCTGCAAATTCTCTAGAGGGCCGGAGACGCCACCCCGCATGCCACACGCGACAGGGTCTGACCAACGACCTGACAAAGGACACGACGTGATGGATGGGGCAGAGAGAGGGGATGTGGACCCTGCCTCTTTGATGGAATCCATCAATAAGAGATGAGCTCCGACTCCGTGAGGACAGCGCGCAGAGGCCAGCGTCCCCCCGCGTATCTTGCGAGGTCCGACACATCTTGTTCCATCGCCCGCCATAGGACCGAGGAAATGGGGGAAGGTGCCCTTTCACTGCATGCATTACCTTCTTGTCCCTCTTGACCCTCCCCCCTCCTTCTCCCTTTTCTCTCTGATTTCACAGCAGCGAAGGCAGGATACATTCATAGGAGCGGTGCACCGCGCACTTCCCTTCTCTGAGCTGCCGCCTTTGCGTGCTGTTGGTTTCTTTTCTCATCCCGGCTCGGGCCGTTTGCTCGGCGATCCTATTGGCCTGCTAACCACAAGGGCACACCCACCCACCCACCCACCCACCTACCCACACAGTCAGCCCGACACGTTTTTTTTTTAGGGGGGGAGGAGGGCTACTGCACCTCACCTGCACCGACTGTCTCTTCGTTTTGGCTTTCTCCTTTCCTAATTTTCTCTCTCTTTTGGAAACCATGCAGTTGATGCGTGCAGTCACCCTGAAGGGGTTCGGCGATACGGACATGCTCCAAATCTCTCGCATACCCAAGGTCGTCATCACCCGCGGGAGGGACATCCTAATCAAGGTGAGTGCGGCTGGCGTCAATCGCGCTGACGCGTCTCAGCGCAAGGGTCACTACCCCCCACCAAAAGGCAGTAGCGAAGTTATGGGCCTGGAGGTGTCAGGTATTGTGGAACAGGTAGGGGAGGATGTAAAGGACTTCAGGGAGGGCGACAAAGTGATGGCATTGCTGCCGGGCGGCGGTTACGCCGAGTACGCTGTGGCACACGAGGGCAGCGTCATGCACATCCCGCAAGGCTACTCCTTTATCGAGGCGGCTGCAATTCCAGAGGCGTTCCTTACTTCGTGGCATGCACTAAAGTATCAGGGCGACTGCCGCAAGGACCAAAAGGTCCTCATCCATGCCGGAGCCAGCGGCGTTGGCACTGCAGCCGCACAGATTGTTGAGAAATACTTCGAAGCCACCGCTGTCACCACCTCCTCAGAGTTCAAGGTGGAGGTGTGCAAGAACTTTGCGAGCATCAACCTCACCCGCACTCCGGATGAGACCGGCATGTGCTTCTCTCCGAAAGTGAAGAGCCTCCTTGGCGAGGGTGCCATCAATCTTGTCCTGGACTCTGTCTTTGGTGGAACATATATCTCTGAGGATGCTGCGGTGCTAGCGAAGGACGGCCGCATCGTGGTGCTCGCCTTCATGGGGGGTGCAACAGTGCACCTGAACTGCCTTCCTCTGCTGCGACAACGCGCGCACATCATATTCTCCAAGCTTCGTTGCCAGTCGGACGACTACAAGGAGAAACTCGTAGACACCTTCAAGAAGGAAGTAATACCCTACATGAGGGATCGAGTGATTGTGCCGGTGGCGAACAAAACATATCCGCTAGAAGAGGTGGCCCACGCGCACGCGCGGCTCGACGACGACAAGTCGTGGGGTAAGATAGTGCTCACCCTCAACAGTCATCTCACGATGGCACACACAAATCCGCTGTCCACGCCGAAAGCTTAGACCAGATGTAGCACACACACACACAGCAAAAGAAAATGCTGCTGTAGCGGCAGACACGAATCAGAGAGCAGCAACGGGGATGATAAGTTACGTGTGAAAGAAGGATGTGCGTGTGTGTGTTCACAAGGGTAGGGGGAGAGTGGAGACGATGCACTTGGCATCGCATGCAAGCGGTCTTTCTCATGGAAAGATCTTCTCTTCTTTCCCCTGAGCAGAGCGACCCCCCTGAGGCATCTTGCCTACGCGGTAGCGCAGCTTCGCAAAACCATTGCCTAAAGTGCGCAACTCATTCATGCCTCTTAAAGGGAGCGTGGATTTGATCTACGCACCGATATAGTTGCACTCGCACGCGTGCTGTTATCTGGAATTGGCTTCTCTCCCCACCACTAGCCCCGCTCTTCACCTTCCCTTCCGTTTTATATAGGTGACTGACCAGCTGAGCACGTGCCACCCCCTTGTCGATTCTTGTCCAGGCTTCTCCCTTCCCACCGCCGCGTGTCTGCACACCGGAACGCCCATACAGATGCACCTTATGAAGCGGTGTGTTCGGCCTCACACCTCTCTCTTCCCCTTCCCACTCCATGTGCTCGATGATTGTTGCTGGTCCTCGGTTGTAGTTCTTCTCGTCCCTTTTTTCTTCGCTCGATAGGTAACGGTTGTCCGCAACGGCGGAAGCGCAGTCCTCTCTCCCTTGTTTGTTTTCTTGCCCGATGGTATCTTTGTGAATGTGGGTGTATGGGCTGCCGTGCGCTGTCGCGTGGCTTCGATGTCTATATGCCCATGCGCCGGATGCTTCGTTTCCCACGACCACCTTCGCGACCACTACTTGTCCTCCCCCCTTTTGTCTCTTGGGATTATTATTATTATATATTTTTTGTTTCGTGATGTGCACACCGTACTCCGTGCGTGGCAGAGCCCAACGGAATGGAAAATAATACACACACACACACACGCACACACACAGAGAGACCCTCCTCATCCCCTCCCCCCAAAAAAAAATACTGAATCGACTCAACAAAAAGGAATCAGAGTGTCGAGGCAGCGTATGGCATGAAGAATGTCCTCCTACCCTTCTCACCCTTGGAGGGGGGTGTCACACACTCGGATAATGGCCAAGATGCTCTTGTGGACTGGAAGCGTTCGCGAGGAGAAGAGGAGGGTGGAGGGCGCGGCTAGTACGATCTTTTCGTGAGAGATGAACGTCTCATCTCAAGGGAGTGATAGCGCTTTGCAGATATTCTCACTGTTCTTTCTCTATAAATGCTTGGGTATCTACCATGTGGCGTCACTCCGCTTTCACCTCGCTCCCGCCTTTCGAAGAATCTGCAGGACTCACAGCATCGGATGCGCGTCATCACAGTTGTGTGCTCCCCATTCTGTTTTATGCGTTTTCGCCAAGACGAGACTCAGCGCATCGTTGACGGCAGCGTGTGCCGACGTGTTGAGGGCCCTGTCTTGTGAATTGTCCCCTCTTCTTCCCCCTTTCTCCATCGTCTTATCTCTTCGAGCGACTGCTTCTATTGGAAGGAAATGTGCGTACGTGTGGGGAGTCTAGACACTGCACAAGTACTTTGAAGACAAGCAACGCTACAAAAAAGATTACACACGCTTTGTTTCTCTCTTATGTCCTTCCACACCACAGCCCTTTCCGTAGGCGCGAACTGAATGACCCTTGGCACACTACGTGTGAGCATCTGTGCGCGGCATCGAGAGAGGAAAGAGGCCGTTCGGCTTCCTTTTGTAAGAAGAAAAAAAACAAGTGATTCACCTCCACCGCGCTGCTGGACACGGAAAAAATTGCATCTCACACACGCACGTCTGTTGCCATCATGCTTCTGTCTACAACATTAATCTGTTTTAGGCCCAGGGCGTTTCGTGGCGCAGAATTTCATTCACTGCGCCGCCGACTGCGGCATCTTCGTCAGACAAACCGCGAAGCGTTGGAGCAGTTGCAAGAGCGCCGGCGTCTCCAGAATCTTCTGCGAGATGAGCAGCGCAGCGCTAGCGCTGCGAGTAGTAGCAGCGGCGGTGCGTCGGCACTCGGAGTGGAAGCTGCACAGCTACGTGCCCTTGAGCTACTGCCCCGGAACGACGCCCTAGAGGCTGCGATTGCGCTGTGCATTAGCGAGAATCGAGATGCTCGAACAGATCTGGAGCTGGTACGGCGTCTGGTGAACAGCACCTTGCTTTCCTTTGCGTCACCGGTGTGCAGGCAGTGGGATCCGTACGACGTCAAGCCGCAGGTTTTCGCTCTGGATAACTACATAGCGCTGCCCGTCTTTACGTCGCTCGAATACCTGCGGATGTTCTGCCAGCGCTTCGGGTTTTCGGTGCGCGACCCCAGTGGGGTTCTGTGGGCTTCCGGCTCAAGCACCACAACTTCCGCTGGGGGTGAAGCGCCTATTGTGGGTTTGCTACCGGACACGCTGCTTCAGAGTGAGTGGTGGAAACAGCGGCACGCGCAGCAGCAGGCATGGCCCACTACCGAGGTGAACATGCAGGAGAGGGATGCTGCAGCCGACGGTGCTGCATCTCAGGAGGGTCAGCCAGGTCAAGAAAGGGGAGCCAAGGCGGCGCCGGAAGATGGCACAGAAACAGACATGTCTGGTAGCGCATGTATGACACTGAAAGCGGCAGAGCTCACTGCCCCAGACTTTTCTCGTGACAGTAAAGCCGCACAGGCAGCCCCTCCCACACTTCTGGACGACACTTTCATCGACGCAGATGTCCTGTTTGACACGATGCGCATGGACACTGTTGTGGAGACGGATCGGGGAACATCGAGTACGTCTAGTGAGAGTCGTCGAGTTGCACCGGTGAGGAAGGCGGTGCGCGCTCGTGCACGTAGGCGCTCACGTGGTGCCTCTAGTAAAGTGAAGGACGTTGGATACAAGGTAGAGTCATGCCAGCACCGTCGAGTCTCTCGAGAACGGCATACTAGGAGGTATCAGGCGACAGCGGGAGCCGCGAAGGCAACCATCTCGGATACGGAGAAAGTAGCGGGAGCGGCGTCGGCGAAGACTGCCGCTGACGAGGCGAAGGCGGCTTACTGGGAGTCCCTCGCCCAGACGTCACCTTTCCAACTAAAACAAGCGACCCCTTTACCCACGTTCGGACCTTTCCTGCACTCATTCCTAATCGGCTACTTTGCAGATATCTCCACACTGCTGCACAACGCCTCCATCGTACCGGAGAAGGTAGATATTGTGTTGAATCCAGCCTCCCCCTTGGAGTTTGTGCTGTCGCGGGCGGCGACGGACCGCGTGCTGCACAAAGAGCAGCTTCTTCATCATGCCTACCTGAAGGTCGAGAAGGAGCTGCAACGCGAGTTCAGCGCCTTCTTTGCCGCCTGTTGCCCGGAAGTCATCTCCGCCTCCACTGCCTGTGTGCCATTACCGATGAAGGCGGACGACGTAGATGCGGCATGGCGGGCCTCTCAGTGCCCTGTCAACAATGGCCGCCGGAGTCGAAAATCAGCTGCTTCGCCGCTGAACGAGCTGCAAGCCTACCGGGAGCAGACACGCCTTCTCCGCGAGGCCGAGTACCGGAATGGGGTCACGTACGAGCTTGTTCTTCTTATTCAGAGCACGTCGCTTGAGGATACCTTTAACAAGATCCAGCAGGCAAAGCATCGGTCGGTCCTGATGGGCCATGCGGATCTGGACGTGCTCCCCGAGATCGCCGCTGCTCCACATGTGCGCGAGATGTCACATCATTTTTACGATGGTGCCAGCAAGCAGGCGAAGAGGTTAGGGCGAGAGTCGATCACCGAAAAGTGGGGGCGGGGCTTGTGCGAGAGGTCCCTCGGTGATGTCACCGCCGAGGGTGACAGCGTGGCGGCCGCGCAGGTTTCCGGGCACATGGGTGTATTTGTGCGGCGAGGCGAGCTTCGCACTATTAATGTAGCTCAGTCGGCTGACTCATACTTCCACGTTCCCACGAACGCCTACACAGAAGCGCACGCAGTCTTCACAGAGGACCTCAAGGTGAATCGTGGACAGTGACCGATGAGGGGAGGGGGAGAGAGAGCGCGAGAGGAATCCTTTTTCCAGGAGAGTAGCTCGTCCGCAACACGCAGATGCGACCACTCCTCCGACGGCCTTGGTGCTTCTGGCAGACGCCACCTTTTTTTTTTTTTTTGCGTTGCTTGCTCTGTTTCTCTTTGTTATTCACAGTGACCGATGCAGCTTCAGTAACCCCACGTTGCCCTCATTCACATGACTTGGCACACATGTACGCGTGTACACACAGCACTCGACCAGTGAGTTGCCACGACAGGGAGAGATGTCTGCTGATGGTAACGTTGACAACACAAGGTCTCGGTATGGTCCACAACGCAAGGAGGGAGGAGGAGGAGAGCGCAAGTGACTAAGTGCTGTTGCCAGGCTGAACTTACGTAGCGACACGTCTCAGGGATTTCCGAATATCGCTTTCTGTTTCTTTTACGCATCTTCAGTGACGCTAGACAATACGCACTTGTGCTTCGCCCCTCTCCTATCTCTGCAATGACGGCGCCCTCTTCATGGGAGCATGCATGCGACCTTGCACGTCCTTGTCCTCTGTGAATGTGGTACCTCTTCTCTGCGCATAGAAGCGGTGACACTTGGTCCCTTGTTCCCGTTTCGTTTTTCTCATCTTTCACATCTTCCTGCTACACGTCTCTCTCTCCCTCTACGGGAGCGCTTCCTCTGGCTTCACCTGTGATGCAATACACACACACACACACACACACACACACACACACACACTTGTTCAAGCATATATCGACGCTTCATGGCACGCTGTCTACGTTTCTACACACCACCTATATTCAACGAGGAAGAACACACACCACACGCACAATTGATTTCCCTCTCTCGCGACTCACTCGCCACTTTCTCTACAAAAACCGCTGTTTTTCTCCGTTTCCGGTCGCTCAGCGGTTTCTCGGTCTCTTCTCTGCAGACGGTGCCGACGGCTTCTTGTGATCGTTTCGGTTACGGTCAAAGGGACCTCTGGAAGTGACTGCAGATATATACAACCTTTTTTTTGGAGGGGGGGGTACTGTCCAGCATCAGCTTGGGAGCGTCTGCAGACTTACCGTGGAACACCCGCACGCACTGCGCCAGGATGACGGCGACGGAGAACTACAAGGGAGTCGCTGAGAATCGACTCTCCCCGGAGGAGGAGGAGAACCTTGTGCAGCGCTTGTACTACCGGCAGATGAAGCTGATGGAGCAGCGGGAGGAGGAGCGCCAAGCTGCCCTAGAGCGCGCACGCGCACAGACGAAGAAGCCTATTTCAAAGGATGAGGAAGGCCGACTGGTAAGCCGCATGTATGATCAACAGGTGGAGCGCTTTGCTAACTCCAAAGCTGAACGAGATCGAAAGGTGGAGGAGGAGAAGCACAGGAATGATAAGAAGATGGATTCCAGCGAGATCGATGACCAGGTGCGTCGCATGTACGAGGATGAGCTCCAGAGGAGCCAGGCGCGGCGCGAGGAGCTTAACTCGCGCTACATGCCAACTGCAGCGCCAAAAAAGATTGGCAAGAAGGAGCTGAAGGGATGTGTTGAGCGCCTTTCGCACGTGGACTGGGAGAAGCGTGACGAGGAGCTTTTCAAGAAGTATGTCTACCCATATGACCCAAAGACGACAAGGATTTCTCGCGACGACGAGAAGGCGATGGCGGACCGCCTCTCAACGACGAAGGGGGCTGGCTAAGCTTCCCTACTCCTACCTGGATCCCTTTTGATACATACATTGAGGCACATTCGCTGACGCAAGTATTTGGTGGGGCTGCGCCAGAGCATGAACCACACACGTTCCAGAACGCCTCGTTCTGTTATTCATTAGTTTGGGCTTGAGAAGTTCCCCCTTGCACCTGCAGGTGCACGAGAGAGTGGTGGGCCGAGGCGTGCTCACGTGGAAAGCTTGGAGAGCGGAGAAGGAGAGACTTGCGACTGCGGAAGAAACTGTGCGCCAATATATATTCATGTACATCTATACTTATTTCTATTGAACCTTGTCTTTGATTTGATACACTGCTTTCTTCACCGCTTTCTCTATACCTACAAAGCGTGGCGCTCCGTCACCTCGCACCGAAGCTCCAGCTTTACTGCTCCCTCTCCTCTGCTGTGCTTGTGGTTGTCTCATGCACAGGGGACGTCTGCCTTCTTTTCTTGTACCCTTTCTCCCTGTGTGCGTATTCGCACCTTGCTGGTTTGTTGGGATGCGTGTGTGGTGCGGTGTGGTGTGGAGGTGCGGCGATGGTCGTTTCTGCTATCCTTCGTTGACCGAATTGCCAGTACTCTCCTTTTTTCCATGGGAGGCAGCAACAACAGAACTGTGATGTAAAGCTTGTACAACTGTTGCAGGAGGATTTCTCTCTTCCTCATTCTTTCTCCCTTCTTGCTCATGTGAGGTGAATCGGGGCACGCTCCCGGTGTGTGCGTGCGCGTCTCCGAGTTTCAGTGCTCCAGGTAGTGCACGGAGGGCTGACGAGATGCGTGTAGTTTCCCTAATTACGGACTCCACCATGCTCTCGTGAGAGCCGTCATGTGCCCGACCAATGGTAGGCGACATCTTACGTGGGAACACACAAACACCGGAGTGAATGACACACATCTGGTGCACCATTGAAGAAGCAGAGATGTGGGCTGCCCGTCTTTCACACGAGTGCCTGTCACACTATGTTCTTTACCACCCAGCGCCTCCCACCTTTCTCCAGCCAACCACCCGTGCACGTGCGTACATTCGTGTGCGCCACATACCCCTGCGCGTTGAAAGCCTTGAGGAAATCGAGACAGCATGGAAAACGTTTGCACACGCACGCATGCTTTCAGCGTCCATGACGCTGTCTGGGGGGCACCTGTGCAACAGAGTTGCCCATTCAGTACCGCGTGCTGAGTCTGCGAGATGGCATTGATGATGTGCATGAGCGACTTACAGGAGAGGGTGCATTCGCTTTTTCACGCTCGTTGTTTGAATCCTCCTCTTTTCCACATCTCATCCCTCATAACTTCAAGCCTAGAGGACGACGACGTGCCAAGGCCAGAGAAGCGTATGCGCGTGTGTGCTGATCTCTGCAGTGCATCCGCATCCACTACCCCAAACGCACCTCGCTACCTTCTCACCAAGTGCTCTTGCGCACCGACACCAACGCAAAATCTTCACACGTGAGCCTAGTTGGGAGAGGGAACGTCGATAGGCTGGTTGTTCGTGCCGTCATCTCCATAACATACACACACGCACACACACACACACACACACATCCCCTCCCTCCCCACCCCCTGTAGCCTGTTCCGCTGTCTTCTTTCTCTTGGTGTGCTGTAGGTAGACTGTCTACAACTTACATACCCCTACTCCTGCTTGGTTGTTTGGGGCTCGTTTGCAATCACTGCGTACGTCTCCTCGGAAGCTCGGAGGACTGCATTACCTCTCACGCACGGGCACCGACCGAGGCTTCCGGACGAAGGTCTGCCTCTCGCAGTTGAGACAACTTTGCCCTCCTCACCTTCTTTTTTTTTCTCCACCTGTGTCCTCTTCCACTGATGCTCACAGCAGCCAGAGCAGATGGGCCAGGCGTTATCCAGCACGCTCCACACCACTCCGGCGATGCCGCTCACCGCCGTCGGAGCGTATTGCGCACCAGCCACCGCCGCTCCAGTGCGTTTGGTAGCGGAATCGCGCATCCCAGCCGCCACCACAGTATCGTCGAGGTCAATGGGATTCCTATTGACCGTCTTACGTACATCGGTACGGCCCTCGATGCCCTTCCGGGAGTGGCACTGCGGGAGTACTTCGTCCCCATCATGCGACTCAAGAAGCAGCTGCTTTTGCGCCGGCGTAACATCGAACAACGATTCCCGTCTCGAAACACTGTCGAAGGCTCGGCAGCATATGCTAAGATGGTAACGGACGCACTGACGTCGCTAACTCGGGCACTCAACGCGTCTGGGGGTGAGCTGACGATGGATGGAGGCACGGCAAATCTGTGTCTGGAGCCGAAGGACGTCATCGCGTGCTTGAAGGACAAAGTCGCCCCTGTCAGCATCGAGGCGGGAGGGGTGCTGGCCTACCCCCGTGAGCCGCCTGAGGCGTCATTTGTGTACATTATCGTCGCAGGCACTGTGTCCGCGGCCTTTTTCCAGCCACAGACGCAAGCGCAATCTTCGGCGCCTCAGCAGCTACGCCGTGGCAGCGGCTTTGGGCACCACAGACAGCGGCAGATGTATTTCACATCGGCCAAGGATGTGGTGCGCCTGTGCGGCGGTGGCCTTGCGCCAGAGGTGACATTGACCATAAATGACTACGCAGCGACCGATTCTATCGGTTACAACTCTGCCGTCACCGGCGACGGCGGCACACACATGGATGTTGCCTCCATATCCAATGCAACGACCGCTATCCATCGCTCGCTGCAACGTGCCAGCCGCACTGTTGGACAGCCAACGCTGCGGCCCACCCGTACAGAGCAGGTGTGCGGCCCTGCAGTGCTGGGAGCCAGTGAGGCTCTTGGGTTGGCCCCACTCAAGTACGTTTGCTACACAGCCTCGACCACCTCTGTGGCTGCGCCAGGCCCAGGTACCGCGTCCGCCTTCTCGAAGGGCGCAAAAGACGATGGAGGAGCAATGCACATGGAGTTCGTCGATGCCTTTCGCGTCCGTACGAGTGATGTGCACGCCGCTGTCATCGAGATCGCTGCCCAACAGCGGGTGGAGCGGCTACAGCGTTCTCCAGGCCGGTACGTGCCGTGGTGTGTCACTGCACGGGGCGAAGCTGTGACGCGTGGCGCCGTCCTCACCGTCGCCGATTTCATCGTGGCCGCTCGGTGCTGTACCCTTTACAATGACTACGCCATGACAGAGTTGTTGGCTCGGCAGAGTTGGCTGCTGCAGGACGCTTCAGCACATACGATTCGTGCACTGATGTCGCACATGGTGCCACGCACATACATGCCCGGCGAGGTGATAGCTTGCCCACACACGCCTGGAGCCGCTCGTCAGCTGTGCTTTCTGCGGCGCGGCCGTCTGAATGTTTTCGTGGGCCCGAAGATCGGCATCGCGCCAGCACTGGCGATGAAAGGGGAGACACAGGAGGGCGTGGCAACGCCGAGCTTCCCACGCGATGAGTGCGGCTGCTGGTGCTTGAGAGAGACACCCCAAGCCCAGCCAGTCGAGGTGGTGGAAGCCGGGGCCTCCTTCGGCGAGCTGTCGGTGCTTTTTCACGAGGCACGCCATTGCATACTCCGGGCCGACACGGTGTGTGACGTGTGGTGCCTACCGCGCCGAAGTTTCGCCGAGTTGATGCAGCGTGATGCCACCCTGCGTGATGGACTTTTACGGAAGGCGGCGGTTCTGCGCGTGGAGTGGATGGGCGAGCAGCGCTTCACGCACGCTCTGTCACAGCAGCTGCGGGCCAGCTCCGAGCTGTTGAAACCGCTCCCTGATATTGCCATTCGTCTCATCCAAGAGCGGCTTGAGCCGGTCATCTACACACCGGGGTCGTTGATAGCTAGCACGTCGACGAGGTGCACTGAGATGACGTTTATCATGCGCGGCACCGTGTCAACAATTTGTAAGGGTGTCGCCACATACGGCCCTGGGAACGTGCTGGGCGAAGGATGTCTGATCCCGCATCGGTGGCCACTGGGACTTACTGCTCGTACGATGGTGGAGGGCTGGCGAATTAAGGTAAATAGTCTCACCGACGCACTCCGGCGGATAGACCTACTGCACCGGTACTCAGGTCTGGTCACGAGCCGAACACCGCAACTCATGAAGCAAATCTTCGGTACCCCACAGCCAGAGATCAAGGTGGACACCGTTGGCCGGCAGCGCATGCCGACAGTGGGGGCACCTCCCGGAAGCTATACCAGCTACCTCCTGTACGGTCGCGCGGTGAGCGAGGTGCAACTTAAGGCGGTGTGCTTTCTCTATCGCGACTATGTACGATGGGAGGATATCAACTACTCGACCATGGGCTGTGAGGCCGACAAGTCAAATACAGCACTTCCGCAGACGGCTCTCGACGCTATCGTTCGTGATGTGGCGGTCAGCCGCCTTGGCGGAGGAAAAGGCCAGTCGGTGTCTGTCGCGCTGAGCCAGCAGCAACAGCGTCAAGGTTCTGGTGACGCCTTCCGCAAGCGTCGGAAGACTGTAAGCGACAGTGTTGCTGTCTCCGTTGACTCGGCAACCACCACTGTGTCTCTGCCTGACCTAAAGGACAGCTGTACTGCTGCAGGGTCCGGACGCAACGCTGCTCGAGTTAGCAGTGGACGGCGCGAACCCACGCGCCCGCCGCGCGCTGGTGGCTTCGGTGCCCCCAGACAGCGGTTAGCAAACACCGGCGCCTTCCTTGTGAATCAGGCTTTCCTCGGTAAGGAAGCGCCATCGAAGGCTGTGACACATGCTCACGGCAGCAACAACCACGTACTGCCGCCTCGCCTACATCGCATGGCGCGCCTGCTCGAGGAACGCGACCGCACCTGGACGACTGAGCAGTGCCATGAAGCGGCTCTCGTGCAGCAGATGAATCAGCGCGAAGCTGCTGTCCGGAATCGATCTGTGCTGCGGTCTAAAACGACGACGAGCATGTCACCTCCCAACGGCAAGTCACCCCGCTTTGAAGCAGAAACTGCAACTGTGACCGCCATATCCATCCCACCCACCGCTACAGGCGTTTTTCTTGTCACCCGCCCCGCCCCTGTGCATATCTTTCTTCAAGGGGAGAGGCCGAAGTATGAGTTGGCTCTTAGCGAGGCCATCGCCGTTGGCTACGTCATGCAGCTGCCCGACATATCCCACATTCAGTACTCAGTCTCGAAGGTGGACCCGGACGTCGCTCTCGGACCGCCAGCGCAGCGGGGACGCCGGCACCTCATGTCCATCACCCCCAACGATCGCCACACGAAGAACAATTTTCTTTTCGCGGCTGCAGATCTGGAAGAGCGAAACTCTACTGAGACGCAGCAGAGGGCCGCTGACGCCCAAGCGAAGACGACGCTGCGCAGTAAAACACGGAAACTGTTCACCATGATGCGAACCGCTGTGGCGTCCCGTATGGACAGCGAGGCGGCGGCAAGGTCAGCGGTATTCTTTCATCCATCAACAATTTCGGGTGAGTACACCACTGCCGGCACTGCTGTGTCTCCACCGCCTGACACACTGGTGCTGATGGATGAGTCGCAGATGCAGTCGCCGGGCATCGACGCTGAAGAGTTGGCGAAATCTCCTCCAGCTGCGTTCACCTCGTTGCCAGATGGTCCCGGTCAGCCGCAGGCGCTCCTGGCCAGCCCAGGCACTGCCGTCCGCGCAGACTCGATGACGACACAGTCGTCCATCTGCGGTTCTCTTAGCAAAAACAGCGGACAGAAGAAAGAGGAGGCATTCCAGCGGTTGATGCAGCAGGACCCAACACAGGCAATCGAACTTCTCTGCAAACACTACGACATTCCAGGAAGCTTCGTGTGGACTAGCCCGCAGTTCAACGTGGCGCCATCGACACAGCAATTAGGAGACAGGCGCAGCGGCAGCGGCTCCATCTATATGACGTCTCCAGGGGCCACGTCTGTGGAGACGCAGCGACGCCTGCAGCAGCTGCAGAGACCCAGCCTTCTTGAGCGGCTAGAGGTTGCGGCCACGATTGGCATGCCGAATGCTTCCACCACGAGTGGGCGGCCACCGTCACCGCTGGCGCTGTCGCTGACGTTGGGTGGAAGTGCGACTGACGCTGAGGCGCCGCCAAGAAGTGAGAATGGTACTGAGGACGGGTGCGTACTTTTCACGGACAATAGGGTGCCGTCTTACCCGCAGCTGGTGCGAGCCACGGAACGAGATCGTTGGCACAGCATCAATTGCCTCACCGCCGGGAGTGCTCCGCCGCTGCCGCAGAAGGGGGCCGATGCAAATGTGGCCACCCCGAACGTCACTGCGAAGGTGGCTACAGGAGGTGCGGGTCTTGTGGAGCACTTTTACGGAGGCAATCAGCGATGCAGATCTCCTGCCCTCTTTGTGGAGGGCTACGGGCCGCTTCAGCCAGTGCCGGAGAACTGGGTAGAGTACCCACCCACTATGTACGACAGCGCCTTTGGTGGCGGCGCACCGTGCACGGGCAGCGGCAGTATAGGTCGTGCTGAAGGGAATGGGTCTCGTTTTTCACGCCCTTCCACGTCTATGGGAGCCGCCGCGGCTCTGCGCCGTAGTGTCTCACGTCAAAGTCGCCTGAGCGGCTCTTTCTGCGGCGGAGACGGCAGTCGCCAGCGCAACCCCTTCCGTTGCGACAGTTCTGTGTCCACCAATGTAGGGCCGATGGGCCCACGAAATGAGACGTTCATTATGCCAGACGCTGAGGCCACTGAGATGCTCATTCGCCGTATTCAACGCGATGTGGACGGCCTGAACGAGGTAGCGAAGGAGCAACGGCGTGAGCGCGATCGGGCACACGCGCGCAACGGCGGCGCAGACCAGTATCTCACGGCCTTGGAGGCTGTCCTTGGCAAGCCCGACAAGGAGGAGCTGGAGCTGCTGGAGGCATGGAGGATGCGGTATCGACACATAGGCAGCGAACCGCTGCATCGCGCCTCGCTCCCTGTCGCGTTGCGCGTCGAGGCTGGCCAAGATTATATGAAGCAAGAACTGGAGTACCTGGTCGATACCCCCGTCCAAATGGATGATCCGGTGTCGCGCTACACGTCTGGCGTGCAGGAATGGCAGGAGCAGCAGGCCGCCCCCGGAGAGTGCACCTCTGTCTGCGCCGTGTCGGGGGGAGCAGGGTGTGAGGCTAATGAGTTGGGTAGCGGCGCCGCCTCTGCATTGGACGGGCCACGACGCGTGGTGGCCACCATCGGCTCGATGAGCCTGGGCTTTACCCCCGCTCCCCTGCAGAGCCCATCTGCGAATTTGGGTCCCGGCGACTACGAGGCGTGGATGCGCCAGCGGGAGCACTTCTTCGACGCGTACAAGCGCCTCCTGAACAGGCATGGCGAGGACGGTAGGCAGGGAGAGGGGACTGCCGCGCCAACAGCACCGCTGACGGTTCCAAAGCTGCTTTTCACCCCAGCACCGCCATCGACGAGACTGTGGTCGCCCCCCGCTACCCCGGTCCCTTCCCGGACACCGCCGTCCGAGGCGCCAGCGGAGCAACTGGCTGATTTTCGAATGATCATGGTCCCCCGCTCAGAGGACAGCGATGCCGACGAGGGTTAGAACGATGAAACGGCCCGCACGCGGCTGCTTGATGGACGATCAATGCTGCCGGTGCGACTGCTTCCAGCAGTTGAGCCACCACCACCACCCCACCCCCTTCACCGTATCAGAGACGGATATCAAATCGGTGTTTGGGTTATCGGTGACATTCCCTGCCGGTGCACTTCAAATGAAGCTCGGCAATGCAAATCTACCGTTTACATGCTTGACGGACGGCCGCCCATATCTGAAAGATGCGAGTGCAAAGGGGGAAGGAGGGGTAGGGGATGATGAGCTGCACTGAGGAGTGTGACACCACTCAACCGTGGCTCGGCGTGTGGGGGTTGATTCGCTTCTCCCGCTCCACTGAGAGAGGCAGAGCTTCCGTGTGTTGCCAGCAGTTGAGGGGGGGGGGGAGCCGCTCTTCTTTTATATCATCTCGTCATCTCGTACTTTCACATCGCCGCTCGTGTCTCTCTCTCTCTGCATTTATGTTGGTGTAAATCTGTACTGCCGCAGCGCTCCCATGCTGACTGTGGCGTGCGCTTCACGTTTGACCTTCAGCGACACACGCTGGGGAGTGGTGGTGGCTGTGGGCACTCCTTCTCCTTGTTCTGTGTATATCCTCTCTCAGATATCTGCATGCTTTTAGAGCCCCTTGGGCTGTTTTCTGTTGCTTGGCTCTTCCTTTTTCACTTGTATCACTACGGCTACCCGCTGGCGTGTACACCACCACAATCGCAGGCTCCTCCTTAGACAACCCCCTCCTCTTCCTCCCGTTACATTGGGCACAGGCCCGTTCGCACATGTATAGTTGTCTCCCTTCAGCCCGATGCTGCGAAGGGATTTGTGTGCTCGTTGCTCGTTTCTACTCGTCGTAGATTTTGTCGTCTCGCTCGCTCGGCTGCTCGCAATCTCTGTTATGTTCATTACTTTCTGTGCGTGCGTGAGTGGGGGCTGGTAGTAAATGAAGCTGGAGAGCCCCGGAGCGGCATTAACGCACACTAGATCTTTGTGCTCGAATCACGGTCAGAAACGCTTATGCTGTGGAGCGTGGAAAGGCAAGACAGCAGCGCAAAAGGGAGGTAGTGGCTCGTGGCAACTGGCGCGCACAGAGGAGCATCTGCCATGCAGGCTTCTGCGTCTTTCTTCTGACTGTAGGGGCCAAGCTCATTTTCTCTGGCCTCTCGCGCTCTTCTCGCCTCTCCCTCTGTGTGTCCGTGTGCCCAAATACTTAGAACACAATACGCAGTAGGCATTTTCAGCTGTTTTCAGCTCACCTATAGGTGCAGCACAGAGGCAAGACTCTGTGAAGGGCAATCAACCATGAATCGCAACAGTAAAAAGGGAAATTCCGGCATCCTGGAAGCGCTTGGTCGCAGAGGGGGAGGAGGAGGAGGGGGGGGTGGGGCACAGAAACGAGAGCTTCATGTAGCAAAGGGTACTACTCCCACCCCAGTGCGCTGTGATGCTTCGCTGTGGGTGATACATTCAGTGTTTTCTCTGAATGACCCCTCCATTATAGTTAAAAAAAAATGAAGCGAAATCGAAGTGTGTCTCGCTGGAGCATTTGTGGGCCATTTCTCATCCGAAGACTTGTGCGTCGGCGTGTCGCCTTCTGCACTCTTCTAGAGTCGAAACGACGCGTGTAGCTTTTCGAACCTGTCCCCTATTCTTCTGATTTCGTACTCCACTGTTCTTCAACCTCTTGCATTCTCTTTCTTTATTGATGACGACTCCCTACTTAGCAAACCTTTCCTGGTCAGGGGAAAAACGTCAGCTTTGCTCACGTAACTACACGCAAGCAGAGCCTACAGCACGATAGTCCCTAAAGATCGGAGATTGCATTCTCCTCACTGGTCCACCAGAACACACGAGCAAGGCGTAGTACGGACGATTGCTGACTTCTTTTTTCTCGCGGTGCATTACCGCTGCTGATTCCCAGAGGTCGCTGCATAAATTTCAGCACAGCTACCACCCACACAGCATATTTCATTTGTGCATCCTTTACAGTGTGGTATCAGCTCACAATGGATGAGTTTGCGGAGTGGGGCGAGGGCACGACTGGTGTAGTTGCAGCAGACAACATCTACACGGAGGGGCTCAACCTTGATGAGCGTTGTGAGCAGCGGTGGCAGCGCGATCAGCGCGATGCCGTTGTGTGCCTAGTCGACTGCAACGAGGGCATGTTTGGAGTGCCGCCAGTTCGCAAGTCGGAGAGGACGACGCCGGCTGGTAAGAACGGAGTGGGTGCACCGGCGCACACTCATGGCGTCGCGAAACTCGCACTCTCTACCAATGACCAGGAGGCAGAGATGTATAGTGGTGCTGTGGGGGGCTCGAACGCCACCGTTGGCTCATCTCCTTCTTTTTTCTCCATGACGATGCAGAGCATCCTCGCGCTGCTAAAAGAGAAGATCATGAACAGCAGCAAGGACGTCGTGGCCATCGTGTTGTACAACACACGGACATCAGCTTCCTCGACCGGTTTCCGCGGTGTCTACGTGATGCAGGAAGCCACTCGCATCGGAGCGGAATGTATGCAGAAGGTAGAGCGGCTGGACGCAGCTGGCATTCCCGAATCCGCCGCGTATGAGGAGTTTAAGACCTGCATTGGTCACTGGCCCACTGCATCGACATCCCCCGCTTTCGCCACGGCGTCTTCGGCTGGCGGTTGCGCAGAACCGAAGGTTCCTCTTCTGGGAGCTTTGACTGCTTCTCCTGCATTCAAGTTCAGCGAAGCACTCTGGGAAGCGCAGCGCATCTTGCTGAGCCTCCGCAGCGTACAGACTATTCGCCATCGACGGCTCTTCATCTTCACAAATCGCGACGACCCGAGTGGCGGGGACGCACATGAGTGGAATCTGTGTCGTAGCCGCGCATGCGACCTAGGCAAGGAAGGTGTTGTGCTTGAAGTTTTCGGCTTCGGCAATGCCAGAAGCGGTGGTGGTCTGCACACAAGCAGCAGTTCTACCGCCACAGGCACGGTGGCGAACACAAATCAGTGTGGCCAGTCCATTTCGACGGCGTCAGTAGGTGCAGCCGGGACTGGCAGCGGCGGTACCGGCAGATCTGCGCAACTTCCCTTTGCCGTTCCCAATCAGCTTGATCTGTCGCTTAACCCTGCCGCTGCCGCTGCCACTACGGGCACCACTATCGATGGGAGCGGGTCTGGCCAGTCAGACTCGGCGTCTCCGGCCGCGACAGGTTTTGTACAAGACTTCTTCTGGGGCCCATTACTGAGAGAGATGCAGGCGGCCGCTGCTCGATTCCCGGCTAGGGATGATGGTGACGACGTGACAGCGCTGGCTGAGGTCCACAGTGAAGCCTTCGTGAGCGGCGGTGAGGGTGCAATCTATATGAGTGCTGGCGCTGGAGCGCTGCAGCAGCTGCTCGGCTCAGTGATGCGTCGTGCACATCCTCAGAGGCCCTTTCGGCACTGCATTCTTCGCATCGGTGGTCTCTCTGGAGCAGGCACAGCGTTGTCTGCGACCGCAGCTGCAGCGGCATCGAGGGATGAAAAGGAGGCATCGCGAGTTGCTAGCGTGCCGCGGATGGCTGTGAGTCTGTACATTCCTTTGATGCGTGCTCGCCCCCCGCAGCGAGAGTGGTTGGATGGACGCACGGGCCGCATGCTGCGCCGCGTCGTTCACCTACATGCGCGTACTACTGCAGACGGTCAGGACAGCGACGGCGCTGACGCGGAGCACAAAGAGAAAGCCAACGACAGCCTCCCAAAACAGCTGCGGCGCCTCTGTAACGAGAGGGATTACACGAGCCCATCTGTGATGGAGCCGGAAGACGTTCATCCCAACGATCTTTGCTACTACGCACCAATTGGCAAGGAGCGCGTCTACTTTACCAATGAGGAGCGCAAGAAAATCGTGGAGGTCTCGACAACCGGGACGGAGCCTGGCTTCACGGTGCTGCTTTTCAAGGATCTCCCTGACGCCGTGAAGCTGGAGCATGTGGTGCGACGAAGCCATTTCCTTCATTCGTGCCTGCAGCGCGGCGGCGTCCATTCGCATCGCTTATTTGTCCTTCTCGTGCGTCGGCTTCGCGCAAAGCGGAAGGCGGCGATTGCACAATATTGCAGCTCCACCACCACAGCGCCGCGCCTCGTGGCTCTGGTGCCATCACCAGACCTCACAGCGCACCCTGAGAAGCTCGATCAGGTGCCGGTGGATGGGATGGGGCTCTACGTGATACCTCTTCCCTATGCCGAAGAGCTGCGCGCCGTGCCGGAGCTGCGCACGTGCACGCTCGTCAACAAACACGCTACCCCTGTACTGGAGGACAGCTCCGTTGATTCAACTCACTTTGAGCTTGCAAAGCAGCTGATAGGTGCGCTAACGGTGCCCTATAAAATCGATGCGGTACTCAATCCAGCGCTCCAGCGGCAGTACCGCAAACTGCAAGAGCTCGCGCGCCAGCTCTTCCCGCTGGCAGACAATCCCTTGCACCCCGGCGCTGGGACTGCTTCGGCGAAGATGGAGGAGGAGGACCCTTCTACGGATGACACAGAGAAGGTGCTTCAGGAGCTGGACAACACTCTTCCCGACTACGAGGGCATGAAAAGCTTCGCAGCGCTCTTCCAGAGCTTCAACAAAGAGGTGCTGGGAAAGGACTACAATGCTTTCCTGCACTGCCTACAGCCTCGTCCAGCAGGCTCCGTGGCGCGCCGCCCGCGTGACGGCGCAGCGGGAGTCACGGGGTCAGCAGGGCCCACTGCAGCCTCTGCCGAAGGGGACAGTGGCCGTGTGCCCATTGAGCAGCTTATTTGCCGCGCTGCTGCTGAGAATGCATGGGACGGCTTGATCATACCTCAACTGAAGGAGTACCTGGCTACTGTGAATGTGAGCTTCAGCGGGGCAAGACGCAAGGCGGACCTCATTGAACTTGTCAAGCAGCATTTTCCGCTGCTATCGTAAGAACGATAAGACAACGCCAGGAAGCCTCCGCGCACATCAGGGGATGACAACGGGTTTGGTGATTGGTGAGTTTTTTTTTTTTTGTGACGCCTCTGTGTCTTCTCTGCTCTCTCCGGCTCTCTATTAGCGCGATCGCTTTCTCTCTCACATATATATTTATAGATATAGATGTAGATCTGTGCACACCTCGTTGTTTTCCTTTTCTATCGCGTCTGCTCGCTGCTTCCTTGGCAGCTATTTGGTGTGGGCCTCGCCTGTTTTCTTCGTCTCCGCCCCTGCCGCTCCTTTTCGCTGCTTTCAGTCAGAGAGGAGACGTTTACGTCCAACGGCACTTCCCCCCCCCCCCCACACCAACACCGAGCTTGGCACACATCCCCACACACGTGCCCCCCCCCCCCCCCACACACACACACCCATGCATACAGTGAACATCAACTAAACGACAGACAATTTTCGGTCCCGTTCATGGCTGCAGCAAAGCCTCCTGTGAAAGGGAGGCTGTGAGGAAAGGGAGTGGTGGCAGCGCAGTACACAGTCGCGGCGACATGCAGGTCTATGGATACTGCGTCTCCCCGCTAACACCTAGGAGTATGCCAAGGGTTGGAGGCAGTTGCACATAGACGATATCTGCATACACGCTCTCTGCGCAGATAGCACCGTGTGGCAGGACCGGCACTCTAGAGTCCTCCCCTCTCCCACTGCGATACACACACAGACACACACACCGTGTGAATATTCTTTGATGTTATCCCAGCTGCTTCTCTATCTGTGCATTTTCATTCACTCATCGCACCTCCCTCCCTTGCCTTGGAACCAGCCTCTTTCAACTCAATCTCTTCTGTCCCGACGCGTAGCATCTACATAGCTGCGTACGGGAGTGCGCCTTTCTGATTTCATTAGTTGAGATTTCTTGCGTTCTTGTCCCCCGTCATCTCTTGTATGGACCACTGTTGTGTGTGTCTGCCTCTCCTGTCACGGAGGTAGTTTTCTCTTTTCGGGTAATCGGTCGGTGGGTGGGGTGGTGGGGGTGCTGACGCGCAGAAGCGGCGACGTGGCCGATCGGCCACTCTTCTTGTGGCTTCGCGCGGCTCTTATTTATTCTTTGACGATTCAGCTTACTGTCCTCTCCAGCACGTGGGCGCGGCGTTAGCTTTCTAGACGCATCCCTGTTGATGTCGTTGGGGCTTGCAAACACGTGTCGCTACGCGTTTGCCGCCTCCCCTCTTCGCGTCCTCTCGGAAGCAACGCGCTAGGCGGAGAGGGACGTGCCCATCAATTTCCTCGCCACCTGTCTCCAAACAGACGCGCGCGCACGTGTACAGAGAGGGCGCCCTTTTCACGTACGAACGCGCGCCCGTACACAACTACGTTTTTCAACCCCTTCCCTCCCCCCAATTACTGTGCTTTGCCCTCGCACTCTTGCGTCTTCGACCAGTCTAACGACGACGATGGGCATGGCATGCACAAGGGTGTCCTATATACCCACGTCTCGCGTCCTTGTCTTGCCACACCACTTTTTATGCGTGTGGGGGATCGGCTTGGCTTTATCGTTGCCTTGTTCGTTTCTCGACTGACTGGAACTCGAGCAACGTCGCTGTCTTTGTTTGTAGGTGTCTGCACTTGTATATGTGCTGGTGGCAGCAGTGTAGCCTTCTCCCCATTTATTGCTAGTGTTTCGATTTCTGTCCTCGATTGTTGCACGTTCTGCCCTCCTCCTACTCCCCCTTCCCTCCCTCCTTCTCTCCTCCCCCGCTGCATCCCTTTCCCCGTAGTTGAACAGCGCTTCTCTGTCCCCCCTACCTTGTTTCGTTTCGATCCTCTTTATTAGCACCCTCGGTTGTTGATTCAGCGCGTCTCTCTCGCTGGTGTGTGTGTGTGTGTGCGTGTGTGCATGTGTTTATCCTTTCTCTTGTCTTTTGGCCCCCTCTCTTCTCCCTTTCCTCACCTTGCTACACACAAATGCATGCACCTCGAGCATCCGACGTATCATCCCGCACCGCATCGCCGTCCTCGCCGAGTCCTTACCCTCTTCCTCTTCCGCCAACCGTGTTAACCGCCCAGCAGGCGGAGGAGAGCATCGAGCTCATCCAGAGGGAGCTCTCGAGACTTTTGCAGGCGTGCGAGTACAGGGAGCGTCACCCTTACGACGCCTGGAAAGGGAGAGATGATAGAAGTCGCAGCGTAGCAACACCGCGCAGTGACGGCAGCAGAAACGGCGCCTCTTTTCGGACCACGCCGACACTGGCCTCGCACAGACGTGACCCAACGGCGTCCTGGCTGTCGGACGCAGATCCATCGCTCAAGTTGGCCCAGTCTACCGCTGCCTTCTCTTTTTCACTTGATCCTCATCGCCATGATACCGCTGAAGCAGCGTTTTTCTCTGTTTCGGGGACTGGTGCAGCCTCGAGCACCGCATCCGCAGTCGAACATCTCAGCGGCGCTTCTTTCTCCGCCTTTGAAAGGCGCCGCATTGCCCATCTCCTGGGTCGCGCGGCGTTAGAGATGGCCGCTGTCTGGGCGTACATCCGTCAAAGCGAGCCGCTTGGCGGAACTTCACCAGCCGACCCCACCACGCCAGACTTGCCTCTCCGGACAACACGCGGGCCAGTGTTGCAGTCGAACGACTGCAGCACGGCTGCCTTGGCAGCTTCGCCGTCAATCGCTGCTCTGACGACTAACAGAGGCGATGGGTGTGTCGAGATGGCAGTCAACTTCACTAATGGGGAGCCGAGCACCGCAGCGCCCGCGGTGATGCGGAGCTCTGTACTGGGTGGTAGAATCAAGGAGCGGGAAGGCGCGTGCCACGGCGATCCTGAAGCGCAGATGACTGCCCTGAGTGCACTCATTGAGACGGCTACTGCTATCCAGCGTTCTCTTGCGATGGAAGGGGACATATGCGGGGGTGAGCGCGCTGCTCCAGCAGATCGTGCCGGTGCAGCAGCAGCATGTAGTGTGGACGTGAGCACGCTTCCAGTAGCTGCTCAAGCAGCATCGCTAACATGTAGTAGTCTCCCTTTCGTCGGTGCTAGGGCGCCCGTTGAGGAAGCGTCGGGCATTGTCACAAGCAAACAGTCTTGCCGCGGCTCCGCAGCCGCCGATGCGTCTTCTTCCGTCACGGAGGCATCGAAAGCTCTGCCGCCAGCCCTCAGCGGAGCTCGGACAGCAGAACTGGAGGTTACTGAACAGCGCAGCGGAGAAAGCGAGTCAAAGCAGTTATCAACGCATGACGCGCCCATTGCGCGTCGGGCCAGCGGCGGTAGCAGCGGAGTGAAGCGAGGCAGCACTGCCTCATCCTCCATTCCCTCATACCTGCGTGCCTATGTATTCGAGGACGATGCTGACGACTGTGCCGACGAGGTAGACCACCTCAGGGAGGGTAACAGCGTTGAGGACAATGAAGGCACCCAGGCGGTATTGGTGAGTGCAGACAAGAGCGTGTCGCATTTCATCAGCGCAGGCAGTGCCAACACTCGCTCCCTTTCGCGAGTCAGTGAACTGCTTGTCACCTCGCATGACGACCATCAGGCGCGTCCGTCGTCACCTCGCACTGCCGTGGAGCATCCTGCCCGAGCGAGCCACTTCAGTAGCTCGGTGACCGTCACGAGGCCGAGCTTACTTGGCTCAGGAGGCGCTTCTCTCACGGCACCGACATACGCCGGCGGCAATGGAGGCGCAGCCACGCTAATGCCAGCTCTCCTGGACACTGATCCAGTTTCCCACAACTCGTCCCTACACATTCAACGCGACCCCTCGGCCTTGTCGGTACAGTCTGCCTCCCTCGTGAGCTTGCCGCTTCAGGTGCCGCAGTTCAGCGCGCAGCAATCTCAGGCGTGCAGTGGTGGAAGTGTAAGTAGCCATCCGAACGCAAGCGTCTCACAGCGGTCACCGGACTCACCGGAGATGTCGTCGGCTGCTGCGGCCGCCTATTTACGCAGCACGAGTCTATTTCGCCGACCACACCGGCTAGCAGTACCGGTGAGCCGGACACAGTCACTGCGCCGCGCGACGTCAATCTCATCTCCGGTGTCAGTGGAAGGGATCAGTCTCGTGTCTGCCCCTGGGGTGGTGCAGTACAACGGCACGCTGGCGCCGGCCTCCGGCGCGCATGGAAATTCGTCAGCTGGATCATCTCACATAGCGCAGAGCAATAGTGGTCTGCAGCTCAGCAGCGGCGGCGTTGGCATCTTTCAAACTTCATCGTGCTTCAACAGCTTTCTTCCAGTGGTGATGGGTGCCAGCACTACAGCGGACTCGCCACACTCGTCGGCTGCCGGTTTGCAGTTTAAGCGGGTCATCTCACTGGACTCCGAGGGTGGGCTATGGCCGCAAGGCTCACTTGCCGACTCCTTCGAGATGAGTCAGCAAAAGGTGACGCCTCTTCCAGGGCAGCCATCAGCGTCCGCCATGGAGGCGACTCTCTCTTCATCCCCGCTATTGCAAGATGCGGGACTGGCAACCGCCACAGGAGGCCACGGCGATCATTATGGCGCTATGAAATCCCCCTCGGAAGGGCAGTCCGGGGGAGTGATGTCTGTCGCTACATCTTTTTCCGGCCACCGCAGCTCCGCTCTGCCGACAGGGAGATCAGAGCTCTCGCGAAGCCGTAATGTGCCAAGCCGCCGCGGCACACCGAAACCTGCTGTTTCGAGCTCCGCGACGGTGACGGCGGCACCTTTCGTCCTCGACAACTCGTCAACTCGGCAGCGCCCAGCGGCTCTCTTGTCCCCTGTGCACTTCAGTTCGTCTCGTCAAAGACGCACTAACGGCTCCGTGGAAGCGCCGACAATCTTTTCGCCCGCACCAAAAGCCGCCGGCGGTGGCTTAGCAGCTGATGGGCTCACGCCATGCTTGTACCGCGTGGAGGATGAGATCCTAACAGAATTCCTGCGCTGTGTGCACGACCTCACACGGATTCACCTCACCGATGCCGAGTTCGACTCCCTTAATCTCTACTACTTCCTCCCTGGTGTGTCGCTGGTGACATCGGCATCCACATCTCGGCCAGCGTCGCCGTTACCTCTGTTCGAGGGGGGTGAGCTGGTGCCTCTGCACCGCGGTAGCCTCGATGTGTTTTGTTCTCTTATTCGACAGCGGTTGGTGGCGGTGTGCAGCAATCTTCGCATTTCTACTGCGCCTTACTTGTCATTGCTGTGAGCTGAGATGCTGCCCCACAAGGATGCATCGATATCCACATCTATATCTAGATACACAGATATAGATCCCGACATATGAGGTGCGTGTGAGGGGAGTGGGCTAGAGACGAAGACGCCCTCTGACTTCTGGGTGCGCGCTCTGCCACAGAGCTCAAGTAGGCCATCATTCTTACCGACACACATGCTTCCTCGACTCTACAACTATGCCGACTACGAGGGACCTGTGCTCGTTGCAGCTGTCATTGAGAAACTATGGGTACACATGGCATGATGAACACATGCTGCTTGTGGGTCTGCGGGTCGCCCAACACTCTCCGCGGGCTTTCCTCTCATACCCAGCATTGCGTGCACCCCAATGTTCTTTCAGCTCTGGTGAGGCCGTAGATTTATCGCCCCCCCTACCCCCGAGAGGGAGAGAAGAATGTGACAGGAACACTGCGACAGACGGAAGCGTACAAAGATAGAGGTGTCTCTCCATTTCTCTGCAACATCTCTGTAGCTCTCATGCCCTTTCTCACCATCAGACTGAAGACCCGTTTATACACTGTCAACTCCCTCAGTTGCCTCACTGCTTACAAGTACATCACTGCCGTGCGCGCTCTCTCTCATTCCTGTCACAGTGCTGCCTCAGCGCCGCTTATGACAGTTCGCAGTTTGCTTCGCTTCTCAACGAGTCCTCCCTTCTTTCTCTCACCCACGGGCAGCTCACCCACGGACGTCAATGAACAGACTGGATACGGTTCCTTTACAGCAGTGCTCTCACTTCTTGCTGCTACGCCGCTTCGCCTGGTTCGCAACTAAGACATCGATCATCCACTTTCCCCGCGTCACAAAGAGTTGAACCACCACGAGTACACGATGTGGGAGACGGACGACACATCCTTGACTCTTCTCTATTGGTCCCCTGTCTGCCGTATGTGTGTAGGAAGGTGTGTGCATGCCTTGTGTGCATGACCCCTCTCCTGCGTCTCCTTCCCCTTCTTCACGCCCTGCATCTCGTGCGTCCTCTCTCCCCCTCTCTTTTCTCTTGTCCTCGCCCTCTCATCTGCTTCCCGTCTCCCTCTTCCACGCGCGACTACAGAACAGCTACACTACCCTCAGCTCTCTTCACAATGTCTGCCCGCCCGTCTGTGAGCGTGTACTCGGCGTCGTCCGACGCCGTTGTCGGGACGTGCCCGCTGCCGGCTGTGTTCACTGCGCCGATCCGCAACGACATCGTGCAGTTCGTGCACACGAACATGGCGAAGAACTCGCGCCAGGCGTACGCGGTGAACCGGCTGTCCGGCATGAATCACTCGGCGCACTCGTGGGGTACCGGCCGTGCCGTGGCGCGTATTCCGCGCATCAGCGGCGGTGGCACGAGCACGTCCGGCGCCGGTGCGTTCGGTAACATGTGCCGTGGTGGCCGCATGTTCGCGCCGACGAAGATCTTCCGCCGCTGGCACCGCAAGATCAACCTGCACCAGAAGCGCTTCGCCGTGGTGTCTGCGCTCGCGGCGTCGTCTGTGCCGTCGCTGGTGATGTCGCGCGGCCACAAGATCGACAACGTGCCGGAGGTGCCGCTGGTGGTGGAAGACTCGATCCAGGGCTACGAGAAGACGAAGGAGGCCATGGCGTTCTTGAAGGCGATCGCTGCGATCGACGACGTGAACCGCGTGAACGACTCGCGCGAGATCCGCGCCGGCCGTGGTAAGATGCGCAACCGCCGCTACGTGGCGCGCCGTGGCCCGATGCTTGTGATGCCGAACAACAAGGGCACGCGTGCGTTCCGCAACATCTTCGGGCTGGACCTGGCGAACGTGAGTGCGCTGAACCTGCTGCACCTCGCTCCCGGTGGCCACGTTGGCCGCTTCGTGATCTGGACGAAGTCGGCGTTCGAGCAGCTGGACAAGATCTTCGGCACGTTCACGGAGGCGTCCGCTGTGAAGAAGGGCTTCACGCTGCCGGCGCCGATGCTGACGAACACGGACGTGACGCGCATCATGCAGTCAGAGGAGGTGCGCCGCGTTCTGAAGCCGAAGAAGCTGCAGGCGAAGAAGCCGAGCCGCTACCAGACGCCGACGAACGGCATCAAGAACCGCCGCCTGCGCCTGCGCCTGAACCCGTACGTGAAGCGCGAGACGGCTGCCGCGAAGGGCATGCGCAACGTTGCCAACCGCGATGCGCGCCGCAAGGCGAAGATGGCGCGCGTGGCGAAGGCGAAGAAGTCCTCGGCCAAGTCGGCGAAGCAGTAAGCCGCCGTTGTGCCCGGTGGGCCCTCTTTCCCCGCCGCCCTCGCCCGCCCTTCGCTGTCTTCCCCCTCGGGCTTGCTGCCGTGATGCCGCTCTGAGCACCAGGCCGCCGAGTGTTTTACGTCTGGAGGCGTTGGCGAAGAAAGGGGCCCTCGGTGTGCCTTTCGTCTCGTCTTTTTATTTTATTTTAGCATCTTTGTGTCCTGCCCCGTTTTGATTCTGTGTACGTTTTACCGTCGCGGAGCGACGGAGGGTCTGCGTGGGTGTGCTCCGTCGGACCTCTGCCTAAGTTTGTAAGCGTTCGTTTCTGTTTTGCCTTGGGGATTAAGTAGCAGGTGATGGCCGGTGTGCGTGTGAGTCGAGTCAGTTGCCCCTCTCACTTGAGGGGAGGAGGCGGCGGCGACAATCGATTTTTGTAGTGGCGTTCCTTTACGTTTGACGACTGCATGCGCTGCCGCACCACAGCACCGAGCGAAAGTAAAGAGGCTTAACCTTCCGTCCATGCGACTGTGATGCCTTAGAGGACATCGATGTGGAGCAGGGCAGCAAACACGAACTGGGCTCAAAAGAGCGCCTTGGGCCCTGCGTGAGCGGTCGATGGCTCCATCTTGGGACGTCTTTCGGTTTGCCAGAGCAGTTCTCATGAGGATCCCTGCCCCTCTCTTTGGGGTGCCGCTCCGCTTCGAGTGCCGTCCTTGACGGGGGCGGCACAGCCATTGTGGGATTGAAGGGACCCCCGCCGAGGCGGTTTTCCTACCACTGTCCCCAGCGGCACTTGGTGCATGCATCCCTTTTACCTTTGGTAAGCGCTGTGCGCGTGTGTAGGAAGGTGTGTGCATGCCTCGTGTGCATGACCCCTCTCCTGCGTCTCCTTCCCCTTCTTCACGCCCTGCATCTCGTGCGTCCTCTCTCCCCCTCTCTTTTCTCTTGTCCTCGCCCTCTCATCTGCTTCCCGTCTCCCTCTTCCACGCGCGACTACAGAACAGCTACACTACCCTCAGCTCTCTTCACAATGTCTGCCCGCCCGTCTGTGAGCGTGTACTCGGCGTCGTCCGACGCCGTTGTCGGGACGTGCCCGCTGCCGGCTGTGTTCACTGCGCCGATCCGCAACGACATCGTGCAGTTCGTGCACACGAACATGGCGAAGAACTCGCGCCAGGCGTACGCGGTGAACCGGCTGTCCGGCATGAATCACTCGGCGCACTCGTGGGGTACCGGCCGTGCCGTGGCGCGTATTCCGCGCATCAGCGGCGGTGGCACGAGCACGTCCGGCGCCGGTGCGTTCGGTAACATGTGCCGTGGTGGCCGCATGTTCGCGCCGACGAAGATCTTCCGCCGCTGGCACCGCAAGATCAACCTGCACCAGAAGCGCTTCGCCGTGGTGTCTGCGCTCGCGGCGTCGTCTGTGCCGTCGCTGGTGATGTCGCGCGGCCACAAGATCGACAACGTGCCGGAGGTGCCGCTGGTGGTGGAAGACTCGATCCAGGGCTACGAGAAGACGAAGGAGGCCATGGCGTTCTTGAAGGCGATCGCTGCGATCGACGACGTGAACCGCGTGAACGACTCGCGCGAGATCCGCGCCGGCCGTGGTAAGATGCGCAACCGCCGCTACGTGGCGCGCCGTGGCCCGATGCTTGTGATGCCGAACAACAAGGGCACGCGTGCGTTCCGCAACATCTTCGGGCTGGACCTGGCGAACGTGAGTGCGCTGAACCTGCTGCACCTCGCTCCCGGTGGCCACGTTGGCCGCTTCGTGATCTGGACGAAGTCGGCGTTCGAGCAGCTGGACAAGATCTTCGGCACGTTCACGGAGGCGTCCGCTGTGAAGAAGGGCTTCACGCTGCCGGCGCCGATGCTGACGAACACGGACGTGACGCGCATCATGCAGTCAGAGGAGGTGCGCCGCGTTCTGAAGCCGAAGAAGCTGCAGGCGAAGAAGCCGAGCCGCTACCAGACGCCGACGAACGGCATCAAGAACCGCCGCCTGCGCCTGCGCCTGAACCCGTACGTGAAGCGCGAGACGGCTGCCGCGAAGGGCATGCGCAACGTTGCCAACCGCGATGCGCGCCGCAAGGCGAAGATGGCGCGCGTGGCGAAGGCGAAGAAGTCCTCGGCCAAGTCGGCGAAGCAGTAAGCCGCCGTTGTGCCCGGTGGGCCCTCTTTCCCCGCCGCCCTCGCCCGCCCTTCGCTGTCTTCCCCCTCGGGCTTGCTGCCGTGATGCCGCTCTGAGCACCAGGCCGCCGAGTGTTTTACGTCTGGAGGCGTTGGCGAAGAAAGGGGCCCTCGGTGTGCCTTTCGTCTCGTCTTTTTATTTTATTTTAGCATCTTTGTGTCCTGCCCCGTTTTGATTCTGTGTACGTTTTACCGTCGCGGAGCGACGGAGGGTCTGCGTGGGTGTGCTCCGTCGGACCTCTGCCTAAGTTTGTAAGCGTTCGTTTCTGTTTTGCCTTGGGGATTAAGTAGCAGGTGATGGCCGGTGTGCGTGTGAGTCGAGTCAGTTGCCCCTCTCACTTGAGGGGAGGAGGCGGCGGCGACAATCGATTTTTGTAGTGGCGTTCCTTTACGTTTGACGACTGCATGCGCTGCCGCACCACAGCACCGAGCGAAAGTAAAGAGGCTTAACCTTCCGTCCATGCGACTGTGATGCCTTAGAGGACATCGATGTGGAGCAGGGCAGCAAACACGAACTGGGCTCAAAAGAGCGCCTTGGGCCCTGCGTGAGCGGTCGATGGCTCCATCTTGGGACGTCTTTCGGTTTGCCAGAGCAGTTCTCATGAGGATCCCTGCCCCTCTCTTTGGGGTGCCGCTCCGCTTCGAGTGCCGTCCTTGACGGGGGCGGCACAGCCATTGTGGGATTGAAGGGACCCCCGCCGAGGCGGTTTTCCTACCACTGTCCCCAGCGGCACTTGGTGCATGCATCCCTTTTACCTTTGGTAAGCGCTGTGCGCGTGTGTAGGAAGGTGTGTGCATGCCTCGTGTGCATGACCCCTCTCCTGCGTCTCCTTCCCCTTCTTCACGCCCTGCATCTCGTGCGTCCTCTCTCCCCCTCTCTTTTCTCTTGTCCTCGCCCTCTCATCTGCTTCCCGTCTCCCTCTTCCACGCGCGACTACAGAACAGCTACACTACCCTCAGCTCTCTTCACAATGTCTGCCCGCCCGTCTGTGAGCGTGTACTCGGCGTCGTCCGACGCCGTTGTCGGGACGTGCCCGCTGCCGGCTGTGTTCACTGCGCCGATCCGCAACGACATCGTGCAGTTCGTGCACACGAACATGGCGAAGAACTCGCGCCAGGCGTACGCGGTGAACCGGCTGTCCGGCATGAATCACTCGGCGCACTCGTGGGGTACCGGCCGTGCCGTGGCGCGTATTCCGCGCATCAGCGGCGGTGGCACGAGCACGTCCGGCGCCGGTGCGTTCGGTAACATGTGCCGTGGTGGCCGCATGTTCGCGCCGACGAAGATCTTCCGCCGCTGGCACCGCAAGATCAACCTGCACCAGAAGCGCTTCGCCGTGGTGTCTGCGCTCGCGGCGTCGTCTGTGCCGTCGCTGGTGATGTCGCGCGGCCACAAGATCGACAACGTGCCGGAGGTGCCGCTGGTGGTGGAAGACTCGATCCAGGGCTACGAGAAGACGAAGGAGGCCATGGCGTTCTTGAAGGCGATCGCTGCGATCGACGACGTGAACCGCGTGAACGACTCGCGCGAGATCCGCGCCGGCCGTGGTAAGATGCGCAACCGCCGCTACGTGGCGCGCCGTGGCCCGATGCTTGTGATGCCGAACAACAAGGGCACGCGTGCGTTCCGCAACATCTTCGGGCTGGACCTGGCGAACGTGAGTGCGCTGAACCTGCTGCACCTCGCTCCCGGTGGCCACGTTGGCCGCTTCGTGATCTGGACGAAGTCGGCGTTCGAGCAGCTGGACAAGATCTTCGGCACGTTCACGGAGGCGTCCGCTGTGAAGAAGGGCTTCACGCTGCCGGCGCCGATGCTGACGAACACGGACGTGACGCGCATCATGCAGTCAGAGGAGGTGCGCCGCGTTCTGAAGCCGAAGAAGCTGCAGGCGAAGAAGCCGAGCCGCTACCAGACGCCGACGAACGGCATCAAGAACCGCCGCCTGCGCCTGCGCCTGAACCCGTACGTGAAGCGCGAGACGGCTGCCGCGAAGGGCATGCGCAACGTTGCCAACCGCGATGCGCGCCGCAAGGCGAAGATGGCGCGCGTGGCGAAGGCGAAGAAGTCCTCGGCCAAGTCGGCGAAGCAGTAAGCCGCCGTTGTGCCCGGTGGGCCCTCTTTCCCCGCCGCCCTCGCCCGCCCTTCGCTGTCTTCCCCCTCGGGCTTGCTGCCGTGATGCCGCTCTGAGCACCAGGCCGCCGAGTGTTTTACGTCTGGAGGCGTTGGCGAAGAAAGGGGCCCTCGGTGTGCCTTTCGTCTCGTCTTTTTATTTTATTTTAGCATCTTTGTGTCCTGCCCCGTTTTGATTCTGTGTACGTTTTACCGTCGCGGAGCGACGGAGGGTCTGCGTGGGTGTGCTCCGTCGGACCTCTGCCTAAGTTTGTAAGCGTTCGTTTCTGTTTTGCCTTGGGGATTAAGTAGCAGGTGATGGCCGGTGTGCGTGTGAGTCGAGTCAGTTGCCCCTCTCACTTGAGGGGAGGAGGCGGCGGCGACAATCGATTTTTGTAGTGGCGTTCCTTTACGTTTGACGACTGCATGCGCTGCCGCACCACAGCACCGAGCGAAAGAAAAGTAAAGAGGCTTAACCTTCCGTCCATGCGACTGTGATGCCTTAGAGGACATCGATGTGGAGCAGGGCAGCAAACACGAACTGGGCTCAAAAGAGCGCCTTGGGCCCTGCGTGAGCGGTCGATGGCTCCATCTTGGGACGTCTTTCGGTTTGCCAGAGCAGTTCTCATGAGGATCCCTGCCCCTCTCTTTGGGGTGCCGCTCCGCTTCGAGTGCCGTCCTTGACGGGGGCGGCACAGCCATTGTGGGATTGAAGGGACCCCCGCCGAGGCGGTTTTCCTACCACTGTCCCCAGCGGCACTTGGTGCATGCATCCCTTTTACCTTTGGTAAGCGCTGTGCGCGTGTGTAGGAAGGTGTGTGCATGCCTCGTGTGCATGACCCCTCTCCTGCGTCTCCTTCCCCTTCTTCACGCCCTGCATCTCGTGCGTCCTCTCTCCCCCTCTCTTTTCTCTTGTCCTCGCCCTCTCATCTGCTTCCCGTCTCCCTCTTCCACGCGCGACTACAGAACAGCTACACTACCCTCAGCTCTCTTCACAATGTCTGCCCGCCCGTCTGTGAGCGTGTACTCGGCGTCGTCCGACGCCGTTGTCGGGACGTGCCCGCTGCCGGCTGTGTTCACTGCGCCGATCCGCAACGACATCGTGCAGTTCGTGCACACGAACATGGCGAAGAACTCGCGCCAGGCGTACGCGGTGAACCGGCTGTCCGGCATGAATCACTCGGCGCACTCGTGGGGTACCGGCCGTGCCGTGGCGCGTATTCCGCGCATCAGCGGCGGTGGCACGAGCACGTCCGGCGCCGGTGCGTTCGGTAACATGTGCCGTGGTGGCCGCATGTTCGCGCCGACGAAGATCTTCCGCCGCTGGCACCGCAAGATCAACCTGCACCAGAAGCGCTTCGCCGTGGTGTCTGCGCTCGCGGCGTCGTCTGTGCCGTCGCTGGTGATGTCGCGCGGCCACAAGATCGACAACGTGCCGGAGGTGCCGCTGGTGGTGGAAGACTCGATCCAGGGCTACGAGAAGACGAAGGAGGCCATGGCGTTCTTGAAGGCGATCGCTGCGATCGACGACGTGAACCGCGTGAACGACTCGCGCGAGATCCGCGCCGGCCGTGGTAAGATGCGCAACCGCCGCTACGTGGCGCGCCGTGGCCCGATGCTTGTGATGCCGAACAACAAGGGCACGCGTGCGTTCCGCAACATCTTCGGGCTGGACCTGGCGAACGTGAGTGCGCTGAACCTGCTGCACCTCGCTCCCGGTGGCCACGTTGGCCGCTTCGTGATCTGGACGAAGTCGGCGTTCGAGCAGCTGGACAAGATCTTCGGCACGTTCACGGAGGCGTCCGCTGTGAAGAAGGGCTTCACGCTGCCGGCGCCGATGCTGACGAACACGGACGTGACGCGCATCATGCAGTCAGAGGAGGTGCGCCGCGTTCTGAAGCCGAAGAAGCTGCAGGCGAAGAAGCCGAGCCGCTACCAGACGCCGACGAACGGCATCAAGAACCGCCGCCTGCGCCTGCGCCTGAACCCGTACGTGAAGCGCGAGACGGCTGCCGCGAAGGGCATGCGCAACGTTGCCAACCGCGATGCGCGCCGCAAGGCGAAGATGGCGCGCGTGGCGAAGGCGAAGAAGTCCTCGGCCAAGTCGGCGAAGCAGTAAGCCGCCGTTGTGCCCGGTGGGCCCTCTTTCCCCGCCGCCCTTGCCCGCCCTTCGCTGTCTTCCCCCTCGGGCTTGCTGCCGTGATGTCACTTGCAGAGCGGCACTTTGCTAGCGTGTGGGGGATGCACGGCTGTGTGCCTGTGCGCATGTGAGCATGTGGCTGAGGTTTGGGTAGACTGTTTACTTTTTTTTGTTTTTTTTTTTCTAACATGGGCTTGTTCTCATGACTGTTTCCGTATCTGATTTCCACTTGTATCTTGAGGTAGATATGCACGCAGCCTCACGGGTGAGGTGTTGCAATCAGAGCGTTGGCACTATGAGTATCCTGGTGGTCACTGGTGGTTGGTGAGCTGGACACAGGATGTGTGAGACGTCAAGAGTGAGAGTCTCAGTCGTAGTGAAGGGCTCTGATTTAAAATGCTGACAGTAACGAAGGTCTCCCATACGTTCATGCTCTCCCTTATGAGGGGCGTGGGACCTTTGGCGCATAACCACTGCTGTGGTTATGTGCCCACTGCGGCATGCGGGAGGACGGGGCGAGGACTGGCGTTGCAGGTCGGGCCTTCTGTGGCGTAACGAGAGGATGAGGAATGCTTTACAGCGCTGTCATCGTTGCGGCAGCTGCGTCCCTGATGTTTCCACATATCGTGACTCTCCCTCTTTCTTGTGTACTGCACATCGCTCTGTTCTTGGTTTTTGATGTTCTCTTGGATGGCCGTCCTCTCGGTGTATCACGGACGGTGTGAACAACGTCTATGGCCATGGGGGACATCGCTGCCCTGGATGAGCTCGTTTGTTTTGGCCAGTAGCTTTCTTGTGTGGCGAAGCATTGTCTCCCTCACCTTTTGTGGCACACCCTTAAAAGAAGCGACTTTGGTGGGCCCTTCGTATCTGTCTGTGCCCCCACAACATCAACCACCGCAGCCACCGTTCGTGTTTTCGATTTGTTGTAGGGGTTGCCTGTAACAAGATTGAGCGTCGTCCCCCTTCCCCACGCTGACGGACAGGAGGAAGGTAATCAGAAGTACACACGCACATACACACACGCACAGCGCGTGAACAGGAAGCGCACACGTGCGCGCTTGGCTGGTACATCGCCTCTCCCCCCTCACTCGTTCCCCGCCCCGCGGAAGCACAAATGACGGACTTTCCGAAGCTGAATCGCATCAAGTCCGATGACGAGAATATGGAAAAGATCCACGTTGCGGCGCGGAAAGGCCAAACTGACGAGGTGCGCCGCCTTATTGAGACGGGTGTGAGCCCCACCATCCAGAACCGTTTTGGCTGTACGGCGCTGCATCTCGCCTGCAAGTTCGGCTGTGTGGACACCGCCAAGTATCTTGCTAGTGTTGGCGAGGTGCACTCCTCGTGGCACGGTCAGAAGCCCATTCACCTGGCGGTGATGGCGAATAAGATGGACCTTGTGGAAGCGCTGGTAGAGGGTGCAAAGGAACGTGGGCAGATGCCAGAGTCGCTGCTCAACGAATGCGACGAACGTGAGGTCAACGAAATTGGAAGCCACCTGAAGTACTGCAAGGGCCAGACCGCCCTTCACTGGTGTGTAGGACTGGGCCCAGAGTACTTGGACATGATTAAACTCCTCGTGCGGCTCGGCGCCTCGCCCACTGCAAAGGACAAGGCCGACGAGACGCCGTTGATGCGTGCCATGGAGTTCCGCAATCGCGAGGCGCTGGATGTGATGATGGACAATGTGCCTAACAAGAATTCACTGCGCTTGGACTATGCGGACAAGCAGGGCAACTCGCACTTGCACTGGGCGATCCTGACGAACTGCGAAGACGTTGCCCTCCGCTTTGTGGAACTGGGGATTGATGCCAATATGGAGGACAACGAACATGTAGTGCCGCTGTACTTGTCCGTTCGGGCCGCCATGGTGTTGCTCACGAAAGAGCTCGTGCAGAAGACCGACGTCTTTCTGATTCAGAATTGCCCCTACCACAATGGCACAACAGTGCTGCCAGATCGAGTTGTGTGGATGGACTTCGTGCCGGCCGCCGCAGACGCTGCGAAGCAAGAAGTCATTGCGCTTCTGCAGGAGAAGCTGGACGAGATCGTACGCAGCCTCAGCACCGGCGCTGGCGGCGCCGTCAAGAAGAAGAAGAAGACTGCGCCAGCGATTAAGCGCATGAAGCTAGCTCCCTCGGCTCCGGTGCGCAACCGTTCTCGTAGCCGCACGCGCAGCACCGCGGCGGGCAAGTAAGCATAGAGAGCGAATCTTCTTCATTTCCTACGAAGTGGCTCGCATACAAGTGTACTAGTGTGGTACTTGTGGGTGCCCGTGTACGTCTGAGCGCTTATATAACGCCACAGAAGGCGGTGTACATAGGTGAGGCAGGGGGACGTCGCGCCTGGCGAAAGCAGCAGTGACACGCTGCACATTTGCGTTTGTTGAAGATGGAAAACTTTCTTTTACACGAAAAAGGCTGATGATAACTGGCGGTTGATATAGATGTAGAGCTACCTATTGTATTCGTGTGAGCTTTTGTGTGTACCTTGTAGCAGTGGCGGATATGATGCTCGCTGATCGGGGCCTACCCAGATGGAGGGGCTGCAGTGAGTGGGAGGGGCAGAAGAGAAGGGTGAAGGGGGGAATACGCGAGGGGAAGCGGGAGTACGGGAAGTAAAAGCAAACGTGGCGGAGGTACCTTGGGGAGCAATACCAAACGTAAGGGTGAAGAGGAGAGGCCAATAGAGTCTGAACGCTCACCTTTGGCGTCATGCGTATTCTAGTACCGATCTTAAGAAACGTCGACTGCCGTCTCCGGAAGCTTCTTACCTCTCTGTGTATTGCTCCCTTTAGAATTTTTTTCTTGTGCACAAAGCTTCTCTCTTTCCGAGAGATTTATAGCAGCGATTTGCGTCCACATCCAACGCCCTCTTTCGCTCCTGACCTCATCACTGCCGCTGTGCTTTCTCCGATACTCAGACTACTTGCGGCACGGTGCTCGCCTCCCTTCATATCGACGACTCCTCACCATTGGCACCCTCCATCGTCGAGGTGATTTCCGGATCCCCCCATCTCTCTCAGCCTGCATCAGCTTCTCACCCCCGATGCTTCTCCTACTGGCATCTCTGCTTCATAGTGTTCTTTGAGCTTCACTTTGAGCTTTAATTTTTCTAACGGTTCCCTGTGCGTCGTATTGCGGTGCGTCACTCTCCCCTTTCAACCATCTTCTTCTGTCTCTGCGGGGATCATCTCTAAGCTCGATGTATTCTATAGCACTCTCGGTGCCTCTCTCCCTCCCAAGCGACCCATGTCCCATTTCTTTGTGCCTCTCCCTTCCCCACGCTTGTTCCTTTCCCAATATTTGCCCTCAGCATTATTTGAGCTACGGTGGCTGCGGTGTATGGAAAGAGCATAGCGGGTGCATGGACGTGCGCGCCTGGTGCATGTCTTAGCGGGCACTCATGGACGTCCGATTGCTGCTCTTCCTTCCCTGTCCCCTCACAACTTCGTGGACGTTTGCGCATGCTGTTTACTTGCATGCGAGGGACCATATCCCGCAAAGAGTAATTCACACAGAAATGCCATTGCGCGAGGGGAGGCAGCGAACAGGACCGAGTCTCTGTACTCTACCTCCCTTTTTTTACACGGCGACAATGCCGCCGCTGGCGCATTCGAGGATGCAGCGGCTGACGTTTCTTTTTTTTTTTTGTGCTTCTCACTTCCCAAAGCTCCCAGCAAAGATAGCGAGAGCGAAAAGAGCTGTGATGCGGTGCTCGGTTGCTCAAAGGGTACACGTGCCTTTCCGTTGTCTTGCCGGGATAGCCGCTCGGCGCGGAAGAAGCAGGCACAGAATGCGCGGACGTGTTTCTCTGTTTTCTCGTGTACGTTTGCTTCCATTTTCTTGGATGGCTCTCCATCACCGCTATGTGTAGTAGGGTGGCCCGGCAGGGGCGGGGCAGACAGCAGCGCCATCTTCGGAAGGGTCCTCCTCGCTTGTTTCTTCCCCTCTCGGCCTTCCATATTCTGCTCAACGGCAGACACCAAAAAAAAAAAAACACGACCATGCGCGCATTCCTCGGCTCCGCTTCTACCTCCTTCCTCTGTCTTTTTGTTTCTGTTCCAGAAGCCATATCCTGACGTGGTGCCGTAATTCAGTTTCTGTGTTTTACGGTCTCGCGCTGCTCACTTGCATTACCACGCACCCACACGTGCTGTCTCGATTTTGTGTATGCCCGCATCAAACAGCTCCAAGGAAACGTGCTTCTCACCTATCTCTATTTTCCACCACCTCCCTGTACCCTGTCTGCCGGCTGCTGTGTGGCGAGTCTCTTCGCGTGCACGTGTACGTGTTGACGCCGGTGCAGAAAAGTGCGTAGGCTCGGTGTGCGCGCTCGCACCCTCTTGGCGCGCGTCAAATTCACTTCCAGTATTACACACGGTTCCTTAAAACAGGATGGACTTTAACCCGATTAGCATTGAGGAGAGCGGCCAAAGCCAGCGTCCGAACGGGGCGGTGAATCCAGCTCCCAGCACGCGCGCTGCTGGCCGCGGGGATACGGTTGCTCTTCTTAGCCAACAGGCGTCTTTCGGCGACGTGCTTCGTGCCTGCCGTAACGCCTTTTACTACCACACAAGCTGGTCGGTCCCCTACCCTGAGGTGCCTGCTGCCCCGATGCTGTACTACCCTGATGAGTACAAGCGCATGATCGAGTCCACCATGCCACTTGGCATAATGCAGTCGGAGCTGGACGCGATGCAGGCGGGCCTTCTCGACAGCATTCCTCTGGCGTACTACCCGCTAGCGCCGAATGCGCTGGATGAGGCACGACAGGCATTGAGGCACGCGGCACTTCTGAAAAGGCGTGCAGCGGCTGCAGCAGAGGTGGACGACGCGGCGTCGTCGTCGTCCACGTCGGCAGCGAATGCGTCTGATCGTGTTCGTCTGCCGCATGGCCGCCTCGATCCTGGCGACGCGGAGATCGCTCGCATCGTGGTCGACGCGAACGAAATTCAGATTCGCAACCTGCCATCGCTCACCCACGTGCAGCGGCCCTTGTACACGGATATTGGCTTGGTGCCCCAGGAAGAGCGGCACGCCGCACGTGTAGCACGTACGCAGCCCGATGAGGCGAAGGCACATGACGCAGCGCTGACAACAGAGGAAATGGTGCGACAATGGCGTATGGACGTGCAGTCGTCGTTTGTGCAGGCTTCGCAGATCGACAGCGGCTTTGAGCGTTTCATTGGGGAAGTCGCGCACGGAAAACTTGGGCTAGACAGAGATAGTGCTTCGCACATGCGGCTGACGCGTGCACTGTGGGCTCTTCTTTTTCAAGACACAACGAAGCGGCAGCAGCGCAAAGTGTGGTACATGATCTGCCACTTTTCTTCCACCTTTAGTGACGCCCCAGCGGCGTCTGAGACCGCGGCGATGCAGCTGCTGCGCGAGACGGAGGCGCTGGGTTTGCCTCTGTACTCGAGCAGATGGCGCCCTCTGTTGCTGGAATACACGCAGGCTGTGAGTGACTACGTTGCAGCGCTCGCAGGTGGCGCGGAGCAGCGTCGCGAGAATCTGCAGTTCCACGACAAGGAGTTGGATCAGCTGTACACGGGTAACGTCTATACAAATATAGAGCTTGACGGCAAGCTGGTCCGCACGAGCGCCGATCGTCTGAAGAACACGATTTACCCAGTGGAAGTGATGCCGGTGTACCCCAGCGGGTACCAGAAGGTTGCCTCAATGGGATCTGCAGTGATGCATCTTCGGGACTCGGAGGAGCTCGACTTCCTTGCTGAGGGCGACGCCTCGCTGCACCACGTCATACTGCCTGACGCTGTCTTACCCAAGGCCGCCGCCTCACGGCCGAACATGCTTGTCGGCGGCTGCAACCTCCTCGTCGCTGACGACGGTGACTTCGCGAATGTGCAGCCCGGCGCTACTTTGCGGTACAATGTCTCGGAGGAGAACACCTACCAGTCTCTGCGCGAGGACCCCATGAACACAGCCAGCTACTTGCTTCGGGTGGGGCAGGTGGCGACCGATGTCGCCACTGCGCTCGGCACCAACCACGACGGCCGCTACGTCATGTACGACCGTGTTGGCCACCGCGATGTCTACCAGAAGACCAACAATACTGATACCAACACTCTCTCACGCTATGTAGTCATGCTCACTGATGCGCCATCCGCTGCGGGGGCTTCTGCAACAATTGCAGATACCAGTAATAGTGTCCGCGTCAACTGCGTGAAGCGGGAGCGTGAAACCCCAGATCCCGGGGCGGCGGCAGAGCCCTCGGAGCCTGTTGCACGGGTACCTCGCACAAACTGATTACAACGGCGGGAAGGTGAAGGTGATGGAAAGCGGCAGGGCAGGGAAGGGAGGGCGCTACGATTGCAAGGAGACCCAGCGGATTCATTTTACTTCCTGTCACAACAGTACGCGCCCCTGCTCTTCTGTGGCGGTGGGCGTGGTGCGAGGAGAGACGGTTGCAAATGTGGGGAAGGACGATTCTGCTGCGATGAACGGCAACATGGAGGTGAGGAGGAGCAGAGCGAGAAGGGCCTCGATTTTCTACTGTCTCTGCCGACTCTGCCGGTGTCGTATCCGTAGCCGCGTCTATGTTTGGCGTGTTTGGAACGATGCTGCGCGTGCTCTTGCTCTTCGCTGCTCTTCGTTTTTTTATTTGTGCTGTTGTGGACGACTCTTGTATCCTTTCCTGGTAGGTGTTCATTAGTTTTCATGGTGTACTCTGTGTGCGCAGCAGCTGCACTGGGTTTGACAAGTAGACGTTGACGCGCATACGCAGTTGCACAGGGCTAGATAGCGGCTTTGGCATTCGTGTGTGTATGCATGTGTGCGCGCGTGTGTGCTTGTCTCTGTGAGGGTGCCTCGTTGAGGTTGCTCAGGTCTTTCATGGAGCGGCGTGCATGGCTGCGCAGAAAAGCAGTGGGGTTTCTACTTGCGTATGCCGTTAAAAGGACCTTGCCGCTCGCAGACCCTTCCCTCTCCCCATCCTCAGCTACCAATGGTAATGCCTCAAGCATGTGGCGTGTACATCGTCGTGGATGACGAACAGGGGGGAGGGAGGAGGAGGGGGGGGGCGTTCTGCGGCTCGCCTATATATGATTTCTTTTCTGTGTGTTTTAGCTTTCTCTTTTGTTGTTGGTGTGCGTCGGTGAGAGTGCGGGTGCTGCTTTCCGCTACACTTGTGGTGCATCTCTCTGCTCCACGGGATGGAGCCCATGCAGTCACCGACGCACGGATGGCCCACGGGTAAGTAATCAGGCAACAAAGCGGGAAAGCACGCGTGTGAGCAAGGACACACAACAGGGGGGGGGCGCCGACCACACGGTTCTGTGGAAAGCGTCTCTGGTCTCCAATAACAGTGACGCTCCGTTGTCTTTCCATCTTGTGATGCGGAGGCGTGAGAAGTGAATTTGCCCGGTTGTGGGCGGCTCCGCATGAGGCGGAGCAGAAAAAATGGGGCTACTGTTTCTGCATCCGCTCCATTCACGTGAACGATGTGTGTGTGTGTGTGTGCGTGTGAGCTTGTAGGGCAACCGTATATCATGGCTTACGTGTGCCACTGTTGCCTTCTGTGCGCTCTTCTCTGCGTATTCACCTTCCAACCTCCTTCCCTTTTTTTCTACCTCGACATGGACCCACCTCTTCGCTCTCCTCTGGCTCCCTCGCTCTTGTACACACACTGCGGGTATGTAGCGCAGGCACCGCTGCTAGTCGTTAACTGTCCGCTATATATCAACACAAACGCTGCAACTAGAGGTAACCGCACGGCAGAGACCGACCATTAGCCGGAGTAACTGAAGCCACCGCAAGGGAGGGCGGAAACACTTTTTGTTTTCTTCACGCTTCCCCTCCCTTTCCCTCGGAGCCGCTGGCGTGTCACTGTCGCCCTCGTCACTCTCCAAAGCGTATCGCCGACACGCACGACAGAGAGCAGGCGTGGAGACAGAGAAACATACAAGCAACAGAGCGAAAGGATACAAAACGGAGAGAGAAAAAAAAAGAACGACGTGCAAGCGATATTGACAGACTTGAAGAGAGACAGACAATACCACATATCACAGACTCGCTGCGACACACGTGCAGCCCAGTGGTCCACTCCTCTCCTCTGCCGCACCACCTTAGTGTGGACACCGTTGAGAGCTGGAGTTTGTTGTGTGCGTGTGGAGCCATCCAGATAGGCACACGATTCTGCTTTACGCACTCGAACAGAGCCCCTCCCCCAAAACATAAATAAATAAAGAACAGACCGAAAGCACAGAGGCACACTAACGTGTACACATTCAGCAGATCATCTCCTAGCCTTCCCCTTCCACCTTCGCTCCCACAGTTTTTCTTTGAGTCGATCCGAACTTCGCTTCTTTCAGTTCCTTTTTTTTTCTCTTCGTGTCTGCGCGTATCTTTGTAGGCTCCGCTGGCACCTCTCTCTTCTTTTCATAATTATTTTCCGTATTTTCTCACTCTCCTTTCTTGTCTCCGAAGCTCTCAGTCACAAAACGTGATTGACCCCCCCCTCCCTCCCCCTCTCCCCCGCTCTCCCTCTCCCCCTTCCCTTCTCTTCTTCCTTCGTGCGTACACAGCCCCACACGCCTATACACTCCAGAACTCGAAAAAAGAAAAAATCCCAGCCACTTGACGCGGTAGTGGTGGCTTCAGAAGCATAATCATCGGCCGCATTAAGCGCAGCATATACTTGACAAGCCACCCGGCGATTTTTCGAGTCACGCACTCGGCTTACCGGACTGCGCTTTCTTGCGCCCTTTCGCTATCACTTTGCTTCACGTCGTGTCTGGTGAACGAGTGGCAGGACGCATTCTTTTCCTTTCTGATATCCTGCAAGACTGCCAGGCAAAACACCAACACGCCCACCGAAGATTACGGACGCGTACACCTGGAGTTTCCACTGCCAGTGCTTTGCGTTGTGTGTCTTCGCCTTTGTGTTGTGTCTGCTGCAGCTGACGTGACTTGTACGGCCCTAATATCCCCGAGGTCATTTGGACTTTCCTCTCCCTCTTTTGCGCACCGTCTGACTTTGTGCTCCGTATTCTCATCCGCCTTCTACTGCCGCTGGAGTGCCGTGGCACGAAAGGCATAAGTGCAGCCGCCTTCCCCCTTGCAGCCACCGCCCCTCCCCTCTGTGCTCTTTCACGCTCGCTTACTGCTGCACCTGGTCGCCTAATTCTGTTTGCCCCTCCTCCTTTTTTTTTTTTCAGTATTTCTGCTACCCTTCCCCCACCCCCTCACACTCTCTCGGTTCCTCTGTTACTGCCTCTCTCCCTTCACCGCTTTTTTTATTTTTTAGGTTTTATTTTTTTATTTTTATGCTGCTCGCTATCGCCTTTTGTACGCTGAGTCATACCTGACGGCCCTCCTTTCAGGCGTCCCCACGCTTTCTGCCGCTCTATTTCCTTTTTCTTCCTCCCCGACGCACGCACCCACCTTCTCTTCACTCACGTTTTCCTTTTCTCTTTTTGGCTGCTGCCCGACTCGTCGAGAACGCCATCAGAGCGCGCGAAAGAGTACCAGACAACGCAGACACCGTTTCGAGTAGCGAGTAGGCCACTCGGCGAGGACGCCTGGGCACACACGAAGCACCGCTGCTCCAGCAAGAGGGGGCGGCAGGCGAAAAGGAGAAGGGGCGGGTAGGCAAAAGGGAAGCAGAGAACCCGAGCGCAAAAGCGGGTCCGGGTGTAAGGCGCAGGCATACACGCGTACACACAGACGACGCAGGGTAACGCGTGCGGAGGTGTACACAGTGTGCGCGCGCTGGCTTCTCAAGGTCTCGTCTCGTTCGCTGCGAGGACGCAGACGCCTTCGGCCTGCTTGCAGTGTTTCCCTCTACCCGATCCCGACGTGTGTTTTGTGCCTGCGTGTGCGGTGCACCTTTCTCGTGGCATTATTCTTTTTCTTTAACACACACACACACATATATATCTATCTATCTATCTATATATATATATCTATATATATCCTTCTTGCGCCTTTTGCGTTATTCGCTGATTCCAGACCCCCCTCTAGGGGAATCGATACGTTCCGGCTCTCTTCTGTGCACTGCTGACCACACGCGCACCAACAGAAAGGGAGAAAAGAGGGAAACACCGAACAAACGTGGACACGTCCTCTGGCAGGCGTTGCAGGGTTTCGATAAGCGATACGCACACACACACACACACACACACACACACACACACACGCCGCACGTTCAACCACTCAGGGAAAGCGAAAGAAATACGTCAACTACAGCGCAGCAGCGTAGAAGTGACCCTTCCCCTCAAAGGACGATACGACTGCGAGAGAGCGAGGGCGAAGGGCGTCGCAGTTCTCGAGCTTACACACAGAGGGCCCTACATTTGTCCAGCACACATAGCTGCCCTTGTCATCGCAAGCACGACGAGAGAAAATCGCTATCCTGTACAGAGACGATTATTACTATTATTTTAATCGTCTTTTCTTCATTGATTTGCCATTTCCGTTTTCACAGCTGCGTCCACGCAGTCGTTCTCTGCACTTCTTTGTGTTTTTACTCCGCACAGGCTGACGCGAGGCACGCACGCACGCACGTACGCACACACACACACACACAAAGCCAATACGCACATACAAGAAACCTGCCACCGTCAAAGGGAAGTGATATTTTCACACGGAGCGAACTTGGAACCTATTCTCTTTTTTTTTTTCCACTTGTGCATCCGTAAAAGATACACGCGCTGGGAAAAACTGCTTTACCAACCGCACTTTCCTTTCCTCACCTCTCTCAGTGTTCTCTCTCTATATAATTTTGTGCTCCATCCCGCTCCTCCGTCTCGGCACTGTCATCCCAACCTCACGTTTGTGGATCATTTTAGGTGAGACGATAGGAGCCGTCTAATACTCCCCCGCTTTCCCACCACTACACCTTCGCTTTGTGCGTGCTGGCCTCCTCATCCTACCGCTAGCGAAAGAGAAAGAAAGTCACACAAATCAAAGTACGCTCACCGAAAGCTGTGTCTGCATCACCTCGACCGGTCTTTCTTGAGACACAAGCCTTCGTCGTGGCACGCTCACGCACATCTGGTGACGCTTTTATTCACTGCCCTTCGACCCCGGCTTCTGCTGCTTCGTTTTCTGGGCATCGCATCATTTTTTTTCCCTTTATCTTTCTTTTCTCTGTCTTTGTGCACCGACCGAAGGCTCTACCACACCTTTTGCTTGTTGGCACTTGCAGCTGTGTGTGCACTGCGTTCCTCACGCATCGAGCAACGCTCGATCGGCACTCACTAACGCACATCTTTGAAGGTGGAGCGACGGAAAGGTTGCCCCAACGAAAGCAGGTCTTACGTTTTTGCTCTCCGCTTACGCATTGCCATCCCTCGAAAGGCCAAACAGGATCACACCTCCGTTGTACTCCCCCTCATTCACCAGTTATTTGGATAATAATAATAATAGTGATAATAATAATAATAGTGATATATTTGCCCATCAGCTTTACGAACGAGTGTCACATATCCTTCTTGAGTGCGAATAGGAGAAAGAATAAGCGAAAAAAGAAGTCAACGCTCACCTTCTCCCACGTGCTTCGGTGCGTCACTCGGTCTGTGCGTGTGTGCCTCGGTTCTGCACTTGGCAACAACAACACAAAATACGTCATCATTGTCTTTGTACTATTTTTCTTTTTTTTTCTTTGCGTTTCCTTTTCTCTGATCTCTATATATTTGTAAGTGTGTGTGTGTGTGTAGCGCACACTTCCGACTTGCAGAGCTGAAAAGAGGTAATATAAACGAGGCTTTTTCTTTCACACACAAGCACGCTCCGCGACCATCGATCGCCACCTTTTTTCCTGCTTTCCATTGCCCTTGAAAGGAAGGGGGGTCCGCTTGGAGTTTCACGGTTTCCACCTCAAACTCTTCTACATATTCCCTTTTGCCCCCCCTGTTTTTGAGCACTACAGCTGTCTCTCTCTCCCTGTGCGTGGGCGTCTGTTCCCTAAAGTGCATACTTGTGTGCCGGTGTAGGGTTGTCATCTAACGCAAGGCGGGCGCCTTTGTTGCGTCGGTGTGCCTCCCCATTGTGTGTGCGTGCACACGCTGGCAACTTCCTTTCACTTTTCTCGCTTTTTTTTTCGAATCCCATCTTTTTCGCTTCGGCACGATACCGCCCCGCCCTGCCCCTCCTGCTTGCTTCTGCGTGTGCGGACGATTGAATACAAAATTCCCCCTCTCTCTTTTTATACTGGACGGCCCTGCGAAGACGAGCACGTCCACCCCCCGCCTTGGTCTATTATCACCTTCCCCCCCTTCTCACCTCTCTAGGCGACGCGGCGCTATTGCTTTCTTGCCTCTCTCGCGCTCTTTTTTTTTTTTTACTCCATCGTTGACGACACAGCGTGAGTGAGGCGCGCACATTGTCCTCAGGGTGGCAACAAGAAGGAACACCGCACACCCAAATCAGGTCAAGAGGATTTTGACCTCCCCCCATCCTTTCTTGGTTTGCGAGTTTCACAGAGGAATAATCTCCCCTCTCCAGTCCCCGCACACACGACTACGCTTGCTTACCTACGCAAGGTAAGGAGGGAGACGGGCGAAGACGCTCTTCAAGGAAGTTCGTGAGCTTCGCATAGTTTTAAGGCAAACACACACACACACACACACACACACACACACACACACACTTTGCTTTCACTCGAACGTGAAGGGGCCTTTCGTTCCTGCACACTTTGTCTATCTCACTCGCTGTTGCGTGCAGGTGTGTATCTGTGTGTGTCCCCGTGCATGGGCATGGGTGCCCTCTTCCCCCCTTTTTCTTTTTCCCTCCCGCTTTTACGTTTTCACAACAGCGGGTAAACCGAAAAGAAGAAAAAAGGAAAACAGTCCCGCTCTCGCGCCGGTGCGCATCGGCGGAGGTTTTCTCTTTTGCTTAATCACCTCTTCCGCCCTCTCAAATTTCATTCTTCGTTATTTTTCGTGTTCTCGCGTGACCCATACGCGCTTCTATTTGTAGGGAAGACACAACTTCCCCCCCCCCCTCCCTCCCTCCCTCTCTCCCTCTCTATATTCCTTTTGTGCCTCCCCTTTTTTCTCTTTCGTAGATCTTCACACAGGAAACCTCCTCTGCGACTGTCGTCTCTCGCTTTGCATTCTCTTGTTCGTGACCGCTTCTGCGTTTTTTTACGTTGTTGTTGTTGTGGGTGTTTCGAGCGTTCGTTACTTGGCTCAGCCGTGCTTGAGGGATCTGTGCGTTTCTCGACCCTTTTCCTTGCGGACTGTGGACACACCTGTCCTTCCTTGTCCACGTTTGTGAGAGTGCTCCTTCTTGCTCAGCAGAGCGCGGCGCGTTGTGTCGTTTGCAGGAGCGAGCTTGCGCGCAGCAACGAAAAGGTCACCCCTCCCTCTCTCTTGCGTTTTGCCACGTACCTCTCAACGCTATTCCCCGCTACGCTGCCGCACACAGGGCCCACTGCAAACGCTGCAAGGCGTTACACTGATGCCCACTGTCGCATCCAGCGCGGGCACTTGCGCCTACCCCTTTGTACACATGAGCAGTGACGCAGCTGGAGGCCAAGCAAGAAACATGGGTGGCAGCTCTGGTGCGGGGGACGCAATGCCTGCCGCAGAAAACGGCGCTGCTGTTGCTGGTGTACAGCAGGGGTATAGCCATAACTTTCGGCCTCTCGTGATGAGCTACGCGCTGCCGTGTCACGGCGGTGCTGGAGGCATAATCCAAAGTGCAGCTAACGCCTGTGGCAGCAGCTACCCTTCGTCTTTCAACTCTTTTGAGCTACCAGCAATCACGCCGTCCCTGCTACCTCAGCCCGACTTCTACGTCGCCGCGGCCGCAGCCCAAACAAACGATTTCTTCTATTATTCTTCTCGCCCCCGGTACGCCGAGTCGCCGCTGACCTCGGCAGAGCTGTACGGCGCGGGCGCCCGCAGTGTCAGCCCAGTGATGGGGTGCGGCTCGACACCTTTTATGGGGAGCATAAACGGGTACGGATACATGGACCAAGCGGCTGGCTCCGTCTTCAGCAGCTGCAGCGTCAGCGGTTCGCGCTTTCCTCAGTGGTATTTACCTCGCGGGTACTGCCCCATTTCTTGTTCCAACGCCGTTGGCGCTAGCTGCGGAAGTGGCTGTGGGCTTTACGCTGACTGCGCGAGCACGGGTATTACGCCCACTCCTGTTTCCATGGAGCAGAACTCTACAGAGGAGGAGATGCTCAGCGGCTCTCATGGTCAGTCGCATTCTGCCGTGGTGCCACCGCCGCCGCGGCTCTCACCCCAGTCGACCTCTGGCACACTTGCCCCGTTTGCGCTCCCTCCGCCGTACGCAGCCACAGCCGCCGGAAATGGTGTTCATGCAAGCAGTGTGCCGCCCACGTATCCATCCGGTGTGATGGAGTTGCCGTCCTCGGCCTCCTCCATCACCTCTCCCGCATCCAGAACGGCGCGAACTCCGCAGTTCCTGCCGTATGACGGCCGCGCCTACGATATTCCTCCACGTTGGGCACCGATCAGCAGCGCGGCAGCTGCAGCTGCCGTGGCGCACTGCCCACTCGTGGCTTGTGCCCAGCGTGGAGGCTACAGTCCGGTGGACGCCGCCCAGCCCATTCGCATGTCGGCCCGGAAGTCGAGCACGCCGCATGACATGCAGGGGCATCCTTCCATGTCTTCTCCACTTACACAGCGCGCCCGGCCATACGGCCATCGGATGAGCACTGGCAGTGTGGGCACCGTTTCAGAGTCGGCAGAAAGGTCCTGCTCACTAGAGGAGGGCGCCCTGCTGGCTGATGTGCACGCGCGGCTGGTGCAGCACCACCGTTCTTCTCAGCGGCTCAAGGAGTGCTCCTCGATGCAGAGGGCGGGCGTTAAGCCGCTGTCGCATCCCGACTTCACCGTTCCCGCCAAAGCTTCAGCCTTGGGGAAAAAAGTGGACATCAGCAGCTCCAACTACAACGGTGCTTGTATGGGTTCTATGGCCCCCGAAGAAGCGGCGGTGGCGGCGCTTTCACCCATTCCACGTCTACCCGCGGCAGGCGACGTGGATGTCGAGACAAGTGAGCAGTCGTTGTGGGAAGGCGAGGAGGCGGTCGCACAGCCCCCTACTCAGGATGCTCTGGATCGGGTATTGATGATCCCAGGTGTCGTATGGCGTCACGACCCGTATAGCCGCATCGTTCTACCGAAGACCCAGGCCACCGTCGAGAGCGACAGCAGCGAGGCGACCAGCACGTCATTCTCCTCGCTACCCGCCAAGAGCCCCTACGCTGCACAGGCCGCCCTTGGTTTCTCTGACCGTGGTGATGCTACGGCCAGCGTCACGCAGCCGCCTCGTTCGCCAGACATTTTCGCGGGTCCGAATGATGGCAGCAGCAACAGCGCCGACGGGGTTCAACCCAGCCCCCGTCGGCTGCCGACAAAGAAGGTGTGTGTGCGGCATTATGTGAACGGTGACGACGAGTTGTCCCTCAGTCACGAGCGCAGCGGAGTTGGCGCGCTTCTGAGCGTGAGGGAGGCGCCCACTGCGACCGTCCCTGTTGTTCTCTTTTCGAGTAGCGCCTCCGCATCTCTCCGTCACTCAGCCTTTATGGACGACGATGACGACGGTGCTATTCCAGCGGCCCCGCCGGAGACAGGATCGACAGCCATGCGCACGGTCAAAGCCCCTGCGTCTGCGGTGTGTGGCAAGCCGTCGGTGCCGAAGCCCCGGTCGAAGCAGATGGGCCTCTCTGCGCCGGCCAGAGGCAAGAAGGCGGGTACCACCAAAGAAGTCTCTGTCGGGTCCACCGACTTTTCGTCCTCCGTCTCGTGTGCGTCTGGGCACCTTAAGACGTCGGACCTGACGTCGTCATCGACACTTGTTGCCGTATCCACCGTTGAAGCACCTGGTAATGAGGACGTCTCGATGGCTTCAGGTATAGTTGGCTCCTCCGCTGACCCCGCTGCAGGGGCAGTGATGTGGCAGGCGGTACGCCGGCCAAGCGTGTCCTCTTCGCCCTTAGACGTTAGCGTGGCCCGCACTGCGTACCAGTCGGCGTCGAGGTGGGTGTGGCGGCCGCGCAGCGCGCGTGTGCACCCCCTGGAACAGCCAGGAGAGATGGCCTCGAGAAAAGAGGAGCTGCTCGTTTCCACCCTGGCTGACCTTGACACGAGCGACCTTCTTCGCCTGTGGCAGAAGCTGGACTCGAGCGGCTGCTTCCGTGATGCACTGGAGCTCCGGCGGTGCGTAATTGGGCCTGGTAGTAACAGCTCCACGCGTGTACTGCGCCGTATGCTACCCCTCTCCCGCCGCCTGATCAATCGGCGACGCGGCCTGGAGGTCGAGAGCGGAGACGGGCCGCGGTTTACCGTGCTAGACGAGTCGGAGATGAAGTATGTGTGCTTACTGCAGCACCGCTTCCGCAAGAGCACAGCCGTCGCGTCAGAGCACTACACGCCAGGTACCATGGTGGTTGTGGACGGAGACATGGGTGTCGACACCGGCATCGTCACTCTTTCCATCACACGTGACGAGTACGAGGCTATGTCAGATGTGCAGCGACGTGCCGCACACCTTGTCGTACACCTCGAGTTTTCGCTCGCCGCCTCCATCCACCGCGCTGCCCGCACGGACGAGATCCTCATGCATGACAACACGCAGCGTCCCCTCGAAGAGGCGACGCTGGAGTTCCTTCGGTATCTGACTACGCAGCCGCACCTGTTTGAAAGCTGCCGTGTGGAGTGGATGCACTTTGTGGATGTTGAGTTTCAGGCGGACGGTCAGAAACTCTACGTGCATTACACCTCCGAAACGCCGGTGCGCTTTCTCGAGTTGGCCACATTCCTTAACCACATCTTTCACTGTCGTATCTGGATGAAGGTAGTCAAGGAGGAGGACTGCTAAGCTCACAGTTGTGCCTATGGCTCATGTGTCTTCCTGGCGCTTCTCCGCCTCATCCAAATCCCTTCCTTCTTCCTCTCGCCGTTCCTGTGGTTGAACCAAGCGCCACCTCGCCCTCTTTTCTTTTTTTTTGTTACTTAATGCCCCGACTTCTCGATTTCACCTTACTCTCCCTGCTGCGAGGCGCGATTCAAGTGTGTACTCTCACGCAACCCCCATCAAGGGTGATGCGCGCGGTCGACATTGTTTTCCCTTTGTTTCGTTGCGGAGTTTCCACCTGCTCGTGTCTTCAACGCGGTGGTGGAGGTCTTCGCGCTGCTTATTTCCTTCCTTCTGTCTTTCCAAGCACCGCTTTGCTTTGCCGTAATATATACATGTATATATATATTTCTGGAGGGCGTCAGCTGCTGACCTCGCCATGCTGCTCGAGTGCCAAACGCTGCACAGCGCGTGCTCTTCTCAAATGGAGCGCGCTCAATACAGGGGCCTGCTGGAGGCTTTGTCTCACTCTCTTGGGGCGCCCTTTTCTGTGCGTGTGTGCGTGTGTCTGTTTGCTTGTGTGCATGTCTGCTGCGTAGCGCGTTTCCGTCGCTGTACACGTGTGTGCTGTTTCCTTCGCTTTGGCTCACTCGATATCTTTCCCGCTATTTGCGACGTTCGTGCGACAGCTATTCGCTCGTCTCTTCAGCCCCCTCCCCCCTCCCCCACTTTCTCTATTTCTTCACTGCTTTTTTTAATATATTTCCTCCTCTGCTCTTCTCCGTTGTGCCGACTCTTTCCACCTCGTGTCCCATTTTATGTACGTGCACAGTGCTCAGTGTCTCCCCCTCCCTCTGTGCGTGTGTGTCATGTGCTCTTGGTACGAAAGCATCGCCAGCGTCATCGTCGTGCTTCCTTCTTGCACTGTTCTCTACGTCTGCGTGTGTGTGTGTGTATTTATCTGACGTTCACGTCGCTACCGGTAGTTTGGCTTGCCCCCCCCTCCTCCCCTACATCTCTAATATAGGTAACGATGATTTACCCTACACTGTGCACGTGCACCTACGGGTACGCGTGTGCTTGATTGCGACTAGAGGCTGCTTTCTCTTGTTTTCTTTTTTTTTCCTATGTCATTCCTGCTATTGCATGAAGCAATTTTTTTTTTTTTTTGGTGGGATCCCGCCGTCCTTTCCACGGCTTGCGATAACACTCGCACAAATAAGCACACGAGCTAGTCTTGATACTCGTCGCGTATTCTGGTAGGCGTGCTTGTATTCAGTCTTCCCGTATGCGCCATCACCGTCTTCCCTCTCCCCTCTCCCCTCTCGCAGTGCCCGTCTAACTCTCCTTCAGACGGGCACTGAGACGTGGTGAACTCCCTGCAAAAGGGTGCCTGAAGACGATCACCGTCTAGAAAGCGTCGAAACAAAAGACGCGAATGCCCTCCCTCTCTCACCCTCTCGCTCACGTGATTACGTGCAAACCCCTTTCCTACTGTAATTCAGGGAGACGTGTTCGTGTGCGTGTATGCCGGTGTGTACGTCTTCTGTGTGTGTCTGTGTGTCTGTGTGTCTGTGCATCCTCTCTATTTGCCTTCATGCGTCGGGTGTTGTCGAGTTGAGGCTTTTTTTTTCCCGTCTGTGTCGCGTGCAGGTGCCGCACGCAAGAACAAGGGTAATGCTAACGCGTACCTCTTTCTGATACGTGTATGTATGTGTGTGTGTGTGTGTGTGTGCGTGTGTGTGCGTGTGTGTGCGTGCAAGCTCGTTGGAGGCGTGAAAGGAGAGCCAATCGAGTACGTTGGGAGGAGACCTTTGCAGCTGCTAATGACTCTGCACACTTTATATCTTCTCCTCTCTCCTGATGGCGATTAGCGCTGCCTCTGATACCTCTCTCATATATATATATATATATTGGTGCGTGCACGTGCTACCAGTGGTCTCGCTTCTGTCCCAGCCCACTATTCCCTCCCCCCACCCGTCTTCCCTCATACTTTCAACTCTCTCTTTTTTTTTTTTTTAGTATTATGCGCGCCCTTGTTCTGCATGAGTGCTGGAAAGCAACGCCACCGTCACATATTCCTGAAAACCTCCTGCTACCCACTTCTCCCCTCACGTGGACACATATTCACGGGCCACGCCCACGCACGCAAGCACGTAGCCAAAGGCTCAACTGTCTACAAACAAAGATAGGGCACATGCGAGGCAAGAAAAATAAAAAGTGTGGTGCAGAGGCAACCAGACGTTTCTCTTACACCCCTGGTGGCGCTGGTGCTCGCGAGGCGTGTCTTGTGATGTGTGTGCAGGCGCGCTGATGAGAATGGGATGGCGCATGTTCGAGCTGTTCTTCTCGGCTACATGCAGCCGATAAACGTGGCGCTTTCTTTTCTGCCCCCTTTCAGACGTCCTTCACTCCCCTTCTGTTGGTGAGTGCGGACACGCGCGTTCACTTCTTGTTTTCATTTAATTCACGTAGGTTGCTTCTACCTTCTTGCGCATCTGGCAGTGACCCTGTTCCCAGAGGGAGCTGACGCAGATCGTCTCCTCCGCCTTCCCCCCCTCCCTCCCCTGTGCCGGCGTCTGTTCAGTGCTTCATCGCCTCTCTGGCGTTTGCCAGTCCCGCCCTTTTCCTGTGCCCTCTAACGTTTTTCCTTTTTGTCTTTTGTTTATCTGCCGTCCTTATGAGAAGGGACCTGTGCGTGCGTTGTCGATGGCGAACACGGAAGGGAGTGGGAGGGCACGGGAATCAGGGGAAACGCGAGGGAAAAAGTAAAGGGGCACCCCTACAGGGCCTCCCTGTGACCGATCTCCTCGTGTGTGACAAAGAAGGAGGACTGAGCAAACACAAGCGTGGAGAGGAAAAAAAAACAAAAAACAAAACAATTCTGCGTCATGATGCATAGCACCTACATACCTGTGCATATATACATATATACATGTTTGGGTATGTAGGCATAGACGCCGATGTGTTTACCGATATATATATATATACATATATATATATATATATATACGTATATACTCATGTCTCTCTATATGCAGACCAAAGCTTACAGCGAACAAGATCGAAAAGGAAAGGAAGAGCACCGGCCATGAATGCGATCGACGTGAACGATTTCATGTAGAGGGGTTGGCTCTCCTGCATGCTCGTTTGCCCTTTTTTCTTTCTTTTTTTGTTGCGAGAAGTGTCTGAGAGGTGTGTGCAGTAAGATTGTGTCGTTTGTGTCTCTGCGCGCGAGAGTTGCAGAACACATGAGTGCCAGCTATATCAAGCGCTGATAGCGGCTTATGCACACACACACACACACACACACACACGCAAATCTGCCGGTCAACGATTAGTTCGACGAGGACCGTACGAATGAGCTCCCAATCGTTGTCTTCCTCTTGCCACCACGCAGACCAGGCAAAGCAAACGAAAGTGTATGCAATCGTGATCATCGTGTCTCAGTGCCACGCACGTGCGCCCCGCTTACACTTCCACCTTCTCTCTCCCTCTGCGTCTGTGAAGTCCGCATGCTCTCATCTCCACCTATTTCTTGTGTGCTCCACCTACCTCATTAGACACGGCTTCAAACCCTACACGTCCGTATACACCACCATTTTCACACGCAGTCACCACGACTGACGAGAGTGAGTGAGCCGCCCAACACGATGAAGAGAACAAGCCAACAAACGCAGCGCTCATATTCCCTGAAAACAAATAAGAAGCTCAGACCAGACACCGGCCTACAAGGAGGCGAGACGGAAGCAGAAAAACAGTGTTTCGGGGCGACGGTTTAGAACTGGACTCATTGGAAAAGGAACTGGGGAAAAGCGGCAAAAAAAGACATAACACGACTCCGCTACCCTCCATCAAACACAGGGATACACAGAGACACGCGCTGCTACCCAACCGTCACGTAAAACGGAGCACAGGCGTCCCCATGAATTACTTTGGCCAGTGGTCCAATCTAGAGCTTCTGCGCCAGGATGGCAGCAAACATCTGGCTGCAGACGTGCTTCGTGACGTTCCATACGTCGTGCTCTTTTTCGGGGCCTTCTGGAGTCCTGAGTGCGAGGCCTTCATGGATGTCATTGGCAACTTCTATGAGGCATATCACGAGGTAAAGGGGTTCGAGGTGGTGTACATCTCCCGTGACTATAGCCGAGAAGAGATGATGAAAGGCTTCCTGCTGAGTGAACGAGCGTCTGCGGCTGCACAGAGGCGCGTGCATCAGGTGAACAAGGCGGTGCGTTCGCACCGCCGTCTGAGCGCAGAGGACGGCCAAGAGGAAGAGAGAAAAATGGCCCGTTTGGCGGAAGCGCAAGAAGGCGCGAACTGCCAGGACATCAATGGAAAGAGCACCAACCGCTACTTGGAGCACCGCAAAGGCTCCTTGAGGGACAGCACCTCTCCCCCCATCACACTTCCGCCGTTGAAGCGTGTGGCAGAGCTGACAGTCAAGACTGCCGAGAGCAGTCTTGCCGGTTCCTCTGTCCTTCCGCTGATGTCGTGTGGCCGCCGGGGATTCTGGGCTGTGCCGTACGACCACGTCGGCTGCGTTGGCGTTCCCATTCTCTACCACCTTCGCGTCTTTACCTACCCAGGCGTGATTGTGTGCCGCAACAAGCGGTTCAGTGCAGACTTGACACCTGCACTGCTACCACCGCTGCCTTCGGTGTACCAGTCACCAGTGGCATGCTCCTTGATCCAATCGCCGGAGATTCGGCCACCCAATGGGCCAGAGGCGGGGCTGATGCAGCCGTCGCACTCGTCACCCATCGATCGCGTCAACGCACCACAGAGACGACAGAAGACACCGATGGTGGCGCGCCCCGAGTGCTACCCCGACGTGGTCACCATTGCCGGTCGCTTCATGATTGAGCAGGACCCCAGCGGAGAGGATTTCCCGTGGGATAAGATGAGCTCAAAGACCCGCTGGGCAGCGCTAGTGTTCTTTACGATGGTGACGGTGCTCACTGCGGTAGTGCTGCTGTGGGTGCTTCCGATCTCTCAGATGAGGCGGCGGACAGCTTTGAAGGCATAGGCAGAGCTGCAGCATTCGGACGCACGCACACACACACACACACACACACACACACACACACACACATGTACCTAAAGTAGACCGGCATGAAAAGGAAGGGGATGTGCTGGGGCTCAGGAAGCCTCCACTTATAGGTAGCGAGGCAGGCCTTTTCGTACCTTTTCTGTTCTTCCTTCTGTTTGCGTGCGTGTGATCGCTGCTGTGGTCGGGCCCTCGTCTTTTCAGACGAAGAGGTCTCTCATTTCTTTTCTTCCACTCCCCTTTTTTTTCGGGTTGGTTTTGCTCTCCGCCTGTTGTGTGCGTGTGCGTGTGTGTCTTTGCGGTTGAGCGCTACGTTGTGCAGCATGTAACGAAGGGGCAGAGGAGGAAGGAGATGTAAGTCGCGCCCGAAAGACCTGCGCAGACCATCTGCATGTGGGTGCAACTGTGTAGGAGAGGTGGGACGACCGTAACAGACACCTCCCCCCGTGTTCTTTTTTTTTTTTTGCTCCATTTTCTTTCAGCTTCACTCCTGTCTGCGCTTGCTAACACTGCTACTGGCTAGTGACGGTCTTGGTTGATTGGGTGGGGTGTAGGGCGGTGGAGGCGGCCCTTCGGCCTGTATTCCATGCATGACAGGGGTTCACGTTTGCTAATGTAGACACAAAGCATGCCGATCTACTTCATGACCAGTCGACTGGTGTCATGCACGTGCTCACGCATATATGGATGGGTGTGCGCCCTCACACACACACACACATACACACACACACACAGGAATCTCTATCGAGAGTGACCACAAGATCTTTGTTTTCTTCAGTGGTCTTACGATATGCGTGAACATCACTCAATTGAAGTGGTCTCGCGGATCATGGCGATCGTCTACAGAATGTTCTCCCTCCCTCCTCGTTCTGTGGCTCTGACTTCAAACTTTTCATGCTTGCTGAACCTCCACTCCTCCCCTTCTCCCTTACTTCGTTTCTGTGGCTACATGGCGTGGATGAGTTCTATGCGGTGGCATGTGCAACGATGTGTGTGTGTGTGTGTCTCACTATGGCCCTCTCTGTTTTACGCGCAGTATCCTTTATTGCCGGTATCGGCGCATGCCATCTGCAGCGCATCAACACAATCCTACTGTACGCATATAATACACACGTGGGGGTGTACTTCCCCTTTCAATTCCTTTTGTGTCGTGTAGTTTACTCAACCCGCACTCAGCTCCATACTGAGCTGTATTACTTGTGCATGCCAATCAACGTCATATTCGCGTGTCTTCTTCCCCGCTCCTCTTCGTTGCTTTCTCTTGAACGCAGTCATTTTGAGTCCACTCGGAAACGAGTCGTTCTTTGTCTTTGCCTCCCTCTCCTGTTTTGTGTATTTCTGGTTCCTTTTCCCACTGCCCTTCTGCCACCCTCGTGCGTACATACGCACTCGCATACCTCCCGTCCGCACGATTGTGTTGCGGAAACGCAGCACTCGATGACAGCGTCACCGCAGGGCACAGTAACCCACTCTTCCCACACACGTGCTCGCATAGAGGAGGAGGAGACGACGACGTGGTAGAGCGGTCGCGGGGAAGGATACACACAAGGAATGGGGGGAGTGGGAGACGCTCGATTTTTCTATCGCTTTATTTCCTGCCCATTTCGTCTCTCAGATCTTTGCTCTGGCTGAGACTTGTCTCGTCGTCTCCCGAGCTTCCAGTTTCTTCTTTCCTTGTTTACTTTGCTACTGCTGCTGCTGCTGCTGCTGACACTGCTCGCCGTTCCTGTCCCAGTTCTTCCTGAGTCCCACTTTCGCTATTGATATATATATATATATATTGATATATATTCCCCCTTTCTTGCCACTGCAACTGCGCGGTGTTGTGACTTCTTTGCCGCACTGCGCGCACACACTTGATCGTGCCCCGCTTTCTGTTAGTCAGTGAACTCACTTTCTCCGTCTTCCTCTGCGCCCCTCCCATCTGTGTTTCTGTGTGTGCGTTGTTCCCTCTTGTAGTTTCGAGAAGGAGGGGGCGGGGACTCTCTGTTGCTCTTTTTCTCTGCGTTTGATCTGGTCTCTCCTTCCTTCACCATACTTCATCGTTGGAGGAGAAGGTGGTGGGACGCAGCGAGAGAGGGAGAGGCGCAGACGACCGGCGCGGCGTTGAGGGCTGAGTAGGTGCGACAAACAGAAACAAAATTAAATGCCACATACAATACGCAGTCAAAGAGAACTTCTGTGAAAGTGTCACGTGAAGGAGCACCGCTCCGCCAGCTGTGCGTATTTTGCTTGTTCTCTTCTCATTCATTTGCCGATCTTCTTCTCGCGCGATTGAGAGTGCTCCCTGCCCAGTGCCCGCGTCTCTGACTACGCCATTGCCAATTCTCTTCTGCTCTCTCCCCTTTTTCATTTTTTTTTTTCCAACCACGCCCCCGCACCCAAACGCTCGCACTCCACTCATGCACTAATGCGCATACGAACACATGAGCCGGCCCAGTCATCTCATTTTTCCCCTCTCTTTTTTTTTTCTTTCGCAGCTTTTTCTTGCTGTTGCTGCTCTGCGTGCATGTCGAATTGTGTGCCATAGCCACTCCTCCGCCTTCTCTGCCCTTCGGTGTGCTTTCCCGTTTTTCCTTTATCCTTCTGCTGTCTCTTCTCCTTTTTGGTGTGCGCGTGTACGCGCGCTTACACACACACATACACGTACACAGGTACACACGTACACACGTACACATACACCAATCTCCGCACTTGCCGTGCTCTTCTCTCATTCTCTTTTCCTGCAGTTTATACCACAAAGACATAGACAGACACGCCAGACAGTTGCAGCTGCCGCACACTGGGGTGAACTGCCCTGTGTCTTCTCTCTGCTGCTGACCTCCTCCTCCTCCTCCCCCCTGCCTTCCTGGGGTGACTTTCTCCTTTCCTTCGATCGTCGCTTTTAATTGCCTTTTTCACATCTTTACACAGTTGCGCGCCCATCTCGCTCTCTTGCTTATATGCTTGTGCGAGGCTGCTGATTTTTCCTTTGTACACGCTTTGTCCCCCATCTCACGTGCTGGCGAACAAAGCGCGTGCAAGACCCTTCTTGCTTGGCCACTTCTTTATCGTGCGCTGCGTGCACCGTGGCAGGTCGCAGCGACAGACGAACGAGTACGGAAGTCGTGGCGTATCGAGCACAGATAGACACACACACACACACACACACACACACACACACACACGATAGAGCTGCACTCCAGCGAGCTTTCGCATTGCGACTGCTGGTGCTCTACGCACGCAGAGGACACCGTGGCTGTTCTTCCTTTTTTTTCGTCCGATTGTCGAACTGCTCCTCCTGGTGTTCCTTCTACACCGCGACGCTCAGCCAGCATGCATTGGAGCCACAAGGGCGGTGCGTTCCTGTCGCAGTTCCCGGATCTGAAGGTGCTACGGCAGGACGGAAGCACCGTCGCCGCATCCGAGGCGTTCAAGGGGAAGAAGTATGTTCTGATCTACTTTTCTGCTCACTGGTGCCCGCCATGTCAGCGCTTCACCCCGCTGCTGGCGGACTTCTACAACGCCCACAAAGACCGGTACGGATTTGAGGTGTTGTTTGTATCCTCGGATCGCGAGGAGGGGCGCATGATGGACTTTTTTCAGAACCGCAGCAGCAACTATGTGCGACGCCCACCCGCGGCAGCCTCGTCTTCGCTTCCCCCAGCCGCCTTCAGCGAGGCACTAGACGGGAGCTGTCCCCTAAGCCGCCGCATCACAAAGTTCTTAGGAAACCAAACTGCTACTGGAGCCGAAGGCTGCATTGGCTTGGGCGAGGCCGAGCAGGCTCACGTCTTCTCGAGGACGGCCGCAATGGGTGTAACGACAGAGGCGTCTATAATTCAGAGCCCACGCATCCCCAAATCCAGCGGACACGGCAACTGGTTGGCACTTCCCTTCAAAGAACATGAGGTGGCTCGCTTCCTCTCGCGCGCCTACTCGGTCATATCGATCCCGAAGGTGGTCGTCGTTGCCGTGGACACGAACTGTATGGTGACAAGGGAAGGTAAGACAATGGTGATGAAGGACCCAGACGCGCTTCGCTTCCCGTGGCGCTTCGCGGAGGGTGACATGCGTAAGCGCAGCGAGGGCTGGCGCGAAGGTTTTGTGCTTCTGTTCCTCACACTGTGCGGTATTTACTACTACTTTTGGCATTATTAGCGGGGAGGGGGGAGGCCACTGCAGCGAGGCAGCGGAGGTCGGTAATACTCGCCAAAAAAAAAAAGTGACTGCGACGAGAGGATATAACTTAGACAATGGTAGCAGGAGGCCCTCGCCACAGCCATGAGCCGAAGTATGGGCAGTTGCATGTGCTCGTGTGTGCACATTTTCGGCTACCTTGATCGGGATCTGACGCCTGACAGGGACGAACCACCGCGCCGCAGCACAGACGATCGTTGGCCTTTTTTCTGTTTTCCGTTTTTATCCCCCTGTCTTCTTTTTGACATAGTCGTGTGCGACGGGCGGTGAAGTCATCACCATGATTGCACCACCGCTCTTCCCCTCTCCCCCCTTCTTCTGATTCTTGCTTGCACGCCGTATACTGTTCCTGATGTGAGGTGTGGCTGAGGTGGGTGGGGACACTCACCTCCGTGCGTGGCATCTGTGCCCAATGCCCCTATGCTTTATGTGAGGAAGCAGAGAAGCCTCTCAATACCCCTGTCAATGCCGAACCATTTCTTGTGACAGCGTCAGATGCCTACGACGTAGAGTGAGGTTTGAGTGATGCGTCACTGCTGCTTTCGGCAGGGTCAGCTCCTGGACGGCGTTACGTTGGAGTTACCTGCAACAATGCACGCGTTTGTGCCATCCATGTGATAGGCAAAGTGCCAACATGACTCGAGTAGCTCATTCTCGGCCCTCATACTGCCTACTGGTGGGAGAGCCGGATCCACCGTGAGGAGGATGAACCAGGGGCAGCGACTGTCGTGGTGGCAGCCGCTGTAAAGCGACCTGCGGAGCGGAGGCCGGCAGTGTGTGAGGCAGAGACCGTTCTGGGATGACTGAGTCGGCGCATCGTTGTAGCGCGTGTCCACGACTGCTCTGCACCACGCAATGGGAGCCTGTGGCATGCCGGGTAGAGTGCTGTCGAGCTCACGTCGTCTGGCTGAGAATGGACGTGTCGAAAGGAAAGGGCAAAGGGCCACCACAATAGAACTGTAGCAGGCATCCTTTACGTAGACGTGGGTGACTGGTATGCTGCTCAAAGGAAGGGGAGGCTACACTGCAGGCTGTGCATGTCCTCTGTGCACACGTAAGAAGAGCGGGGTAGATTGTCTTCTCGTTCAAGTACGAGCTGGGCGCTCGGACGAATGCAGAAAGGGGGGAAAGCAAGACACTTCTCTCATCCTACCTCCCCCCCCCCCCCCACACACACCCATACATACACACAGGCGACCGTACTACTCACAGGTTGTACCATGCGATTCCGTGTGGCCGCCTCGCTGAAAAGGTTTTTGTGTGCGTGCGTGCGTGCGTGCGTGTGTTGCACCTTCGCACCTGTCAGCTTGTCTTCTCACAGGTTTCGTTCAACTCTCGCGCTCGCTTGTGTTTTTAATATCCTTTGTATATATATTACACTATCTTACTTTCCATTCTCACGCGATGGTTTCTCTCTCTCTCTCTGCAGAGTGTGTAACGTGAGTGCTTGCACGAGGGGCGTGTGTGCGTCTTCACAACTACCTTGATGCTGACTTCTCTTGCTTGTTGTTGCAGTACATATGTATATATTTTTCTTCCCATTGCGTGTGTGTGTGTTTCATGGACTAGTTCTGGCGTTGTTGGTGCTAGGTCGTGAGCGTATATTTTTGTGCGCATGTGTGTGTTCCTCTATTCCATGGTGTCTAAGCGTTTGTGGAGAGATGCATGCCGACGAATGTGTGTGTGCCCTCGTCCCCTGTGCCTTACCTTCCTTTCCCCTTCGCTGTTTGGGTAGTTGCAGCACTTCAACGACGATTCTGGTCTCCTTCTCTCACTCCCATCACCCGCGCTACTGCGTTAGCGGCGGTGACAGCAGCAAATTCTTTCTCTCCCTCGCGTATTGTAACCCAACAGCGAAAGGTGGACTTGCCATCTGCATAAAGCCATCAAGGCGCATGAGATGCGCTCTACATGCAGAGACAATACAGTAGAGTGGATACAGAAGCGGTCCGAGTATGCCATGCACGACCTAGTCTCAGTGAAAGAAGGCCATGCGACAAGGTTGCTATGCGTGCGTGTGTGTGTGTGTGCGTGTGTGCTTGGGTGAAAGAACGGAAGAGAGTGCGAGGGAGTGGGACGTCACCTGGTGGAGAAGGTGGTAGAGGGGAGTGTGGGGCACGGGGGAGATGAGGCGATAGCTAACGTAATTGACGTGCATTTCTTTCTTGTGCAACTGCTACGGTTGCTTACGGTAGCTATCAAACGCCTTTCTCGTTTCGTGAAGTCTACGAACCTCCGACGAAGACCGAGAACCTGTAGGCACATGTGCGTCTGTGCGATTGTGGAGGGATGTCTGTAGCGTACTGAGTTGCATCTCCGACGCCCAAAGGGAAAGGAAGCAAAGAAAAGATAAACAGAAATGTGTTTGTGCGCTCCTCTCTCTCTCTCTCCCTGTGCGTGCGTGCGTGTGTGTGTGTGTGTGCAGGGGGGAGGGGGGAAGGGGGGAGCTGGACATGCTGAAGTGGATGACAAAGAAGAGAAGTATGCCTCTTTGCAAGGCTGCCCACGCTCGTGTGTGGTTCATCACCTCGCTGCTTCGGGTGCATTAAAATATTTGTTGAGGTGAATGATGCGCGTATTTCTCGAATTGAACGGTATCTTTATTATTATTATTATTTTTTTTTTTTTTCGAGATCACTGTGTACTCTCTCTTTGCTCCCCTTCTCCCCCCTCCCTCAGCGTGTTTTGCTCATTTGCGTTTTGTGCAGGGTTTCGTGTATCTTGTCTGCACCTCGGAGTCTCTTGACGTCTGTATCTTCCCTTTGCTTTCTTTCAGTAAGTTGCGTGCACATGTGTATTCGATCTTTATATCTCACTTCTTTGTATATCTGTGCCTTCTACATCGGGGAAGCGACGGCAGTCGCGGCGGCTCTGTGTGTGCTCTTGCATGCTTGTATGACTGCTGCTGCTTCCCTTGCCCCGTGTCTTGTTGTTGATGCTGTGGCATAGAAATGAGAACGAAGGTTCTTGCTTCTCCCTTCGATCTTCTCCGTCATCCCCTGCTCGCCTGAGCTTCGTTCGAACCCTCCAGACACCTCGCTTTTTGTAAGCCTATGTTAATACATGCTCGAGTGCGTCGTAGCGTCTGCGTGCCCCCCTTGTGCGACTTTTCGGGACAAGAGGGGAGGGGGCGAAGCAGGGAAGAGAAGTGGACGTGAGGGCTGCAAAAAAAAAAAAGAAAACTGCCAACTGCTGTGCAAATGTGACCGCCACAATCTTCCGCACCTCCACACGCACGCACACGCACCTGCCCTCCCCCGGTGCAAGTAGGCCAATGAACCCCCACAACAAGGAGCAGTCATTGTGGATCGAAGGACGCATTGCCGAGAGTTTCACACACACCCACCCACCCACCCACCCACCCACACACACACACACAGCTATGCAAGAGGCGTGTTGTAAGCGTTGCTGTCGGCTGACCACTTGTGGGACCCGCGCGTGCCCTCTCCCCTCTCTAGAACATTGAGAGACTTCCCTCTTTTGCCCTGTTCAGTGGTGACTACCTTACGCAACCTTCTACGTCTTCTCTTGTGCCTTCCGCACTGTCTCTTGAAGCCAACCTCCACCGTGTGCTTGACACTGACGCGTTTACTACTCCTTGCGTCGCTCCACAACATCATCCCCTTCCCCAACCCGTCTGCCTTAGCACCTCTTGCTGTTCAACGCTTTTCGTAATCTTGCTCGTGTGCGATATTCGTGCGACCATGTCAGGCTTGGCGAGGTTCTTTCCGTACACCACGAGCTTCCTGAAGGGCTCGGCAACGGATGTCGCCTTAACAACGCTGGCTGGTAAGACCTTATTTTTCTATTTCTCGGCTAGTTGGTGCCCGCCGTGCCGCGGTTTCACGCCACAGCTCATCGACTTCTACAAGGCACACGCGAAGGCCAAGAATTTTGAGGTTGTACTGATATCTTGGGACGAGGAAGCCAAGGACTTCAAGGACTACTACGAAAAAATGCCATGGCTGGCGCTGCCCTTTGAGGATCGGAAGGGGATGGAGTTTCTCAATAGTGGCTTCAGGGTGGAGTCGATACCGACACTGATCGGGGTCGACGCGGACACAGGCAAGATCATCACGACGCAGGCCCGCAACATGGTTGTGAGGGATCCCGAGGGGCAGGAGTTCCCGTGGCCCAACGTGCCGGAGAAGTAAGCAGAACATAAAGGGCTGCAGCACATACACCAGCTCTGCAGAGGGGTAAAAGCACGAAGGGGGGGGGCACAGTGCTTCAGGCACCAGCAGTGATGATGGTGCGCGGCTTCTCACGCACGCGCTTTAAATGCGTCTTTGAGAATACGCTTAACTCAAGGGTGCTTCTCTTTCTTCCCCTTGCACCTTGGTAGCTTTCGTTGAGAATGTGATCGGCATGACCGCTAGCGCGACCCCTGAGGACCGTGATCCTTATCGCCCCCTCTCCCCTCCCCTCCCTCATCCGCCCCTCACTACCATTAGTCATCTCTCGCTGTTTCACTCCTGACGGCTACTTGTACGGCAGCGCGTTCGTTCACTTGAACCGACACAACCACGATTAAAAAAAAGGCATATCGTTGTTGTGCTAATTCTCTTGGTTCTGTGCGTACGAGATTCGATACACCTCGCCCTCTTACTGAAATGCGCACATATACACAGAACACACCTTGGATGCCTCCGCTGCGCTGCTGCTGCTGCTGCTGATTAGTGAGCGAGTTCCATCAGACGTTCGCTGCATTCAACAGGTAGGAAGGGGAGGCATACCGCAAAAAAAAAAAAAGAACCCGAGGAGGGTGGCCAAGCGTGGTGGATTTCACCTTCACATGCGCACATTGTCATGAAGCCAGAGCCGAGAAGAAAATGACACGTGTAGTGGTGTGCTTGCATCCACCTTTGGACATGCACGCGCAGATCGTCAATCAGCGGCGATGTGTAGGGGAGGGGGCACAAAAGAGTGGTGCCTCTTGCGTGATGTGTGCTTGGCGCTTTCATACATAACCAACAGCTTGCCACCCGTACCTCGTGCGGTTTCCCGAAGAACGCTAGCACACCCCCTTACTCCCTTGTCGAATGCGGCATGGGAAAGGTGAAGGGGCACAACGACGTACACCTATCACGTGTACGCTCCACCTGCATCGACTCATACAACCTCAATCATCCCTGGGCTCTTGACCACACCCACCGTCTCTCGCTTGTTGCACCGCTTTCTCCTCCCCACTCATGCGCCGATGCATTCGCTTGACTGTCTTGCCGTCCCCTACTGCCACCGGGACATCACTTGTTGGTGGGGTTGCATACGCTGACTGCGCGTTTGCCTTCTGCGTGCGTGCCACGCGCAAATACAAATAAACGTTACCGTGACACATATTGTTTTCTCTGCGCTCTCGTAACTTGGACGACCATCTACCGCCTCCTCACCACTTCCTAACTCACAGGACTTCCATTTCTGTGCTAGCCCATCGTTTTCACATTCTCCCATTTTTTTTTTTTCGACGCCCTCAGAGGAGTACATCACTCGTTGTTTTTCATTATTATTTCGAACTACCCTTTGTACGTCCTCTCTTTGCTCCTCCTCCTACCCGCACACAGCAATGTCTGGTCTCAGCAAGTACTTGGGAGACGTGTCGAAGCTGCAGAAGCAGAACGATACGGTGGACCTGAGCTCTTTATCCGGCAAGATTGTGTTTTTGTACTTCTCAGCAAGCTGGTGTCCCCCATGCCGTGGCTTCACGCCGCTGCTGATGGAGTTCTACCAGAAATACCAGACCTCGAAGAACTTTGAGGTCGTGCTTGTGTCATGGGACGAAGAGGAGGACGACTTCAACGGGTACTATCAGAAGATGCCATGGCTTACGATCCCGTTCGAGAAGCGCAGCATTTTGGAGTCTCTAACGAAGACATTCAAGGTGGAAACCATCCCAACGCTCATCGGCTTGAACGCGGACACGGGGGATATCGTGACGACGCGCGCGCGCCACGCCCTGGTGCAGGACCCCGAGGGCGCACAGTTTCCGTGGGGAGGCGACGAGTAAGGAGACCGTGCCCTTACGACACATGCTTAACTCCCCTGCGGCGCTAGTGGGTTGTGCAAGGTCCAGTGCGAGAGGAGGGACAACGGCGCTGCTGCTTGCACCCCTTCTCCTGTTCTAGCCTTCCCAGGCAATTACCACTGCCACACCCAGCATGGCTCTCCGGTTGCACGTCGCGCTCTCGAGGGCGGCAGTCAGCTGACGCTGTGCCTGCGCCTGCGCTGCATCTGTTACCTTTCTCCTCGCCACTTCGGGTGTGCACAGTGGCTGTTGCTCCTGCTCGCACCCTTTAGCAGGCTCATCGCCATGGCGTAGGAGATCTCCTTTCCTATTTACAACTTCCCCCTTCTCAGAGACCTATTTTGTGTCCCCCTCTGACTCCCTCCTTTCTCCCCCCCACTTGTTCAACACGCGAAGGCACCCCCGCGCGTGTGTACACATCTGTTCAAATTTGAGTTGCACAATTCTGACCTCTCTATTAAAGCGTGTTGCTCCTCAGTGACCAGCTTATTCAACATGCGTGCCTTCCGGCGCGCGCGTGCGGTACTATGGAGCTGGTGGCTTCGTGTGTGTGCGCGAGAACGCCTCCCTGTGTACACCGGAGACGCTGATAAAGCTGCGTGACAATGAACTGTGACCGACAAAGAACTTGCAAGTGCTTTGGTGCTGGGCATGCTACAGAGGGTCTGCGCGCCTTTGAGGCACGTGGGGGTGTTGTGGGCGCTGCCCCACATTTCACTCAGAGCCATTTTTACCCTATCCCCCTCTCTCTCTTGCGTCGCTCCACCCGGATGGATGCGCAACCACGGATGCGTGTGCAGCGACGCAGCTGGGGGGGGAGGGCACAACTTTTGACAGCGAGTGCGGCCACATGGCGCGCCGCTGCAACCTGGACACCTCCTCCACTAGTTGGCCTTGCACGTCAAGTCATACGCCTTCTCTTTTTCCCCAACCTCGGTTTTTTCGCCATCTTAGTTCTGTTGCTACTTCCTTGTGCCTCTGTGCCACACACACACACACACACACCCACATACACACCCACACAGCTTCGGCGGAGCTGTCTTTAGTTGGGTCTCTCGTGGTCTTTTGCCATATTGTCTCATCTCGTCTGCTCCCGAGTCGCGCGCGCGTGTGTGTGTGTCTCAGATCGTTGGCGCCCAGCAGAGCACACTCGTTTTCCCCCCGATCACGTGCGGAGGACTGGAAAGGGCAACGAAGACAACATGACCACCTCCACCTCTGACGCCGGTGTGGCCGCCAGAGCCGCGGCCACACCGCAGACACGCTTGTTTGACTGCTTGGACGCGGCCAGCAAGGAGCGAGTGACGATGCTGCTGAGCCACTACCAGACATTTCTTCCAGTGGAGCAAGCCTCCTTTATGCAGGAGCTCGACCGGTACAACGAGGAGCAAAAGGCGGCCGCGCTGGCGCGGAACAAAGCTGAAGTTTGGACACGTTACACCACCCCGCGTCTGCAGGCAGTGCAGGCACGCGATCCTGCATATGTGCAGCAGCTGATGCCTCCCCCAGATGCTTCTTGCGGGTCGAAGGATGATGAGGCACTGGAGGAGGCGACTGCACCGTGCTCGCTGGAGGATCTTCTTCGTACTCGCGGCATGTTTGGTGAACCAGAAGGCGTTTCGATCCATGTGGGTAAGATGTCTCTCTATGAGAAACTGCAGCAGAACATGAGAAACCGGCGGGGCACGGCAAAGATCACCACCGCGACCATCTCTACCGACGCCGATGCAGGTGAGGGTGCTACACGCAACTCAGCTGCGTTTGGAGCTTTCACGGAGGTGCAGGCAGAACCGACTGAGGGCCAACGGGAAGCGGGCGATAACACGTTCCCGAAGACATCGGTGCAGTCCGAGAGCGGGGAGCGCGCAGTGGTGCCTGCGAACACTGACGCTCTCCCGTCCAACACATCGTCGAACAGGCCAACTGCCCCCTACCGCAGCAACGCGTATCAGGCTGTGCGTCTTTCAATGAGCTCACCTGGATACACTGCGACAAGGCAGCCAACATCGGAGGCGGAGGCGCAAGCGGCAATGGAAGGCGTGAAGGCTGTGTTAAACAGTACTGCCTTCCCGATCAGCGAAGAGGAGCTGCGCGATTGGTTTGAGGAGCTGGATGTACATAGGCGCGGCGTCCTGAGCGTCGAGGAGTTCCAACGCTATATGAAATCCTTGGAGCGTGACCTTGGCGTCCCAACAGAGTACGCGACGCTTGAGCACGACGCAGCCCATGTAGCGAAGGATGGCTTGCTCAACTTCGAGGCTTTTTCCTACCTCGTACTCCGCTTCGTGCGCGTCTGAGAAGGGAAAGAAAGAACGATAACAGGAAACTTTCGAGCAACCTTTCTGTGTGCCGTGTGTGTGATGCCGATTTCCCCTCTCTCTCCGTGTGTGAGACTACTTTTGTGCTCTCTTTGCCTTACGCCCGCAACGCCCCTCTTCACGTTTCTGGTGCATCCACGCAGGGCTGCAGAGCGGTAGAACGCACGGCGGGGCAAGACTCACACATGCAGACGCGCACACGAACACCATTACCTTCTTCATGCTCTTCAATGTTTTTTCGCGGATGTTTTTATGCTCGATGGCTTGTGCCCATTTCTTTTGATTACCATGCTCGTTCTTCGTCTCCCTCGTTCTCTTTACCTTCCTCACCCCCCTCCCTACTCTTCCCACTGCCCACCATGTAAATTTTTGTGTTTCTATTCATGTGGAGAGAAGCTTCCCTTACTGTCCTCGCTGAAGCAGCGATCAACGTATAAAGGCTGGGAGATAAGGGGGATGGGCTTGAGCGTTGACTCCGTGTGCGTGGAGGAACAGTGACGATCGTGTAGACGATGTGAAAGGACAGTGCTACGGAAAGAAGTGTCCGCCGTCTCCCCCCGCCCTCGCATGGCTTCGATGACGCTTTCTTCTTTTTTTGTGTTTTGCTGCATATTTCTCCTTTACCACTCACTTGTGTGAGTGTTTTGTGCTTGTGTACGCCAGTGTATACTATTGTCATGTTCGAATCCTCTCCCGCGCGGCGTGTCCAACGTGTTTGTCTCTTGGTGGGGGCGTGCCTTCTTGTCTCTGGATTTTTTTTTTGCCCTCGCTGTAATGTTCTCTCTTTTATATCCTCCTCTATTTTCCCTTTCCCTCTCAACGAATCTCCCCTGGCGTGTTGTCTCTCTCCGTCTTTTCCACGACGATGACTTCCTTCCACACGTTCAGATTGCACCCACGCACACCCATGTACACCAGTGGATGCCTGGCCAACCTCATGACCCACACCTGGAAATCAAAATGACAAACGAAAAAAAAACAATACACGCATAACGGTGTTCAGCAAAAAAAAAAAAAACATTATTCATCGATACAGGCGCCAGCAGTCCTTTGGAACAGACAGAGGCGGGAGGAGTGGCGCAAGCAAGACATCGAGCAGGTAAGCTGTTTGCTGATGTTCGTGCTACACTCCCGTCATGTGCCGCCGCATGTGCGTATCTTGCTGGCGTTTGCAGGGAGGACGGCGAGTGACTCTGCGGTGAACAGGAACACCACGCGCATCGATGCGTCCTATACGGGACTCCTACTGTGACTACTCACGGGCTGCGTGTTGGCCCGCGTCGTTCACACTCGCTCGCTCATTTGACGTTGCCGCCGCTGCCGCAATTTTCCCATCTTCGCTTCCCTTTCTCCTTGTCTAACGTCCCCCCATTTATGATTCACGCCTTCCCATACAGAAGCACGTGCACCTCTCTCGTGTCACGCAGTAGCTTACCCCTTCCTTATTTTTCGTTGTTTTGCCTTTCGTGCACTTCACAACACTTCTCTGGGTATCAGCGCCTATAGTCGCTCCCACTCTGTTGTCGTGAGCGACACGCAGGCACGCAGGCACACAGGAGTACACCCCGTCGTCGTTGTGTCTGCTGCTGACGTATACTGCATCCTAATTTTTTTTTTTTCACTTGGTGTTTGACTGTGCTTGTGCGTCAAAGCCTTCCCTTGTAAGCTGCGCTCACACTCTTTCCCTTTCTGCGGCGCTCCTCTTCTCGCTCTTCCCTCGCTTCTTCCTCTCTGGCTCAGCGGCGGTGGGGGCGTCGCTCTCTTCTCCTGTCTGAGAGTCGGCGGTGAGCGGCCTGCTACGCATCCGTTCTGTTCTTTCGCTCTCTACCCGCCCCGCGCCCCCCTCCCCTCCCCTCTCTAGCATCTGTGACGCACCTTTCTTGTGTGGTTGCCATTCTCCTTCTCCCCCTTCCTTTCGTTCCTGTCCGTGCTGTCCGTCTTTTTCGACGTGCCCCTCAAGTCCCCACCCTGGACCTTTCCGTCTCCCCACTTCCTTGCCTGGTGCACGAGAAAAGAAACCACGACTAGATGTCTATACGCACGCTCGTTAGCAGCTGCTGCACACATCCATCGTAGGACGATCTGAGACGAACCCCTTACCGACTGTCGCAGGCGCATTCCACAACGCACTCGTCGTTTACTCAACCTGAGCACACACACCGTTGAATGCGTTTGGTGCGGCCAGTAGCGCTACTCTGTACTGAGCTGCTTGTTCCTCCTTTCTTTTCCTCTCTTTACAGCGGTGAGGGTGACAGTGCCTGTGTGTTTTCTCGTGTTCTTGCGCGCCGGCGTTTGTGTTGGTCATCTTTCCCTTGCTTCCTCGCTCGGTCTTTTCACTTCTTTTTTTTGGTGTACATAACTCTTCGCTGGTGTTCTCCGCCGCCTCTCCCCCTTTCCCTTGCGCGTGACGGAGAACGTTAACTGTCTGCCTCACTGCCCGACTTGCGCGCGTTTCTTCTTCTCTTGGGACGCATCATTGCTGTAACGACGAGAAGTGTACTCTGCAAGGGACCTTCCAACCCGGCGTTTTACCTCGGACTCAAGTTGTCGGCTACCTCTAGGCGCACTTGGTGCTTTTCTGCTGTATTAGAAGGAGTGCCGGACGTGCGAGCTGCAGACGCTTTTGCCGTCCCACCCCTCTTCTTAGACGAGGCTCTCCCCACTCCGTACCTTTTCAACGGCTTTGCTTTCTCGTCTGCCAAAAGAGAGACTCGAGGCATTGCGCGGGCAGTGGAAGGGTGACCTCACGCAGTCGTAGGAACGCAAGGCAGAAGGTCGGGGCTGTTGCTTGATATCCCCTGTACATCCACCTACAGTAGACTTCACGTGTATACACACTGCGGGGGCTTCCTCTGAACACCCCGAAATAGAATACGGCTTTCGCAAAGATGGACTACGTGCTGGGGGTACTGTATGCCACAAAGCGGTATGAGCCGCTCGACTTGTCAAGAGCGCATCCTGGTGGTTCGGCGCCGCACCAGACACAGTCATCCGTTTTGCATCCCACATCTTTCGCGATGAACTCGCTGGCCGGCGAGCTGACGATGCCGGGAATTGGTGCTGCGGACACTGACCACGACAAGGATCACACCGCCGCTGCAGAGGAGTCTCTGGTCACCCCTAAAGCAGGCAGCAACAGCCGCACGTGTGCAGTGCCTGTCCTGGTGGCTGCGAAGAACACACAGCCAGTGAAGGAAGCGAAAGCCATCGAGGCTACCTCCCCGCTCAGGCGTGGCGGAAACACTGAGAAGGAGCAGCCATTGTCGCCATTTCCGCCACGCACATCTACCATAGGGTCCGACTGCGCCCCTTTGACGACACTACCCGTGCACTTGCGGGGTTCCCGCGGCCGTTCGTCGTCTCTAACAACTGGTGGCACTGTGCCCTTGCCTACAGCGGCTGCTGTGATTGATCACACACTTTCTTTTCCACGTGAAGGCTCTCTACTGAGCCCGCTAGTCCACGGAGTGTGTAAATCGGCTATCATCAGCGATACAATGCACAACGCAAGTGGTGGAGGTAGTTTCGCAACAGCGTATGGAGGACGTCCTACCATTCGCCCACAACAGCTAGAGTACAGTGTGCCCACCAAGGCAATCGCTGGTAAGTACGTGCTGCTGTACTTACCCCCGCCCCACCGGACAGGCGAGACATCCGATGCAGCATTGTGGGGTAGCTTCAGCGCTGGCAATGCTCCAGCGGTAGCTAACTCCGGCGGCGTATCTAGTGGCGGCAGTGCTGGGGCAAGTGGCACACGTGCGCATCAGACATCGGCACTGCTGCAAAGTCCTCCGATGGATTTTTCAAAGCAGCGTCTTGGCTCCAGCACGTCGTCCTCGTCATCTTTCATGGCCGGAGTGAGCCCTCAGACGATTCCCACTAGCGGCGGTCGACCAAACTTCCCCGCCCCAATGAGCAAGTCTGCCGACCCTTCGTCATCTACATCGGCAACAACGGTTGGCGGACACCACCTCAGTAATCACCACATTTCCCACAGTGGCGCTGGCGGTGGCACCGGTGCGGCGGCGCGGCAGGCTGTTCTGTGCGCGGCTGCTGCGGCTGCGAGTACGCAGCAGAAGCTGCTGCTCTTCTACTGCCTCCTCCTGCATTGCCTGGCGCGCCAGAAGCCAACGCAGGAGAAAACCAGCGCGCCTTTGCTGGAGGGCCACGACGATGCAGGTACGGCTGCCGGTGGGCCGGTGCCCGTCGCCGTTTTGGAGCTGCAGTACACGACAGAAGGGCCAGCGCGCAGCAGCCTGGGGGGAGTACCCGGGGTGTTCACCCTTGGTGGTAGCGTTGGCTCTTCTGCGGGAGCGGACGGGCACAGTAATATATCTTTGATTTCTCCTGGGGTCACCGCAGGCGGTAATCCCACCCTGAGTGGCGCAGCTTCTCCACCGCCCAGTGGGTCTCGTACGCAGGTGTACAGCCCTTTGCCAGTCTCTTCGTCCCCTCCCAGCGGCCCTGACGGTGCGCGCGGAGTGTCGATACAACCCGGCGCATCCTTCAGCGGTGGCGGCCACTTGTCGACCACCGCCTCCTGCTTGGCTTCTCCGCGGACATCTTCCACCATCCCTTTGTTCCACAATGTAAGCGACCATTTTGTGGCGCGGCCTGAGACTTGCGCAGACGAGGGCAGCAGTGCGGCTTCGGCAACCTTGCGCGATTTACTGAGGGACAGCCTCAACAATGCTGACGTGGGGGCCACACAACGGCTCCGCTCAGTTCTTCACAACCTCCTCGATGGTCAGCCAGACGTGGGGCTCAGCCCAGACAACATTATATTCGATACCGAGATAACGCACAACCCATACTATGGTGGGTGGTATTCGATGGAGAGCAATGATGGCTATCGGCGAGTCATGCAGATGTGCAAGATACAGTCCTGGCCAGCCGTAGTGCTTGTCGACCCGGCTGGAAATGTCGTGACGGTGGAGGCGCTGCAATACATGGAGGAGGAGCTGGTACGCTATATCGATGAGGTGGATGCTAGCATAGAAAAGGCTTTTGCACAACGTGCCGCTGCTTCTACGACTTTCCCCATCGCGGCTGCTGCATCACTCACCACGTGCGCGAGGGGCACATCACCGACTGCAACGGCAGCGGCATCGGTAAGCGCGTCATCTCCTTCGCCGAAGACCAGCGAGGTTTCCCAGCAAGCGCCGGCTGTCTCACCACTACCTCAAAACAGGACCGGCATCATGGCGCCAGACATGCCAGAGAGGTCGCCGTCGTCACCGCAGCCGCGCGCCCCACTGACGGTGGAAGTACCCGCAGTATCAAAGTTGCAGGGTGGCACCACAGAAGTGGGCCGCTCCAAGACGAATCCTCTGACTTCACAGGCCAAGGTTACGGCGGACGACGGCGACACGTCCATCAGCGACTTCGCACAGACGCCAAAGAGGCGCAGCCCAAGCTGCTTGGGATCTACTGGCCTCCGTGAAAGCTCTGCCTCTGTGCATGACCCACAGATTCCCACCGCTGAGCCCACCCCTGTAAAGGCGGTTCCCGTTACAGCGCGCTACGTGGCGGACAGTAGTGCTTACTCGGCAACCTCGACGGCGACACCAGCGACACCAGCGACACCAGCGACGACATCGATATCTGCAGTGACTGTATCGCCTCTGCTCGCCAACACGAGCATGAGCAACGAGTTTCCTTCGGGCGTACAGCAGGGTATGATGAGTCCTTGTCGGGTGGAGGGGACGGACGAGCAGGGCGACTCGCGAGATGAGTTCATCTCTGCGCAGCCGTTCAAGACACCAATGACTTCTGCCGTTCGCTCCGCCAAAGATGACGACAGTGACAATAAGCGGCAGAAGTGCTCAGAGAGGCTGTCTAAAAAACCAATCAGTCTCCCGACACGACCCTTGTGCCACCTCTCGACGCCAGCGCTGCATCGGGATACAGCCACCTCAGCGTCCTCGGCAACCTTTGCCCCCACCAACGTATGTGTGACGAAGGGTCACGTGTCGTTTCCCAGCTGGGACCCAAAGGCCTACGGAGGCGACATTGCCGGCGTGCTTGCAGTGAGTGACTTAGACTCAGAAACGGACATGCTGAGTCAGCAGCTGGGCAAGACGCAGGGTAGCGGTACACATGCATCGAAAGAATCCTCATCGGCTGTGAGGGAGCAAGAGACGAAGAGCAAGGCACCAACTATTGAAGTCCCGTTTGCAGCTTTGCTACAGCTTACAGATGCCGTGGCGCCTAGAGCAGTGGCGCAGGCGAAGACGGAAGAGGGCCACGCTGCAGCTGCGTCAGGTGCCCCGCCCGTTCTACCGTTGTCCTCGACAGTGCCGTTGCCCGTGTTTTCCTCACGGTTTCCATGGAATCGTGTCATGGCGGATCCACTGGCGGGGCGCGCACCGTTGCCCTTGATGACAAGTAGCATAGTAGCAGCTGCCCCTGCCGCCTTAGCAGATGCACCGAGGGAGGACGAAAGCGTGCCCAAAGGAGGCCAGACCGACTCGTCACCGCCATTGCCCTCCTTGCGTCTGCTCAGCGGTCGTACAGGCACAATCACTTCACACGGTGAGAGGCGACATGGCGACCTTGAGAATAGGGGAGAGGACCCGAAGGATTTTGACCGAACAACAGGATCGCCCTCGACTGGAGCCGAATGCGCGCAATGCTCGACGACGTCATCTCGAACTCCCGCCCCGATGACGACGATACCGTTGCCCGTAGTGCCCGGGCATGGCGGCCCCAGCAGCGTGTCTAACAGCCTCTCCGAGTCTCCCGCAGTGATGGCCATTTCACATGACAAAATCTCCCCCAGGAGTAGTGGGATGCAAGGAGCGGCGGAGGCGCAGCTGGAGCTTCCCACGCTCACTGACAATGCGCCGCTAACGTGGCTGGGTCACCCCTTGCCAATGCATCCGCTGCATCGCATTGCCTTCTGCGCAGTGACGGGGTGCGAGGTGCGGGAGCGGGTGCGGCAAGCAGCAAGCGACGCTGTCCTGTTGTCTTCCGAGCTCGGCAAGGCAAATGATCAGTCCATCGCTGGGCCTGTGATGCAGGAGGCCGTGCACCAGTCCATGACAGACGCCGTCAACAAAAGTCCCGTGCTTTCATCCCTGTCGTCGGCCGACAGCATCCACGACGCTAGCGGGCGTCGCTTGCCCGCGTCGGGTGGTTTACCGTGCCAGCTACAGTCGCCGCTACCTTCCACCTCGGCTCCACCGCAACCGTCAGTGCCGGACACCACGACGCAGCGGGTCATGGAGCGGCTGCTCGAGAACTGGCAGCGCGAGGTTGCAGTGAAGCTGAATCAGTGCACGCATCTGTTGATTCTCTTCGGCGCCGGCTGGCATCCAGGAATGACGAGGTTTGTGCGCGCGGTGCGCCGTCTATGCACTGCCATCAACCAAACCCCATCTGCGTCAAGTGGCATACTGGCCTCCAGGAAAGGGCTAGACGACGGCGGCGGTGGTATTGGTGCCTTGCGCGGGGGGCTGAGTTGCCGGAAGATGCGGCGCTCCAACAGCCAGCTGAGCACTGATGACGATGATGTCACTCCGTTCCCTTCTTTGAAAGGCTTTGGAAGCTCCATGATGGACTGGGCTGGTAGCGACCTCGTTGGCTTTGCCGGTGGCTTTGGGGACGCAAGCAGTCGCCTTGACATGCGCAGCTTCTGCAGCTTTACTCGCGCCGACGCCGACGGCGGTAAGGCATGTGAGGAAGAGGTGCACATAGCAAGTGCGTCTCCTTCCGGAGAGGCGGCTGCGGTGGCGGGCAAATGTGCCGCCTCCGATGCGGCACCTCGGCGCTGTGTGCAAGTCCTATACATCAGTGCGGATGAGTCGCTGCAAGCCGTGTGTTCCGCTATGGCGGATATGCCAACAGATTGGCTCTGCATCTCGCCTTACGTGGCAGAAAGAACGCTGGAGCGTCAGCTACACAAGCACGCGGGTGACATGGCACGCGCTCTCTTTCACGTTGAGTCCTTCCCGCGCATGGTGGTGGTGGAACTGCCTTATGCAGAGCAACAGCAGCAAGCTGAGAATACAGGGCGAACAAGGGCTGTGCATATGGAGGATATCAGCGATGAGGACAGAGACGATGTCGAAGAAGAACTCGGTGATGCCGTTGGCACACTCACATCCTTGTACGACACCACCGTTGGATCACAGCAGCTGCTCGAACAGCGGCTCGACGGACTTTGGGAAGTGGTGCAGCTGCACGGCGAGACGTACCTCTACGCTGATCCAGAGGGCAAGGAGTTTCCTTGGGCTTGTGATTCAACTGATGTGCTACGCATGAAGCAAGAGGATATGTCGGCCTTTGCCCCCTTGGGGCAGCATACGCTCTCTTTGTTCGCCAATGGCGTTCGACAGCAGCAGCAGCAGCAGCAGGAGCTTCTGCACACAGCTCTATCTTCGTACCTCTCGCCACCGTTGAAGGGTAGAAGCCCAGACGTATTCGAGGATGCGGCGCTTCTGCGCTCACCCACGGTGCTGCTCAACGCCTCAGGTACATCGACCAAGGCAGCTGGCTTCGAAAAGGATGGCTGGGCTGCTACCACAGATGCGGTGTCGCTGCATCAGCCAGATGAGCGCCTCTTCCCACCCATCAAGCCATTCCTCGTGGCAGACGGGGAACTGCCTTCTCTTCTGGAGAGGGGTGGCTTCTTTGTCGTCCTCGGTGCGTTCGGCTCTGTCGACTCGCAGCTGCACCAGCAGTGCATCAGCGCGCTTGAAGTGGTGCGTCGGTGGCTTTATGCAGAGGTAGAAGTGCGCAAACGGCGTGCGTGGTCAGAGTCGTCGCAATTGCAGGTGATGGCGCCTCACGGTGGGTACGCAACGTCTTTCACTGCCGGCGGGGATCGAGTGATGTTGTCGCCTGCGGTGTTCCACGCCACCGCAAGTAGCAGCATCGGTAGGGAAGAGTACACACTGCCTACTCGCTACTCGCCGAGTATCACGGCGACCGCAGGGCTGAGCGTTGCCCCCGGCGGAGGCGATTTGGGCTCGGCTGCCGCATCGCACCGCTTAGGCCACAGCCACTTCAGTAACCGTAATGGCAGCACACCGCTGTTCTTGGAAGATGGTTGGTCTGAAACGCGCGGAGGCCTGTCTCCCAAGCTTACAACGGCGTCCTCTCCGTCGCCCGGCCCGCTTACTCTCCAGTTAGATTCTTCAGTCGGACTACACGGGTGTCACACGAGCGGTGGCCGCTCACCGGCGAGCCCTTCCGCACCTCACAAACCCGCCGTTGCCGCCCGTCCGTTGCCGACAGTGTATTTTTATGATTCGATCTTCAGCCATACGCCAGTGCCTGACTCACCGTCATCTGCGCCAGTCACGCATCACGGTGGTGATGTACGTGAACGTGGCGGGATCGGTGTCGACAAGGAGGGTGGGCTTCCGGTGAACGGAACTCCGCTGCGCCACGCGTCACCTGCGCCGACCGGCACACCGGCCGAGGCGAAGCCTCGGCTGTTTGCCATTGGTGATGGGGGTGCAGCAGCGGCGGCCACATCTTCACCGTCGCTTGCCCCACAGCGCCGTGTGCGTGATAACACCTCGGCTCTTCGTCGTCAACACGCCAAAGACCTGGCACTCTTGCAAGAGTACATAATTGCGCCTATTCTAGAGGCAGATGAGAAGCAGCTGCCGGTGCGTGAGGGAGAGCTGTACCTAGCGTGTGTTCGCTGGCCGCAGCGGACAAGCGCGGTGCTGCGGCGTCGCTTGGCTTCCGAAGGGGGACCAAATGTTGCAGCTCAAGCATCCTCCACGGGGAATGCCGCGTGCTTGTCAGCAACTTCGATGCCCAGCTCCGCTGCCGGTGGCTCAGTGGGAGGAGGCACAGCGCCTCCTGTGTCTGGTACGAACCACCCCCCTTTGCGAGCTGTCACATCTTCGCAGTCTTCCGGACAGGCGCAGGCGTTGCCGGAGGGGATCACGCGCCGCTCTTCGACTCCAAGCGTTGCCTCTCCGTTGCCGAGCTCGCCGACAACGACACCGGTGCTTGGCAGCGTCAGTGCAGTCACTGCAACTGCAACCACTGGTGGTAGCGGTGCATCAGGTCACATCAACACCTCGGCCATCGCGCCTGTTGTGCTGCCATCGTCATCCTCAACCGCGGCCAATGCTGGCGGTGGCTCTGCAAACGCTAATACAGCCGGCTTGAGCTCGCCGTCTCTTGGCGCCACAAACCCGAGGACCTCAGCTGCAACGTCGCTGAGCAACATCATGATGGAGGAGGAGGGCAAGGAAGGGTCGCCTTATCCTGACTCAACGCCGCTGGCCTCAGTGGAGGTCATCAAGTCGTTTCTTTATGATAACATTTTGCGCCTAATGGAAGGCTGAGTAGATTTTTGGTGTATGTCGTAGCCCGAGTGATGGGCGAACAGGTGGAGTCTGCGGAGTGAGCCTGCACTGCATGTTCTGCGCTTGCTTGGGCCTGCATGCGCTGGCTCTCTTGTTTCCTTTCTGTGCGATTGCGGTGCTTCTGTGTGCGTGTATACGTGTGTGCACGCAGCCTGCCTGTTCTTCTCTTCATTGTTGTCGTTTACGTTGCGTATGTCTTTGTGTGCGTCAGTGCTCGTCTGCGTGTGTTCTTGGTGATTCGCCGTTGTCGTCCGTGCATGTGTGATGGCCGATGCCGTGTATGGGGCTTCGTGTGCGTGCAGAGCGATGTGAAGGGATGGCGCCACTCTCGTGCAGCGATATTCACTGCTTCTCGAGAGGGTCATGTGCGGGCTCCATGAAAGATGGCCATAATGTCGATGGAGATCCAATATGCGCGCGTGTTCTTGTGCGGTCGTGTGCTTCTGTTGTGTAGCGAGCTGTTCAGTGTGCGTACGTGGGACTCTTATGCGTACCATGCCGAAAGAGCCTCATCTGCTGCACCGTCCTTTCCTCCGCTTCCACGTGGCCGTGGGTAGCCCTGAAGGCTGGCAGGGGAAGGCTGTGGTGGGTGCCGAAACTGCGTGGGAGGACTTCCCCTCCTTACCGTGCGAGATGGGCACTGGTCACACACACGCAGGCGCATCCCGGGCACACAAATAAGAACGATACTGGGAAACGCTTTGCGCGGCGTCGCTTCCGCTTGAGTAACGCTCCCTTCGGCGCCATAGGCAGCGGCGTGAAGGGGTGGGGTGGTGGCCAACAGCAAGAGGGAAGACGAAACACTATGCACTTCTGCAGCACCTCCCCCCATACCCCCACACACAACTTTCCTCTGTATCCTTCAAACCTCGCCGTCGCCACCGCCGCCTCCTCTCTCTCGCTCTCTCCCTGTTTCTGTTTCTCTGCTGCACTGGGCAGTTCGCCTTCTTCCTTTCTCTATATGAGCCCCTCCACGCCTTGCGGGAAGCTCGGCTTGGCGTCTATCCGCTCATCAGTACGCACAGAAGCGTATTCAAGGGCAAGAGCAAGCACCCCCGCTCGTCGAAGCCCTTGACTTGCCCCCCTTCACTATCTCTCGCCACCCCTCAGCTACTGGTCACACCGTCCTTAAATCCGCTTCCGGACGCTCTCGGATGCCACTCAGCATGGTGGCTTCTCCGGTGCACCAGGAGGTGCACAACTTCTTCCAAGGCGTCGTGGAAAGCTTCGGTGTTGTTTTAGTGTGGTCATCCGCACTTGATAGGCGCCGCGCGTACGACGGGGCTGAAGGGACCGATGAGCCGAGCAGATTGTCACCTCCTCCATTTTTATCCACACCACGGACGGAGGTGGATGGGAGGGCGGCTGCAAAAAGCGAACTTGCAACAGCGCAAACACCCGAGCCCGCCGTGCCGCTGCTGCCGACCACGCTTTCCTCTGGAAGCGGCTCTGGCACACCCCGTCTGGTGCGCACCTTCTTGATGCCGTCGTGGAGCTTACTGGAGCGAGATCCGAAGCTGTGGATGCTCCTGCGCAAGAACCTCCTGGCAAACATTGCCCTTGCCTCTCTTACGCTCATGTACATGGGCCTCTCGCGCTGTCTCGTCTCGAACACGTCATCTTCTCTGAGTAGTGGGCTCGTCGGTGGTAAAACTACAACCACTGCAAGTCTCTCAGCTGACTCACACAGCAGCAACGGTACCACTGAAGCAAGGTCCCTCACCACTTCCCTGGTCTTACTCTTGCTGTTGTGGTCGGTGCGGTTGGGTCTGTGGATGCTCAAGTATGTCGGACAATGGCCCTTTTATACTCTTCTGCAGATCATTGGACTTGTATGGTTTAGTCAGCTCTACCGCGAAACCTGGTTGGTGCGCAAGGGGTGGGTGCTCCGTGGCACTGAGCTACGCGAGACACCAGCCACGGGGTCTGCTAAGAACAAAGCCATGACTGGTGGTGGTGGCAGTGACGCCAGTGCCACCTCCCATCGCGCACTCCCTACGTCGCCGCCGCCGTCCATCGCCGCCGGGGCGACGCTTCCATGGCTTGCACTTATTCCATTATATTCCGGCTCTGAAAGAAGCGGTGGCGGCGAAGATGGTACTCAATACGAGGCACGGGGGCTCTCATCGTCGTTACTGCTCATGTGCACAGCGCTTGTGTGCTCTGTGCCGCCGTACATACAACATGTCACGAACTTGCTGTGGCGCATGATCACGCACAAGGGCCCGACAGCGGTGCTGCAGGATTGGGTACTCGGTGACGCTTCCAAAGCGGCCGCTGCTGCTGCTACTGCCGCCGCCTCTGCTTTGACTAGTGCCAATCATCATTATGCACGTACCTCGGCGGCGACATCGCTGCAGCAGTCCAAGATAATTTCCACAAGCCCAGATCCGTTTGCGACTGTCGTCCTTCAGCTAGAAGCCATCAGTGAGGTGCTCTTCAAGGCGCTGGCAACCATGTCCTTTGCACTCTTTGCATCCGCAATGGAGCGACTGCCGCTGATCGGAACACCACTATGTGCGATGCTGAACGCACAGCTCTACGTGTTCTACGTGTTTGACTACCGGTACGCCGCGCAGCAGCAACCAGACGCGGTGCACTATCGTGGGTCAGCGCTCACGTACCAACTGCGTCACTTTGAGCAGTGCTCCATGTACTATGCTGGTTACGGCATGAGCTCTGCTGTGCTGTCGCTTTGGCTGACGCACCAGCTTGGCACAGTCGTGTCTGTATGCGCCGTGTCGGTGTTGTACTCATGGCAGGTGGTCTGGAGCGGCTTTGCAGTGCCATTACCCTCATCTCGACCAGTGCCGCTCTTCTCCGTGTGGTTCTACGTGGTGGACATGGCGCAGCGACACTACGCTGTGCTCTGGCGCGTCGTGCTGATTGCCATCCTTCTATACTTGCCGCTGAACTGCACGTATTGGTTGTTTGACACTGTCATGTGACGAGTTCCACAGCCGTGTGTCGCGCCTCCCCAAAGGGGGGACCTGTGCCACTTGTTTCGTCTTCGCTCTGCTACATACTTCTTAGAGTTCGTGGCGTGCCTGTGCTGCGGCGTGTGTGGGTGGGTGGGTGGGTGGGTGCGCCTTTGTGAAAGTATCTGCTGCACGCATGACGACACTTAGTGGTTCTTTCGAGCAAGAACCCCTGCCAGATGGCGGCGCGGCGAACGATGTGCGCCACCCACTCATCACACTGCACGAAAAAGGAAGACAAAAAGCAAGGTGGTGATGAGACGGTCAGCTTGACACGGACACTCACATACCCACGTCCTCAGTCTTCCCTTACTGTTTTGGACTGCTTTCCTTTCCACTCCATGCCCTTGTCATTTTCAAAAAAACGCATGACTTCTGCTTCCTCTCACGATTATCAGCTTTACACGACGCCCCACCGACTTTGTGCGCACAAATGCCGAACAACGACTGATGCCACTGGGATATGTGGCGATCTCCTCACGTTTACTTCTTGCTCACAGGCGTATGTGCAAGTGCATGCCTGCTGGCCTCTGCTGGTCTTCCTTGAACTGCTTTCTGCAGGTACCGTTACTGTCTCGTCTGTCGCTATCACCTTACCATTTTGCTCTTTGTTTTGTGCCTACGTCGGTACTGGCTGCGAGTGTGCCCGGTGCGTGTGTGTGTGTGTGTGTATGCTAATCTGCGGTGTGCTTCGCTGTGACGGCGTGCATGGTGACCTGGTCGTCGTCCCGTTGTAGGCGTCGTGTGGAGCTTTAGCTTGGCATAAAAGACATTGACTATTAGTTGGGGCACTCTCTCTTTTTCTTTGCTCCTGCTTGAATTCATGATGGAGCCGAAAGACGCTAACCAGAGATCCGAACAAGGCTTGCATGTCGCTCGATGCCCCAGGGACGGTGATGGGCTGTTGCATGCTCGTGTGTGTGCGTGTGTGATTGTGTGTGTATGTGTGTTGTCGTGTGTATACAGGCATCAATGCTTTCCGTTTGTGCACTGCAGAGTCGATTGTGCCCTTTCCCCTGAAGAAGAGGCCAAAATGCTGATGAAGCGAACAGCGAATGCCAGGGGGTGCCATTTGTGGGTGATGGAGCAAGCTTCTCTACGCTTTCCAGAGTGGGCGGATGCGCGCATGGTGCTGCACATGTAAAGAGGCTGCGAATTGGCGGCTGCTCTTCAAACGGGCTTGTGGCGTGAAAGGCGAACGTGGCGCGATCACCACTTGCGCACCTCCTCCCTGGTGCGACTCTCTCGGTCTTCTCTCTCTGCCTCTCGACTGTCTCTCTGAACTCCTTCCTTCCTTACACGCACGTGTACTTCCGCGCCTTCTTTTCACTTTCGACGCACGCAGACAGACAACGTCTACGGCGCCGCATATTGGCCAGAGGGTCGAGGGTAGCGCGGAAAACGCGCCGACACACCGCTGGCGCCTCTTCTTGGCAGCACACCTGTGCAGTTCTTCCGACTGTGATTCACTTGACGCAGCCGTTTATGGCTTGCCTTCACTTCTTCTGCTTGACTGCCGCGGCGCAGGTGGTGCTCTTGACGTTGTACTTTGTTCTAGTCCTCATCTGCGTGGCCGCGACTGCTGCGCCTATATTCTCCGCATCATCCACAGCCCAGCAGCACAGAGACAAGCGCGTCGGACAATTGCGTGCTGCCTTGCTCGACAATTCAGCGTATCATGTAGAGGCACTACCGGATCCACCGCTGGAGTGGGGCATTCACACGGCCTGCAAAAAGTTTGGCCGTGGCTGCCCGGACACGTATGTTCAGTTCCTTGAGGAATTCCTAATTTCACTGAAGGGCAAGGATGCTGATGGAGACGACCGCGACGTCGCCGGCATGGTCGATGAGACGCGAAAAGGGACTGAGAATGCGACATGCCAGGCTCCAAATGAGCTGGACAATAACTCAGTGCCACAAGTTGTGGCTGCCGCTAAGGCATCCGAGCGGTGCGTTAACAGTGTGGAGGACGGTGCTGCCGATACTTCTCTCTCTCTTGTCTCACTCTTGCTGTGTGATCTCCGACTTCCTTTACAGTTGTCGTGGACGTATGAGGCGCGAATGCGTCTTGAGAACCTGCTGTATCTTCTTGCGACTCGTGAGTCCGAGCTCCGAAGAGACGGTGTAGCACTCGCGTCGCTGCAACGACTCTACCATATACCATCTGCTGATCACATTCACTTGGTGGAGGACGTAGATGGCGTCATAACGGCTCGACTACGCACCGCTTGCGCCATCGGTTCAGCATCGTCGTCGGAGCCTTTGCCAGTGGGGTGGACACAGCAGAAGTGGGAGGACGTGTACGGTGCGTGGTGTCGACATGTCGAGCAACATCATCAACATCCACGAGAGGATACCTTGAGCGCAGGTAGCGTGATGGAAGCACGTCTCTACAGCTTGGTGCCTCTCCCTCGAAATGTGTGGCGTTGCGCTGTACTCCACTATGCAGCACTGTACCTGCAGCTGCTAGTGCGTGCAGATCAGCTTCTCACCTGGGCTTGGAGCTGGACCTTGTACACTGCACTACCGAGCGCTTGTGTGGCGTGCGTTCTTCTGTGGCTCTGCGTGGGAGACGCATGGTCAGGGGATGCTGAGTCCTTTGTGGCAAATGCGTCTGTGTTTACGGAGAATGCCTACGAACAAGGCAGCGATGCGATGGAGACGGTTAGTGCGAGTAGAGGGACTGCACCTTGCGCAGCACCGCACCAGTGTCACACATCTTCGGCGATCACAGGATCTTCCTCGACTTCGATCACGAGCTCCCCCGTGTGTGAGGCGGAGGCAGCGCAGTCGAAGCCCCGTGTGGCATCTGTCGCTCTCACAGAGGGGGGGCGTGACACCCCGCTGACCCATTACGACGCGGTACCTGCCTCGGTGCACCGCCACAACGAGCACCAAAGGCAGCTGCAAGGGCAGAAGCAGCGTCGCGCTGCTGTGTTACGCTGTCGTCTTGCTGCATCTGTTCTCCACCGCTCCCCAACACTCTTTTTTCTCAAGCTACGGCTGCTTCTGTGCCTCCTTGTGGCAGGTCAACTGCTGTGGAGCTTGTGGCGTGTCGTGGTGGTCAGCTGTGATGTGACTGCCTCAGCTGCTCCACTCGTGCAGTTTTTTCTTCCGTCTTGGCTGCTGGCGTGCATGAGCGCATATCTCGTTGTACCACTACAGATGATGGTGCTGGGGACAGCGTTGAAGGGTGCACTAAGCGCGCACGAAGAGCTACTATCTTTCCAAGCCAAGTGTGCAGCTGAACAGCGTTCTCTGCTGAACGCTGCTGGCGTGCTTCCATTGCGTGACTGAAAAGTGTGGTGTGGTGAAGATGGAAGGAGAGGCTGCGGATGCTGCATCTACGGTTTCACGTCGCTGCACTGGCCTACCTGGTCTTACGTCCACACTCATTCACGCTTTGAGAGACGACGCAGTTCTCTCTGTGCTACAGACGAAAAGAATGTGGGAAATCGACGCGTGCGTGGAAGACTGATCCCTCGAGGAACGATGGCCTTGCACGCCCACGCATGCGGCTCGGAGAGCAGAGAAGATACGTCGTTTCTCTAGGCGGTGTCTCTGGGGAAGGTTAGGGCGCTCGCTTCTGGCGCTGTGTCACTCTGTTCTGCCACCACGCGCCCTTCGTCTGCATCCCATCTGGTGTGTGTGTGTGTGTGTGTGTGTGTGCATCGCTGTGACCCTTCCCGACGCTCCTTCGCTTTATCGCCTGCACACGTTTGCGATCTCTCTCCCTCTCTTTTGCATGGGGTGATTCTTTTTCCCCTTTCCACCACATGACACACACACACACACACACACACACACACACATGCACACACGCAGACAGACAGACAGACATGCACACGCCTACACACCAACGTTCTACGTACACGAAGTGTCTTCCGCCCTTTCCCCTAATCCGATCCTAATCGTAGGAAAAAGGAAAGCCGACTGCTGAAGGACACGCCTCTACCCTTCTGCAGCACACGCCTTCCCTTGTACGCCGCGTGCTTTTCTTGTTTTCGCTTTATCGTGCTGTGACCAGCAGCTCAGCCCTCCCCCTCCCTCCCTCTCCCGCCGCGTGCGTACGATTGGTGTCTTCATCATCTCTTCCTTTGTTCGCTCTATCCCACCGCAGTGGCAGAAACGGCAACAGCGCGTGCAATGCCGTCGGATTTCCACCCAGAGCGGTTCGAGCGGGTTACCGTCTACGTGGACATTGGAGTTTCAGCGAACGAATCGGAGGAGGCGCGAGGGGATGTCGAGGAGACGGCGGTGCTGCTGGAGTTGATTCAAACTTCCGCTGCAGCGCTCACTCACCAGCTCGTCGTCGTTGATAGCAGGAGTCTTCTCTCTGCCGAAGAGCAGAGAAGGCTTTCCGTGCCACTGGAGGCGAATACCGGCACCACCTGCGAGACAGCGTCGTTGGGCACCTCTACCACACTTCAGCTGCTGCGTTACTGGCAGGCGGAGGAGGCTGATGTGTACACTCGAGATGTGTGCAATACTGTTCCCTTCATGCGGGACTGGGAGTGCTTGATCACGTCCAAGAACACACGCGACGGCGCCGTGACGTACGCGCTGCATCGGCGACAGATGCCGGTTTTGTCGCTGGCGCAGGCGCAGGCCGGCAGCTCTACAGGGGCCCCAAAGAGCGTCGTGGAGGAGCTGCTGTACACATGCGTCCCAAGTGGCGCCACGCGGAAGGCCAAAGAAGCTGCCATCATTCGCTTCTTCACGTTTCCGCCCGATTTGGGCGCTTACGTTACCGCGTCGTCCGCAACCGCGGAAGAAGAAGCAAATCCTCACCGCTACTCCGAGGCTGGCCCTGCGAGTGGTTCTACTGCTGGTGCTGCAGCAGTGGTGGTGGTGAACAAGGACGGCTATCCGGTGCGCTTGCCTTGGACGTCTTCTCTGCTCCCGCCACCACCTACACTCTTTGCCGGCGTCTTGCACAAATTCTGCCTCGCAGACGGTGCGCGGATGGAGATGCTGCGTAGGCGCAACCCACTTCTCCCCGGTATCTTGGCGGCCCTTCATCGATACGGAAATCGGGGCCTGCTGCGCTGTGCTCTTCAGCGTGGGTACCTTGTCAAGGTGGTCGAGACGGCAGAGAGTGATGTGGTTCCCACATCGGCAGAGGACTGGGTGCGCCGGTTTGTGGATCTATCCATCACCAGCAACGACGAAGCGGACTCACAGAGGGTGCAGGCAGCCGCCGAGGCCACCTTGAAGAACTTCGAGTCGAAGTGGCTAGACCTGCCACTGCCGCAGACCCAGTCGTCAGTGCGTGTGCATGTGTGAGGGGGAGGGGAGAGAGCTATACGCCGTGCAAGGTTGAGGTCTTAGTAGCGGTGCGCTACGCATGACTTTTTTTTTGTTTCGGAGAGGAGGGCGAGTCGCGGCCATGCGAGGTGGGGATGGCCGGCACAACAACCACGATGCTCGTCTTACTCCTTGATGAGCGGAAAATGGAAGGGCACACAGAACGCCAACGCCACGCGAGTTGCGCCACATGATTTTGTACGGCATGGGTGGGCGGCCTAGGTGCAGTGGCTCTGCAGCTGAGATCGGTGATGAGTACTCCCCCACGTAGCCCACATCTCTTAGTGCTCTGTGTTCGCATGCTTCGCGTCCTGTAAGATCTTTTCTCGCGCCTTTGGAGAAGAGTTTCGCGACCTCTGGTGTGCTCTAAGGAGTTGTGCACGTGCCCGTATGCGCACCGCATCAACAATGTAGCTCCCTCTCTGCGTGAACATGCTTTTTTCCCGCTTCGCGCGTTCTCTACCTCGCCACGACAGCGCTATCCCCCCCCTCTCTTTCTTTCACCTTCTTCTTCCTTCTCCTCTATCGGGTGTCTTGGGTGGAGTTGTGCCTGCGAAGCCGCTTCTGGCGCTCCGCTACGCAAGGTATCTACTGAAGGGGCCGAATCAGTGCCGCCTGCAACGGTGGATTATCCCTGCTGATCCACTACTCCTCTGTAACGCGCATCACAGTCCCTTGCAAGCATGTCCAAAATCAATGCGACCTACAGCTCCGGCTACTACATTGCCCCCGATGTCGACTTCCGAAAGCTTGAGGAGCAGCAGCGTCAGGAGCAACGCGGCAAGCGCAAGCACGGAGGTGCCGATGACGGTGGCGACGACAATGTAAAGCGGCAGACGTTCGCCATTCCTTTTGATTTAATCTGCGAGCACTGTAACCGGCGCATCGCTCGTGGGAGTCACGTCTACGCTAATCGACGAGCCACTGACACACGTTACCTCGACAGCATCCGCATCTGGGAGCTGGAGATATTGTGTCGCTTCTGCAAGGGTAAGTATTACCTGCGCACTGACCCGGAGACCCCCAAGGACACGGGCGGTTACATCTGCGCGAAGGGTTGCAAGCGAGTCGAGGGGGATTTCTATTCCCTCAACAAGCAAAACCAAGCAGCGCGAGAGGAATGGGAAAAGGCGAAGGCAGAGGCAGAGCTGAATCCGCTGGCGGCGCTTGAGAGAGAAAACGAAGCTGCACGCGAACTGGAGGAGCGCAACCGCCAGATTGAAGAGGCAGTGGAGGAGCGCGCCGGACACGATGATGGAGACCTGCTCACAATGCTGCGCAGCCGCCCCCGCCGCACCGATGTACGTGCGGATGCGCTAGATGACGACAATGACGAGGACGCGGACGATAGCGGCAAGACTGATATGGTACGCAGCTCTGCGGGTGCTGAGCCGGCATTGTCATCACTGTCATCATCGCTAACCGCTTTCCCGCTACCAAAAGCCTTCGCACTTGGCGGTGACGGCGACGAGGACAGAAGCGTCGACGAAGACGTGGAGGACGCCGATGAACGCGCTTTCCGAGAATTCAACGAGGACATGGAGCGACGCTGGCGTACCCTAGAGCGCCAGCAGCGCGCGCGGCAGCGACAGCAGGAGCAGCAAAGCACCGGATCCGATGCGACGATGCCTGCCGAAGACGAGTTGAAGCGTGTGCTGGCTCGCTACGGCGGCGATCATCGTGCCACAGAAGAGCCAATGGCGACAACGCCGGTGGGGGTGGAGGAGCCAAGTGCACTCCAGACCCCGGGTAGCGCGTCGTGCCTGACCTCCATGACCACACCGGCACCAGCCGTTGCACCCAAGAAGAGCAGCCTCAAAGAAAACAAGTTCTTCATTAACAACGATGACGACGACGACGACATCGTCCACGCAGACCCTCAGGGGTCTCTGCTCACCAGCCTGCTCGGACCTCGAACGCCGAAGGCAGCCTTTGCTGGTGTAACTCGTGCACCTGGCGCGGCCTCTATAACGACAGGAGCGACCTCTTCTGCACGAGCCGCTTCTCGCTTCGTAGCCTCGGCTGTCGCCTCACAGCCACACCCGCCACCACGGAAAGGTAGCAGCTCTCTTCTGCGTCGTCTTGCCGACGATGTGGATGACGAGGACGTCGTTGACTGAGCGGGCGGGCTCACGCGAATGCGCCTGTTCGACCTGTGCTTCCCTGTAAAATTGTGTTGCCTTCTCTTCTCCAGAAACTTGTATGGGCGCAGTCCTTGTGCTCTTTCGCGTGGCAAGGGGGAGTCCGCGAGGCGACAGGATGGCCGTGTGTCTGTGTGGGTATGGGGGAGGGAGAGGAGGGAGGGGATGTATGGGGACGAGCACGCAGCTGCGGCTCTATACCTGTTGCGTTATCTGGTGCTTCCGCGAAAACGAAAAGCTCCTCTTAATCCATGTGCCCACGTGTGTATAGTTTCTGCGCCATCTTTGCGAGCTCACAGGTGGCGCCCAGAGCTTTCGCGAAGGCGAATGACAAGCTCGCGCCTCTTTAACGTTGCACGCTGCAGTGCAGGGAAGCAGAGAAGCGGAGATGCGAGCAGCGGTTGCTTGTGCGCACTGCTCCTTGTCGTTGCTGATTTCTTCAAGAGTGTGGAGGTACCGAAAGGCGTGTCACCGGTGTGAGATGGCGTCTCCCCTCCTCCCCCTTTTTATTATTATTCCCGTCCTCTCGTTCCATATGCTGTCCTCTCTTCTGGATGTGCTTTCACCTTTTCCTCCCTTCCTTGCTCGACTTGGCATACGCGCGCCCATCTGGTACTGCTTCAATGATATGGTGTTTCCCTTTGCTTGCGCGTGCGCTGTGGCGTCGGCGGTTTTTCCTCCGAACATGGAGGTGCAGCTATCGCAAGTGGCCCTACACGGCAGACATACATAGATAGGCTCTACCGCTACCAAAGAAAACGGACCCCCTTCGCTTCCCTTCCTCAAAAGAAGAAGCCAAACCGAGAAGGAAAAGGCAGGCAGGCGGCGTACTGTCTCTCGCCCACTTCCCCCACCCCATCCCACCGCACTCCCTTTTTTCCGTGTGTACACACTGTACCATTTTCACCTCGCACGTGCTGCAAGGTCGCGCGAACACCCGTCTGCCCCTCACGCGTACTGTGCCGTGTAAACAAGGATTCTACTGTGTGGAGTGTGTGTGCTGAGGTAGACTTCATCGTTGCTCCTTACCGCTTTTGGGTCTCCTCTTGTGTGCGTGTCAGGCGCACTAGTCTCATCGTAATGTCTGGTGGCCCACCGCCCCCGCCCCCGCCTCCACGGCCAGGGGCAGCCGGAGGCGGAGAGCAGCACCCGTTGTCCATTTTCAGCAAGCAGCCTGCCGGTCCGCCAGGGACACCGTATTCCTCCGGCGGCGACCCAGCGGCGGCTCGCCGGGCCAGCATGCTGAGTGCTTACAGTCAGTACACAAGCTCCACCACAGGCTCCAGGGCGCCGCCACTGGCAACCACCGGCGGCGGCTACGCACCACCTCCAGGAGCCGCGGATCGAGCGGCTCCTCCTCCTCCTCCTCCTCCTGTTCGGCCGCTTGGGGTAGCAGGTCCTCCAGAGGCGAACAGGGACCACTCTTCCTCATCACATGCTCCTTTAACCTTAGGCCAGCCCTCTGGCAGTCCGCCTCCTCCACTTCCCAGCGAGGCCCCACCGAAAACGGCAGCCCTTAACACTCCATGGGCACCACCTTCGCCGCCTTTTTCGACTGCTCCTTCTGAGGGCTATCCGCGTATAGGCGGGGCCCCTCGTTACGCGATCCCCAACTACGCTTCTGTGGGAGAGGCGAATACGAGTGTCGCCGGTCAGCCTGCACCGGTACCACAACCCGCTTTTCCATTGTCCACGGCGTCTCCGCCACCACCGCCGGCTGCCCTTCCCAGTGGTGCCATAAATTCAACACAGGAACGTACGGAGCGGGAGGTGCAGCATGAGCCTGCTTTCCCTCCCCCGCCTTCACGTCAGACTGGTGCGCCGCTACATCCATCGCCAGCAGCTTTTTCTGCGCCACCCGTTTCCGCCTCGGCCACCAGTGGACCAGTGCTGGCGACACGCATTGGCGGTGCGACTTGCGCTCGGCCTGGCAGCTCGCGCACCTCAAGCAATGGTCGCCAGTCGCCTCGTGACTTGAGCGAGATCATTGGCCACTGTGTACCGAGCCGCACCAGCAAATACTCTAACGCGTTGTTAACCGAAGTGAGTAATCCAAATGAGACGACTGTAGTTGCTGCCGTGGCGCATCACGGTCGTCCCTCATCACGCGGCAGCAGCATCCTGGCGGGTGTCGCGGCACCACCGGCTGCGGGACTTGAGGCAGAGGGGCACCGTATACTCTCCACGCTGGGACATTCGCCCAACATCAGTTCCGGACTGCGTCGAAGTGTACCTGGTTTTCTTCAACCCGGCGGAGGTGACAGTGCCACACCGCGCACGCTGCGTGAAGCCTCGTCAGGGGCGGACTCGACAACAACTGCTTCGTCGCGTGGCCGAAAGCTACTGGAGGCTGCCCTCACCTCGCGCGGTGCCCGCCATTTGCCCCTGAGTAACAAGTTTTGCGCGAGTTCCACAGAACATCCCCAGCAACAGTGGCCAGCTTCGGGGCTGAAGAGCCAAGGAACTCCTGTGAAGGACAAGGAGGCAGGTGTTGCTCCTGCAGAAAACATCGCAGGAGCACGCTCAGAGATGCGTGAGCGATGGAGCTCTGCGTCGGTGCAGAGAAGTAATGGTAAAACCGAGAGCGCAGCCACAGATGCGTCCCTCTTGGTGCCAGTGCATAACGTCGCCAGCCCCGGCAGCGCTGCGTCAGGTACCGGATACTCTTTCTCGTCGCGGGGTGTTCAACCGCACGTGGGCGACAACGGAGACTCCCTCGGCTTGGATACAGGTCTGCTCTCGAACGCGCAGACAGGCGTTCTCAAGAGCGAGAAAGCGTGCCACGTCGGCCCTCAAAGGGCGGTCGCGCCGCTGCAAAGACCCAACGCCGAACGCAGTACTAATGGAGGCGGTGCAGACATCGCCGCTGTCAACTCTCATACTCCAGCGCCGCCCAGGAACCACAATGACCTCATCGCAGGGGGGATGCCCGTTTCGGGATTGGAAGCGCCCTCAAAAGCCAACACCCACACCCCACGTTTCGACGCGGGGGGATCGTTGCCCAGGCCAACCAACGAGCCGTCACAGAGTATGCTGAGCACAAGTGACAAGAGCACGGGTCCACAGGAGTACAGCAATGCTTTCATAACCAGCAGCAACCCCACCGCTGCCACTATGACACCGGCCAGCCCATTCCGTGCGATGGCTGGGAAGAGTGGTGGCAGTAACACTGCTGGGCCGCCGCCCTCACTGCCGACGGCCAGCCGTGAACCGCCTTCTTTTCAGCAACAGCAGTGGCCACATCAGGAGCAGCAGCCACGACAACCGCCGCTGCTGCATGACCCACCGCACAGCGATTTTCACGGCGGCGTGCCATCCCCAGCGATGTCATCGTTCCACCCCCGTGTGGAGGCAAATGCACCAGAGAAACTCTCAAGTCCGAAGAGCAGCCACGCAGCGGAAGGCGTTGGCGCTGCTGGTCCACCTCTAGCGCCGCGACCACCACCACAGCAGCAGCTGCTCTTGGATCGAGCCGGCGGTGACACAACAACAGCAACTGGACCCACGGCTGGCTTTACCACGCCTCGAGGGGGTGGAGCGTGTTCGGTGTCTCGAGTACAGCAGCAGACGCAGCATCATCCACTGCCGCCATCAGACTGTTCCAATTCACATGTTCTCCCCAGCATGAACCGCTGCCTCTATGCGATGTCTCCCTACGTGCGCGATGAGAATGCGCAGACCATGGCCGAGGAGTCGCCAATGCCACAGCGGCCTCTACCCTTCGACAGCTTTCCGCAGCCGGAGGAGACACAAAGGGAGACAAGTGAGCAGGACGAGGGCGAGCTTGACGCTTTCGACTGCACGCACGACAAGGGCACCCACGCTATTCATCGCTCTATGCAGGATGACTTCAGCGAGGGCAGTGGCACTGCCAGGGAGCATCAGCCGCCGCCGCAGGACGGCCTCCACGTTGCACCTCCTCTTTCATCGGTGGCGAAGAGAGGTACTGTAAACCCTTTCAACGCCGTCCTCACGCAAGTTCAGCCTGGAATGCCACACGCATTTCAGCAGCAACCACCGCCGCTGCCAGCACAGGAGCCACAGACGCAGGGGCCGCACCAAGAGGGGCCGGCTTCCAACTGTGCTCATCTCATGCCGCCGCCATCTAACCCTCTTCCTTCAGCTCTGCCGAGGAGGACCTCCTCAAAGAGGAGCAGTGTACAGCTGCTTCCGAAACGGACTTCTCTGCAAAGTGCAAACATCTCTGAGCCCCCCTTCAACAACGAGAGCCCGCCAGAGCGGAGGTCATCGTCGCACAACGGGGCCGGCGCGGGAAGCTACTACGATCACCCGTCTTCGCCCAACCCGTTCCTGGAACCAGACGAGAGTTTCCTCTGTACCTCTTCAGGCGTGCCCCTGATGGATGGGGCGAACACTGCCTTTAACGGTGCATCCTTACCAAGGCCTCACCAAACTCTGTTGAGCTCGTTCGGCTCAGTTCAATCGTCGCCGGCACAGCAAGCGCTGGCGCAGAATTCCCCGACGACGAGGGGTTCTGGCTACTATGTCACCTTATCTCTGGATCCCAGCGGCGTGCTGCTATCGCCCAAGGACCATCCACCGCCTCCGGTAGAGTCCAAATGTTCCACCGACCCGCTGCCAAACTTCACCGGCGATGAAGGCGTCCTCAGCACCGCCACCATACGTACACCAATTAGCGCCCCCCTCGTCAACCCTTTCTCCAAGTCCGCCCAAAATTTCCACGGCTACATGAGCGTCACCAACGCTAGTATCTATGGAAGCGGTGCAATTTCGGGGGGCGCGTCCCTGACAGGATCGTTTGTCGGCATGGCAGCGCGCAGGAAGTCCCGGCGAAGCGGGGCGCCGTGCTTCGCTATCTTCGTAGGCGGCGCCACTCTCCTGCAAGGGATGCACAGTGGCAACGAAAGCGACAGAAGAGGCTTTCCATGTATCGCGGTGTGTTTCAACAACCCGAACTCCCGGTCGCCGGTCATCTCGAACAACGCCCGGGGCCCGTCGGTGCAGCCGATTAGCTTGGCTTCATCGCGAACAGGGTCGGTGCGGCCCACGTCGCAAAGTGGAAGTACCCGCGCTAACACGTCGCCGGTGCGGCCCCCTCTCGGCGCAGGTACACTGGGAGGTAGTATGGGCATCTGTCTCTGCTTCTGTAGCGTGACTGAGGCGCTGACGGCGCGTGGTTCAATGGTGGACCGCAAGGGCATCAGAGGTACTGAGGACGGCCGGCGCTATGTACGAGCCTTGACGGACGCGGTTCTACCTTGTACCCTGCGCACGGACCAGTGGGTGTCCAGGGTCGAAGCGACAGGTGCAGAGGTGGCGGGGGTGATGGAGGCGCTGAAAGGCTGTGTCCCTGCTCCTCTCGGTGAGGTGGTGGAGGTAATGCTGATGGACGCACTGCTGCAAAAGGATGGAGGCGACTTTGTGTGGAAGGATAATGGTGGCCGCCGACTCGCCGAGCTGCTTACGGCGGCGTCTCAGGCTGACTCTCGGAGGCGCACGGCAACTTCCGGTAGCAGGAGTGCTATCGCCAGCACCGCGGCTGGTGCTGGTGGCACCAGCGCCATTCTGGCGAACGATGCGCTGATGACGATGTCGCCGCTGAACCTAGCGACCGGCAGCGCTGGACACGACCCGAAGGAGCGGGCTGCTGCGCTTCGCCGGGTGGAGGATCTACTTTGCACGGGCCAGCGTGTGGAGGCCGCCCAGGCCGCCCTCGAAGCGCACCTCTACGCGCACGCGCTGCTCATCTCCATGATGTGCCCGACCAAGGACTTGTACCTACGCAGCGTCCAGGCGTTGCTGCAGCAGGAGCTATCGATCACGTCTCCGCTTGCCCACGCCTACAGCATGTTCAACGAGATGCCATTTCCTCCCTTGGTCCCGCCCCCCTCGAAGGCGGGCGAGGAGGAGGAGGAGACGTCAGTAGGTGAGTGGAGAAGCATGTCCGAGACTTCCCAGCCTCAACAGCAGCAGTACAAACGGCAACAGCAGATGCTCTTGCACGATCAGGAGATGATGCAGCAAACTTGGCGCCGCCACGCTGCGATTTTGCTTGCCAACTTCACTCGCCACAGCGGAGACGGCCTGCTGCAGCTTGCCACCACACTCCATCAGCTTCATCTTATTGCGGAGGCGCACACGTGCTTGCTGCTGCTGCACCTCACCCCACTTGGTATGGCAGGCCCGGCCCGTGCCGGTGCGGAGCCTCTTCCTCTTGCATCCTCTCTGTCACCCGAGGACGTGGAAGATCTATTACCGCGTCCCGATCAGCGACACGTCATGGAGGAGATACGGCGGCGCCTCGGCGTTGTCGGCGGTACGTACCACCCCACACAGGGATGCCGTGCCAGCTTTCTGACCCCTGTCACGATACTGCTCACGCAGCTGGTGCAATTGGTGAGCGCGCGGCTCGATGAGCGGGCGCCTCCACTGTTGCTCCCCAAGTCGACTGAGCCGCCAGTGCCGTTTCACGGACTACCACATGGCCAGCCTCGGATCGACGTTGGCTACCGCATGATGCAGGTGCTGTGGCTGCGCGAGGTAGGACTCTGCAAGGAGTCTGCGCGAGCGCTACATGCATTGCTGAAACACATGTCGCCACCGGTGGCCTTCTCTCTGCGTACGCCCCCGCGCACACTGAATGAGCTCGTCTATCTCTTTGGTGGCGTGCCGCCGCCGTCACTGCAGCAGCGGCAGTCATCCAATGCCCTAGAAGATTCTGATGCTGTAGCGAGGGGTGAGTCGGTCACGGAGAGCGAGGCCACCAGGCCTCAGCCCTCTTCAAATGCTTCCGCCGGACTCCCGTCAGACTCACACGAAGGGCTCCCGCAGAGTGTCGACAATGCGACTGACAAGGTAGTTAGCGCAAATGGATCACTGTTGATGAGCACTACACCAGAGGTGCACCACACCGGCCCGCCCCCGCCGCCAAACCCTCAGCAGCGAGAGGCGGCGGCACCGCAGCAATCCTTATCGCTCAACCGTGTGTCGCTGCCGTCCTCGCCTCCTGGCACCGCCAATTCTCTGCTCACACGCGAGCAGCGCGCGGCCGCTCTCCGGCAGCCGGAGCGGCCAGCACCACTTTCGGACAGCAAGCCCGGCAACACCAGCGCGAAAGCGGCACCGGTGTCAGCTGCTAGTAAGCTGAAGCAGCCCGCGCCGCGTCGCTCTCGCTCGCTCGATGTGCTGCGCAACTTCTTTCGGCGCGGCAGCAGCGAAGCGGCTGGCGAGGAGAAGGCAGACGAGGCGAAACCGATGCACTTGGATACGGAGAAACCACCAGCGTTTGACCCTGTGACTGGCCGGTGGCTGTTCGAGGAGACGGAGGAGGAGAAGCGGCTGCGAGAGCTCGTCAAGGCAGGCCCTCCAAAGATGGCACCCAAGGCTACAGGGCCGACTTTCGCACCAGCATCTTCTGCTGGTACATGGAGCCCACCCCCCTGTGAGCCTGCACTGCTGCAGCAACCAGGACGGGACAAAGCGCCTCAGCCTGCCAACGTGCGCCCTGGCCCAGGTGGTGGTGCCCCCTCCATCGCCGGCCGTGAAGCGCCGCTACCGACCATGGCTGGCCGCGGTGCCCCGCGGCCTGGTGGGCGGTCGCAGTATGTGGACATGTTCAACACGAGTTAGGGTGCCTGAACTCGCCCTGAGGAAAGGGAAGCGGTAGCGGGATGGGACTGCTGCAAGCGAGGAGAGTGAGTGGGCCGCATAACAAGTGACAACTCCCGCGTTTCCTTTCTCTTCTCCTATAACGCATGGAGGATGGAGAGAGAGCCTTGCCGTTATTTTGGTGTCCATCGAGTGTCTTCTGCCGTGCTCTCCTCCTTTATTCTCTGATGTCAGACGAGAGAGGGTGTGCACTTGCTGCTTGCACACGCATGCGCGCATGTGCTTGGTAGTTGTTGCTCCACAGCTCATTAACTAGGTGGTGGTGGTGGGGAGAGAGAGAGACGCTTTGGCGTCCACTTGTGTTCAATGCTTGCGCGGGTGTGTGAAGGGCAGAGGAGGCCCTACTGACGCGGCATCTCGTCGAATGTCGTTGCCTCTTCTCGGCGAGGCATTTTATTTTTCCTGTTGGGCTCATTCTGCACACTTTCGAATTCGGTCTTCCTTTTTTTCAAGGATGCATGTATGTGTGTGTGTGTGTGCGTGCGTGGGCGTCAGCGCGTTCTGGGCCGCGGCTGCCACGCCACCTCGCGTGACCCTCGTTGCCTCAAGACACGACGTAAGAACGCACGGCAAGTAATGGGATGAAGCGCAGAAATAAGGTGAGGAAAGCGGCACATCCGGAGCGTGAGAGAGGACGCATTCGAACGTTTTGCATGTGTGAGGGCGCTGCTGTTGACATACGGTCTGTTGTGTACCTACGAGCACATGTGCTTGTGGCCGCCCTCCCTCCTCCGAGCCTCTCTCTTCCTTCCTCTGTCTCTCTCCGCGGAAGTGTTGTCATGGCACAAACGCATGCCGGCATGCGGATATCTCCGTTGTATTTTACATTTTTGGGCTTGAAGTTTGTGTGTGTGTGCGTGTGTTTGGGGGGGGGGCTGCCGAGCCTTCTTCGCCCTCACATGTTCGGAAAAGGATAGCAATACCTTGCCAGCAAGGGGAAGGTTGAAGGACTTGAACGCTCTTCATTTTCACATCCCTGAGCCTTTTTCTCTCTCGCGCGTGTGTGTGTGTCTGCGCACGTCATACTTCCTCCCATCTTTTGTTGGCTCCACTGTATCTCCTCTTCCCATTACGCACGCTGCAGATCTCAACATCGACAACAAAACATTCACGTACACGCACTATCTCAGAAGCTACTACCGTCACTGCGCACCCTCATCACACCTAATACATACAGACACGCACTCGGCTCGGCATCTCGCTCTCCGACGCCCCATACAGCTACTGAACCGCACTCTTTGGTGGCTTCTCTCGGCGTCGCACTGGAGGCAACGCAGGGATTTTCTCGGCAACCTGTCGCTTTCTTGGTAGCAATGGGCCCCACAGACCCTTCGAGCACAGGGGCGGAGGCCTCACAGGGGTCTTCGGTAACCCCGCCATCTCCGCCAACTTCCCCGGCGGCTACTGGCACTGCTTCAACGGCAGCCGAGACCACATATACGATTGGCATTGACATTGGTTCTGCCACTACGCGCGTGGCCATCATGAATCCAGCCAAGCTGATGCCCACAATTATGCGCAACGCCTTGGGCAATGAAGCCACCAGCACGGTGGTGTCGTTCGCGGAGAAGGAGGCTCGCTCGTTTGGCGAGAACGCTGCGGCGCGACAGGTGACAAAGGCATCCGAGACCATTGTGGATCTTGCGCCGTGGATCTTCGGCTGCACGTCTGGGGAGCAGATACCAAGGGACACTGCCGTGTCACTGCAGGTAATCTCACCCGCCACCGCCATGTCCGAGGCTGTCGTCCTGAAATCTCGGCAGCTTGGCACGCAGGGGCACCTTACCCATCCGGCGCAGGTAGCTGCCTTCTACATTAAGTCGCTCCTGCAGCTCCTGCCGGAGAAGGAGATGATATGCAGTTCTCCGGTCTGCCTGGCCGTGCCGCCTGCCGCATGTGCCGCTTCCTTTGAGGCGCTGCGCCAAGCCACTTTGCTTGCTGGCGTGCCACAGGAGCAGACGATAATCGCTCACTCAGATGAGGCGACCGCCGCGTACTTTCACCATCTCCAGTACAAAACACTTCCCGAGAAGCACGACGGCTCGGCGGTGCCAGTGGTGTTGATCGACATTGGGCAGAGCTGCTCTGTGGCGTCTCTCATCATCGCCTCCCAGCCGCGCGTGGAGAAGGTGGATTGCCATACGTTGCGCATGGGTAGTGAGTACATCGATGCCCTTCTCTGCAGTCACGTCTACAGTGAGCTCAACAAAAAATTCGGCCCGGCCGCGGAGTCCTTGCGTGGTGATATCAAGTCGTTTCGAAAGATTCTGCGCGAGTGCCGAAAGGCCAAGGAGGTGCTCTCAACGACAGACGAGACGAAGGTGCAGCTCGAAGGCCTTCGCGGCGACATTGACATCATCGTTTCCGTAACGCGTGCGATGATGGAGCAGGCGGCGTTCCCGTTTCTACAGGCGATACGTGCGATGCTTACGGCCATCAAAGAGAAGCTGCCGGCGCCGGGGGCGGCAGAAGACGGCTCGCATTCCGAAGCCGTCCCCCCGCGCATCGAGGTGATTGGCGGCGGGTGGCGCTCCGCTTGCGTCATGGAAACGATCAGGGAGGTGTTCGGCATCACGCGTGTGGGCGTATCACTCGATGCCAATCTCAGCGTGGCGGAAGGCAGTGCAATTCTCGCTGAGGTGTGCCGGACGACCACTGCAAGGCAGCAGAAGCAGCAACAGCAGCAGCAGGACGAGGAACAGACGGCACAAGCCACTGCTGTATCGTCGGTAGCGGCGGCTCACCAGGTCGAGCTCATCGGCTTTGAGGTCCTTGACGCGAACTCGCCCATCAACCGACCGCTCTCCCAAGCCGGCGTGAAGGCTGTTGCCGAGTGGATGGTCCTGGAGAAACAGATGGAGGACAGCGACACTTGCATCCACGAGCGACTGGCCGCGCTGAACCAGCTTGACTCGTACATCCTGCAGACCCTGGCCGCTGTCGAAAACTGCGCTGCGCCGAATGAGAGGAAGGCGGAGATGCGGACGTACATTGAGGAAGTCGACGCGTACGTGCGCAACGAGGGTGATGAGGCAGGCACGACGGAGCTGAACGAGAAGTTGGCAGCGGTGCAGGCCCACGTCACACAGCACTTCCCTGAGATCGAAGCGTACTACGAGAGTGTGCGTACGGAGGAGAAGAGAAAAGAGGAAGAATTGGTGAAGCTGAGCAAAGAGCGGCAGGAGGATGAGTCTGACTTGAAGAGCGATCCCCAACGCCTGCGCATGGCTCAGAAACGACGTGAGCAGGGGCAGGGCTTGTTTAAAGAGGAGTGCTGGGCTGAAGCGCAGACGCGCTTTGTACAGGCGCTCTCCATTCTCGGCCAGCTCTACGACACGAGCAGCGAGGAGAACAGGACAAAGAAGCGGGAGATCTCCCTCTCGTGCTACCTCAACATTGCCTCCTGCAGCGTTAAGCTCGGTCTGTGGAAGAATGCGGTGAACAACTGCACCAACGCGCTCGACCTCGTGCCAGACCACCCGAAGGCGCTCTTCCGCCGCGGCCAGGCCTACAATGCGCTCAAGGAGTATGAAGAAGCGGTGGCGGACCTGGAGAAGGCCAAGGCGGTGTCCCAGGACGACCCGGCTGTCGTGGCGGAGCTGAACAAGGCAAAGGTCTCCCTGGAGGCAGAAAAGGCGAAGACGAAGAAGATGTTCGCTAAGATGTTTTCATGAGAGAGAAAGACAGGGCAGGCTGACTGTCTGTGATCTCCGAAGGGTTGTACTCCATCGCAGGCAGATCTTCGGGTTGGCGTGCGCGTTGTGTCTGTGTGTGTTTGACGGGGGGGGGAGGCAAGCTTGAAGGACGTATGGGAGTGGCGAAAGCGACCGGGTTTCCTGTGTAGCGACTGGGGTGCTCTGACCTTTTCTCTCTCGTCTCTTTCTTTCGTCTTCAACACGGCGTGTGTGTGTGTGTGTGCAAAGACGCTGGTGGCCTGCCCTTCAAACGTTTGCCTGACTTATTTCTCGAGGGGGGTACTTGACTCTCTCTCTTCAGTAAGCACGTGTACTTCCCAACGCGCACTTAGCGTCTTCTGTGTGTCTCTTGGCCTTCTCTGCACCGTTTGATGTCAACCATCGGTGAGAGAGGGAGAGTGTATGTGTGTGTGTGTGTGGGAGAGAGAGAGAACCACAGACGTACACGCAGAGGCTCACTTAACTGCATGCGCAGCGGTGCGCCGTTGCTAACGGTGCATTGGATCTGCACGATCAGTTTGAGCTGGCGCATCTGATTTCTTTCTCTTCTCACCTCTGCCCCTACTCCTGTCTTGAATCGTTCACCTTGCTTTCACACATTTGCTTTTCACAGATACTCGCCCTTCTTATGCCCACGCCCTGCATCCATCTCTGACGTGTTCGCAGCGCACACGACACGCTCTGCCGTGCCTCACATATCCTTCTTGTTTGCCACGGAGTTGCACGTGACGCATCGTTATTTATTTTTGTGCTCTGCTCACATTCTTGTGCATCATATCTGCGCTTTCCAGGAGGTGATGCGTCACTCTTTCTCCGTGCTATAGACACACACACACAATATATATATATATATATATTTGGATTGGTAGAGGTGTTCCCCTCCCTCCTTTCCTCTCTCGCTGTGTGTGCTCGCTCTTTGCTTTGCTTGATACGTCTCATCGCGTAGCCAGGGCGGAGGGCATCGCGAAAGTGTTGGGCCGTCTCACAGGAGGCATCGCCGCACACACGCACCGGAGCATATCTTTTGCCATAGACAGACCAAAGCACGCAAACAATAGTTCATGATCCGTGCAACGAGCCAAGACACGTTTATTATTTTTTTTTTTGGAGTGGGTCTGGCTGCGCAGGCATCTATACCTACAGACGCTTCGCGTCTCCCCATCATTCGTCATTCATCGCCTCATAAGAGGGAGAGAGAGGGAGGGCAGTGCGGCTGCTTGAACTGGACCGCTCCCTCACTTCTTCTCGCGCAACGACAAAGGTGCTTCGCGCCACAAATACACACGCATACGCGCCGCCGCCACTCTTGTGCAGGGCTACACCATCCCCTTTCATTCGAAGGAGCAGGAAAAGAGATTGCGTGTCTCGCAACCCGGTTGGACTCCAGACGATCACCGAGCTCGTTCATTGTCTGCCTTTGACTTTGGCTGCTCAACCTTCTCGTGTCCACGTATTCAGTACCCCCCCCCCCCCCCCCGACACACGCACACCACTTTCTTCGATCCCAGAGAGGTGCCAGCAACCCCCCTTTTTTGTGCCTCGCGCGCTCTCTCCTCCTCGGCCTCTGTTTGTCTTAGTCATTTATGTGTTGTTCATTGCGTTTGCTTCCACCTGCATCCATCACATGTCTGCGCCGTCTTTCATTAGATTTTTTTTTTTTTTGCCTGCCTTTTTCTATTTTCGCGTGGTGCTTCCCTTCGCCCCTGTGCGTGGGTGTGCTGGATCAGACCTCGCTTGGCATACTTTCTTCTTGGCCAAAGTCGTGGATAGTGCGAGAGGAAGACGGTACATCAAATGCCATCCGCGTACGTCCATGAGCCCGATATGCGCGCGCTGGTGGCTATCACGCGGTGCGTTGCCGCTATGCAGCACTCGGAGGTACAATCGTGTGCAGCCCTCTTTTCGGACGCACATGACAACCTCGTGCGTCACTCACCCACTTCTCACTCGAGGGCGGCTGGCGAGGTGGAGCCGATGTGCTGTGTAAGCGATGCGCGTCAGCCGCAGCGGGTCAATCACCGATCGTCGACGATGCGACGCAACGGGTGGCCCAACATAGCACGTCGCGCCCTTGCTTTTGAGGACTCTCCATCACGAGCACCACTATCTTTCTCGAAACACGCAGCGCACCGAGAGTGCAGTGCATTTTTCACCTCAATGAAATTGGCAGAGGAGGACATACAGATCGAAGAGTACGTGCTGGGCGGGAGCAGCGACCGGGGTGCGTCAGATATGAGAGATAGAGGGGACCATGATATGCAGTCCGCTGAGTCTCGTGCGTACTGGAGCTTCGGCGTTTTGCAGCAAGACAACGACTTAATCAAGGGAGGAACTGACGCCAGAGGGGCTTACTTTTCTTCCTTCGGTGCCGCTGACGCGTCACGCGCTTCTTCCCATGTGCCCCCCAGCGGCACAGCTGAACGAACGGCTGGGCAGATATCCACGTCTGTTTCTCAGCGGCAACGCCAGTCCCCATTATCGCCATCATTGTGGCCACAGTCCGATGGAGCTGTCGATACCTCGGGACTGAATGTACACCGCCTCCGACTGAACATCAACGCCGGTATTCGTAGCAAGAGCTCTCGCGTAAGTGACAGTCGCCACTTTACCTTGTCTTCAACCAGCATGACGAAAGTGAAGGATGCCTCAAGTATCCCACGAACCGATTCTGCATCTTCCGTGGGCGGATGGTGCAGTACAGGCGGTTTTGACCGTGCGCAGAAGCTCTACAGGAGGAATAGCTCACAGCAAGCACTACAGCGGCAGTCGGACTTCCGGGACAAAGATGTGAGCTCTCGGTCGATGCAGTGGACGGCGTCGGAGGCAGGAGAAGCATCTCGTGCGTCGCCCTTAGAGAATCCAGTGGATGATGATAGCACCACCTCTCTCTCTCCGCCGTCGGTCACCGCCGCTATGGCGCGCGATGGCGGAAGCGTGGCATCCTACCATACGGAGGGCTTCGGTTCAGTCGTGCGATCTGCCAGTACACATTCACTTCCCAAGACCTCGCGCGCATCCGTTGAATCTCGTTATTCCAACTTTATTTCTTCTGTTGAGCGCTGCAGTACTAGCATGCGCCGTGACGGCCACAGGTACGAAGCGGAGAGAGCAGTAAAGGGCAGCAGTGGCACTAAGTCCCTTTCACATGTTGCTCCCGCAGTAACTGTAACGGGAACAGCAGGCAGGTATGCCTTGGAGGCGAAGGAGCATCCAGCTGACAGGCAAGCTGATGTCGTTAGCGCCACTATACTGCGGGCCACTTCGGATCGGATGCAGCGCACCACACGCACCGTTTTTGAGAAGCCGCCCTCGGTAGATTGTGCGCCCTCCAGCTCGACTGCGTCTTCTGCCCCGTATCTTGAAGGCTACACATTGCTGGTGGAGTCACCGCCTCTGCGAAGTACCTCTGCGCTCGCCGTCACAGCGAGCGAGAGCTCAGAGGTGGCATTTACTAGTCGCTTCCTTCGCTTTTCGCCGCCCTCCGCCGAAGCTGCTGCTGTCGACGAGGCGCGTATTACGAGGACCTCGTCTTCGCTGAAGTCCACACAAAAGACGGAGAGCACCATTACGCAGTACCGAGATGTGCCCTATACGTCTGCTTCATCGTCTCGTGCGTCCGTGCTGACCCCTGCCTCTATGGTCACGGCGGACAAGGCTGATGAGTGTCTCGTTGAAGCGCTGTCGACACGGCTCGATGTGTTGTCACGGCTGGAGGCAACGAATGGCAGTGCCGCACGTAGACATTATCCTCCACGGCTGCCCCTCCCTCCGCCACCCTTTGAGTCTTCGCCAACCGCTGATACGCAGCGTGTGAGTGCTTCAGTGCAGAAATCCTTCTCTCTACATACCGGCCACGAAGCAGAGCGCGTTTGCAACAAAGTCGAAGAAACTCCGCTAGAGCCACGCCCGCTCACAGGGAGCCCCTCTTACTCCATTCCAAGCCGCCGACGGTCTTCACTCGAAGGAGCCGCAGATGTGCCTGATGTGGCTAGGAGGGCTGCCAAATCTTCCTTGCCTGCTGTGGCGGGCACTCGTGATGTCGTGGAGCCGGTACAGCCGATGACAGATACGGAGACGAGGAGGGAGCCGAGCGCCTCAGCTGGCCGATTGGGGTCAGGAGACGAAATACTTCATGGGCGCTTGGAGAGACATCACGTAGCCCCACAGCCGCAGGTTATCGACGCTGCTGACGAGCCGCCCACTGAAGTGAGCGGGATCAAGGGCGACGTGCCCAGAGAGGCGAACGTGCTCACAGCTTCCGACACATCACGTCACTTCTCAAGAGAGGTCAGTGAGGAGTGTCAGAATCAAGAGGGGCAACAGAAACGACAACTGTGGCATCGCTACCTGAGGTACGTGTCCCCTGTAACGGTTCCCGGCTCATCTCCGCCGAGCCGAGACGGCGTAGCGGCTGCGGCTACTCACCACCGCCAAAGAGGTGTGCCACCGTCTACGCCACTGGATGCCTCTACCGCGACACTTCTTCCCGTGCTCGCGCAGCGTGGTCATTGCAGTTCATTCTTGTATGGTAGCACTGACGGCAATGCCTCTGCGTGCTCACTCCCAAGTGATGCCAGACGAGGAGTGCAGGGAGCAGCTGGCAGGGCCGGTAGTGGCTGCGGTCATGGCTTCCCAGCCTCTTCAAAATATGAAGCGGAGAAGGTGGACCACAGAGAAGCGGCAACAGTCGCTTTGGGGGCGCCGGAGCACTCGCAGCGAACGTCTCCGTCTTCGAGCCATGTAGCCAACACCTCGCTGGGGAGAGGCGAAGAAGATAGGGTGTCGTATCGAATCCACAGCGGCAGCGGTTTGCGAGCAAGTGCCGTGGGTGGTGAGGACTTTGATAACAACAACCACACCAATGGCACAACGGTGCACCGGCCAGGGCGATATCACGGGGACAGTGATTCCACAACCCGAAACAGAGTTACCGCTGACGCCGTGACGTGCCACACTCCCTTCGACTCACCTCATAGTACCAGATCATCCTTCGACTGGGTCGCAGACGATTACGCAGCTCAGCAGCGACGGCAGCGCTATGCTAGCGATGGGGAACCATTTACTGCCGTGCCTTTATCCATCGACACGGTTCTGACCAGGTCGCCATCGGCGCTGGCAGTGCTGGCGGTGAATGAACGCTCTATCAGGAGGAGGTGCGTGATGGACTCGCAAACTCTCAAAACACCATCGCGCCCCTCCGGTGCCGTGAGAGCTGAGGACTTGGACAGGAGTGATCCCGCGCTATCGGTGCAGAGCGCAGACAGCTCCACGGGCAACTTCCAGGTGTTGCGGTGCACATCATTCAATTCAAAAACACAATCCCCAACGTTCCAACACTCGCTTTGCACCCCGGTGCTTGGGTCACCGTTGACGGAGGGATCCGACATCCCTTGCATGAACTCGCTCGCTTCCATGGAGCGCACCCCGCCGACACGATCGGTGTCGAGCGCAGCGGCGCTGGAGGGCTCAGTGACGGAGTGCGGCGCCCCTGTCATGTCAACGTTCTTTGCAGATGGCCACGTAGTCGCCGCGATTCCCGCGGCAGCAGCTGCTCGAAAGGTGACAATGGGGCGGCACAGAGACGTAGCCAACGACGCGCCTGCCACGCAAGGCGCCGCGTTGCGAGAGGATGAGAAGTCCAAGGTACATGCCCAGCTTCATAACGTTGAGAGCGATAGCGACACCGTGCCGAACTGGTCCCTGGAGCGGTCGACGGCACTTGGCTCGCAGCATCCCGATAAGCTATATAGTGTTGCTCAATCAACAGTGCACACGTCTGAAGACGCCGGCGCGAGGGAGATCCACACCACCCCATCGACTTTCACAGAGGTGAGGAATCTAGTGACCGCTTGCTCACAGTGCATCCCCCTGGAGAGTCGCCTCCACAGTAATTCGGTGTCCAGAGCACGGCCTACGCACACTTGCCACGTAGCGAGCGCCTCAGTTAGCCGAGGAAAGAGGGAGGCGTACACAGACTCATCGGCGAACCTTGACACTGGTACGGAGGGGGGTAGCAGTGATGATGGCGTGGAGGATAACCTTGACGTCCCTCCCACGCTGGGGGATCGGTGTGCAGCCTGCCCCGTGCCTGCTCCCTCAATTGACGGCGGTAATGTGTACGCGAGCGCATCCTCCGCGCCAAAGCTGCCACCGCCTCCGCGCGAGTTCCTGCAGGAGGTACAGCAGCAAGTGCACCGAGAGAGAGAGACCTCCTTGCTCTCTATCTCTTCGGCAGGCGTCGACAATACGAAGGACACCGTGACCGCGCTGAAGGCGATGAGTATTACTCGCGGGACAAAGGGCTACCGAGGGGAAGCAGAGGAGGGCAGCCGCTACCGCGTGGCGCCTGGGTTGTCTTCCTCGATTCTCTCGGTCGAAGCGACTTCCTCGCCGAGGACCTCATTGTGCTTCCAAAGTGTGCCTCACCTGAGCGATAGACAAGTGGAGAAACACGAGTCCGATGACGTGCTGGAGACTTGCCGTCAGCGCTTGCAGCAATCGCAGCTGAACCAGGACGATAGTGTGCAGCCGCAGACATTGCATAGGGTGCTGAGCAGCGATTTATTTGATAGTGAGTCGTGCCCTCGCTGGGGCAGCGTAAACACACAGCCGTACGACACAGAGGGAAGCCATAGTAGAGGTGACATGCAGGATGGATTCGAGGCTGAGCCAAACACGATGGTGAACACCGGTGGTGGCGGTGACAAAAATCGTGGAGAGTTTGCCTCGTCGGCCCCATCCTCCCGGCTGTCAAGCAAGGACTCGATACAGGCCAACTCGGTGATTGAGACCGCCATGACGGAGTCGCGTGACGGTCTACCTTCTTCGTACTCATCCACTGACGCGGCGCCGCCCACGATGCCAGAGTGTCGCGCACCAGAGCCATGGAAGCGCACGCGCCTCTCCATTCCTGCGGTGCTCTCGAAGTCGCTCATGGAATCGGGAGCGAGTCGGCCCCAGTTTACTAATGAGTTACGCTACAGCGCTGCCTCCCCTTTCACTGGTGAGAGGGTTGCTGTAGTGTCGCAACAGGCTGGAGTCTACCCACGACGACCGCGAGCGATGGAGGCACCAGGAGACAACGCTGACTCCGTGGCGGGAGCAGACGACTTGGAGGCCGAAGAGGATGGAGATGAGGATGGTGGGTACTGTAGTTACGGGTACGAAGGTGACCTAATTTACGTGTGATCGCCTTGACACTGCCGCCGTCTACGCCACTGCTAGAGGCTATGATGCTCCACAGTGGGAACATGGTCAGTGTTGCGTGAACGGTGTACACGCAGAGCTCGTGTGTGCTTGTGATCGCTTCGAGTGAAAGCATCTCTTTCTGCCCTCCTGTTTCCTTGTCAAAGCTCATGCACTGCTTGTTTTGGGCATTGTTGTGCACTGCACCTCGAGTGTACGTCTTTCCGACTCTCCCACTCCTCATGGTTCACACATTCTCACACAGCTTTGCTCTCCACGACGTGCCCCACTTTCACCGTCACTGGAAAACAACGATTGCAGAAGCCGGAAGACAGCAGACGCGTGCAACCATGCACGGACGCGCCTGCCAGGATGGTCGCACTTTTTGCGCCTGCAAGCACCTGGGCTGGCCGATCCTATCGGCCGCTAAAGCGGAAACGCACCGCTCTGCGTGCGTCTGATGTGCGCCTCTCATGTGCCTTTTTTTTTTTTTTCATGGCTGCCCTTTGACTCTCGTCACATGCATGAATCCCCTCTCTTCTTCTTCTCTCCCTGCATGTGCTACATCTTCATCGCCGCTGTCTTTGCCGTGCATCACAACCTTCGGGGAATGTGTCCATACGCACCCCCCCCTACAGCACATCTGCTGCTTCTTTTTGACATGCTGACACGCGTATACGGAGCAGACAGCGACCAATACGCATCTGTACCCCATCCCCTCGTCCTTACAGGAGGAGGTGAGGACGTGCCGCCGAGGGAAAAAGTACGACGAAGGCAGAAGGAAAAGGCGAACCAACTCACCTCCTCAACGCAGGGCAACGTTGTTTGGGAAGGGTGGAAGGGTTGGAGGCCAAGCAACGGTGAAGAAGCGCTGATGTCTCTTTCCCACCAGTTTTCCCGTCAGAGGATCTTGTTTTCTTTGGCTACGTGTTTCTTCGTTCTTCATCCCCTTGTTTTCGCGTCCTCGTGACTTTGCTGCTCACCACGTTACTCTCTCTCTCTGTCTCTGTCTGCCTGTCTCTCGCGCACGGTGTATCTTCCCCACCCTTTCGTGGCGCGACGATCCTTTCATTTTCTTTCTTCGCTTCTTCTTTGTTTTCTTTTTGTGTTGTCTGCGGCACACACACACACGTGCACACGCCTCACACACACACACACACACAGACACACAGACAGAGAGAGAGAGGGTTCTGTGTCTGCTCTCTCTCTCTCTCTCCCATCGCCCACTCTCCCCCTCTGCTATTTCTATATAAATTCGTATTTCTTATGTTTTATTGCAGGCTCGTCGGGGCTACGCACATACACGCCACGCGTGCTTGAGTTTCTCACTGACACGCATACGAACACCTGTTTGTAGCGTCGTATGTATACCTTTGCATCTGCGCCGCCTGAAAGTGCACCAATACAGCGCAGCGTGTCTCTCACGAACATGTTTTCTGTGAGGCGCAGCAACGATGACACTTCTGCCATGCCTGCTGGACAGGCGCCTTCGGGTCATGGGCAGCTGCATCCGGCGACGCCCTCGGGCTTTTCTGCAGCGCCGGAAGCTCTGCCTGTGGAGCTACAGGTGGAGACAATGTCTTCCCTGTCTAGCCGCGTGTTCCTATACGCGTGGTACATTGTCTTGGTGGTGGCGTTGGTGGTGCAGTCGAACGTGCGTCTGCAGTGGAGCAGCCGCAATTTCTGTGGGGCGGCGGAGGAGGTGTCTGTGTACCATTTGGAGGAATGGAATAGTAGCTCCTGCCTGACATGGGAGGCGTACTGGGCTCGAGAGGTGTATTCGGGGAGGAGGGGGCCACCGCAGGACTCGGTGCAGCAGCAGTGGATGTCACGGCAGGGAGCCGGTGAAGCAGCGGATATGACTTCAGCGTTGGAGAGCGCTGACTCAGCGCGTTATCGATACGTGGCGTGGCCCCCAACAGATCAGGTACTGAGCACACGATCTGCCCGCAGGTCGTGCAGCGGCGGTGACGCAGTCGCCTCGTGTAAGCAGCGTCTCTCACCGCAGCTATCTCGGCAGGAGAGAGGGGCAGGCGATGCTTCGGTGCGCCAGCGCGCCGCTACCCCGTCCGCGCCGCCGTCGCTGTTGACAGGCCCAACGATGCCGCCGCTACACCTCAAGTATAAGCTACGCTGGACCGCACAAACTCTGAGCGGCGTGCTGGACCACCAACTCAATCGATTTCTGCACGTGTTCATTAGCCTCGCTTCTCCTTTGGCCATAGATATGGGAATGCCACTTTCCAGTGCGACCTGGAGTAGCTCTGCGAAGTACCGACTCTCGGGTGTCTCACAGCGAGTCTACGAGGTGCTTGTAGCACTGGAGGAGACGTCAGTCACGCCATGTGAAAACAACTCGGAAAGCAGCAGCGGGGCAGACACGGACAGTGACACTGACAGCAGTAGCACGAGCAACGAGTCGAAATATGTGTACACGTATCGCGCAAGTGTAACCTGCTGGCGTAATGCGCCGCGCTGCAGCAACATCGTGCTCCCCTCCAGTGTGGTGATCCCAGCCAATCACAGTCAGCTCACCTTGACACTGATTGACGTGGACGCTGAGCTGGCAGAGGCATCACTGTACAGTTTCGTGGCTGGCCACGGCGATGATGACGAGCAGGATGCGGTGCCGACGTCGCGCCTTCTAGCGTGCGAGGGAACTCTGACGACTGCAGTCGATGCATCCTGCAAACATCAAGGGCCATCGACCTGGCGCACTCCGTTAGCATCGAACGCGACACTAAGGCGGGACCCTTCGAGTGCGGTAGGAGTCATGTATCAACGCTCGCAGTACACGATTGCTACCCTGGTGTTTCGGTACCTTTTCCTCTCTGTGACCCTCGTCTCGATGCTCCGTTTTCTCTACAGCAGTCGGCAGGCACACCGCATGCGTTTTGAGCAGAAATGGACCTTGGCAGCTCAAATTGGTCTCATCTTTTACCTCAACCCCGTCTACTGGTGGTGCATCTACGCCGGCGAGGGCACGCGAAGGGGAAGTGTGAACGACATTAGAGGCGCAAACCACGGGACGTCAACCCCATCGCCTGCACCTGTTCATTTTCTTTTGCAACTACTACGATTCTTCTTGTACTATGTTGAGTTCCACGTTCCAACATACTTTGCGGCGCTCATCGTGTGCTACGTCTGGAGCATCATTGCCGGCTCGTTTCGCTGGCACGTACCCCCCGATACCACCACTGCGGAGGATTCCAAACATGCGCTGCACCCTGCCGCGTCGACGCCGATGCCGAACTCCGCGTCTGCTGCACAAGAGGGCGAAGCGCAGCCGTTGGCAAGGCTATCTCATAAGTCTGCTGCCGATCGCGCAGCTGAGCCAAGTGCGCAGGCGGTGCCGAGCTCGAAAGTGGCCCGTTTCCGTGTGCGGGTCTTCTTTCTTTGTTTTCTTTCCCTGGTCACGGTTCTCGATGTAGCGAAGTGCTTCTTGGAAGAGGAGGGCGTCGGTGGGAACGAGTTGACATGCAAGAGCCCCATGTGCCTGCGTGTTGACAAGAGCATTGGCTATCTTCTTCTGTGCGGGATTTTATCAAGCGGTGTGGGACTCTACTGGCTGCGCCGAAACCTCGCTCGCCACCCGTACCTCTCTACTCGTCCGCAGCAACTTGCCTGCCGCATTATGATCTTCATGTACTTCACAGGTGGTATCTACATTGTGGTCCAGGTAGCCCTTCTGGACGCGCTCTACGCGCAGCTGCTGGGGGTCATCTATTACAAACCCCTCATCCAGCTTCCGCATTTGCTGGTTTTGACGAGTTTGGTGAACCACATGACATATGTGTACACGACAACGCAGTCGTCGCTGCAGATCCCTCTGCGGCCGAACGATCCACGCTGGAAGCGCGTCGGCTGGTCCTCGCGGTGGTACCGCTGGCTGAACTCGCACGGGGGCAGCCTGTATGTCTTCTTCAGTGAGGCGGAGGAGCGACTGTTTTACGACGTGCAGGTGACTTATCAGCTAACGAAGTACATGCGCAAGTTGGAGAGGAAGAACAAGAAAACCAAGAGGTGCGCCGAACCGCAGAATGCGAGGGCGAGGGAAAGAGTAGAGGCTGGCGGCGAGGGTGACAGCGATCCACATCGGCGTCGATCTTCACTGGTGCAGAGAGGCCGAGACGTCCGCGAAGCTGCTGTCGAGTGCCTCCACAACAGCAGCCATTTTACTGCATCGCTCCTGCCACCAATGAACACTTTTGCTTCCGCCACTGCTGCTGCTACGGATGCCTGGTCCACGGTAGACAGAGAGGAGGCTGGGGATGCGGAGTGTGCCCATCCACCATCGCGCGAAGAGAGTGGTGGGCTACCGTCTCTCGACATGCCAGACCGACACCGGACGCTGTTCATGAACACCTACCGGTCTCCCTCTTCGAGTCGAATAACTCAAGCTGACAACAGCGACATCGACGAGAAAATCAGGCTGCACGGTAACTCGAGTTCGCCTAGCCTCGATAGATCTCTCAGCCGTGAGGACGAGCCACACGTACTGACAGCGCTGTGCAACCCCGTAGACACGATGCCTGACGGCGGACTGGAAGTCAGCGGCACGCCTGCCTTCCCACAGCCCTTGCCTGCGTCGGACGCCGACGGCGCAGTCGCTGATTGCAGCTTTCTTCTCTCGCAGAGTGGAGGGGATTCGCGTTACACACTGAGTCGAGTAGCCAGTCACATGCCGGATGCACTGCATGGCGCTGAGAGGAGACTGGTGGACGGCACAACGACGTTCCTCGACTTCCTTGCCGAGACGAGCGTTAGCAAGCCATTGTGTGTGCGGCTGCGACAGCGAGTGCGGCAGAGCTTTGTGTTCTTCAACTTGGAGACAGCAATCGATTGCCTGAATTTGTCGCGGGAGGCGTACGCGGTACAAAAGAGCCGCGGCGACGAGTTTATATGCACGGGTATCCAGGTAAACGCAACAGCGGTTCCGAGAGCCGCACTGGGGTTTGTGGAGCGCGTCGCCGTGCTGCTCCTCGGCCTGTGCTTCAAGTCATCTCCTCACACCTGCCATTCCCTCGATGACAGCACTGAAGAGGACGCGACAGCTGCCGTCTCATTCACGTCTGGCGATGATCGGGCACCCCTTTTGGGTGACGGCTGCGCACCTCTATCCAGATCCTCCGCACGTGCGACACCTGGGGCAGAGATGGCGTCTTCGGTGACACGGGCGGCTCAGGCTGATCTAGTGGCGCCAGCTTTGGCTCACAGCAGCACCACCGCTAGAAGCAGCAGCTGCCAGCCCTTTTTTGGGAATCCCACAAGTGAGGTTTGCGCAGCATCACCTCGTGTTGGCGGGATTTCGTCACCGCCAGGCGCTGCGGCAGTGGGTGCATTCTCCTCCTCGTGCTCTCCTTCCGAGAGGATTGGGTCTTTCCCGACGAGCGCTTCGGCAACGCCCGCCAACGCCGGCACCAGTACGGCGCCACTTCCACCCATGAACGTGGAACAGTACGGTTACAGTTGTATCGCTGTCCTGGAGACACGTGGCGTTCAGGTCGTGGTGGTACGCATGGATACGTCAGGCGCCTGCCCGAGGCACGTGGGCAAGGTGCCCCGCCTTGTCATTGCCTTCCGCGGTACCGATAACATAGAAAATGTGATGGAGGACATACGGTTTCGGCAGCGCACGTGGAAAGAGATGGAGACGCCGACTCTGTCGACGCGGGCGTCTGTGCACAGCGGGTTCCTCGAGCTGTGGATGTCGCTGAAGGAGCGAGTGATTGACGTGGTACTGACAGAGCTGCGCAGCCAGTGTGTACCGGTTGGGGAGTCGAATGCGGAGGTCACTGCCGCTGGCACGACAGACCACGTAGGGGGGAGTGCGACTACTTCGACCTGTTGCTCGCCGTTGCATGCGGGCCGCGACATCTTTCACACTGCTGTCCCATTCTCTGATATCTGGACATTGCCACGCAACCGCAGAGGCGGGGGTCGTTCTGACACTCGATGGGGTGCCCTTGACAGTAAACAAGGCGGCTCCGACGGCTTCATGCGAGTCTATGTCACCGGACACAGTCTTGGTGGGGCACTGGCGTCTCTGTGTGCATACACGCTGCGCCGCATGCTGTTGCTCATTCAGTACCCGGAGCCGGATGTTATCGTCTACACGTTCGGCCAGCCTCGCATCGGCAACTTCGTTTTCAAACAGTATTACAACCGTGCTGTCCCGTGCACCTTCCGCGTCGTGAACGAAAGCGACGCCGTCTCCGGCTTCAACTTCTTCGGCGGCCACCACGTCGGCGTCCAAGTGAACATTGATCGAAACGGAAACTACATCTGCAAGCCCATGTACATCGAGCGCATGTTCCGGCCCACGCGCGGGCACGGGTTCGCTCTCGCGAACCACACCATTTCAGCTTACGCGAGTTCACTGAATGCGATGGCCGACGTGTACACACATGGCGCGTGCCCTTTGCGGTGTTGCCAGCCCTACATGAACGATATCGAGTCGGTGAGCATCACCCACAGCGAAGAGGATCCTCACGGCATGGAGACGACCAAGGAGGAGGACTAGCAATCGCTACTGGTGAATCTTCGCTTTCTGGAATGGGAGGCGCCCGAGGAAGTACAACGATGCGTCAAGTTGAACAGAAGGTTAACACGATGAGTGAGGTAGGAGGGCACATGCGCGTGCGTGAGCGGTCTACTCGTCGTTGAAGTCTTTGCTATCCTTCCCGTTCTACCGACCAGCTGCCATCCTTGTCATGGCGTGCACTGCTGTGCAAGGTTTAGCCCTCTCCACACCTGTTATGCTTTTGGCTCCTGTTCTACGTTCCTCCTGTCTGCAGGCGCACGTGCCTCTTTTTTTCTCGCGTAGCGGTCTCCCCCCCTCCCCCTCCCCCTCTCGAGTGTAGTGGAGGACACGCTCATCGTGTGCTTGATGCAATTGGCTGACAACGCGAAGACGCGTAAACGAGACAAACCACAAAAGACCGGGAAAGAAAGAAAAAGGCGTGGACTCAGATGGCTGAGAACACGGTGCACATGCGTGCACGCTGTGCCGCTCTGCTTTACGTTGATATGCAATATTTCTCTACCGCGAGGGTGAGGTGTCCGCAGCTTCGCTAATGAACGCGCTCTTTCCCTCTTGCAGTGTGCCTCGATGACTCTTCGAGACGGAGGCACGGGAGAAGGGAGGCACTTGCTCTCGCCCTTTCTTGACAGCTAACGAAGCGTTCAGAATAACGGGTATGACGCGCTGACCTCAGCACCACCCCAGCTGCCCCCCCCCCTATTCCAGTGTTTCTCTCTTCAAGCTTTCCATCGCTTTCACTGGTAATACCTCCTTCTCTCTTCTCTTTTTTCTTCAACCTTCCGCGTCTCTTCACCACATGCGCCCCCTCACCTCACCACATGCGCCCCCTCACCACATGCGCCCCCTCACCACATGCGCGCATGCGAGCCGCGTGTATACGCCCTGCACATCAATTCCCACCTCCAGGCTACAAAAGATTTCTCACTCACTCACTCACTCACTCACTCACTCACAATCAACCCTTCTTATTATCACAGTCACGAGACATAAAAAAAAAAACAGGCGAACACGTTCAACATTCTATTGCTTCTGTTGGTTACAGGCTGTCTGATAGCGCTCCTCGTATCTCTTCCGCTCGCGCCTCCTCCTTCTTCTAACCTATTCTTCTTCTCGTCGGGCTCCTCACTTTCTGTCGCTTCTCTTGTGACTATTAGCGTTTCCAGGTTGCCACGCGCATCACTCACTGTCCCTGTTATCTACTGTACCTGGTGCTGGCAGGGTGTTACGCTGGTTTTTCGCCTTCCCGATCTCCTCCTTTTTCTATTCTCGCGTCGTCTCCTGTGCGCTGCAGTCTTACTTCGCCCTGGAGCAGCTCCCTCGTGAGTGGCATAGTGAAACAGAACGACAGGGCGACACACATACACACATACACGCACCAGCGACACACGTGAAGCAAACTTGTGGTCTCCTCCGGTTTCTTTTCGTTGCTTCGTATATACTGGAGACGCATTGACGCAGCACGGGCACACACGAGAAAGGGAGAAGTCACGTTTTACTGGCCTTTGTGAAGACACAAAACTTTACTTTCCCCTTCTTCCTTCCTCTGTCGCCCCCCCCCCACACACTTTTTGGCCCATCGTTGCTTTGTTCCCTCATCCTTCCCCGGAACTGTTCCGTATTTCCTCTTTTTTTCTCCCTCTCTTTGACGTCATGACGACGCAGCAACCAGAGTGGACGCAGGCGTCGTCGGACGTGATGGCTCGCACGGCCGCACTGGCGCGCAAGAAGGCAAATGGCTACCTCGACCCCGTGCACCTTGCCTACGTCATGTTCGAAGATGAAAATGGTCTTGCCTCTCGTGTAATGCGCAAGCTCGGTGCCGCCTCGGTGAAGGAAGGACTGGAGGCGCGTGTTGACGCGATTCCCACCCAGATGCCTGCGCCAACGCAGCCGCGGCCCAACTCAGACATGATGCGTGTGCTGAATACTGCGGAGCAGGAGCGCGTTGCCCTTGGCGACACTCTCATGGCGGTCGACCACTTCCTCCTGGCATTACACGAGAGCAAGGAGGTCAGCAGAATTCTGGATGCTGCAGGGGCTGGCAAGAAGGCGATTCGCACCACGCTGCTCGAGATGCGCAAGGGGAAAAAGATAACCTCCGACTTTCAAGATGACAACTACGAGTCACTGAACAAGTATGCAGTTGACTTGTGCAAGCAGGCGGAGGATGGAAAGCTTGACCCGGTCATTGGCCGCGCCGACGAGATTCTGCGTACCATTCGCGTGCTGTCACGCCGCACGAAGAACAACCCGGTGTTGATCGGTGAGCCTGGAGTGGGTAAAACCGCAATTGTGGAGGGCATTGCGCAGCAGGTGGTGCGAGGCGATGTACCAGACACACTCTCCGGCATTCGCATCTTTTCACTGGACATGGGCGCGTTGATTGCCGGCGCCAAGTACCGCGGTGAGTTTGAGGAGCGCCTGAAGGCGGTTCTGAATGAGGTGAAAGAAAGCGACAATAAGATCATCCTCTTCATTGACGAGATCCACCTCGTGCTCGGCGCCGGCAAATCAGACGGTGCGATGGACGCTGCAAATCTTCTGAAGCCGCTGCTGGCCCGCGGCGAGCTGCGTACAATCGGCGCCACAACGCTCGAGGAGTACCGCCAGTATGTGGAGAAAGACGCTGCCTTCGAGCGCCGCTTCATGCCAGTCTATGTGAATGAGCCGTCAGTCGAGGAGTGTACGAGCATCCTGCGTGGGCTCAAGGACCGCTACGAGCAGCATCACGGTGTACAGATCACAGACAAGGCAGTTGTGGTGGCGGTGCAGCTGGCTGATCGCTATATTACGAACCGCTTCATGCCGGATAAGGCAATTGACTTGATTGATGAAGCGTGCGCAAACGTGCGTGTGACGCTGTCGTCGCGGCCGGCGGAGATCGACGCTCTTGAGCGCAAGAAACGCCAGCTGGAGATCGAGGAGAAGGCGCTGCAGCGCGACAAGGACGCGTCGGCCAAGGAGCGACTGAAAGTCGTAAAGGCGGAGATTCAGAATGCCGAGGAGCAACTTGGCCCGCTTATTGCCAAATACGAGCAGGAGCGTGGCCGTATGAGCGAACTGCAGGCAACGCAAGCGAAGCTGGATGAGATGAAGGTGAAACTGGAGCGGGCAGAGCGAATACATGACATGGAGACGGCGGCAGACCTCAAATACAACGTCATCCCGATTCTCCAGGACAGGATCCAATCCCTCAAGGAGGAAATCGAGAAGCAGAAGGCGACAATGCTGCAGGGCACCGTGACCGAGACGGATATTGCCATCGTTGTGTCGCGCTGGACCAATATCCCCGTGACAAAGCTGAGTCAGACCGAACGTGAGCGTCTGCTGAACCTGGCTGATCAACTGCACCTACGTGTGAAGGGCCAGGATGAGGCGGTGAACCGCGTCGCGGATGCCATTCTGCGCTCACGTGCTGGCCTGGCCCGTTCTGACCGGCCCACCGGCTCTTTCTTGTTTCTCGGCCCCACTGGCGTGGGCAAGACCGAGTTGTCTAAGGCCGTTGCCTCAGAGCTCTTCGACGACGCCAAGTACATGGTACGACTGGACATGAGCGAGTACATGGAGCAGCATTCTGTAGCGCGACTCATTGGCGCCCCACCGGGGTACATTGGCCACGAAGAAGGTGGCCAACTGACGGAGCCGGTACGCCGTCGCCCATACACGGTGGTGCTGTTAGATGAGGTGGAGAAAGCTCACCCGAACGTCTTCAACGTGCTGCTCCAAGTTCTTGACGACGGGCGGTTGACTGACTCGCACGGCCGCACTGTGAATTTCTGTAACGCGATCATCATCATGACATCCAACTTGGGTGCGCAGTATCTGCAGAAGATGGACGCCTCAGAGAAGGCCTACGAAGTGGCGCAGGCGCAGGTGATGGGCGAGGTAAGGAGGTTCTTCCGGCCGGAGTTCATAAACCGACTGGATGATATCATCCTCTTCCGCTCCCTGAGCTTAAAGGAGATGACGGGCATCATCGATATCGTCATCGAGGAGCTCAATGACCGCCTCAAGGACCAGTTCATTAAGGTCATCCTCACAGAAGAGGCCAAGCAATACATATTGGATTCTGCCTTTGACGCGGATATGGGCGCTCGCCCGCTGCGGCGCTGGGTCGAGAAGAACATCACGACAGAGCTGAGCCGAATGATTATTGCGCAGGAGCTTCCACCGAACAGCACGGTGAAGGTAATTCTCAACAACAACCAGAAAAAACTGTCCTTCTCAGTGAAGCGGACGTTAGCGCAGCCATGAAGCGCGGTGGCAGCTGCGGACTCAGACCACCGTGACGCTGACGGCAGCGCGTAACGTTTGTCCGTACCTGCCAATGGACAGGGAGAGGCGAAGCAAAAAAAAAAACGAGCTGGATTACGGCAGGTGTGACCTCTGCAGCCGTTTTATTTATTTATTATCTATGTTCTGTTCAGTGGTGAGCACTACCGGCGTTTCTGCTCGTTTCTCTTATAAAGCAATACAACGTCTTATCACCTGCGCTGACGAGCTTTCCGCTTCTACGTTTTTTGCTTACCTATGCGGTCGTTGGTGTCTCGACCACATCTTCACTGCCAAGCTTCTGTGTTTATTACAGTTTTATATTGTTGTCTGTGCATGTGCGTTGTGTATACCCTGTTATTGCCTCATTGATGATCGAAGATTTTGCTTTTATGATTATGGAGTGTGTGAGCGCGGAGTGGTCTTTCCTGCTCTCTATGGCCGCCAACTTCCTTCCCGTCCTCTCTTCATACTCCACGCGCCCCGTCTCTTTGTGTGTTCTCGTGCTCCCTCTTCTTGTATCAAGGCTTCCCTTACGGAAGAGCAGCTGGCAGGGTGCTTGTGCGTATGCGCGTGTGGAGGCAGGCAGTACATTCTTTCATTTGCCTGCTTGCTGGAGAGAGAAGACATACCGAGGGTTGCGCGTCCTTGCAGAGGCAATCAACTCAAAACGCGGAACTATAGAAGCGAGAGCAACAGAGCCGACGAGACACCTAAATACAGCACGAAAGCGCGGTGCAGCGGCTGCCGCTATTCTCTTCCCCAGCCGTTCTGGCTCGTATTCGACTCACCTTTCTCTTTTGTTTTCCTGCCTGTATCATTCGGTCGACCTGTGTGTGCGTCTGGAAGGGTGCGGCCGTTGTGTCAACGGTGCGGACCGCTGGAGGAGAGAGGTTGCGGTGCGCGTGCAGGCGTCGGGGCGGTTCTGCGCTGTTGCTCTCATGAGGTGTCCGCTTCCTTTTTCCATGCGGTTTTGACGTTGTTGCTCTCCCCCCTCCCCTCCCCTCCCCTCCCCTCCCCCCCCTCCCTCCCCTCCCCTCCCCCCCCCATGCCCACTTCTCAAGAATTGTGGTCGTCTTTCTTTGATGTTGCTCTGGAATGCGCTTCATCAGCAGCGACACACGTTCATGCGATGGCGCATTACTGTTTCGCCGCACCTTTTTTTGCTTTTCCACTTTTTGTCGTTCCTCGTTGATCACCGACGCTGATGGTAGTGACGTGAGGGGGTGGGGGATGGCCCCGCACATGGCGTTGTAGGAGACAGTACTCCCAACTTCCTGCGGGAAAGCTACGGTAGCTCCCCTCCCCTTTACCAATGTCGGACTGCATTGGGTGATGACAGGATAAGGGGCTTACGACAGGGAAAGTTGAAAAGCGTTGCGCTTGTACTGGCGGCGGCGGTGAGACATTGGACAACGTTATCACCGGGGTGACCTGTACTCGCCCACAGACTTTTGCTTTTTATAGGATAGGCAAGGGGGGAGAGTTCAGGCTATGCATCACGCCAACATGGACGCACTGGCCAACACCAACGACAAGAAGCACACTCTTAAATGTGCGCTATTTCTTCTTGTTGTGACGGTGCCGTTCGTACTGGAGTGCTGCATGACAACCAGCACTTTTCTGTGGCTGTTCCCTCTCTTCTGTTCTCACAAACGTTTTCTGGTCCACTCGGTCTCTCTCTCTCTGCCTCCTTCTGTGAGGGAACTGCTTCCTTGTGTCTACGGTGTTGATGACGATATATATTTCTCGCTCTGGTGTCTTCGAGCCCTCCCCCCTATCACCCGCCACCTTCTTTACCTTCTGTGATCTCGTTAGCTATTCTTACTTTTCCTATTATTCAAAATGCCATAACACTGACTTCCTCTTTCCTGTGTATTTGGGTCCTTGCTGGGCGCATCTGTATGTGTGTCGATTCTGATCATGCGAATGAGCAGCAGCTGTGCAGGCGTGTATGTGTGTGTGTATGTGTGTGCGAGTTCAATAAGGATGATGAGTGCGAACACACATAACTACCCTCTCGTCTGCCGCACAAAGATACACGGATAGGCACGAACAAATGGAAACCAAAGAATGATAGGGGGCACGCCAACAGAAGGGAAAAAAAAACAAGCGGGAATCCCCACGATCCCCTTCATCCATGCACGACACGCTACTTCCAGCGAAAGGCGGCTCTAACAGAGCACTCCGCTGCGGTCCCAGGCTGAAAAGCTCCATTGTCTACACAATCGCGTGCGCGCTCTGGGTGCTTTCATGACCTTTCCTGTAGTCAGTCCACTGTGCCATGCTACACCTGCATTGCCATTACCCCACTTCTGTTTCCTCACTCCCTATTTTCCACGCTGCCGATTCCCTGCGTTTGCCTCTATCGCACCGCCCCGCTTCCTTTTATCTGCTCCACTCGCGTCCACCTTCACTACCTTTTTTCCCCCTTTTCTGACTTTGCCTATGCGCCGGCCACCTCCCCCCCCCTTCTGATTCGTTGGGCACACTGTGCTCCCACGTCTCCTCATGCCTCCATGAGGAACTACAAGAGAGGGGAGCATCTTCGCAGGAGCGGGACACAGGCAGCCGCGAAGCTTTATACAGTTGCTATGGGGGCTCTTTCTGTTCGACTGAACTGCCTCTTATCGCCTGCTCTGTGCCTCTGCTGCTACCGGACACACCTTTTTATTGAGAACCTTTTTTTTTTTCTCTTCCACATAGTTGCCTCCCTTCTCGTGGCTCTCACGCACCTCGACTGAAGGGAGGCGTGATTGTCATTGAACAGTACTGTAGAGACCTCGTATCCACACACTTACCGCTTTCTCGCCTCTCTTGACCATTGCCTGTGATCGACCTCTCCCTTTCGTTCCGCAGTAGCAAGAAAGGCAGACCCGATATGTTCAATGTAAATCTGAGCACTGGTGATGCTACACGAGAGGTGGTACTAACACGGTCACCCTTGTCAGGGAGACACAGGTATTCTTCCTTTTCTCATAGCAGCGGTGAGGACTGCCATGATGACACGCGGTTAGCTCACGAGCCAGTGCAGCCCCAGGATCGACGTGCACCGAAACCCTCCAAGCCGATCCCAAAAAGCGAATCTATGCAGAAGGCCCCAGAGAAAGCGGGCGCATCCTCCAAGGCCCGCAACAGCCGCTCGTCCTGGGAAGAGCGGTACCCCGAGGAAAAGTCTCGCAAGCACCGGAAACAGCGGGTGAGAGACGAAGATCAGCAGGGAGTGATGAGACGGCAGTCAGCAGGGCGTCGCCGTCGCGTCATCCCGACAGCGCCGCACCGCCAGCTTTTTCTCGTTGGCGACTACTACTGGGGCGAAGGTGCGCTTGACGCGCAGGAGCACGAGAGCTTTCTCGCCATGCACTCGAGGATCATCCGATGCGGTGACAACCTCGGTGGTGTTAATAGGGAGATGATGCCTATTGATGCGTTATCCACGGCAGCGTCTAACCGCGCCGGCATCCATGTGCCTTCCCCGAGGGGCATGCCGCTTCACACCCCCCCTCCTGTCCTATCCGGCGTCCAGCCTTTGAGCAACTCGTTGGCTATCGATAGTACGCAGACTGGCTCATCATCGCACAGTGCAGCGGCACCGTCTTCAATGAACACAGCGGCTTTTTCAAACTCCAACAGAGGACATCGCAAGCGCAAAGGCCCCGATAAACTGCGTGTAAGGCAGCGTTTCTACGAGCCGGTGGAGCTGCAGGTGGAGTCTATGACAGCCTTTGCGATGCGGCTCACACTTGTGCTGTGGCATGCGTGCCTTGTCGCAGCTCTCGTTGTCGAGGTCATTCCGAGTGTGCAGTGGTCCATGGTGAACATCTGTGGTGCAAATCACGGCGTTGATCTTCGGTACATGGACAAGTGGACGAGCACCTGTGTGACCTCTTCACCGACTGTAGCGGGTAATAGCACCATCACGGCACTAGACACGGTGTCGCTGAGGTGGAACGGCTCCCACATGATTCAACAGCGTAACAAAATGGAACGTTATAGGCGCGTGGCCTTTAGTCTACCTCCGCCACCTGACCAGTCAAGCAAAGTGCAGGTGTACAACGTCGTCGCCGAGAATCGCATATCGGGAAACGGTGTCGAGTGGGTCTTCGAGTACCCCTTGTCGATTCGCTGCGACAGAACAAATACGCGGTGCGATGTGGCGCGTGTGCCAGAGCCTTTGCTCGACAACACACCAAACTTTGCGAGCGATTTCAGTTTTACCCTGACCTTGGTGCCGAATTCGCTGGCAGCGGGGGCGGCCGGCGGCTCCGTTGGAATTGCCTTCCAACGCTCTGCCTACACGGTGAGCACGATTGTGTGGCGCTACACGCTGATCGTTTTCTCGCTGATCCACACGCTGCGCTTTGTCGTGTACTGCAAGTACTCGAGCGCCCTGTACGAGCAGAGCTGGACGATTGGCCTTCAAGTGGCGCTAATGTGGTACCTGGACCCGTTGTTCGCGCTGAACATCACGGGCTGGCCTTTGTCCACCATTTTAGCCTTCATGGAGTACCGCATCCCCACCTACTTCATGGCAGTGTTGGTTGCGTACATGCTCTCTGTCATGACCGCTTCGATGATGTGGGCCCGCCCCATTGAAGCGAAGCCGAGCGACGGCGTCTTCCCCAAGCTCAAGGCCTTCCTCGCGCGAAGCCGAAACGTGTGCGACCCACCTATGTGGACCAAGATACTTATCTTTGTCTACATGCTCAGCATATTTCTCCTGGATGTTGTGGATGCGTGTGTGAACAAGTACATCTGGCAGCTGACCTCCAACAGCGAGGTCCGGCTCAAGCGGCTTTCCTGGCTCACTATCGCCCTTCAGGTTGCTGGCAGCCTCGTGTGCCTGTTGCTCCTTTTCTACCTACGTGACTACCTCGGGAAAAAACCGTACTTGGAAAGCCGTCCGCAGCAGCTTGCCTGTCGCGTATTCTTGATGGTGTTCCTGTCCGCCGTTGTGTACTACGCCATTCACTATCTGGTTTTTTTCCTCCTGTACAACCACGGCTATCCGGCGCTGGCCTCGCAGCAGCCCTTACTGCAACTTCCGATGCTGATGGTCATGAGCTTCTTTGTGAACATTATGACACTCGTCTACACCACGCAGAGCCGAGACGAGAGCGTGCCGGTCAACCCGAGGGATCCACGTTGGAAGCACATGGTGTGGCCCGATACGTGGTATCGCTGGCTGGCGCGGCACGGCGGCAGCCAGTACATCTTTGCCACAGAACAGGAGGAGACGCGGTTTTACCGTCTTCAGTTTGAATTTCGACGGCGGCAGTTCATGGCGAAGCAGAAACGGCTTCAGAACACGGGCAGAACAAGGCCGAGCTACGTATCCACTTGGGCCCGCTCCCTCTCCGCCTCCACGCCGTGGGTGTGTACGCAGAGCCCAATTTCATCGAACACGTTATCCCCTATCTGCGAATTGCAGGGGGACGGCTTTCGTGCTACAAACTTGCTGCCGTGCGACAGCGGCGCGTTCGTGCCTTCGCGCGCAGGTGAATGTGTGTCACCGCAACCGAGCTGCGAGATGAGTGCGGCAGATACAGGCGACGACGCCGATGACGCCGGCGTCCAGCAGCATGAGGAGCCACCGACTGTGCGGGTCAACGGCTGTGGCACCATCAGTTCCGTGCGCCGCGATGGTCGTTTGTGTGCCCCAGCTGCGCGAGGAGCAAGCAACCCGCCCGTCGAATCGAGGCCGTCGCGACTCTTCAACGGCGACAGTAGCGCTATTGCTGCGGCCCCCACACTCGATATGCGGAGCAGTGGCTTTTGGCCCAGCCATGGAGATGTGAGTTCGAACGGCTTGGTACCAGTAAGCGTGGCGGCGCGCCACATCATCAACATGGATCGCTTCAGCACCTACTTTCTAGCTGACGGCGACGGCACCGCTGATGGTGGCGGAGGCCTCGCGGAGTCGTACGCCAGCATCAGGCGCGAGAAGTCATTAACAGGGGACGCGTTTGCCATTGAGGGACCTGCGCGACGGCGGTCCCGGATGCTGCAGAATGCATCTGCCGCGCGAGGTCTTGACGGCAGAGACGGCAGCGTCACATTTTGCAGGCCCTCGCAGCACCAGGCAACTTTGGCGGCGAATGCCTTGGCGCAAACGTACAGTGGTTGTGACTACCATGGCGTCCGTACTTCTGTGTCATTCGTGCCGTTGGAGCTCGCTAGCAAGTCTCAGCGCCATGCACGCTCACGCTCGGATGGGGATGGTCTCGTTAACTCGTTGCGGCATGCGGGTGCAGAGTCCATCATGCGCAGCTGCAAGACTGCCCCACTGCATGGAACGCTTCCACTGGTGCCGCGGTCACGCTACCAAGATCCTTCTGCTGGTGCAGGCTTGACCGGGGACACTAAGGCACCCATGGCAGCTGTCTGGACACCACTGCAGAAGGCAACCGCGACTTCAGCCGACAATTCGGTGTTGCCGCACACCGAGATTGATAGGGAAGGGTACCCCGATGGAACGCGGCGACAAGATGAAGTGTCCTTCAGCACCAACAATGACACCTTTGTGCCCCATCGCGCTCCTCTGCCCTCGGTGATGCTTCCGAGGCAGGCACCGACTGCAGACGCCTCCGACGCCCACGATGGAAGCAATCTCGAAGGAACAGTCTTTGTTGAGAAGGACGACCCCCCCTTTGTGTTGTGTAGTTCACCCATTCCGGTACCAGACACGTCTTGTGTGGAGGCAGCGAGCAACGTTGTCGAGGCCAACGCGCGACATCGCTCTGTACGTGGGAATACAGGAAGCACTCTGCGCTTATGGAACTCTGGAGATGGCGACGCGCTGCTGGACCTCTCTGTGCGTACCGTGGGTGACAACGATGATGCCAGCAGCAGCAGCAGCAGCAGCAGCAGCAGCAGCAGCGCGCATGGCGGCACTCGCTCTTTAATGCGCACCCTGGTTCTGGCGCGGGACCGCTTGGGATCACTGATTGGGACGGCAGAGCGAAACCTGCTGGAGAGGCCGGTCCGAGGATTGGACAGGCTCGAGACGCACATCTTTGACGCGGCGTACCGGCCTTTTCAGACAATCCAGTACTTGCCCTTCTTTAACCTGGAGACCTCCATCGACTGCTTCAACATCTCCTGGGAGGCCTATGGAGTGGAGGAGGTGACAGACGACCAGGGAATCGAGATGAGAATCAATATGACACCGCAGAGCATTCCTCGCACTGTGGCCAACGGCATCAAGGCTATTCTCTGCGGCTTCTGCCCAGTGAAGGAAGATACAGAAGACGATGACACCGAGGATGACAGAGAAAGCGATGCGGAGCGGATGGGCGAGGACGCGGGCGAATTCACCGGCCAAATTGGTGGCACTACCGAGGGGACGGCAGCGGTCGCGCCCGCCATGGGCGGTGAGTGCACGGGGCAGGAGAGGCATGTGCCCACCTCGCTGTGCAGACGTAGCTCGGATACGGTCATTGCGCACATGCGCCGTGAAGACGACAACAGCGGTGCAGCCGCGTCACCGACAACCTCCACTCCTGCAGTCGCCGGTAAGTATCCGCCTAGTCACTCTGCTTTGCCACTCACTTGGATTCAATCAGGGGAGCCGGCGTCGACGTCAGCTGCAACGGCCGTTCCCGACCCAACGGTGCTGCCCATCAACGTTGAGAAGTACGGCTTTGTGCGGCTGCTGGTGGCGGAGGCGAAAGCGGTACAGGTACTTATGGTGATGATGGACACGAGTGCCCAAGAACACAAGGGCAAGGCGCCGCGCGTGATCATCGCCTTCCGCGGCACAGCAAACATGAGAAACGCCAAGTACGATATGAACATCCACCGGGTTGTGTGGCGGGAGATGGAGAAGATGGCTGACTGGGAGGCAGCGAACGCAGCGGGCGAGGAGGTGCCGGAGTTGTCGAGCACTTTTGAGGACGGCAGCACCACGACTGCGAAGCACCTCGGCTGTGCGTCGTGCATCCATTCTTGCCTGCGCAAGACGTCGTGGCGGCCCACTTGCCACGCGGGGTTTCTTACCATCTGGAAGACGCTCAAGCCGACAGTGCTGTCGCGACTGCGCGAGTTCCTGTGCAACGACCGCGGCACTGTCTACCGCATCTTCACGACCGGCCACAGCCTCGGCGGTGCCCTGGCGTCCCTCTGCGCGTACAGCATCACATGCATGCTGAAGCGCATGGACTACCCCATCGCTGACGTGACCGTCTATACATACGGCCAGCCACGCATGGGTAATCAAACGTTTCAGCGCGTCTACAACAAGGCCGTTCCGCGCACCTTCCGCATTGTGAATGAGAGCGACGTTGTCGTGCACATGTTCATGTTTGGCGGTTTCCACGTCGGCATTGAGGTGGACGTGGACCGAAATGGCAACTTCATTGTGAAGCCGACAGAGATCGAGAAGTTGTTCCCACCGACAAAGGGGCGTGGATTGACGGTGATTAACCACCTCATGAGCAGCTACGCGATTTCCCTGAATGCGATCGCCTCGAGAACCCCATGCCCGGCGCGCGCGCGTGACTTTTACTTGACCGCTGACCCCGAAAAAGTGGAGGCCGAGAAGGAGAAGATGGAAGAAACCTTCGCGGCGCAGTTGCATAGCCAAGAATCAAGGCGATGAGATCTGTGCGGAGAGAGAGAGAGGTCCACACTGGCTATAACAATGGGGCGAGGTGCAGTGCCGATCACGGCTCAGGGTCGCTGCTATCGTCATGTTGTGTGTGTGTGTGCTCTCGTTGTGAAGGCTTCATTTGTTTCTTACAACTGCTGTCGCTGCTAACATTTGCGAGAGGGAGAGACGAAGCAAATACATCTCTCTTTCTATATATATCTATATCTATAGATGTCTTAAATTTCCACAGACCATGAGCCGATAAATGCACATACGCACCACCGCACCCGTACGCGCGTGGCAAGCACGATGCATGGATCCAAGCGCTCCTGCTGCTGTTGTTGTTTATCGAGGAAGTGGTGACGAGGGGCTGCTGATTCACGCGCATAACGGAGAAGACACGGAACTTCACGGTTGTGCGTGAGGACGCATCACCAGCACCACTTCCCTCCCTTCATGTGTGATGTTTCATTACATTGCGCATCATTTCAAAGTGGCAGCTGGCGCATGCAGGGGGCACCTTTGGTGTTTACCAGATGTGGCGATGCCGAAGCCCCAGACGAGAGCGGCAGGACGCATCTCTACACCCCCCTTTTTCACTTTTTTAAGCGCATGTTGTGGGATATCCTCGTCGTACGCATCTGAATTGCTACCCCCCTGGCCTCCGCCTCTCGGAGGCCGGCGCAGGGCGCGTGTGTATCTCTGTCTTTCTCTCATCCTGCATTTCTTCTCTATGGCGTCTCATCGGTTGGTCCAGCGACGGTGCTGCCCAATCCACCAGGAAGTTTTCCATCAGTCCTCTTCTCCTCGACGCCAAACAAGTCAGAGCAGAAAGAGCAGAAAGAGCAGTGACACACAAAAGTGCAAGAAAAAAATCATCAAATGGCGGCGACGGCAACGAACACAACTGAGGCGAAGCCGTCTATTCTTCAGACGACGGACGCACTCCTAGCCATTCCTTCAAGTGAGACTGTGTGGTCGGCGTGGTACAAGGAGTCGGAGGACAAGTTTTTGGAGTTCAAGAGCTTCGAGCCGGCACCTGCGGCCGGAGGCCCAGGGAACATGTCACGTGCTGGGTCTGTTCGCACGCTATCGATGCGGCAGATCAGTGGTCAGTTCGAGGAGGAGGTGGCCAAATCATGGGAGGAGGACTGGGAAGACGAGGACGTGGAGGACACCTTCGAGCATATCATCGGTCAAATTTCACAACTCCACGCCACCAAGGCTGCTTCCAAGTAGTCTGATCAGGGATGATGAATGACTGCGTCCGTTTCCAGTATGCGAGGGGGTGCCCTGTAGGTGTATAGACAGGAACCAGCGTAAGGGCAAAGTCGGCGAAGCGAGGAGGGCGCAGGTTGCCCAGTTTGGTCGTTGGGTGCTGCTTTTGTCTTCTCGTCCACTCTTTCCCTTCTCTCTTCTTTTTTTTTCCTTCCATGACTCTGACTTCTGTGATGTGGCGACATCTTTCCCGTTTCGATTATCTCATCTCTGTACGACTTGTCTCTTGATTATGTGGGCGTGACGTTGTCGAAGGATCCAGAGAGAAATGATGAAGACGTAGCTGTGCCGCTTCATGGGTATGTTTCCTGTCTCTCTTCTGCGTGGCATTGGTGAATACGCCCCGGCTGGGCCATACCAACGGTCTTGAACGCCTCCCGATCTTCCTCTCCTCAGGGGTCTGAGGCAGGGGAAACATGGTGCCTACAGCTAACAACGGAGTGCGCTGTCGCTGTTATCGGTTGTGGGCGACTGGTGCCAACATGGTGCGCTGGCTCGTTCAGTGCGGCTACTTCCTTTGCCAGGTGAGCTCTTGTTTGCTCCTTATGAACAACCCGTCTCATCGTCCTGTCTCTGCTGTTCCTGTCTCTGTACCGAATCGCGGCATACTTCACTCCCTTCCTTCCTTCTCCCAAATCACTACGCACCCACACGTCCGTGTCCCTTTGCGACAACGATTCAACAAATCTTGGCGGGCACTACTATGCAAGCCAGGCCGTCCTTTGCAGAGATTGATAATAAGTACCATAAGTTTAAAGGTTGGCTGAGGAGTCGTGGGAAGGGCTGGGGTGCTTCTCTAAGTGACGAGCTGGCCCTCTTCGTGCAAGCTGTTTTTGATCCCGCGCCTCGGCTTCAGAGTGGCAGTGCTGGCAAGGCAGTCCGTAACAGCACCTCGGACAACACAAAATACGGCAGGCCACCTCGAATTCGTTGAATTCCATCGTGTTCACCACTGCCCAAGCAGTGAGGGGTGCCCAGGCGTCGATTTGCACGACGTCAAGAAGGTGACGCGGTTTTTTTGTGGCGGTAGCTGCTTGGACGTCAAGTAGCTATGCTTTCGCGTAGTGCTTGGCGCCTGGTGAAGAAGACAGCCATTGCAGCTGCCAGGCATGAGGTGCCCAACAGCGACAATGCGAGCCACGAAAGCCAGCTCTCCGCCTCCATGTCATCATCGGCCGCCGCCACCAGTGCTTCCGCCGCATCCTCTCCTGTCGCTGCGCCTGTGTCCACGTCGTGGATGGCGGGGGCTGCGTGGGCCAGTCTGAGCAGCGAGTTCAAGAGTGTTGCAGAGGATAAGTTCTTGAAGCCCATTCCGGACCAGTTCCTGACGCCGCGCGCCACAACGGATATCCAGCCTGCCGAAGCGCTGCTGTCGAAGCTGGTGGAGGAGAACGCGGAGCGGTATAAGGGCATTGACGTGCGAGACCCGTCCTCGATGGCTGTCTACGAGGGCGAACGACCGCGTTGGATGACGATGGGTGGCCAAGTGCGTGCTGTATCGGAGTTCATCTCTGGCCACCTATGCCACCACATCTCGTTGCCTGAGTGGAAGGATCTGTTCGACCTAGAGTACGCGGAGATGGACCTGACATACTGGCTGTACGTGCTTCATGTGCACATCGTCAGCCGCCGCGCGACGAGTATCCCGATCGAGAAGTTCAACCGCCGCCGCGAAGTGCTGGAGGAGCTGCTGGTAACCATGTTTGACGGCTGGGCGGCTACATCCGAGGACATCATGGGACGGCCGCCACTGAACAAGATTAAATACTATATCCGAGATATGTACTACGTGACAGCGGTCAACTTCGAGGAGTCGCTGCTGCATGATGGGCCAGGGGCAGACATGATGCTGATGGGGTTTCTCATGAAGTTCTGCCCACTTCCGCGGCCAGAGGATGTACCGATGTTTACGTATTACACCCTCGTCCACTACGTTCGCTTTCACACGGCCCTCTTTGACCGCATTCCTGACGAGGAATTTGCGAAGGGGAACTTCAACTTCTTGGGCCCAACCGACCCACTCATCTTCAGCAAGTACAGTGACATCGCGTACGACGAAGTCATTCGTGGCTGGACGGTGGAGGAGGGGGAGGACGGTCTCGCTTCATCGGCACCACCTCTCTCGTAGCGTTGATCTGCTGCCACGCATTCGCATGGTGCCGTTCCGTTTTCCCTTTCTGCAGGGGTGATTGAGGACGCACAGTACTGTGCTGCATTGTGGTCGTTGTGCTGCTGGCATCTGTGCTGAAGTCCCCCTCTTGTGTCGTAGTCCTTTCGTGCTTCTGCTCCATCTGTGCATTGCCCGCCCTTGTGGCTTCCCTTCCTCTTGAGGCCCTCCTCCTCGATTCTTTTTTCTCCCCCTCCCTTTCAGGCAGTCACACGCTTGTTCGTGCCATTAACGCTTTGTAACGACACGAAACTGTTCAGAATAAAGGGCCGGATAGGGGCCATGGGCGTGGTCGTTGATGGATGCCGGAAGAGAAGTTGGGAACGTGGCAGTAAGGTACTCGTGTCTGGTCGTGTCGTGCCGATAGCTTCAAGCTGTGTTGCTGGGGGGGGTGTTTGTGTGCGTGTGTGTGTCTCCCTTTCTATAATGTAGAAAGGGTGCTTTCTCGTGCTCGTTCGGTGGTGAGCGGTTTCCTGTTGGCGATGCGGCAGCACTGTGTGTGTTGGGTATCGTTGCCTATGCACATGTGCGATGGTGGTGGGCTTTGTGACCCGTTCGTGTGACTTTTCGACTTCACATTCTTTCCGTTTTTAGTGATCCCCTTGCTAAACAACTACCACCATCACAGCAAAAAAAAAAAACATACACATACATACACACACACACACACACAGAGGTACGCCCGCACGATCCTCTCGTACAAAGACAGACGCACGCATACACGGCCGCGTGTGTTTGCATTCGTGTGAGTACGCAAATATGCGTGTGTGGGCGTGTGGGGGTGAAGGTGGTCTCTGTGGTTTTGCCTATCTCCACACATACACACACACACACACACACACACACACGTTCTCCATCACATTTCTGTGATGCAGAGGGTGCACAAAAACAGGAACGTCTCTGAGGTTAGGTCGGCTCTGTGTTACAGTACACATTGCAGGGAAGGTGACGGAGGAGACAGGGTGGGGGTGGATGCAAACATACGACTGCTCCACACTGCTTACAGACTCCGTTAGCCTTTCATGTTCATGCGCACACATACACACGCTGTTCAGTGCTAAGATGCTGCGGGCGTGTCATGGCGCTGGCAGCTCTCTCTTGCGTTCCCTGTAACCGTGGAGATAGTCAAGGGAATCACTACTGCGGATCCCTTTGCTGAATCCCCCCTCCCCCGCACGCCGCCACACGCGCTAGGAGAGGTAAAAGCTATTGAAATCTTTCCACCTTGACGCCCGTGATATAGTGGTGTGTCTTGGGGAGGCTATCCTGGGCTCTTACCTCTGGCGTCTATGACCCTCAGTCCCCCCTCCTTACCCCTCCCCCACGCCCGTATGCAGTCTCTTAGACGTTTTGCGGCCGCATGTCTCATCAAATTTGTTTTCTGACGTTACCTAACCTCTTTTTGTGTCCCTCTTCTTTCTTGAGCACACTCGCAACTCTTTTCTTCCGTGCAACGCGGCCGCGCATCTTTTGGTTGCATCCACATGCCGCTGATGAAGAATGCAACTAGTAACGTACACAGACGTATTTCGTACTCCAAACGCGACGCCATTCACGCAAAGCACGTAGAGAGAGACACACACACACAGATTACGACGCTTTCCTCGTTGTCTTCCGTTGCCCTCCTCCTTTCCTTTCCTTTTGTTTGGCTTCGGTTCGGTGGTTTCCATTATTTCTTATTCCTCACAGCGCAGACACACGGTGCGTCCCACAGTTTTTTTTTCTCTCTCACTCTCTCACGTTTTGTTCCCCCCCCATTTGTAAGAGAACTCAACAGACGAAAGACTCCTTCCCCTCTTCCATCACAGACGCTCTCCTTATTACTCCCGCCTTCGCTCTGGGCATTAAAAAAACAAGAAACGTGTGCAAAGGACACACCGATCTCCCCCTCTCTTTCTCTCTCCCTAAAAAAAAAAACTTCTCTTTTGTTTTTCTTTTTTTCCTTTGGTATATTAGTTTGTTTCCTGCTTCTATGTGTGTGTGTGTGTGTGCGTGCTGAGTTGCGACGACGCTAAACAGCACCCACTTCCGCACCCACGCACTGCAGAGCACTCCACGTAACAGCGAGGGGACCACTAGCGCTGCTGTGTCTCCACACGGCGCGTACTTCCACATACACGCGCGTGCACACCTTGCCGTCTCTGAGGCGGGAGCTCGTGTGACTGCCATTACGCATGCAGGGAGGGAGCAGTGCGTACGCCTCCACAAAAGCGGCGGGGAAAGACGATATCAAGTGGTAACTCTCTCTCTCTTCCAGCTTTTTTTTTTATATCTTATTTGTTGTTTGGTGTATTGGCACCCGCAAAAGGCGTGTGACAGCGCGCGCACAACGTGAACAAGGCGCACCAGGCTTCCTCGCAGCCACAGAGCAGAAGCGTCTTTACTCCCCTCCCCCTTTCCCCTTTCTTCTGAGTTGCTCTCCACAGAGAACCGGCAAGACGTGCACGTGGTCTGCAAAGGAGGGCAATCGCCAGCACCGTTCACCTCTGGCGTTTTCGTGAGCTGTCTTGCTATATTGACCCTGTTGCGACTCTATTACGTCTTGCTTTCGCGGATAGCGAGAGAAGGGGGCGAGCCCTGTCGCACACGTCTGTCGTCGTGCGCGACTTCACAGGAAACCGGGCACCGGCGCATCTTTCTTATTTGGTCCTGTTGATTTATATATATATATATATTATCGCTTTGCAGAGACTTTCTGCCCTATTACACCCTCTTTTCCTGCTGATGATGAAGCGCATCATCGCCTCGGAGCTCCAGAGCAATGTGCTCCGTCTTCCGCGCCTACCCATCCCGTCCGTTGCCGCCACTATGGACGGCCACTGCTCCTCTTTGCGAGCGTTGTGGTCACCCGAGGTGACGGCGCCGCACCTCGCCAAGATGGACGCCTTCGTCAACTCCTCCGCCCCTGTGTTGCAGAAGCATCTCGTGGATGCGGACAAGGCCGCCGTCGAGTCGGGCAAGGCACCGTTCACATACGTGGAAGGCCTCTTGGCACAGTCGGCCCTCAACAACCGCTCCCCACAAGAAGTCAACATGAACGCTAGCTTTGTTCTGCAGCAGGACATCTCTGGCGTGGATAGGACGCAGGCTGGAGTGGCATCGGCCCTCACGTACGGTATTGCGTGCTGGATTCAGGAGCTTCGGACCAAGGGTCTCTCCGTCCCGGCGGATCCGACGAGGCAGTACGACGTGTCCCCGCTCCTCACCGAGTTTGGACGTAGCCTGATTCCATCGAAGGAGACCGATTTGCTACACACCACACCACTGGAGAAGCTAAGCCACATCATAGTACTACACGATGGTCATCCTTACATGGTTCGCGTCTTTGATGAACATCAGCACGTGCTCGACCGCAAACTCATCCAAAAAGCCTTCGAGCTGATCCTCACCATCACTCCTGACCAGGACAACACATCCCCCGTGTCGGTGCTGACAGCTGGTAGCCGCGCTGTGTGGGGCCAGGCATATCAAGAGCTCCTCAAGACCCCCGAAAACGCTGAGGTGCTTCGCCTCTTCCACGAGAGCATCCTGGTGGTGTGCCTCGACAGCACGAAGTGGGGCAACGACGAGAGCCTGGCGGAGGCCTCGGCTCTGCACGGCAGCAAGGAGGAGCTGGAGAACCGCTGGTACGACAAACATCAGATGATCGTCTCCGAGGATGGACAAGTGGCATTCAACTTCGATACGACAGCGAGCGACCGGGTGCACTGGGCCAAGTGGATAGGCGACGTACTGGCGATCCTCAACGAGAAGGGTACTAGCGGAGGGGCGACGGATGGCATCGATGGCACGGCTGTGAGTCGCATCGTGCGCCACCTGAGTGTGACATACGGCAAGTCGTTTGTTTCTCACATCCGTGCGGCACGCCAGGAGGCTCTGGCGATTGTGACGGACACGGAGGTGCACTCCATTCATCTTCCCTGTGGAAGGGCGAAGCTATCTGCGCTGAAGGTGAACCCAGATGCGTTTGTGCAGATGTGTGTGCAGTTAGCCATGTACAAGATGCGCAACAAGCTGTGCAGCACGACGGAGGTATGCAGCACGGCTGGTTTTTTTCATGGCACAACAGAGCTGGTGCATACCTCGTCGGAGGAGATGCTGGCTCTCGCGAAAAACCTTGCACAGATTCAGCAGGACGGCGAACACGCGGCGTCTCTGGACACGAACAGCAAGGAAATGCTTACTAAGCTAATCCGGGCTACGAGCGACCGACACGTCGCCCTCACAACTGCCGCATCGCGTGGTGAGGGCTACGACCGTCACCTCATGGCCCTACGCCACGTCGCGCGAATCAACGGTGACAAGGCTGCGCTTGCCTTCTTTGAAGACGACCTCTTCCTCAAGACAAGCAGGCCGATGCTGAGCACCAGTGAGTTTAGTCAGCCATGGCTTCGGTACTACACGTTTGGCCCTATGCAGAGCAACGGCTACGGCCTCGGGTACGTAATTGATGAGCAGGAGGTGCGTATTTCCCTCTCTGCCTTTACGAACAGCCCAGCAACGAATGTGGCGGACCTGAAGGCGGCTCTAATGCTGTCCTGCAATGCCCTCTGCGAGGTGCTTGGAAACGTGCCAGCGAATAACGCCGCAGCGTCAGGGGCTCCGAAGTGACAGCGTGGAAAAAAAAGAGAGAGAAGGGACTCGAGGTGGATAGGAAGTGGGGAGAAACCAGTGCCTGTAAACGAGTGAAAAAAAACAGATCAGAGGGTGGACGACCGCATCTTATAACAACAACCCCCCTCTCCACCAAACCCACACGGAGGTCTAGCCAACAGAGCGATACGCATTATGCAATTTTTTTTTCTCCTTGTTTTCCTCCGTTGTCTGTTCGCTATCCGCTGTCTCTGCGCTGTGAGGGACACATCAGTCCACCTGCTCATCTCGCCCCCTCGTGTTCTCTTTTTCGCAGCTTTTTCCTTTTTTTTTATTTGGTTATCGATCTGTTCACGTTGTGCGTTACTATAAACCGATGCAGGCAACTCCCATCCCTGCCTCGCCACATACGTACACCAAGAGCACAAGAGCCCATTGCTTGCACTAAGCTCCCTTCCCTTCAAAAAAAAAAAAAAAAACTGAGGTGGCGGTGATGGGGAACAGAACAGCCATGACGAACCCTGTTGCCAGAAACGGGCTTGCGTTGGTGTATCACGAGGAAGCGCTTCGCAGCCTTTGTGGCCCGACCTAGAACCATTTATGTTTCCTTCCCCTCCCGCCGCGAGCATAGTTCTGTTGTGGTTTTCTCTGTCTTCTGTTCCCTTTTGTTGCCGTCTTGTTCGCCTTCCCCCCCTTCCGCTTCGTGCACGGTTAGTTTGCATAGCGCACTCGCACCTTGGCGTTTGCCCCTCCCCATCCCTGCTGTCTGTAGGCCGACTTCTCTTCATGTTTGTCCTCCACATATCGGCTGCGCGATCGTTGATTTATTTTGTGGCGCTCACCTTCTCGGGTGCTTCTCGAGTTAAATGCCCCCCTTTTTTGTGAGCATATAGAACGAGTTCAGGAAGAGATGGCTCACGGAGAAGAGAGAAGGGAGCAAAGGCGGGGGGAGGGGAGGCCTGCTGCATCTGTTTGTTTGCGTTCCACAACCCATCCCTCTCTCCCTCCCCCTCTCTTCTTAGGCATCACTTTTCCTCGCAAGAGTCTCCGCACTTTTTCGCACTTGGGTCTGCGCGTTTTTGTCTGTGCCAGTGTTCCCCATTGTTCGTTTATTTTTCAGGACGCTGCGTGCGTGTCACAGTGATCTGCTTTCCTTATTTCTGTTTGCACGGTCGTCCTCGTCACTCTCTATTTCTCAGTATTCTTGCTGAAAAGGTTTGAGTGTTTTGTGTGTGTGTGTGTGTGGTGATATCGTTGATGTTGATTTCTTCGCCGTACCATCGACCCCCTTTGCACCTCTTCTCTTCTTCCGATGGGCGTTATTTTCTTTTTACATTGTGTGCGCCTAAGCCCCCGCCATTTTTTTCTTTATTGATCGAGACTGTCTTGTGCTTCATCTCCATTCCTCTTATTAGCGTCTCTGTTTCTCTCCTTGGGTGCGTGCATGTGCGTGTGCGTGTGTCTGTCTGTTCCTTCTCTCTGCAGTGGCCGATACGGGGGATCTCACCTCCTCTTCTTTGCCTGCTCGGGGGCGCTTTTTACGTTTCCTTTCCCTTTGTGACGTCTCTCTTGCACTTATGGGAGGTGAGAAGCTGGGCAGCGCATGTGCCGCGCTGTGTGCCTGCATGCAAAGTGCTTTTCTTTGATTCGTGTGGCTGTTGGTCCCTCTCCATAATCTACTCAAGGCCAGCTTCGCTTTTGCGCTGGTGTGTACTCTGCCGTAGGTCGGGGGAGGATTGGGGCATGCTGTGTATGCCCTCTCAAGTAGGTCTCTAAAGGAATACCGAGTGGGCAGGGCGAAAGGGAGGCTGCCGGGGGTCGGCCTTATTGGCGTGTGCGTTAGCTGAGGCAAACACGTCGTCGAGCCAAATGGGGAGGTTCAGAGTAGCTGAATACGCGGAGCGAAGAGAGACAAGAGTGTACGGAGACTGATTTTGAGTTAATCATGCCGCTGACGAGCAGCAACTTCCTTCCACGGAAGGGAGTGCATCACGCCATCGAAAAGGGCGTGTGTTTTTGTCTTGCTCAAGGGACCCCTTTCACGCTCTGCCACGGCCGCTGCTCAAGAGTCTTATCTCCTTTGTTCGACGCTCTTCCGCTCGTACTTCTCCATATCTTTGAAGCTACTAGGGGGAAAACATTACTCTATACTTGTCCTCGTTCGGGGGTTTTCTGTTGTTCGCTGCCCCTGATGACGGAGGCCACCTCAGTGCCTGGTGTCTCAGACTCCTGTTTACCCACACTCTGTTCGTGGGAAAGCTGATACGCTCCCCCCTTCCACTATCCCTTTGCCAAAAAATGAGTCACTTCTGGTGGTGCCAGTGATAGTCATCCACGACCTGGCGAGACCAAAGCGATGATTCGCTTCTGACTTCGGCGGCGAGGTCGTGGTTTACGTTGCGCATCGGAGCCACATGCGACCATGAAGGCGTCTGTGGTATTCAGTGGATAATCAAGGTATCTATGTGACTCGAACGCGTCTCACTGCGCCCTCACACTGCCTCTTTGTGGGTACCTGAGTGTCACCTTTAATGAGGATGCACCAGGGGTGGTGACTGGCATGAATGGGAGCGGGTGCGAAGCAATTCATGAAACCGAGGGTGGGTAGAGCGAGGCAGAGGCAGAGGCCGTGCTCTCAGATGACTCCGAGTGCGTGGCGCTGCCATGGGTGTTTCCACGGCTGCTGTGTAACGGGCGGTGGGGGCCTGTTGGCGGGCTACGCAGGGTGAAGTTCAAAAAAAAAAATGCGCTGCCTCAGAGTGCATACATTGAAGAAACGGTTTCGTGTTTTGTTGTTATCTTAGCCATCTGGTGTCCTTGTGCTGCGTTGTCACCCACCTTCTTCATTTCCTGTTGCTAATCTCTCTCTGTTTCTGTCTCTTCCTCCCTCTCCCCTCCACTGTCAGGCCCATTGTAGTGCGCCTCCCGCCTTTCGGCTCGCGCCTCCCTCCTGGCACTCTTGTAGCGTGTTGTTTGCCTTTTTCACCTCTGAATGGGAGACACGCACCACGACCTCCGGCCAGGCCCACACACGTGCGGAGCAGCGCGGGCACCACCAGAGGAGGAGAGGCCTCTGGGACTCTTAATGGTAAGAACAGAAGATCCGCAAAAGACGCCAACTGGTCGAAGAAGCACCACTGACTCGCCTGTCTGGGCGGCGCACGCGCACGTTTAGGAGCAGCTCCTACGGCTTTCCTCGTCTCTCTCTCTCTAGCGACTTTGCGCTTGGCGCGTCCACGCTGCTTGGTCAGCGAAACCCCGAGCTCCCCGCACAAGTAGTCACAGTGCGGCGGCAAAGGCGGCGTGGGCTTTCCCTTCCCTACTCTCTTCCTGCTTCGTCCTCGCCCCTCCTTGTGTGTTACGCTCACTCGCCATGCACAATCTGAACACCTTGGCACCGGGCTCGTACTCTCTGTATACCTTCTCTCCCTCCTTGCTCGTGCGTGAACTCTCTCGCTCACAATGGGCACTGTTGCGCGAATGAATCCGCATTGGAGCGACACGTCTGTGAACGAACTTGTTTGACACATTTGCTCTCTGAGATACAGCGACAAGGCAGGTGAAGGAATCACCAACGCACCGCTGTGCGGGTGCTTTCTGATTGTCCTTTCTTCACCACCGGTGCTGTGTGCAGTGAGTACTGCGTACCGCAGAGAGGGGAGGGCCTTTTCTTTTCCGCTTTCGCTTTCGCCGCATTGATCAACGCGTTTGCGTGTGCGCGTGTGTGCTCGGTTGCTTGCTGAATGAAATTCCTCTCCACCCTGAAAGTATCAAGTGCTCGCTGACCGCGAAAAATGTCCCTCTCGTCTTCCATGACGGTGGAGCAGCGCATTCTGCACCGGCTTTCCACCTGCGCTGAGGAGGCCATTCCATATGAGCGACTCAAGAAGGAGCTGCAGCTCGGCTCCAGTGGCGGCGAGGGGGCGGTGCGACAGCTGATGGAGCAGAATCGTGTGCGCCTGCGCCGCGGCAACGGCTCCGACACGCAGATATACATTTCTATTGTGAACAACATTAACGAGAACCTGTCCCTGGTGCTCGACGCGGTGCGGGCAAGCGGGTCCAGTGGGATCGACCAGACACAGCTGCTGAGCAAAGTTCGGATGCCCAAGACTGAGCTTGGCAAGGCCCTCGCAGCACTAACGGCGAAAAACCTCATTAAGGAGCATCGTTCCTTTACGAACCGGGCGAAGCGCATCTACACACTCTTCAACGTCGACCCGTCGACGCACATCACCGGCGGCGCCATGTACTGCGGTGAGGAGCTCGACGTCGCATTTGTGGACGAGTGGCGTCGTGAGCTGACACGGTTTGTGTCAACTCGGCGGATGGTCAGCTTTGACCAGATCAAGCGGCATGTTGAAGTGGTGCAGAGAGCTTCTGGGGGCCGTGGCGGCGGCATCTCTCCGCCCACCACAGGTGTTGCGGCAAATCCGCAGTTCGGCACATCGGCTCAGTCATGCAACCGGCCCGTTGTCTTCACAATGATTGACTCAGCGATGCAGCGGCCTGTCGGCAGTGGCCCGTCGTCGTCGACGTCTGGCATGGCATCTGCGGGTAGTAGCTACACGTTTGTAGCGAAGCAGCTCTCCGACTTGGACCTGCGCACACTCGTTCACACCCTTGTCCTTGACGGCGTACTGGAGATGCTTATTCCAGCTATCACGGAGGAGGTCAGCACACCTCAGTACCAGCTTGCGCACGGCCAGAGTGTGATGCGGCATTTTACAGTGCAAGCACGGCGTCCTCGTCAACGGGGCTGGTCGACAGGCATGGAGGGACCAGCGATGCAGCGCGTTCGCCATGAGAAGGACCTGTCGTTAGGGTTGACTGAGCACCCGTCCGCTACTCCATCTTCTTCGGCCTCCATCAGTGTGGCTCGTGGCGTGAATGGGGGCGGTATTCCCGACATAGAGGACAATGGATTCAGTAGCAGCACCATGGAGGTCCTCCGCCAGTCCAGCCTATGGGAGCCCGCCTCCGTCTCGCAGCCGTCTTCAAAGGACGCTGTTGACGGCTGGTCCTACATGCCAGCCGTGGGCTTTCCCTGCCTCGGGTGCCCCCTTCTAGATCAGTGCTCCCTTTCATGCCGTGGTGTGGTGAATCCAAAGGGCTGCTATTACCTGAAAGGTTGGTTAAGTTGAACCCCTTCCCAAGAGAAGCAATGAAGGGACGGCAACAAGCCAGCAACACATCCGACAGCACCGTCGCTGTAGTCTCGGAAGTCATGCGAGGCAGCGTTGGCTGCTCTGACAAGGGTGTGTGCACACTGAGGTGTTTGAAATCCGTGTTTGTGCACGTGAGAAGAAAGGGAGAGTTGTGGAGGCTCTTCATGATGGTGTTGAGGGGAGCTAGAGTGGACTGGGGGTGTAGGCACGTCGTTTTTCATTTAATGCTGCCAAGGAAAGACGCCCCCCCCCCCTCCCCTCCCCTATCATCTCTTTCCTCAGGCGATACGCCACTCGGCGCGTGTTTAGGCGTATGCGTAGGAATCCTGCAAGCGCCTTTCCCCCCTTTTCCCTTTTTCTTTCAATTTTTTATTTATTTGCTTTAACTCGCGTCGAAATAACCGCACCCACAGACTCACACTCACTGCGCTCAGGACCACCGCTGCTGTCGTTCAAGGCGAGGACCAGAGGAGGGAGAAGGTGCATTGGGGGGGGGGGAGCACGCGACACTCAAGGAGTGGAGGGGGTCGACGCCCATCACCCCTCTTTGTTCTCTGTGTTCGCTTGCGATTCTGTTCCCTGTATCATTCTCCCGAGTGACAGGCTGAGAGAGCAGTAACGGAGAAGAGACATCGGCAAAACCATCGGAGGGCGGCTTGGTACACACGGGACGGGATCACACCTTTCTTTGTGGTCTCGGAGAGGAAGCACAGCCTTCCCCGCTTCCCTCCCCCTTAATAGCAACGGCACAGGAGAGAAAAAAAAACTAAAAGAACGAGCCGCGTACGAGGTATTTGCATTCATATCAGTAGTTGTGGCCATACGAGGGGAGAGAGAGCAGCGTGGGACACTAATATCTCCACCGCCCCCCCTCCCCTCCCCCCGTACTACGGCCCTGAGCCTCTTCACGCTACACACGATGAGGCACGACTTTTCGCGCTTTCAACCATTTTGAAGATATTTGCATTTTGTTCCTATGAGTAGCTCAGTTTCGGGTATGCCCGTCTTCTTCTCTAGCCTCTGCTTTACTCGCTGTTTTCTTCTTTCCGTTTCTTCCACTGCACGCGTACCCCCTTCTCCCCAACATATATACGCACACACACACACACACACACATGTATACACACAGAGACGGGCGCCTGTTCCGAGAGAAGGGCGGTGGCATGGCAAAGCGTGAGTTGCCTGACCACGCTCGGAATAGTAGTGTAGTGCAAATAAAAAAAAACTGTTTCTTGCCTTCCTGCTGCCTTGTGTGGTGGGAGAAGTGCCAGCACCGATTCTTAACACAGACGCAGCGATTGAAGCGCGCCCCTTTTGTGAAAGGGTCCAGGGGGCCTGGGCAACTCATTGCACGCACGCACACACACACACACACACACACACACACACACAGACGACTGTGCTCTTTTGGCCGTCTTCCCCTGATCTACATTGATATCTAGTCATTCTTGATCTTGCAGCCATTACAAGAGGACGATGTCGTCGCCATGCCCTTCCTCATCCTCGCCTTTTCTAGGAGGCGTAACCAGCGGTATACGATCACCGTCAAGAGATCCACTACCGCTGCTGCTGCACCATCGACATGCCCCGATGCGACTGCGTTGCCGTGAGGACGGTACCATGCGCGCATGTCCAGAGAAGTTTGGCAAGGATGTAGACCAGGCATGCCCTTCCCCGCTGCCGACTGCTTCAGTTTTTTCTCGAGAGAAAGGTGAACCGGACGCAAAGCGTCATCATGCAGAGCCGTCATCTTGCCTCAGACCAGGCGGCGGCGGAAGCGCTGCCAGCCAGAATGCGGCGGCGACAACAGCTAAGATTGCTGCTCCACTGCTTTCTACATCCAACCCCTCCTCCCGGGAAGCACTTTCGCCTTTTCGTTTCCTGTGCACATCTTCGAGGGGGTGTCCGGTGGCCGAGGCGGACGGTGCACGAGTTCACGCGTCAGACTTGCTAGCGAGGATTGACAGGCGCGGCAGCCTCGCTCCGAGGGACTTTTCGACCACACCAGCAGACTTGAACGTCCATTCCACGGCGGCAGTTGTGCGGGCCTCGCCCTCCTCCGGTGCCGCATCACCTCTGCTCTCTGCGACTTGCCCCTCCATGGTATCTGGCGCCAGCACTGAAACATCAACACCGTCGCGAGTGCTGTCGCGGCCTCACCGCATACATCAACACGAGCTGCGCCCCGCGGATTTCCATCGTGAGGAGGTTCTCGGTGAGGGTAGCTACTCGATTGTTACCCTTGCCACGCACCGTGCGTCGGGCCTGTCCTTTGCGCTGAAGGAGATTGACCGCAGCCGGCTGCAATGGCGACCGCTGGAGGCGCAGCTGCGCTGGGAGATCAATCTGCAGCGGACGCTGCGCCACCCGCACATTGTGCGTCTCTACAGCTACTTCATCACGCCAGACTGCATCAGTCTTGTACTGGAGTACTGCAGCGGTGGGACGCTGCTGAGTCGCTTGAGAGCTGCACCACACCACCGGTTTTCGGAGCGGCAGGCATCACGCTACACTCGCCATGTGGCGAAGGCGCTGACGCATTTGCACGGGCTCGGAGTGGCGCACCGAGACTTGAAGCTGGAAAATGTGCTCATCAGCGCAGACGACATTGCCAAGCTGGCAGACTTTGGCTGGTCGCGCCCTGTCGTGCATCCTCTGCCACCCAATGGGTCAGCGGCCAGTGCTCAGACTGCAGGCGAGAGCAACAGCGTACCGCGCGACAGCGCGGTGCACCACACGAGCAACGATGGACCAGCAGAAGAGCTCGCAGAGGGTCGCCGCACTGTGTGTGGCACGCTGGATTACCTCTCGCCTGAGATGGTCTCCGGCCAAGTACACTCAGCCAAGACAGACGTGTGGTCGCTTGGTGTCATGCTGGCCGAGATGCTGACCGGCACGCCACCGTTCTACAGCGAGTCGACTCACGAGACGCTGTACGCCATAAAGCGGTTGCCACCAAACCTCAGCGGCGTCCACTCCACACGCCGCGGGCCAGTGCTCACTGGTAGCGGTGCCTCTGCCACAGCTAATGTGTGTCCGACCCATGAAGAACTTGTTGCCCTATCTCCAGATGCGCTCTCTCTCATTTGCGCTATGCTCCAGAAGGACCCATCGGCGCGACCGACGATGTCGGAGGTGCTGGGCCACCCGTGGCTACAAAAACCCGTTAGGAGGTCATGAGACGAGGGAGGAAGTGGCTTGGGCGCCCCTCTTTTTTTTTTTTTTTCTTTGCGCCCTGCGCCGCTTTTTCTTTGCTCTCCATCATCCTTTTCTTCGTGGCTCTGCCTCATATGGTTCGCCGCTTTCGACTGCTTCTGTGCGCATGAATTCTGAAGCGGCCCAATGACGTCTACCATTGCCGGGCTCCTTTTTTTGTTTTACATGTCGGTTTAGAGTTAGGCGTGCCGCTGTGGCGTGTGCCTGTGTAGAGTCGCGGCGCAATTATCAGGATATGGGCCCTCCAGGAATGTTGCTCACACAATGGCGTGTGAGGACGAAAGAAAATACCGAGCCACCACTTTATCGCGAGACTTGCCCTCCACCGACCCTGAAGAGGAGGAGGAGGAGGAAGGGGATGGGCCCGGCGCACGACAGTTCGTGCTTCCAGTCCCCCCTTCGCCGCTTGCACTGCATGTGATGTCACCCAGCCCATCGCACTCCAATGCGATATTCTGGGAGTCGCCTGCTTAACAAAGCCGATGGCGGACACTGTGGCCACAGAGCATCATCGCTCCTCCCTTCCCGCATCTCTCCCTCTCCCCCTCCTGTCTCCCATCTCCCACCTCCACTCCTCTCCGCTGTGATCCCTCCCCACACAATCAGCAACGCACAACTCAGCCGGTTACTTTATTTCCCTCCTGTTTCATTTGCGTGTCGTTAAATCTCTCTCACACTCTCTATATATATTTAAAGCTCACCTCGATCTTCGCTATCGCCACGTGCGTACTTTGCCGTTCTGTGTCTGTGTCCTCTGCACTTGTGTGTGTGTGTGTTCTCTCTCCTTTCTTTCGATCACAAGCACTCTATTCCTCTACGGATCAGCACACACGCCAAACTCCGCAACTGCCAACAGCAAAGAAACGGACGACACGAAACGGTGGGCTCCATCAGCGCCCCTTCTTTTCTTTCGCTTGTTGTTCTCTCCGGCTCGCAACTGCATATTGACAGACTCAATTTTTTTTTCCATTTGCGTGTGCGTGCGCTGACTGCGTACTCGATTTGCAATCATCCATTTCTTGCTCGCACCCACCTGGGGGTGCACAGGCTATTCACTTCTTTCCCCTTCCACCAGCATTCACCGTCATCCCATCCACATCCCCTTCCCCCCCTCCCTTCACCCTCCCTCCTCTCACCTGCCCATTAACCAAACACATTGCCCATCTCTCTCTCTCTTTCCATCTCTCGTTCCTCCTTTTTCTTTTTTTTTTTCACCTTTTATCTCGTCTTGTTCTTCAGCAAATTTCATGTACTTGACCCGCATCTCCTCGGGCTGCTTGTCATCGACTCCCCATCAAAAAAAAAGAATTGACGGCGGTGCCTGTCCTTTCGACTCTCAAGATCTCGCGACTCGTTGACGTTGTAGTTTCGTGTGTGTGTGTGTGTGCGTACTAACTGTCTCTCTTTTCCCCCGTGAAGGCCGAGGCTCACTACTGTCGTCGACGTTTCCCATCTCTTTTTGTGGGCGTCTGTGCGTTCCTGTGCTCTCCCCTCAGCGTAACAATTTTTTTTTTTAACCCAATTCTTCCTTCCCTCCACGCGCATCAGATTTCTCGTTTTCTGGCACTTGTCTCCTTTCCCTGTGTCTTCCTGAGGCGTCCTCTTTTGTGTGTGCGTGCGTGTGTGTGTTCGCCTTCTTTTTCGTTCTTTTTTTGATTTTGTTGTGCCATCCGCCTCCTCTTTTCACTTTCATAATTTTATGCGTTGACGCTCTTTTTTATTTTTATTTGTATTAGCGTTCCTCTTCTTCTTTCCACGTCCTCTTTTCCCTTGCCTTTTCGTGTGGTGCGTTGACGCGTGCGTGTGTCTCGACTTTTTCCTCCTCGTCTTCGCTCCATTTTTGTTCTCTCCTGTGCGCATTTTCTCTCGCTCTCTTCTACTTCTCAATCTGTCTCTGACCGCTGAACGGGACTCCGTTTCTTTCCCTGTCGTCCTCTTTCTACGTCATCAGCAGCGCCGTCCTACACCACTTCTCACCCCTCGTCGTCATCTTTCTTTGTCGCGCCTTCGCACCTCCGCATCATATCTGGTCAGGCTTTTTAACGATCAGCTACGCCCTCTGCAGCAGCCCCTCTTGCTCTCTTCGCTACTAGGCGCCCCTCACATTTGGAGCTCTTGCGCGTTGCCCACTCTCTCTTTGTGGTGTCATAGCTACGCCATCACGACTGCCTTCCTGTGAGCGCGCGCCCGTGCGCATGCTTGGCTGTACCCCATCCTGACTTGGTGTCTCTGCGTAACTGCGTGTCTTACGTGTGCTCGTACGCCCCTCTCTCTCTCTCGAAGGTCGTCCTCTCACTATCTGATCGCTTCGAGTGACGCCCTTTTCCGTTTTGGCGTTTGGCTTTTCTGCACGCTCTCATACTCCCCGTCTGTGCGTGCACTTGGGCTTGCACTTTCTTCTTTTACCTTTCCTCACGCGCGTGTATGTTCGTTTTCTCTGTTGGCGCCGCCGTTTAAAGAAGAAAGAAACAAAGAAGGACGAGGTCGAATAGGAGAGAGAACGCGAGGGGACTTTGCCGCTTGCGTGACCGTCACGTGACGTCACAAACGCAAACAAACAAAATTGCATTGCTCACTCGCTCGCACGCGTTCTACCTCTCTAGATATACATACATTATATGTATATATACATATATATATATATCAAACAGAAAGGCTGGGAAAGCCATTGAGGGGAGGGAGGCAGCCTACAAGATCTTAGAAAGGGAGACGCCGTTCTTTTACGCTCGCACTCCAAAAGGAAACGGAAAACGAACAGGAGAATTCTTCTTTGGGAAACAAAACAACAGCAGCAAAGAGTAGGAGCACTCTACGCAACACCAACGACATCAAACACATCCTTCCCTTTGAGGGAGCATACAGGGTCATATACAAGCAAACCAACAGGGAGTCGATTGAGTCCTCTCTCCCCCAGCGACGTGCTGGTAGCTTTTTCTCGGTATTCGACGCGTGTAAGGGTAGAAGCGGTGCAGCGACGCGTTACACCACACCTCCGGCAGCTGTCGACTCTTGCTGTCTCGTGTCTCGCAGTTTCTTTATTTGACCTCCTTTTTTTATATTTATCTTTCGGCCTTCCTATACGGTAAGTTTTTAAGCGCAGGTACCTGGGCTTAGTTCCCCTTTTTCTCTCCTCTTTTTGTGTGTGTGCTGCATCCTGACGCTTTCCTAGTCGGTGCCTGTGTGCGCGTTGGTGTGTTCACTTTCGTGTGTTCACTTTCGTGTGTGCGTGTGCGTTCTTCCCTCCTCAACTCTGGTCCGACACCTTTTTTTGTGTGTGTGTGTGTTCGCTCTTTACCTTTAATTTACTTCTCAGGTCGCCTCTCTTCAAGTGTGTGTGTGTGTGTGTGCACACGTGGGTGTACTTTTTTGTTCTTGCCCATCTGTCATCATACTGTTTGCGTGTCCCCTTTTTTTTTTTGCGGAGGTGGGGTTCTTCTCCTGTACCGTTCCTCTCAGTTTATTCGCGTTTTGAATTCGAATCACCTTCTCACGACGACAAAATACCGGGTGCGATCGGTGTATTGTACGCTGCATCCCCTTCAGTTTTGCCTCTCCTTCCCCCCGCCCCAACTTAACACCCGCACACACACACATATATATATATATATATATAGCTCTTTATTGTTTTGGTTGCCACACGTTCTCACTCGAAGCAACAAGCACGCTGCAGCCCCTCCCCCTTCTCCCCCCTCTCCCTCCCCTCCTGTCTTTCTTATCCTGCCAGCCCCCGTATTCGAACCTTGCTACCTCATCTCACATCTGCACTCACATATCAGCGCAGGGCACTGAGAGAAAGGATAAACACTTACCATCACCTACAAAAAAGTGCCCGCTAGCACATCCCATCTCGCTCGCTAACTCTCTTACGTTCGTTTGCTCACACTCACGCTCGGCGCCTGTGCGTTTTTTTTTACCTCTTTTTTCCCCGGTTGCGCTTCCTAGAGCACGCGTAAGCGGTGGTGTGTGTTTTGGCTAACGGAGACCTCAAACGCTCGAGCACGCGCACGCTTGCTTCCATCTTTTCTCACTTTCTGTGATCTCGGCGGCGCTGCCAGAGGGAAGAGTCCCCCTCTCCTTCTAGAACCGACACATACACACACACGCACACACACACGAGCAGGCGACGACCACCGCAAAGAAAAGGCCCATTCTTTGCTTCTTTTCCCCCACTTCTCACTCGCTACAACTGAAAAAAAATTTTCCACTCTTTTTTGTTTTGCCGTTGTCCAGTGTGTGAGTGTATTCACGTCTCTGGCACCTCTTTTCCGTTTCCTTCTTAACCGCGTTTTTATTTTTATTTATATTAGTGTTAATTACTTTCCTGCGTACTCTTGTCGCAGATTTGGCTGCTCTGTGGTGCGCACAGAAATCGCTCGGTTTCTTGTTTCTTAACGGAAGAGAAGAGGACGAGTGAGTGAGTAGTCGACGAAGGAGCAGGGAAAGGGAGAGAAGACACACGGTAGAAAAAACAATAAAGGCACGCACGCGGAAGTAAAGGAGCGTATCAGCGTTACGCAAAACAAACGTGACGAAAAATAAACATACCAACGATACAGCAACAGCCAAACCAGAAAAACAAAAAAAAATACGATTTTCCCCCTCCCCTCCAATCAACAACACCAAACAAAATAAAGTATCTTCTTCCAGTGCGTGCGCTTTGGGTTTTACTTCCTTTGTGGCGTTGATTCACTTTCCTTGGCTAGCGCGTGATTGAAGACTACCTGCTGTTTTTTTTTTTTTCCTCGCTTTGCTTTCGTTTTATTTCTCTCCATCAACTTCAGTGCATTTTCCTTGTGGGGCTGTTCTTCCGCTCGCACGTTGCTTTCTCAGACGCGTACCACATCTTTCTGCTTCACCGAACTGCAGCGATATAAATACAGGAAGCAAGAAGAAAAAAAAAGGCGTGTGTGCAGGGGGGGGGGCGGTACAGGTTATTGTCATCGATCATCTCATCTCTGATAACTGCCATCTCTTAGATTTTGTTGTCTCGAGAGTCCCTCTTTTTGTAACCCCCTTTTTTTTGTGTGTGTGCTCTCTTCCGTTTTTTTTTTTTCTGACCTTGTCACACGAAGAGTTCAGCGACTGACGCATCCCCCCCTCCTTATCTTAAGGTCCCTCTCTTCTGTCCCTTTGACTCCCATACCCTTTACGTATCGGAGTCTTCTCGCCACCGCGCACACTGACAAGCTAAGCAGGAGACGTACCGAGAGGATCGGCTTCATAAAAAAAAAAAATGTACTTTGTCGCCGCTACCCCGTCGCAGGTGTCGCCGCCAGGAGTCATCGCAGCGCCTGCGCCGTTGCCGTTTGGCACCCCCCTGAAGGATATATCGATGATATCTTTTGGCCACAGCAACTCCTCCACGGCCGTTTCTGCGGCCCCGCCATCGTACGAGGCGGTTGCCCTGGACCCTAAAGGGCCTCGCAGCCAGACAAACCTCTTTGTGCGAAAGCTGGCTTCCGCCGTGACAGAGGATGATATGCGCAAGCTGTTTGAGCAGTACGGCACAATCATGTCCTTCGCGCTCATGCGAGATATCCACACTGGCGAGAGCCTTGGCACTGCCTTTGTGCGCTACAGCACCCACGAGGAGGCCCGCGCGGCCATGGCGGCTCTCGACGGGCGTGAGCTCTACGGTCGTCCCATCTCCATCCAGTGGGCAAAGCGCGAGCACGACAGCACCCCGTGCGGTGACGCTCGCCGAAAGATACGCAAGCTCTTCGTTCGTAACATCCCTCTCGACGTGACGGCACGACATCTGCGCCAGATCTTCTCCAAGTTTGGATCCATCAACAACGTTACCCTGCATAGCGACACGGCTCCTGCAGTGGCCCGCGACAACGGAGACAACTCGCGCTTGACCAGTCAGATGCGCAACATCGCCTTCATTCTCTTCCAAGAAGACGACGTAGCGGAGCAAGCGGTGAGCGCGCTGCACAACACATGCCCGTTTGACAGCTGCGAGGGGATCCCGCTCATGGTGAAGCTGGCCGAGGACAACCGTGACCGCATTGATCGAAAGCAGCGTTTCTGCGAGAGCAGCGCGACGAACACGAATATCAAGACGTTGACGACAGCGATGATGCAGACCAGCCACCTCTCCACTGCCACCTCTGTCTCGCCGCTGACCGTTGCTCCCTCTACGCCAGCTTCGTCAACGCTTTCGCCTCCAACGCTGTCGATGGATACCAACCACAACAGTTCCATCTTCATTCACGAGGGCCACGCCCCTTCGCTGCCGCCAGGTGGACAACAGACGCTTCCTTTCACTGTTTCAGCGCCGACAGTCACGGCGACTCCGATGCTGCAGGCCACGGTCGACACGAATGGGAACACTGCGTACGTCTACGTATCACCCTCACCGAACAACAGTGTCGCGCAGCAAGTGGTACCAGCTCCCTCAGCCCCTGGCCCGTACGTCATAGCGTCCAACGGACTCCAGGGCTTTACGGCGGCGAACAGGGTTGCGTCACAGCCGTCACAGCCCTTCTACGCGGCGGCTGCGTCTCCATCAGTGCCGCAATATTATCAGGCAGTGACGCTGCCGCAGGTTTTTGTGGACGCGCAGGGCCAGACGCTTCAGCCACAGCCGAACCTTCTCGTCCCTGGCTACTATTCCTACTCGCCTAATCCGCAGTCCTCTCAGCAGACGCCACAACAGATGCCTATCTTCGAAGTGAAGTCGGCGTCCATGACGTACCCGCTGTCCACCGGTGCGCCGGCGTCAAAGACGACTAGCGATGCCTTTCAGAGTCAGTCCCCGTTACAGCACCAGATTTCACGCGCTCAGCAGCCCTTTCAGGCCGCATCACATTTCAGAAGCTCTGGTGGTGTGCTGGAGCCGGCCCAGACGACCATTTTCTCTGCGACAGACAGCCCTGTGAACGGGGCTATCAACACCATTAACACTGTGCCTCCCCAGCTGCAAGCGCAGATGAGTCTCGTGCCGCTTGGCACCGATGCCGAGGCGCGAGGACACTCATGCTTGGCATCGACAATAAACGGTACACATTCCACGACACTGATGCGCGAGGTGCCGATACCTTCCATGGCTCCCTGCATTGAGGGCGATGACGTGACATGGGGCAACGTCTCTGCCAACACACCGGCTTCAGCCGGTGCTTCACAGAGCTTGGGATGAAAGCCAACAACTGGAGGAGGAGGAGCGGAATGCCCCCCCCCCCAGAAACACACACGCTCTCACACACAGGCATACACCCACCCAGACACTGACACACGACTGACGGTGCACTGAAGTGCCTCTTGCTGTGCTTACGCGTAGTTTTTGTCTTCTTCGTTGTATTGTTTCTTTCTTAGTTTGCAACTCGCGCTCGAATTTCTATCGTGTTCCGTGTGTTCGGTTCAAGGTGGTCGTTTTCTGTTTCTTTCTGGTTGTGAGTGGACTACACGCGTGTAAAAAAATTCTTCTAAATGTGCTTAGCTCTCAGCGGCTTGCGACGTATGGTGTTCTCTCACTGTCTCTGGGAGACTGGCCGCCTCGGCGTGTACATCGAAATGAACACGACAGCCTGCGCTTGCTTGCGTTGATGCGGCTCACTCATGCTGCAGCACACGAGCTGTTACACTCTTAAGTCAACGCACTCTTGTTTTTTTAAACTGATTTGCCTGCCCCGTGCCTCCCTTACCCACCCCCCTTTCTTCCTCTCGCCGCTTTACCATCGACGCTCTTGTCAACACCGTTGTTCTTTCTTTGTTTTCCTCTTTTTCTTTTTTCTTTTTACCTGTAGTGCACTGATCCCATCTTCCTCTCTCGCGCTCTGGTGCTGTGCATCACGGCTTGCTAATGAAGAGCGCGCGTGGAAGCTTGAGGGAATCGGAGGGGCGGGGGCGAGGAACGGCGGAAAAAAAAGGTGGTCTTTTGCTCACCAAAACAAACAAACAGAAAAGTTGCAAGGCGAGATGTGCGGGTGACACACGACACGCATTGCGCACGGCAGAAGCTGCTTGGACGACCTCCTTACATTTGTGCTGTCGTTTCTTCTCCCATTCGGCGTCTCGATCCATTGGAAGGGATGTAGCCTCATTTCTTTATTTATACACACACGCACGCACATATATATATATATATATATATATAGTTATATAGTTATATAGTTATATAGAAATGTTTTCCGTTTGTGTTATCGTGCCGTTTCTTCTGTGTACGCCCTCTTCATTTTACTGCTTTCATCTCTGGAGACTTTTTAAATGTTCCTTTTTTTTACATTTGCTTGCTTCCTTTGCTTTCCTTCTTTCCACTGTCGCATGCTCCCACTCCCCCTCTCTGCCTCGCTGTGCCGTGTCCACATGGCTCTTTCTTTTTTTGCGTTGAAGGACGAGGACTATGTACTGTGCTGGGCACTGTGTAGTCTTCGCAACATGCCCTTACCTTTGCTTAACAGCGCGTCTTCAGTATGTGTGCGTGTATGCGTCAATTATGGGTTCTCGCTGAGATTCTATTTTCGTGCTGCTAACGTGAGCGCGCAAGTGTTTCTAAGTTTACTTTTTGTGCATGGCCTTTTTTTTTAGTACTCCATCAAATTCCTCTCGTGCTCGGTGTTCGTATTTGGGTCCTCCTTTTTTTTCTTCATGTTGCAATTATGCTCAGGCGTGTCCGTGGAGCTCTTTACGTTTGCTTTCAGCTTCCCTGTATCTGTGTACACATACGTACAGTATCTCTCTCTCTGTTTCTCTTTGTGTGTGTGTGTGTGTATGCGTTCGTATCGACTTTGTTTTCTTCACGGGAGGGGGAGGGCTGGTGTATTCGAGCTAGCCAAAAAGACGCAAAGGGACTAAAACAAATGGGCTACAAGTGAGGGCTCAACAACGACAACAATGGAATTAAAAAAATGCAAAAAACAACAACAACAGGGCGTCGACGATGAATCGCTGACATCCCCCTCTCTTTTTGTTCATCTCGTGCTGTACATTGGCAACTTTGATCGTTCGTTTTTTTTGTTTTGCGCTCATCTCGTGCTTTGGCCCTTGCCTTCTGCCGATGAGGCTGCTGCTTTTCTTTTCCTTATGTGCTGTGCTTTGGATGGCAGTTTGGTGTCCTTTGCGTTTTCTAGAAGCCGTAATTTTGTTGCAGACCCAACTAAAGAAGAGTTGATGATGTATGACTATTTTCCCTGTTCGGTTCACTTGCGCATCAGCTATGACTCATTGACTGCCATCGCCAACACCGTCTGCCGCACCGCTCTTCGCACGTTTTCCTCCATACTCCTTTTTTTTCCTCGTTGCTTTGACCTCTCTCATGCTTGCTGTCGCTTTTGTGCGCATAGCGACTTCACTTCACTTTCTCGCCTTTTTATGTGCGCCTCAACGTGTGTGCTCTGATCATTTACTTTCTTCATTGCTCCACACGTGCCAGTACGCCACGCTCGCCCCTCGATTTCTTGTAGCGGCGGTTTCTCCTTCCTTTCTTTTTTTTTCCCTTTCTTTCCTTCCCCTCCCTCTGTTCTGCATGACCTTGTTTTGCACTTTTGCAGGGGCCCAACGGAAAGGTGCAGTAGTGCTGCTGACCAGCGAAAGAGGGCGCATTTATGTGAAAGGCTCTCCCATCTTTTCGCCTTACGGCTCCCCCTCCTTCCACACACACACACACACAAAAAAAAAAGAATTGCGTTCGCCGGTTATTGACAGCAATAAAAAAAAATAAGGAAATTATTTTAACAACGAATTCGTGCAAGAAGCGAAAGACATGGAGAAAGCGCGATGTGAGGCGACTAATAACGAAAAAAAAAAGAGAAACAGGAATGTGAGTCGTGAAGAGTGCGTATGTGCGTGCGACAACGAAGCGGAAGGTGCTCGCCAACACAAAGGTGAGGGAGAGATGTCGGACTTAAGCGCACTGATATAGATCACCGCCACACCCGCGTCAGCGGAGAGGCAGAGAGGCAAAGGAAAAAGAACCGGAAAGGGGGAAGGAGAAAGACGAGCAGGAAACGAGGCGCATTAAGGCTGCATGCCAAGATGACGCCAGGAGAAGGTGACGTTTTTTTTTTTCGTTTGATTGTGTCATGTCCACCTGCACTAAATACCTTTTCCTGGGTGCTCTTCCTCCTTTACGTCTTCACCTCCTCGTTCTTGAGCATGGCCATTTTTTTTTTTTTTTATTGTTCCATGACACTGCTGCTCTTGTAACAGCTGTAACCTTTTTATTCTTCTGTTTTCCGGTTCTCCTCATCTTGCTTCTTTCCCGCATCTCTTACCCGCTCCTCTGCCCTTCTCGGTTTCTCTCCACTTACCTCTTCGTGCTCGAGAAACGCAACAGAAAAAAAGAAGGCCACTGTGAGTGTATGATTATTCGTGGCTTCTTGTTACTGCTGCACACGCCTTGTGTATCGAAACCGTCCTTTTTTTCGATTTTGGCTTTGGGGTTTGCTGTCTCTCTCTCTTTTTACACACACACACACACATATATATATATATATATATATATATATCGTTGAATGCTCTTGGGTACACCGGTGTATGTCTCTAGATCGATTTTTGCTCATGTTTCGTGTAAGCAGTGGCTTCCCTTCCCCCCTCCCCTCTTTTTTTCGGCGGGTACTGCTTCTTGTTTTGTTTTTTTCTCAGCTTCGTTTCCCTACTTTGCCATTCCTCGTCGCTAGCCGCAGATGCAAATGCTTGCCTGCTCACGCGAGTGGTGTGTGTGTGTGTGTGTATGACTGCGTGCCGCCTTTTCTTTCGCCCCTCACGCTGTTTTTTTTTGTCTTTCATTCTCCTTTTTTTTGGCAGGCTTGGACCGATGCAATCGTTTTTCGAATTTATCTCCTCGCCTCCCTGTAAAAGGGGAAAGATGAACACACACACACACACACACAAATACATATGCACGCCGTTTCTTTCTTTTTTTTTTTGCATGTATGCCATTGTCTAGGAAAACAATAGCTGTGCCTTTTTCTTTCCCTTCTCCGTCCTCTCGGCTTACCCTCGGAGGCGAAGGTGGTGGTGGTGGTACACGTGCGTCTGTGCATGCATGTGTACCCGCAGCCCACATCCTCATCCAGTATTTTCCCTAGCTGTACACGCACCCACACACGTACAGAATCCAACCCAGACCAAATAAGGTGAACGTTGAAGAAACAGACAGGGTGTTGGAGCAAAGTGAAAGTTCAGAGCCCTGACTTATGTATGCAGAACTGCTGCTGGTTATTTGGTGTACTCTCTTCACTGGATTGCTCGATTGCTCTCTGACTGTTCTCTTCCCTCAACGCTTTCAGGCGTATCTAGGAAGACTTTTGTCTGTGTCTGGGCGTGTGCGCTTGTGTCGCCCCTGGTATCACCTAGTAGTAGTACTGGTTTGCTCTTCTTTTTTTTTGTGCTTCGTTTCATGCTCTGCGTTCTAGAAGCTCTTGACTAGTGCGATGACGGCCTCACCTCTGCGACCTCTAAACAATGGACACGCTCCTCCCCGCCTCTGCCGTTCGCTTTTTGTCTTTGCCCTTTTTTTTTATTATTTTACGCTCCCCACCACTGTTTGAGATCTCCCATTAACCTTCTTTGCGTCTTCATCGTTTCTGCTTCCTTTGCATTATTATTGAAAGTGTAGTCGTAGTAATTTTCTGTTCTCCGAGAAGTGGCTGCGGCCTCTTTCAACCTCTGCGTTTGGGGTTTTACGTTGCCACCGCACAGTCAATTTCAGCTTTCTTTGCCCCCCCCCTCTGCCCCTGCCCCTCTGCCCCTTCCTTTTTTTTTTTTTTCTGTGGTGCCCTCTGGCTGCTTTTACTCCATCTCTCTCTTTTTTTATTGTTTATTTCGCTCGTATGGTCGATCGCTCTCTAATCGCTCTTTTTTTTGCCATTTCTTTTTTTTTACCTGTAATCTTTCACGTCTTTTATATACCCCATTTAGTTCACTTCTGTTCACCTTCGTTGTGCTGTGCACGTACGCGCTTTCTTTTTTTTTTTTCCCTGTCAACTTCTGCGTTTGATGTCTCTCTTTCCGGCCACCGTAGGCCATCGCTTGTTTTCCTTCCTTTATGTGTTTTCGGTTTCTTCGAACGACCCCGCTTCATTACCCCTTGGACTTTTTTTTTGGACGTGTTGCTTTGCCTCCTCCTTGCCCTCATTTTAACCTCTTTCCCTGTACCCTTTTTTCTTTTTTTCCTGCGTGCATGATGGGCTATCAACGCCGCTTCCCTTTCTTTGGTGCTCACTTTTCCCACTCGTTTGCTCTCTTGCTTTACTTTTCGGTAGACTCGCCTCTGGTCGTTCTCCTGCGGGCATTTTTCGTCTCTCTTTTCGCCCCTCCCCCCCTTCGTCCTCCTTCGTACCTGGGCGATGTTTTGGAACTCCCATTCTCTGTCTACAGAACTGCTCCCGCAAGACGGCCGCGTGTGTATATGCGATCGAGGGTGTACGTGTGCATGTACACGTATGCGTGTGTGCTTGTGTGTCTGTATCTTATCTCTGCCTTTTTTTTTTTCGTTCTCTTTGAGGAGCTTCATCTTCTGCGGGTCAGGAAGGACCTGTTTCTCTTTTATGCTTAACGCGGCACACACTCACACGCCGTTATACACGCTTCACTTTCATTTTGTGTGCCTGATAATTCAACCCTGCGGTGTCAACCTTCCACACGCGCACACGGAGCGCGCATACACAAGGGCGGCGGTCTGAAACGCGCGGCATGCGAAAGACGCGCCGGCGGAGGTGGTTTCTGACCACGGAAAAGACCGACTATGACAAGAGAGGGGTGGAAAGTGTACTGTGGCGCCTACGCAGGTGTGCTCTCAGAAGCCCCGCAATATACTTACACATGCACCTACGTGGCCATCAACATGAACAGGTGTCTCGGCGGAGGCCGATATGAATGTCCTCTGATGGTGGAACGAATGGAGAAACAGGTGTGCAGATGCTCAACATTTCTGAGTGCGTGCTGGCAATCTTTCTCTGCAGATGTGCGTGTGTCTGTATGGGTGGTTTCGTTTGCTAAAGATAATTGTTTGCACTTCTGTGGAATCTTCAGAGCAAGTGGAAAGAGAACACACGGCGGAGGGGAACAAAGGCGTATTATCGCCATCATCAGTGAGCGGTTTTGATGCACGCGTGTGCGAGTGCGGCACTCTCGAACGATAACTTTTTTTCTTCTGTTATCGCTGTCGCTTCCAGTGATTCCCATTTTTAATTCTTCGATAGGATGCTGCACTCTTTCTCTCTCATTTCTGCTCTTGGGGAGGCGCCTCACTCCCCTTTTCTCGTTCACGTCGTCGTTGTCGCTCGTTGCTCTCACCCACTCTGTTTCTTCTCATCTTTTCCAGTGACCCTCTTTTTCGATGAGTCTTTTCGATTTCCTCTCGCCATTGGCCTTTCTGTTTGTGTTTCCCGACGGCAGCGGATACGAGCATCGCTCTCATCCTCTTCCCCCTAGACGCCCACACCTTTATTTTCTTTCCTCACGTTCTCCTTTTCTCTCTGAAACGTTTTATATATATTTTTGCCCGGATCTGTGTGTGTGTGTGTGTACTGCATGTGGGCGTGCGCTCCTTTATGCTTCCTCGTTTCATTCGTTGCTTTTTTTTCTTGATGTATATTCGGTTCTCAAACAAATTTGTCTTCGTGATTTTCTTTGGCCTTTTACCCCACCCTTTTTTTTCGCGCGCGTGTGTGTGTGTGCTCTACTCGTTGCTCCGCCTGTACGTTGCTTGCCTGTGTTCCTCCTCGCTCTCCTCCCTTCCTTTCTACTGTTCCTCGTCTCCTCTCCCCCCTTTTTTCCTCCTTGTTTCTCTCCTCTTTGCCATTGCCCTCCTCCAAATCCCGCGTCGCGTATCCGCAATTTTCCCTTCTTCTGGTCACACTTGTCGTAGAGGAAAGAGAGGAAGCCTCCTTCCACCCTCTTTTTTTTTTCCTTGTCCTTTTGTCTCGGTGTCCATCTCTTTATTTGATCATGCACACCATTCGTGCTGTACAGATCTCTGCCTCTTTCTCTACCCTCCCCTCCCCCTTTACTTGCTTTGCCCCCCCCCCCTTTCTCGTCCATGGAGGTGTGGACGTGAGAGGGGCCAGAGGCAATGCTGGTGTTCGCGCTGCGATCTAATAGGGCACACCTTTTCTCTTCTTCCCCCGTTTCCCAGTTCTGGCGTTCTTCACCTCCCGCATCGCACCTTTCCTCCCCTCTGCCCTTCGCACACCTCCCGCCCCCTCCCCGCCCCGCCTTTCCCTTGTCTCCAATCGGGTACAGTCGCCCAACACACATAAATGCGCGCACACAAAAGAAGAAATGTAAGGCAAAAAAAAGATTCTCGTCGATTATTACTTTTACATCTCTGCCTATTGCTGTTGTGCTTGTGTGTCATGCTGGTACTGCTGCCGGGTGTGCCTTCTTAACTTGTGAACACAAGAGAATCTCTCTCTCTCGCGCGTGCATCTCATCCCTTTCCAGGTTTCTTTGCACGGGCTTTCGCCACTCCCTTCCTCCTTCACTCTCACTGAAACAGCACACCCGCTACATCTTTTGCGCCCATCTGTGTGTGTGTGTGTGTGTGTGCGTGCTCTTCTTGTGCGCACCTTGCTTTCCTGTCGTTCTCCTTCTTTTTCCATTTTTCTCAACACCTCTGCGCCATCCCCCCTCCCTCTTTTCCGTAATGTGCTGCATGCTTTCTTCATGCTTTGCGTGCTCCCCACCAGCGTCTGTTTTCTCGCGCTTCCCATATGCGCACGGGTTGCAGTAATGTGGCCTGGACCATCCCTCGTCCTCGATCAACTTCTTTCTCTCTCCTATCGCTGATTCTTTCTCACTGAGGCGCTTACGCCCACGCTTTTGTAGTGCGTGCATTCTACTACCATTTACCGTGACCCAGTGTAGGCATGAACGCTCGCTTCCGTTGTGTGTGTGTGTGTGTGTGTGTGCAGTACATTTTCTTATTTCTTTTTTTCGTTCATGCGGTGAATGGCACTCATGTTTGTGCTTGCTGCTGAAGTTCGAAGTGTGAATAAACGGGGCGAGCGGGTGTTTGGGGAGGGAGGGAGCGGGGGGAGGAGGAGTTGCAGTACATGGGTGTGCATAGTTCTACGTTACGCATTTTTTTCTTGACCTCTTATACGCCATCTAAACAGTCTTTCGATGTGTTGCCGCCTGCAGCGCCTCACACGCGGTTAAGAGATCGTCATACCAAGAAGCATACCCACCCCTTCGTGTACGCACGAAGAGAACATACAAGGAAAAGCGCAGCGAAAGAGAGAGAAGGCAATAGGGGGGGCCATGGTGAGTAGGGGGTTGGCACTGCGGCGAGGAGTACCGACACTATTTCTACGACGGTGCAGAGACAAAATTTCTGATTCTAGCTGACACAAATAAGACGGGAGAGGGAAGGGTGGTGAGGGAGCAGTGGTTGGCGTTGTGCGATGATGCCGTTATCCTCTTGTTCTCTCTTTCGTGTCGGAGGCCACGAAAAAAAAGGCGGGGAAGCAGCGGAAAAAGGCTATGCCCACCGCGCTACTTCTTTCTTCCTGGCTGCCCTTTCGTTCGTTCAGCGAGCACACTTGCAGGTGCCACGTTGCAACCACGTTAGTGGAGGATATCTGTGCTTGTGTGTGTGCATGTGCGTATATTTCCGCGTGTCTACGTCTCACTCGACCCCCGCTTCACCTATGCTAGCCTTTGCCCTGCAATCTTTCATCCCTGTGTCCTTCTCCAGTGCTCTTCTGCTGGTCTTCCTTTTCACTGTTGTTCTCTTGTTTTTTTTTTATTTATTTTGAAGGTGTGGGTGGGCTTCTTCTCATGCCGAACGAAATCTTTCTCCTTGGTACTCATACACCTCCACTCTGCGACAAGAACATAGGCATACTCTAATCAATAACCATTTTCCCATTGCCTTTCCTAATCTATGCTTTGTTTCCTTTTTTTCTTCGACTTTGTACGTATGCGGGAGGGGCGCGCTTGTGTGTGTGCGTGTGCTTCGTGCCTTTCTGTTGTCGATTTATGCTTCCTCTTCTCACTTGAATCACATTTTTTATTTCACTTTTGTCGTTCTCTCGCTCTCCTGCGTGCGTCCGACACATTCGACACCCATGGGTCCTACTGTGCCGGACTGCAGGTAAGGAGGCAAGGACGATGGCGAAAGACGACACAACAGGAGACGCGGGTGACAACGTAAAGCAAGTTGTGCACACAAGCTCCAAAGAGTCTCTGATGTGCAAGTCTCTCTCTCGTGTATGGCCTGTCTCACTTTTATTTCCACCTTGCGCTGCCGGGGCTCGCTAGCATGTGCACGCTAGTATGTGCTCGCATGTGTGATGGAGAGGCCGCAGCCTCTCTTTAATGTTACTATCACTGCTGTTCTCGCTCTCATGCTGGGGAGGGGGGGGCTTACACTACTCTTTCTGTTTTTAGTTCGCACTATCAGGTGCCCCGTCTGCGAGCATACGTCCGCACGCACACGTACACCCCACTGAGAGGGAGATGGAACGGATGGCCCCCCCCCCCGTCTGTGTTTCCTCGCTCCCTTCCACATCTTTAGGGAGTGTCGGGCGTTGAATAGTTTTTTTTCCTGTTGATGTTTTTTTTTTTCTGTTTTGCTGTGCTGTATCGTACGTGAATGGCAATCTGGCCGTCCTCTGTGCATCCCTGGCCGAACCGCATTTCTTTTTGTGTGCGTGCGTGCGTGCGTGTGTGTGACCAGGAGTGTGCTTGGCTGACGGGGGCTGATATGAAAAGGAAAAAAGGGGGGGGGGTGGAAAGAAGAGGGATGAGAAGCCATCTGCAGAAGATGCCCCCAAGCAGACGGGGCATCTGCTTACACGTGCCTCCTTGCGCTGCTTTGGTTGCCATTATCCCGCCATACGGTCTCCACTTCTTATCGAGGCATGTTATAGCCCACGAACCCACTCGAACGAGGAAACGAAGATACTGGAAGAGGGAGAGAGACATAGAGCAGGAAAATGTACGCACCTAAAACGGGACATTTTTCAACTGCTCTGTGCTCCGCACTCGATATCACACACGCTGACCTTTTCACTGGCTGACGATCTTCCGCTTTCGGTCTCTAATTGCTCTCTCTGTGCTTTCCCTGCATGCGTACAATCAGGGGTGAAGGGAGGGGGGAGCATGAGTGACACGAGCGGAATTTTTTTTTTTTTCGAATGCTCAGAGGACCCGCAAACAGAGACGAGAGAGAGGAAGAGAGGGGAGGGGCAAAAACTTTGCTCTTTGCCTTCGCCAAGCTCTCTTTCTTCGTCTCTGTTTCTCACATTGACGCCGACTTCTTTTCGCTCCCGCATCCACTACTTTCCTCTCTCACATTTTGTTTCGTTTGTATTTTTTTTTGATTTCTTCGTCTCTTCTCTTCGTTTTCTTGCCTTGATACAAAGTGCGTGCCCTCTCTGCCTTCTGTGAGCGAATTCTTACCCTCTTTCCTTGTTGCGACTGATCGACACGCCCCCCCCCTTCCCCCCTTCCCCCTCCTCATACCTTCCCTCCTGAGCATTAGCATGGTGTGCGCGTGTGCTAAAAGTCAAACACCTTTTTTTTTGCTTTCTCTATCGTTTTCGTTTTTTTTTTCCTTTTCTCCGTCGTGGGCGTGGATTTCTCCTCCCTATTCACTGCTGGGGGTCACGCAACGCCGAGACACATCCACGTACACACCGGGGTAGAGACGCCAGAGGTCCGTCGTACAGATGCGGCCGCTTTCTCTCATTTCTTGTTTCTTTCCTTCTCCAGACGCTTTCCATTTTCCCTCGCCTTTCTCCCTCCTCTCTTTTCGTTTGGATAGAAATAATGCGCGCGGGGGTGGGCAGAATGGACTGTGACGCCCTTGCTGCTACGCAGTGCGCGGCCTTTCTCGTCCTTTCTTTCTCTACCCCTTTGCGCTCCTTCGTTTTCTCCCAATCACGGCACTCTCGCCAGCCTTGGCGAGTCTGTTTATCTTTACTCTCTGCCGCTCACTGGGCCAATGAACAAGCTTCCCCTCCCATGCTAGAGGCCTCGCTTGTTTCTACCTTGTCCTGTTGTACCTACAACCGCACATGCGCCATCTGCAGACCCCACTGGGGGCGTATCGTGTGCCAGGCATGCGCGGAGAGCACTCACTGTAACGTACGAACTCCATCTCCTCCCTCTCGTCGAGCGGTGAGCGTTGCACTGCGGGAGCCCAAGGGAGATCAAGGCACGGGGGAAGCGATGTACACGCCGATACAGGAGACCGTCCGTAGAAAGGCATTCGTTTTCCCTTCTTGTCTTACGGGAAGTATAGGCGAATAATAAGAATAATCACGGTGGAAGACGACAAGACGGGGGGTCAGCAGGGGAAGAGGCGGACGAGTGGGCACGAGGGGACGTATTGTGTGCTTGTGACGCGAGAACCGTTACAGTGCGAGGTAAGTGACATTCTGGTGCCATTTTTTCCCATCTGCTTGCATCGACGCGGGGGGGGGGATCTGAGCCCGGCTCTCCCTGTCTCCTCCCCTTTTTTTTTGTATTTCACTCGCATCTATAAGGTGCGCATCTCCTACCGCATCGGCGTCATCTTTCCTTTTCCTTTTCTGTTGACTAGCCCTCTGTGTCACACGCTTTCTTGCGTTGTTTGTTGCCTTCTTTTTATATGTGTGCGCTCTCTGTATACGAAGCATAATTCGCAATGCACCTTGCTGTGGGCCCAGGCTCGCTTTCTCATTCACTGCACTCTTCTTTGTTCCCCCCCTTGCAAACGTTGACGCGCACATTGATGCGCCTTCCTCTATACATGCGAGCATTGCTTCCACTTCCTTTTTCTCTTACTGCCCAAGCTTCGTTTTTCCAGTAGCTGCTCGTTTTCTAATGGGATACAGCGCACTTTACTCAGTGAGTCTGTGTGTGTGTGTGTGTATGGGCGGTACCTTTCTTGAGTACTCATCCAACACCCGCACGCTCCGATATGCGTGCTCACCGCTATTGCAGATACGTGAGCACTCAACATGGGCTTTGCATCACGGGCTTTGTCGTGTCCGATAAATTTTCCTTTCTGCTTCGTTCGAGCGACTCAGTGGGCGACTTGCACTCTTCACTTCTTTTTTTTTTTTCCTCGCCCCTACACCCCCTGTCAAAGGCAGCGCATCCTCTCCCTTCCTCCCCCCGAAACTGCGAGACACACACATATATGCGTGCATATCTATTGCCTACCCGAACTTAAGGAGAAACAACAGCAAAAAACCAAGAAGACAGTTGAAAAGTGAGTGAAAGAACGGAGAGGTGCTCTTCTCAGAGCAAGCGCGTGCATGCGTGCTGGCACGATGTGCGCATCTGCTGTGAATGAAACCTTCGGGTCTAATGATCATCATGTGGTAAAGGAAAAGACAAAGGCACACGGGCAAGTGCAGCAACTGCAGTCGGACTGCTTCAAACTTGTAACAGTGCCAACATTATCACATTCCTTTTTTTTTCTTCATGTCAGCCAAAAAGGTCTTTCGAGTAGGTTTACGTCTGCATCTAGAATGTGTACGCGCGCATGCCTTTCCACGTGACTCCCCTCTGCTGTTCCTCCTTACACTCTCCCCCCGTTTCTTTTTCTCTAGGGCAATTCGTTTTTCACTTTAGCTGCACAATCGACCTCGATGGGTTTGTCTCCCGTGCCTTTCTCTTGCCCTCCCCCTTTTTTGTTCTGTTTTCCTTTCTTCAGTTGGCTGTCTCTCTTCTTTTTTTTTTTTTCTCTCTCTCTCTCTCTTTTTGCTTCTGCGAGTATGTGTAGTCTTCTCCATTACACACGCCCTGTTCGTTGTATATTTAACTGTTCTTACACGTGTGCTCCTCTGAGGGCTCTGAACTTTGTGGCGTCGCGCTTTTTCACTTTATTTATAGTGAACATCTAATGTAAGTGCCTATATGCGCGTCTGCTCGTGGGTGGCCCCATCACACCATCTTTGCCCCTCTGTTTTGCTTCCTCTATTGCGGCCGTATTCGGTGTGCTTGAGCGCTTCTGCGTTTGCTGCCAAACTTGTTCCCCTCTTTTTTTTCGTTTGGTTACACGCTTGTGTGCGTTAGGATGTGCGATTACTTTGATATGTACGGTGTCCGCTGTGCGTGGAGAACGGGCTGATGTCTTTTTATTATTATTGCTGTGCTCTTCCTTCCCTTTTTTCTCCTCGTATTGACGTGCCCCAGATCTTCTCACGTGATTGGGAAGAGCTTGTAAGGCAGCCCTTCTAGGCGCCACTGGCAGTCCACTGCACAGGAACGCACACACGCTCCCGCATATTACCACTGATGTGTCGGGCACGAGTGATCTCGCAACTCTTTCGCTTTTTTCCCTTTCATCGCTGACGTGGTTCACTGGACACGCTTTGCTTGTGAAGCGACACGGAGAGCGGCACGTGCACCAAAAGGCTGCAGGCACACCGGGAGAATAATACGCAAACCTTGTCATCTTAGGGAGGCATCCCACTCCCCCCCCTAAAGGTGGGGGTGAAGAGTTCACACACACATATATATATATATATATGTATATGTATGCATATGGAAGCAAAAGAAAAGAAAATGAGCCCCACAGGGAAAGACTGCAAACTCAGAGCCTCATGAACATGAGGTGGTGTAGCTTGTCGCTCGCTCCTTCAGTGCATCAGATTCTGGAGAGGCACTTCGCTGTGTATGCATGCGCGTGTGCCAAAGTTTCTGAGGTGCTGTGTGGGAATAAATGAAGGAAGGAGTGGGAAGAGGAAGAGACGTGGTGCTTGCTGCCGCTCTGCACTGGCGTGGATTGTGCACTGCCTGCACGTGTTTCCACTTGTCCTTTTTGCCAGGTTGCGTCGCAGCGGCGCAGAGAGCCCGAAAGAGCTGGAGCAATGGGCCCTGCGTACCTGATACGCTACCCCCCCCCCCCCACCTCCTTCTTCCCTTGCTTCGCTCTCAAGGCTCTCACACGGTGACTTCCGTGTGTATCCTCAGCACCATGCACCCACCTGCTCCCGTTCCTTTCCTTGGCACGGCCAACACCGACACTTACACGCTCTCTCTCCACCTTTCCCTATTCTCTTTGCCTGTTTTCTTCAGCGCTGTCATTCTTTTCTTCAATCCCCTAACACACACGCACGCACAAACACTTCTGCACACTGAAGAGTACACACAAAGTGAAAGAGTTCTGCCGTATCCTTCGCTTTTTATCAACAGATTTTTTTTTTCCACGTCGCGCCGCGTTCACTTTTTCATACTACACATGTTGACTCACGTCACTGCAGTGTTTCACCATGGCACCTTTAACTTGCCACTCGCGCATTTATCGCCTTCCTCACTCTCGCTGTGTTCAACGTTTTCAGCGCTTGAAACCATGGGGTACGAACTCGAATGCTGTGACGACGATAATACAACACCGGAGAGGCATGCTGGCGAACACGAAGGAAGGGAGGAGGGGGGAGGGAGAGGGCTACGAAGCCGTCAAAGATGCAGTGGCGAACAATCGGACATAAAATGCGCCCGACACAAGCAAACAAACAAAAAGAATATTCTATTCGCAAAGGAATAGAGGCAACGCATCAATGGCCTCTGCAGCAACAACAAAACATTGATGAGGGGAAGATGCCATTTCCTTTTCTTTTCGTATCCGAAGGCTCGTCTTTCAATTCTGTACGCCGGTACAACCTCACCCACGTGTTTGTTTCTTCGCCATCATACCCAACGTTCTTTTGTCCGCCCTCTCTCTTACCTACACGGCTGCGTCTCTCTCCACGCGAGAGACGCAGGAGCAAAGGTAGAGGGAAAAAGGGGGCTGGGCAGGGGGTCTCTGCTGCGTGCTCTTTTCAGCGTGGTGCCATGACCTCTGTTCCTTCTACCAGCTGTCGCACAGCCGGTAATACTCATTGGGGCGATTGTCACCGTTGCGGCGTGCCTGATTTGCAGGCGAACACTGAGTCACTAACGTGAGCCAAGTAAATGTGGTGTATGAACCCCATTTCGGTGAAAGATGCGAGTAGAAGGCGCAAAGGCAATGCCAGAGCCCAAGATCCAGTGATCCAGTACCCATTCTCCGAAAATGAAAAAAAAACCGACTCACAATACAACCCTAGCACACGGAAGGCACATCAAGGTAGCCCATGAAGGACACGCAAACAAGAAAACATAGAAAAATGTTATTTGTTGCCCTCTGCCAGACTTGGTAACGCCCTCAGTGGCAAATGTTCTATGCTTTTATGTCGACGGAGCACTTTGAGTTTGTCAGAGCCTATTTCGCTCCGTTCTTATGTGTTCTTTTTTTATCTTTTTTTTTCGTGCGGGGTGCTGTCACCCACGTTGGAAGGCATTCTCTTGTCCTCGCGTATCTCCGACTGGTACGTACGAAACAAGCCAAAAAAAAACGGACCTGAAAAGCCAACTACTGCTCAGCTACATAAAAAAAACGTTTTTTTTTGTGTTTTTGGTACTTGAGTTAGCCATGTGGTGACAATATCAGTGCGAGGCTTCAGGAGGTGAGGCAGAAAGAGTAATGGTGCTGATGAGCAGCAACAGCAGATCACACAGAATGTTCCTAAGGAACGGAACGATAGAAACTACGTTTCCTTCAGAAATAGATCACACACACACACATATATATATATATATATATATATACGCCAAAAAGGGAGGGTCGAAGGAGTGCGCCTGTGCGTCCGTCAGCGTAATAAGATCGCACACGCCCCAGGATCGAGCAAACGGAGGTGCGATCTCTAACAGCGGAGACGCTCCCTCCTCGTTTTTTTTTCTTTTACGGTCTCTTCTCTCCCTCTGTCTTGGACTTCCTTTTTTTTTTCATCTTTCTTTGCATCATCTCTTTTCATCGTCTTGTCACTATTTAGTGCTTCTCCTTCTCCAATTTTGCTTCCCCCCCACTTCCCTTTCTTATACGCTGTGGAAGTTCGTGTGCAGGCGTGTCAGTGCAGGATGCATGTCTTTCGATCTCTTCCTCACTCCACTGTCTTTGTTGCGCATCTCAGACCCTTTCGTTTCTCTACTTGGCACTGCAATGCTGCTGCCTTCTCTGCTCTCGAATCCCGCTTCCGCCGCTGTGTGTGTGTGTGTGTGTGTGTGTGTGTCTTTGCCGCTGGCGAATGAGGAAGACTCGCTCTTTGCCTTTTTTTTTTTATTCCCTCAACAAATTTGTTTCTGCCGCCTTCGAGTTTGACATTTACGATTGTGAAGATGTGCCTTGCACAGGGAACGCTGAAAGTGCACTTTCGCGCTCTCCTCCTCTTGCCTACCGCTTACTCTCTTCTCCGTGCTGGCAAGTGAGAGTACACCAACCCCTGAGAAGGGTCCGGGAAAAAAGGAAACGCCTCGTGCTGGACTCCAGTGGTGTCCGGCTCCGCTGCTTTCCTTTCTCACGCTATATGCAGTCGCCACCCTGGCGTATTCCGTATGCGGCTGTTGTGTTGATGGTGCAGAGGTGGGCGGGGGTGCGTCGGCGCGCGTGAGCTGAGTTGGGATGGGCGCATTCGGGAAAAGTAGTTGTGCATGGGTATATTCATGCACGTCCGCGACTCGGACGGCATCGCGTTTGCGGTGCTTCAGACTGATCACGCCGAATACCATTGACAAAATCTCATGACTACCGAAGACTGGGGGAAAAGCAGGTGCCCTGCGCACGTGGGGATGCTGACTTCGGATTGTGCGATCATCATGCTGCTGGGGAAGGGGTGTAAGTGCCCAAGGAAGACGCATGCGTCTCCTCGAGGGACCGGCTCACAGCAAGCGCACCTCGAGGCGACTCTAAGCCGGTTCATGTACAGCTGCCCGGAACCTGCTTCCATGGGAGAAAGCGACTGTTGAAATGGAACGAGTTTCAGAGGATTTGGGAAGATGTGGATGTTGCCGCCGTCGTGGAACTCCAGCACAGACTGACACGCCTGCGGAGGAGGATCTGCTGGTAGTCTTTCAAATTCCATTTTCTGTGCTTAGCGTGGGGCGTGCAAGAAGGGTATCTCGGCAGGGCAGACGTGGCGCGTGCCGCCACGGGGCCTTCGCCGGTGACCAGCCTTCAGCCTTAATCCGTACACTCCAGGCTCCGTGCAGCCATAGGCATGCCTAGCAGCACCCAGCGATCATAGTCCGAGAGAGCCCGCTTTGGACCAGGTGGTGCAAGCTGCAGACCATCGATGGTCTTTTCGACGATGGCCGACGTCGCGTGCAGTGGAAGCGACATGACTGCAGTCGACAGCAATTACAGCTGCGCTGGTCTTGAAGAGGGCATTTGACTGCCTTCTCGCTCCGCCACGGCTCTCGTGCGGGCTTACCTTCAGCAGAGCATGTTCCTGGCACGAGCGGACAATGAACCCCATGGCCCTGATGTTGGACTTCGAGCAGGAGTGTGAGATGAGGCACGGTGCGAACGGAGTAGCCACTCGCATAGTAGCAGCAAATCCGGTGCCACGAGGGACAGGCGATGGGGGGGGGGCATGTCCTCACTGATCGTCAAGCCTCATCAGAGAACTGCTCAGTGCTCTGCGCATGTGAGGCGCTTTTTTGTTTCCTGTCGACAGGAGCTCGGGCTCACTTGTATGCGGTTGGCGCTTCTTCCATCGATATTTTTTTTTTTCCAGCAATGGCTTTCCACAAACTCACGCAATCAATGCATATTTCCAGGATTGCATACCTCCCCTGCTATGGGTGGTGCGCAGATCCGTTGCCTAGAATACAGAGCACACTGCGGCGACTGGCAGAACCGCGATCCCGCGTGCCAGGCGCGACAAGGCAAAACTGGTGACACGGGTACACGCGACAGAGGGCTTGACAGCCGACAGCTCCGTATTTTTCTCAGTACAGAAGCACAAACGTATACCTTCTATGCTGTGGCAGGAAGCGACGCGCTCTATTGCTTCCGATATGGAGCCCTCTTTAGTGTACAGCAGTCTCGGTTTCACACTCTTTGAAGATGAGATCGGTGGGGACCCATACTTCAACCCGTGTATGGCCTTGGTGCAACTCTCTCGCTTTCCCACATATTTCTTCTCTCTCTCTCTCCTTCACCTTTCTTTCTTTTTTCTTTTTACCTCTCACTGTGGAAAGTCTACCACCAGCTGTACCTACGAATCAGAGAGGGACACACGCCCATCAACCTACTACCCCTACCATGCGCTCTGTGGTTTTTGGATTCTCGTCATTTTCTTCTTGCTAGCGAAGAGCAACGAGGCACTGAGCATATAGATAAACTTTGGCGCTCCCCAGTACCTTCGAGGAGACGATTCGACAAACCGGTTGGAGGGGAAAGAAGAAACAGCGAGGGCACGGCTCCTCCTGCGCCGCTGTCGCCTCGATCGACAGCCCCACGGGGGTAGGGATTATTTCTCCCCATTCATCGCCTTCAATTGGAGTTCATTGGGTCTTCGTCTTTTTTTTTTTTTTTGGTCCTTCGCTCCTGGTCGGTGTACATCCCACACATTTTTTCCTGTTTTCCGGTGTACGGCTGTTAGTGGGTTTTGTGGCCTTTTCTTTTTTTTTTTTTGTGCATATTTCTCTTTTCCTCTTTCTTCTGTGTACGTGAGTGAGCCCAATTGTGAATCTCTGTTGCCCACGAGCTCTCCTTCACTTTTCAGTACCCTTAATCACGATCTCGCGCTGACGTGTGTACGCGTGCTGCCCCTCTTCTCTCTCTCTGTAGCCTGCTCTTTTCACTAGCGTCCTGCTTTGCGTTGCTCTTCTCGTTTTTTTTTTTTCCTCCCTGACCCACCTAAGAAGGCGCCATTATCTTTTCAACTCGGTTTAATATAGACATATAAATATCTTTTGCTTTCTCACGCTTTCGTGCTTTTTTTTTCCTTCTACGCTGTGGACGTTCTCGGACTCGTGTGCGTGTGCGTGTGTGCGTGTGTCGGTACTTGTTCCTCTCATCAATTTCTACTTGTGCGTTCTTATTATCTTCTCTGTTCGAATTTTTTTTTTGGTCTCGGTCTAAGCCTCTGCCTGTGCCTCATCCTCGCCCTCCTCCTCCTCCTCTTTTTTCTTTTGTGCCTACCTCCTTTGTTACTGTGAGCTTTGTCACGAGAAGGGCGGGACCTCTTTTGTCGCTGTCGATCTTCCGTTCACTTTTTTTTTCTGAGCGGGTGCACGCTCTCCCTTTCTTCTTTACTGAGCGCGCGTTTCGATTCACTCGTCGTCGTCGACTCGTGGAGTACACCTTTTTCACTCCTTCCAGCTACACGGACTTCCTTTTCCATCCCCAAGAAGAGAACCACGGTCAAAAACGGAAGAGAGTGTAAGTGAGACCCAAATAGAAGAACGCGTACGTACAACAACAAACACTGCCGCATAGGCGTGGTTGATAAATATTCACTCATTCGCTGAACTATATACGTATATACATACAAATATATATATATATATATATACACACACGAACCGATTCATTCAGGTATCAGAGCAATATATATATATATATATATCCTACCCTTGCGCGAGTAAGGATTTAAATTACACGGAATCGCTCAGCACAACACAGGAAAGCGGAGAAAAACAAACAAACAAAAAAGGGGTACGACACACAGAACAAAACGAAAAGCTGAAGAAAAGGTAAAAGGTGTTTGACGAAAGGATTGGAAACTCCAAGCGACAAGAAGAAGCTGCGTGTTTCAGTGTGTGTGTGTGGGTGGGTGGGTGTGTTGGGGGCACGACAATCGCGCAAGGAGACTCAACACCGCGTTTCCGTTTTCTGTTTTGTCTGCTCTTTCTTTTTTCTTTTTTTTCGTTTGTTTAGTCGTTTACGTCTTTAGTTTTGAAGTTGGTGTGACGAGAGTGGTTCGAGTTTGTGCGATTTCCGTTGTGTACGTAGGAGTGTGGATCTGTGTGCGCCTATCTCTTGCTCAAACGAACCTTTACTTGCTTCATTCTTCCATTTTGTTGTTGTGATTATTACTATTATTATTATTTGCTGTGAGCCGCGCTCTTGTTTTCCCGCCCCCCTCCTGTGTCTTGATCTCTCCCCCTTGAATTCGCGCTTTTTTAGTACTTGGTAGCCGATCTCTCGTTGCTGTACTTGCGTCCTTGTTGTGCTTTGCTCTCTTTTTTTGAAATTGGTTCTCATCACAAGCGTTGTTGTTCTTTGCTTCGGTTACTTCTCTCTCTGTGTGTGTGGGGCTCGAGTGTGTACAAGTCTTTTCTGCTGCCCTCACTCTCTTTTTCCAGCGCAGTGGAGTGGAGAGCCTCCCCCCCTTTCCCTGCGCTTCTTGTGTTTTTTTTTTTTAATCGTGCTTGTGTTTTTGCCACCGTGGTGCGGGGCGTGGGCGATCTCCCTCCGCCTTCATTTTTTTTTTTTGTCTCTCTCGTACACCCCCGCGTTCTTTTATTTCCCCTCCCTCAACACCTTTGCGCTTTTTGCCCCGCGTGCCGACGCCGCTCGTTTTGCACACAACTTTCTCATTCAGCAGTTCTTTTTCTCGTATGTTTTTCTGATTCCGTGTTCGTGCTCTTTTTTTTTTGATCTGCGTTTGTGTCTCCCCCTTTTTTTCTCCCGTTGATTTGCTTCGTGCTGGCTCCATCCACTGTGCATCTCCTCCTCTTTTTTCGTCACCCACACGTACTTCGCTGTCAGCAGTGCCCCCCCCCCACCGCCTCCTTTTTTTTTTTCCGTGTTCGCTAGACATCGGGTGTTTCTTTGGCACCATTCTACCTCTCTCTTTCCCTCTTTTTGTTCCCCATTTAGTATTGTGCTCTCTCTCTCTCTCTCACCTCTGACCTCACTGTCTCCCCCCCCCTTCCCCCTCATTTGTTTTTTTCCCTCCCATTTCCTGTATAGACTTCGTTGTTGCTCCTGAGACAGAGACGACCCCTGCGCGAGATATTTCTACGCGGTGATTTCGAAAGCACGCAAGCATTCACCAATCCGGGACTGCTACCACCACTTACCCCCGACACACCCACTTCTTTCGGCACACGCATCTCTCTTGCACGTTCTCCGTTTCTTTTCGCTGACGCCTTCCCCTGTCGCCACCTAGCGTGTCGACCTGAGGTGCGTTTGCGGACTGCTTGTCTCGCCTGCTACCACTTTGTTGTTGAATTTTCGGTTTCTGCGGGTGGAAGTGTGTGCTTGTGTGTGCTGCTAAACGACGGCGTCCTACAGTGACGAAGGCGAAGAGACAAGAGCGCCGTGGCAGTGGCCTTCGTGTAACCACAGCCAAACGAAAGGGGAAAAAACTTTTCCAGACGACCCAACAAAGTCACAGGGAGGAAGAAAAGATCAACCAAAGGCGGTTTCGGCTCGCGTCTTTGAGGATTGTCACGCATCGATTCCGATTATAGTAAAGCTTGTTTTTTTTATTTGTTTGCCGAGCCTCCTCCTTTCATCTCTTTTCATCCCTCCTCCTCCTCCTCCTCATTATCATCTTTTCTCTCCACCCGTTTCCCGATCCGGTGGGGGTCACGTGCTCGCGACTCCCTTCTCTTTCACACAACAGAGGAGCCGCTCGATACGGCAGAAGATAAAAAAGTGCGAATCTTATTATTATTATTATTTTTTTTTTTTCGTGTTGTTGTTGTTGGTCTTTACGAAGAGTCCCTGCGCTGCCTGTTTCGCTGTGTCATTCGCGCTTGAAGAAGTTTTCCAAGTGGAAGAGGGGTCCTAGCAAAAAGGTGGACAGCGTGCGAAGAAAAACAAAAAAAAAACAAAGCAACAGAAGTAGGCGCAACGGAAAGAAAAACTCTTCGCGAAGTGGTAAAGCGATTGACAACTCACATACCCTCTTCCTTACCACCTGCACACACGTAGTGAAATCACTGAAAGGCGGCAGAAGAGAACTCACGGCAATAGCCCTTGCCTCCGTTTCCGGCATTTCTTTTTTCGTTCTGCTTTCGTGTGCTCTCCCTTCCTCCTCTGCAGTGGTGCGCCGCATTTTTGTTCTCCTGTGCCGCTTCAGAGACTGATTTTCGTTTCTCTACGTTTTATCGCGTATGCATGTGGGTTGCGCATTGCCCTTCTCTCTCGCATTTTTGTCATTATTCTCTCTTTCTCTTTATACTACGACCGCCCATTCTTCTGTTTTTGTTTCCTTTTCTTTTGATTGACTTTCGCGTTGCTTTCGTAGTGGGCGTCTGCCCCGTATTGACTGCTCATTCTTGCCTATTCCTGCATCTCTGTTCTTATTATTTGCTGGCTCTCTTTCCTCCGTGGCTTGTCTCTTGCTTCTCCTCATTTTGTGACCCACTTTCCCATTTTTTTGTTTTTTATTTTCTTTGAGACGTTCGACTCAAAACGTACCACCAACCGCGACCGACACGCACGAAAGGCAGTGAGTAAACAAAAACGAAAAATAAAAAGGCCCATCCCCCCTCCCCCTCCCCCCGCACAGACGTATTAAGAGCAGCAAACAAACAAGAAATCGAATAACTAAACTGCCTACCTTCTTTTCGTATTGTTTCTTCTGCGGTCTTGCGTTTGGTGCGGTTTCTCCCCCTTTTTTTTCGACCTCTTTGCTCTTACCTCTGACTTCTTGTCGCTTCTCCTCGTTGGTCTTCTTATCTGCCTAACTTGTCTACTCATTCTCTTCGACTTCGCACTCGCCCCCCCTTTTTTCCGTCCTTTCTCGGTATTCTGAAACCGCGCTGTGCTTCCTTCCCTCCTTCTTTATTTATTTACTTCGTAGTCCCCTGTCTGTGCGTCATTTTGGTGGCAGCGCTTGTGTGCGCCCACTTTTGTTTTTCGGTTGGGTGCCCCTTTTATTCAGTGCTTCCCTTTTCTCTCATTCTTGCGCATCATGAAAAAGACACGCAACTCCACGTCCATTGCGACGGTTTCCCCCGTGCCCATCGATGTGGAGCACCAGCCACAATCGTACCCGCGTACGGCCTCTTCGTCCTCGCCTGGAACCCCGTCGATGAGCGCAACAAAGAAGGTTTATTCACCCGGAACAGCGATGTCTACATCGAACCAGTCGCCTATGTCTGTGCACATACCTATGGGAGGGGGCGGGGCTCACGCAGGTTTTCCAGGCGCGTCGGTAGGCTACACACAATCGGCAGATGTGATGCAGCCCTCCGTGATGGTTCCTTCCAGGGAACTGGGCCCTCGCCAGTACACGCAGCAGCATCAGCAGCAGCAGCAGCAGTTCCGCGCCGACTCCATCCGTGGCCGATCCCCGACCAACTACGCCGCCGCCGGTGGTATGGCAGGCTTTCGTCCGGTACCTGCCCTGTCGGTGGATCGTCTTTGCGAACCAGCGCAGATGTCAGGACCACTTGGCACGACCGCCTCTCCTGCAATGGCCATGAACTTTGTGACCCCGCTCTCTGGCGTGCTCGACACACCATCCACGCCGCCGTCGTCCACCACCACTCCGGCCAACACAAACTTCTCGATGAGCGAGTATCCGGGCTTGATATCGACGTCGCCGGTGCCACGGCCCATGACGCCGACAGAGCACAGCAGCACGAACCTGATCCTCTACAACATTGGCCCTCACATGACGGAGGCTGCCTTACACACCTTATTCGATCCGTTTGGCGAGGTGGTGAGTTGTGCTGTGATGCGTGATATACACACCGGTGTCGGCTTGGGCACTGCCTTTGTGCGCTACTCAGAGCACGTGGATGCGTGCCGCGCACTGGAGGCCTTCAACGACCGCACTAACCCTGTGTGTGTGCACGAATCGAAACCGCTGGTGGTTCAATGGGCGCGCAAGCAGCACGACGGTGCCCCCGCTGGCGAAGCGCGCAAGAAGATCATGAAGCTGTTTGTGCGCAACATCCCCCTTGACTGCTCCATCGAGGACCTAGAGGAGCTGTTTGGGGCGTACGGCAGTGTGCGCCAGGTGACGCTGCACAAGGATACGTCGCCGGTGCAGGATGAGGCGATGGTGCGATTGATCGCGTTTGTGATCTACACCGAGGAGGGCGCGGCGGAGCGGGCGGCACGGGAGGTGCACAACACAAAGCCGTTTGCGTCGTGCAACGGCATCCCCATCATGATTAAGTTGGCCGAGAGCAGTCAGCGGCGCCGCTTCATGAAGAACGCGGTGGCGACTGGGTCGATTCCATCGGGAGCAGTCCCGGCTGGGTTCCCGGCTGTGCGTACGTCGCCCATGACTCGTGGTATGTCCAGCTCAGCTTTCGACATTGCCTCGGCCGCGCAGCATCATCAGCACCTGCAGCAGCAGCACCCGGCTGTATCTCAGCAGGGCATGCATGATATGCATGGTTGTGAAGCAGCTCTGTTGCCCTACAGTATGCCTGTTTTTGATTCAACCACTGTATACGCGGTGCCAGATCCCCGCGAGACATCCACTAGCAGCTACCAGGGCATGTCGCAGCGGCTGCAGATGAGCGTCTCTGGAGGTGGCACTTCGGCTTCCGTGACTCCGCTGGCCCCGAATATCATGGGAGGCTCACCGAGTCGGTATCAGCAGCCCATGCCAACTTACGTTGGTGATAGGGAAGGCCCTGCTACCCCTTACTCCTCGTCGGCTGCCGCACCAATGCCGGCACACTCGTATCGCCAGGCTGCCTCCCTCCCTTTTGACGCTAACCCTGCCTCCGCGTATGGAGGCCTCTCTGCTTCTTCGAAGTCAAACTGGCAGAACTTGCCTGATGGGGTGACTGGCGCTGGCGGTGCAGGCGGTTGCTCAAACAGCAGTTTTGTGTACTGCAGTAGTATCCCTAGCGACGCAAAATCTACCGCCCCTACAGCTGTGTCTAATTGTGAGTCTCCGCAGATGCCTGCCAGTGGCCAGTGGTGCGAGAGCACCGTCGAGGACTCGAATCAGAGCAGTAGCTTTGTGGCTTCAGCGCACGTTAGCCGCAAAGGCGTTGAGGCGAACTGTTCATCTCCATCCGCTGCCTCAGCTCCACCATCAGGATCGCTCCGCCTGGGCTCTACCCCACCCATGGCGCTTGCCAGTGCACACGAAAGCCCCCAGCAGAGCACTGGGCTTAACTGCACCCCTCCAGCGAGCATGACTGCATCGGGTGCCATGGTGGCAAACCGGCCTGTGCCCATTGCTTTCGTACCGATAGGTGGTCAGGCGAATGGAGCACCTCAGTCGTCGACAAGGCTGTCCGTTGCGAGCAGCGGGAGTGTGTCTGAAGTGAACTCGACTGTGCCCAGCAATACCTTCGGCAGCGGCACCACACCCGCCAGCGGTACGGGATACAACACCGAGTCACCAACGGTGCGCTCGGGTGCCTCTGAGTCGTGGCGCCGTGCTGTGCGGACACACGTGCACAACACAAGGCGTCAAAATGAACACTGCAATGTGAGCGGCTCCCCTTCACCAATGCCTTTGATAAGTGCGAGCGGCAGCATAGTGGCATCGGGGACTTCACCGACAGCTGCAGCGCGAAAAGGGAGTATGCTCTCCCTCAGCTGCAACGAAGCCTCCGCCCCTGGCACCACACCGCCCACATCGCCCGTTTCAAATTCGACGCTGTCAATGGATCAGACAGGCACGAAGCCCACCAGCTCAGGGGCTCCCTCATCTGGGCGGATGCGATACTACAACAATCCGTACTCCTCTGAAAGCACCAAGCTTTACTGCTGACGCCGCCACATATGACATATACTCTTCGTGGTAGGCTCCATGGTAAGGCGTAGAGGAACGGAGAGGGGCGTTCATGATCAATACCATCAGAACAAGTGTACGCTTCCACATTCAGCTTGCTTCTGTCGGTGCGTACATTTGAGAACCGTTTCTACTGTACGATACCTGCAGCAGTCCTATGGAGGAAGCGAGACGCCACTTTTTAGGAGCCAAGACACCAGCGGCCACATCCGCTGCACGATAGGCTGGCGGGTGTGGGAGGAAGAGAGCGAGAGAGAGAGACAGGCGAAACGGACCATATCGGTGGGCGGGTGTATGCTTGTCTGCAGGCAGCGCAGTCGACTACATCAGCCCGCCAGCAGCGCAAGGGATAGTGTGGCTTTCCTACACCGACATCCCTTCGCGCTTTATACGTGCATCTCGAGCCCTGTGTTTTTTTTCTTTGCGGCATGTGCAGCATTACCACTTCCCTTTCAGCGGGTGCGTGCATGCACTTGGTTCTCCGCTATTTATTTATTTACACCTTCTCTGTACAGCACCCTCACTACCCACTCATTTTCTGTTTGTTTGTTTGTCTTTCCTCAGTGCCCGTCTCGCTGTGAGGGCGTATCTTTCGCTTGACATGCTGTGATGCTTATTATTCTTTACCCTTTTTTTGTTTCTCCCCCTTTTTCGTTTTTTTTTTTATTTGCTGTACGTTTTACCGCTTCCGTAGCTCCCTCTCCGCTCTTCTTTTTTTCTGGGACTGTTTTTCCATGCTCGTCTTGGGCCTCCCTTCCCTTCCACACAGCGAGGTTGGTGGCAGCGGTGGTGGGTATCTGAGGATATTGGCGACCCCTCCTTTTCCGCTCTCTGCCCACTGGTTCCCTTTGCCTACTAGAGAAACTCTCGTACGGGGACGTGGCCAACGAGTCTCCCACCGTGCAATGCTTCGTGATATCACACCCATTTTGCTGCAGCGACATGAAGCTGCGGGGGGAGCGCTTCGGCTGCAGCGGTTGCACTGCGCGCAAGGAAGCGGAGCTGGGGCGTGGCCTGGTTCGAGGGCACCCGGATCGGCCGTGGTGCAGACACACACGTGCGGTTCTTGCTGCCGACTCGGTCTTCGGCCTCAGGCAACGAGAGGCCCTGCAGCGACAGACGCATGGCAGTGCATCCCTCCCGTAGCAGCGCAGTGTCGGCATTGAGTACCACGCCCAGCCAAGGCACGCGCAGGTGCGTAAAGCACGACTGGTGGGCGAAGCAAGCGCGAGGACACCCAGTACGAATCAGCACCCCGGAACGGCACCAGCGAGTCCTACCGGGTCGCACGTGGAGAGCGCCCACGCGGTATTACGGCATGCGCCGCGGCTTGCGGCGAGTGAGGCGGGCCCCGGCGTTGCTGAGCTGATCCGGCATGCCCCTCGACCACCACCCCGCTGTTGACCGCACGGCAGGCGCCACCGCTTCGGCCCTCGAGCAGGACCCTGAAGGGGGGTCCCGCTTGGATGAGGGCATGCGACCCAGTGATGTGCGTGTGCCGACGGTCGCGTACCCGAGGAAGGGGGCAAGAAAAGCCCCTCAGACGCATGACCCGCTTCGATGGCAGGACTGCTTGGCGGCTGTGGTGACAGTGCAGCAGACGTAGGGGGCTGTGGTTGAGTACGTATTGTTGTTGACTTATTCGGGGCGGAGTGACGCTGTGACCCCCCCCCCCAAAAAACAACAACAACAACAACAACAACAACAACAACAACACGATTCGTGTGTCAGTGTGGTAGTGCGCGTGGCTGCTTCGTGAGGCTGTCTGTGCGTGCGGGTACACGTACCTCGTATACTAGCATCTTTCGTTGTAGTGGAGCATGGACGGTGGTGGCGTCTCAGCTCTTGTATCTGTTGCGTTCACTGCACAGGTGCGTAGAGGACCCACTGCCTCCCCCCACAGGTGGGCCGAGTCCCGTGGGGTTTGCAACTCCAGATTACTCGTTTTCAGTGCTATCATTGCGTTATTGTGCTCGAGACTGACGTGTTCTGCGCCGTATCACTTTTTTGATTGTTTTTTGTGCTTTTCTGTTAGCGCTTACATTTGATGATCACCGCACCTCTTCAGGAGAAGCCGCTGTACTTCATATTGATCTGTGCTGTTGCGTTGTTCATGCTTGACGTGGGGATACTCTAGTCCGTGTGTGCTTCCTTGGATGATTTTTTATTTATTTGTGTTGCGGCTTCCTTCACGCACGTATATGCTGTGCTCGATGTTGCAGAGTGGCTCGAACACACACGCATCAAATTGGAATGTGTTTCTGTCGTGACTCACCTTTATCGCCTGCTCGGCGTGATGCCCCTTTCTATGCTGGCTGCTGCAAGTTCTCATCGTTGTCGCACCTCACTCGGTGTCTAGTCTTCCTCTTGCATGACTGTATCGGCTTCTGTTGTGCGAATGATTACATGTGCTTTATGCTTTCTTTTGGATGCTGCTGTATACACATACATACACACATATATAAATAAATATATATATATATATATGCATAGGCTTATGCTCGAGACTGCTACTTTCCCTTCCCTTGTCTGTGCCCGTTGGCGTGTGGGCTAGGGTCGGGGAGTAGGTACGCGTGCTATATGCCTTCCCACCTTCTACGCTGTTGGACTCTGTTGCGTGCATGTGCTTTCCTTGTTTTTCATTTTTTCGGGTCTGATAGCTGTTCTTTTCCCTTCTTCTTTGCCCGTGTGGTCGTCTTCGATGTGCACTTTATGTGTGATGACTGCCGACCGTGCTTGTGTGTGTGTGCATGTGTGTGTGTGCATGTGTGTGTGTGCATGTGTGTGTGTGTGTGTGTGTGTGTAGGGGGCTGCCGCCCGGTGTGGCGCCTCTGTTTCTTTTCGTTTTTGTTCCCCTTGTGTTCCATTCCCTCTCTGCCACCTTCTCCGGTCTCTCATGGTGCTCTCTGCCTCGCCTCTCCTTTGCTGCATGAAGTGTGGGCAATGTGTGGCACCGTTCGGATTGGCGTCCTTGTGCTCATGCGCTTTCGAGAAGCAGCAGCAATCGCCAAGCACTTGCATGTCGCGACTCTCGTATACAAGAAAGAGCGAAAATGTCGTGCAGCGAAACAAGAAAAACAGCGCACTTCATTTTTGACATGCGTCGGGCACAATCCCGCATGGACTCATGATCAATAACTTATCTGTGTTCTTTTCGTCCCCTTCATTCTCTCACTTTTCTTCGGGCTACTCGTCCTCCGTTTCGCTTTTGTTTCCCCTCTCTCACTCCCTCTCTCTGGTACTCAGTCCCTCGTTGTCTTTTCCGTTCGCGTTTGCGTCCCGCGTCTCCCCTGCCGAGCGCAGACACACGTCTGCGCTTTTGCCGGTCTTCAGCAGCTCCTGTGTCTGTCAGTTTTGTACGTATGAGAGCCTGCGCGCCAACGTAACAGGATGACTCCCCACCGCGTAAGCGTTATTTATTTATGACTCATTTTGTGCTACTGGTGTACATGAGCCCGCCACACCCATCCTTCTTTAAGTCTTGTACACACTGCCTCACCATTGTGCAGGAAGCGAGAGATGCAGATATACCTTCCGTATTCTTCTGACCCTTATCCACTCTCCTCCCCCCTCCCCCCAAGAACCGCGATCCACTCCTCGTGCTCCACTTCTTTTTTTTTCTTTTGCCTTTTTGTACGAAGCAGCAGATGGGCCAGGGCAGCCCCTACCTCTTGACCCCATTTTCTGTCCGCCGCATATCAGATGAGGTCCTTCTTCTACCCTGCCCACCACATACCATTCGCCTCACCTGCTACACACGCACACACACACGCACACACACACACACACGCACACACACACGCACACGCACAGAGGGTGTATGTGCATACGAAATGAAGAAGCGTATTTTCTTTGGATTTACGTGTGTCTCCTCTCGTTCTTCCTTGTATTGTGCTCCACTGTCACAATGAGGCTCGAGCTTGCTTGACTTTGGTGTGTTTGTGTGTGTGTGTGTATCTGTGCATAAATGCTGCTTTATACCACCGGTGCTTTATGGGTGACTTGAGCGCTCGAACATGGCGTCGCAGCTCTGTGTTGGTTTCTCTCTTTTTATTTGTGTTGTTTATGTATGTCTGTGCTTCAATGCGCCGCTGTCACACACACCGGTGCTGGTGCTTCTATGCTTCCTTCTTAGCTTCTCTCTCCCGTTCAATTCGTCTGAAGCCAGTATGACCCGCCCATATATCTCCCAGTTTCTCTGGCTCCCTCCTCTTCCCCCGCCTATCGCCACAATGCTGAAAGTAACGCAGATGAGTGCATACTCAGACGCACTGTACAAGTGAGGTCTCTCGCTCGCCTCCTTCCACTTGCCAAAACTTCTTTTTCGGTGACTTTATTTCAGGGCTCGCCCTACTGTTTGACAGTGCTGCTCTGGTGCTTCGCTCCTCTTGCCCTTTTTCTTTTCCATGACCGTATGTACGCGTGTGCTTGCCAGTGCCCTTATCGCCCCTTCTCTCCCGCAGTTCTCGTTCCTTCCTTCTCACATTGGTTGGGATGTGGAGTATGTGCGATTCAATTTTTTTCCCCGTTTATTTTGATTCTCTAGTGTCACCGTTGAGGTGCCCCATTACGCTTGTTCGTTGTTCCCCGATTCCGTGGGTCTCACACGTGTTGAGTTTCTTTTTTTGTGGCTTTTCCCTTGCCGGCGTCGACTGCTACCCTCCCCACGTCATGCCCTTCGCATATTTCGAAGGAGATTGGCGTTAGTACTATTCACTGTCGGAGTGGCTCTCAGTTTTCGTTGCCCCGCTTTACCTTCTCCATGTGCTGCACTTTTTCTTTGTCTTCTGAATGACGGCAGAGGCACTCGTGCCCATCACCGACATGCGCACACGTCTCCCAACTAGAGGCTTTCTCAGACCACCCCCTTTTTTTTCGTGGGTTGTCTTTCTACGTTTCTGAGTTACGTGGAGCATGCGCATGTGTGCCTGTGCTCGCGCTCGCTTCTTTATTCTTGTGTGTGGCTTTGGTGCGCGTGTTCACTGTATGAAATCGCACTGTGGGCATGGTTGCGTGTTGTTGCTCTTCTTCTTCCCTTCGTCCCTCTTTCAGCGGGTCTGCGAGAGAGCGGAAGGGGTGAGATGCCAAGGGAGCGACTCAAAAACGAAAGAGAGAAGACATACGTGTGCTTCTTTGATGTCTTATTCTCTGTTCCTGCGGTTTTTCTCTTGCACTCCTCTTCTGTTTGCCTGTGTTTAGCTTTGGTGTTCCGTGTTGCGGTGGTCGGTGCTTCACGGCTGCCTGCACCAGTCGCTTCCCTCTCTCATCCTCTTTGGTGTTCCCGGATCTTTCACGTCCAAGTTCTTTTTCTCACCTTTCAAGGCATATTCTCCTGTGTTTGTTCCCGAAGTGTTCGACCATGCAGCTGCTTCTGACATTCTTCCGGCCTGCAACCTTGGTGTGTCGGTGTTGTTCTTGGTGTGGTTAGGCAGTCGTGCTGCGTTACCGACCCCCTTTTTTTATTCGCTTCCCCTAATCTCATTCAGCTGGTCGGCCTTTTTCCTTTTGCGGACCTTTTCTTCTGGACATGTCATCAGTGGGCTGCCCCCCCCCCCCTTCCGCCCGTCCCTCGTTTGTGGGACATCGTTTTGGTGTCTTCCGCTGCCTGGCTTTTATGGTTCGCTCGAGCACCGTATGCCTATGCCTATGCTTTTTATTTTTAATTTTAATTTTTCGTTTTCGTGTTCGGCGTCACCTCGACTACTTTTCATAATCTTCTTGGACTTACTAGACCTTATCGCACGTCTCATGTTGATGGAGGCATTATGTGTGTGACGCGCTCCCCTCGTGGCCTTATCGTGTGTGTACGTGCACGTATGTGCGCATGTGAGAGGGTGAGGGAGAAAAAGGAAACCACGCACAAGCGTCTCAGCTGCTCTTCATTTTTTTTTTTTTTGGTGTGTGTATAGGAGGCTTTCTTGCCGTTTTCTAGCTCCCTTTTCTTATTTCCTTCACAGCATTTCCGTCTTTATTTTTCCCTGCTCAAATCTTGTCCTCATGTGTGTGTGTGTATATATATACATATATATATACATATACATACATATATATATCCTCTTGCTGGTGCTGCTGCTGTTATGGTTTTGGCGTTTGATGCTTATCGGACACGTCACTGAACAACAAGCGGTGAACGGACACCGTCAAAATAGAGCAAGAAAATGCGAAGTACTCGTGAGAGACAAGAGAGAGAGAGAGAGAGGGAGGGAGGGAGAGAGGGAAGGAGGAGGGTGCGGCAGAGGAGTAGAGGAGTCGCTTTCGTGTTCGTTTTTTTTTTTCCCTTTCCTGTCACTTGACCGTTGAATGGGAATGCCGACACAAGAGGGGATCCAACACGACCACGCACCCACACCCACCCACACACCCACACGTACATACATACGTACATACAACGTAGGCTGTTGTGAAGGAAGTCTCAACCCCCTTTTTCTTACCCCATTGTTTTCTGTTGTGCTATGCGTTCTGTTGATCCTTGCCTGTATGCGTTTTTTCTCCACCGATCTTCCTTTGATGCAAACTCCCACCCTTTTTTCCCTTTTTCCTTCTCCACCCCGACTGCTTCTCGTATCGTTCTCTTCAAAGCGCTGTCTTTGCCCAATCGCTCCGAGTCTCCGCCTGCTTTCCATGTTACCGGAGGCTTGTCTCATTCTCTGTATGACGTTCCTACATGCACATGTGCTTGTGCGTGTGCACCAGTTTTTGCTTGCGTCTGTGGTGGTGGCGTATGATGCAACGCACAGGAATGTTTTTATCCTTTTTTTGTCTGCCCCGGCTCTTTCTCGCTTTCTCTTCCTCATCTACTTTCGACTCTTCGTCGTTCTCTCTTATTTATTTATTTCCTAAGTGCCTCCATTCGCTCGTTCGTATTTGTTTTTATGCTATATTTATTTACGTCTTTGCGCCATGCCTCAGCGCTAATCAATTCTTTTGGGTTCAAGTCACTCGCGTGCGGCTGTGTACTCAGCCTCCCACAAGTAGGGATGCGCACGCACGCGCACACACGAGCGGACAAACCACCAACAAGCGGTCCCCTCCCCCAAAAAGTGCAACTACGCCCATGAACAGGCACACACGGAGTCCCCGTGCATGCTGTGCTCACGGCTCTTGGCCTGTTGATGTGACGAAGTCGCCCCCTTTTTTTTCCGCTCCCCCCTCCCTCATTCTCTACCATTGTATATTTCTCGTTGCAAAACAGGTTTCGTTTTTACGGTATACCCCCCCAGGGAAATTTAATGCCTTTGCACCGATTTTTTTTTTTTTATATTGTTACTGTTGTTTGTTATCTTTCAACTCTGCATACCTCTCTAATGCTAGCCTTGTAGAGAGGAGCGGCTGCATGAATGTGTATGAATGTGCTGTGGACATTGTTCGAGACGGCGCAGAGGTGCTTTTCCTAGCGTTGGCTTCATTGGCACACATGTGTAGGCGTGCACGCGCGCGTGAGTGTGCGGGTGTTCCTCTCATTGCCCCTCTTCCGCTTCACGGGCTCCATGACTTTTTCACCAACGCTTCCGCTCCTCTTCTTGAAAACGAGGGTCTGCTCACCGCCGTCGCCACCACCAGTACCGCTGCCAACCCCCCCATGTTTTGTGTGGTCCTTTGGCTCGTTTTGTGGGAAAGACTGCATAAGATATTCACCCACTCTTCCCTCTCGATTTCGGTGGCACTTTTTTCTCTTGTTCGCCGCATCCCAGCAGACCCACGGTACTTCCTTATTCCCCCTCCCCTCCCCTCCCTCTCTCTCTCTCTCATTCTCTGCCTCTGTAGCGCTGCACTTCCTGTGAACGCCAAACAATGCCTTCACGGGCGCGTTTCTGGCATATATAGTTTTTGTCTTGCGTTGCTGCTCCTGCTGCTTTCAACGATCTTCTACTGAGTCTCGTTTTCTTTTTTTGTGCTACTCCTTGTTGCCTATCTCGCTTGCAGTCGATGCGTTTTTCTTCGCGTGTGGGCTCGTATATGCGAAGAGTATCGTTTCCAGATAAGAGGGTGGGAAGGCAACTTGTGCAGCATGGCCGAAAGCGAAAGGTGAATAAATGAGTGTGCTGGGTGTGTAGTTGCGCCGGAGAATGTATCGTCTCAAGTTGTTATCCGAGCGCAGACGCACATGGCCAATTTTTACGGCTGTTCACTGCACTTTACAAATTTGCCGGATGGAAAGAATGACATGCTCCATACACCCATATACACATCTGAAAGTACCCCGAGAAGACCGAGGGGAGCGGATCGACCCTTTTATTTCTTGCTTCGTGGGCTTCACCGGAGCCTCTTCGCTCTCCTTTGCTGCCGCTCTTCTGCCATTTACCTCAGGCTGCGTGTCCTTTAGGAAGAATTCGAAGAGAGAAGAGAAGGTCACAGCAAGTCTGCGTACTATATGAAAGAGCTCCAGAGTCACACCGAAAGTGCAAAAGAAATCTAAAAAAAAAAAGAACGCGCTAGACTCAAAAAAGAGAAAAACCGCGCCAGTAAGGAAGATGGCGTTGACTACGGTGGCGCAGATGACCAGTATATATATATATATATATATATATACTTGTACATGGAGGTATCCGGGATGCACTGATTGCGCGAAGTTCTCATGTAATAGACTCGCCGTACTGTGTGACCTCGCAAACGTGTGACGTTCGCAAGTGCTTTGGTTGTCGGCTCACCTCTGTGCATGGGCCTGTACGTATACGTTTTTGCATCTCTGTAGATGTGCGTATGTGCCTTTTTGCCGGGGAGCTATGTTCCCCCTTTTTTTGTACACGAAACTGAGCAAAATTGATGATAATATTTACATCAGCCTCACTTTTTTTTTTTGTTAATTCTCATTTTGACTCTGATCATTCGGTGCGTGCGCATGTGCATGTGCGGTCATGTGTATTTTCGTTTTCAGGTGCTTGTGCTTGTCTTCATGGGCTAACTGTATGCATTGATGCTGTTGTGGCTCTCTCACCTCCTTTTTTTCTTCTATTTATCTCTGTCACTACTGCGGATGTTCCTCTTTGGCCATTTTCTTTTCGTGTGCGTGTGTGTGTGTCTGTGCCTTCGCGTACGAAGGCATCCCTCGACTAATACCACACGCCCAGCAACAACAACAACAACAAACTCACGCGATGCACTCCTAGGGAAAAGCAAGAACAAAAAAAACGAAAAAAAAACTGTCCTCCTCTCTACTACAAAAGAAAAAGTGAGAATGGCCATTTGCCGTTCCTCTCTTAGTCTACAAACGGGAGAGGCCTATCGGCAGGTGCATCACCCCATCAGCGTCGCTAGACACTGCACGACGACCTTTTTTTTTCTGCATTAACCATAACTGTGAAATGGGCAGCAGAGTTCATTGACAGAGACTCCAATTATGCTCGTGCAGCGCTCGAGGATGCGTTTTCTTGGCTTCCCTTTCTCTGCCACAGGAGAATGACATGATGGGCAGTGAGGGACTGCGATGGTCCTGCACCGTTGCCAGCGCTCGTCTTCTGTATTTTTACTCTTTTCCAAACGATACCTCTTCGCCCTTTCGACCCCATTACTGACATCTCGTCGTTTTTCTTTCCCTCTCACGGCGATGCACACACACACACACACACACACACACACACACACACACACACACACACATACACACGAAGGAAAAGGAACAACAAAGCCCCTGACCCCCTCCCCAAAGAAGGAAGAAACACGCGCCACACACAGGCAGACAGGCAGACACACACAACGAAAAAGTGCGAAAGAAACAACGATAAGGAAAAAAAGATAAGACGACGCGCCTCGCTCCATTTTTTTTTTTTGACTGTCGTTTTGGAAGATTTGTTGGCTGCGTATCTCCTCTAGGCATATATTCCTTGATCGTTTGCTCTGCTGTTGTCGTCACGGGCTTCTTTCCCGTTCTCTCGCTGCCCTCAACACACGCACTCTCCCTCTCTTCCTCTCTTGGACGCCTCCGCCGTATCAAAACACAGTAGTCGTACGAACTATATCTATTTATATCTTCCGCAAGTGTCTCCCTCTCTCTCTGTGCGTGTAAACATATATTTTTATATATACAGACATATATTTCTCCTTTCAATCTTTTTATTTTATTTATATTTATTATTTTACTTGATCTCTTCACCTACGAGTGTCTACTGTTTTTCCTTCACCACTTTGTTTGTGTGTGCATATACATATCTTTTGTGCGCTTCCGTATTTTGAGATTTCCCTGTACAAAGTAGTGCAACGAACCAAAGCGAAGAGGGAAAAGCCACGGCAACAGAAGAGGGAAGGAAAACGGAAAGAAAAAACGGCAGTCAGAAACGCCGAAGACGAAGGACAGCAAACGTAGCGTACTCGAGCAGACATACGCACGCAAACTCGGAACTTGTGCTACCGCTCCTTCTCTTTTCTTTTTTCCCTTTTCTCTCTTGCTTAACCAGATTATTGGCGCAGGCTTTTCCGCCCGTTCCTACGGTGCGCATTTTTCGTCACCTTTGGCTCCCTCTCCGTGCACGCTTGTAATTAGGCGTGGAAGAGCTCGAAGGAACAATAGACTTGCGCATAAGTACAACGGGCTAACGTTTTATATACATCTCTGTTGGTTTCTTCTGCTGACAGTGATCTGTATTTATTTATTTATTGCTCCTCCTCTTCCTTTTTTTTTTTTTTGGTGCAGTGCTGTCGTTGTCTATTGTCTGTTTTGTTCTCTTCCTGATTTTTTTTTTTTTTCGTTTTCAAACTTTGTTGCTCTCTCTTCCCTGTGCTTGTATGTGCGCTGGTGTATCCCCGCTACGTTTTCTTTTCGTACCCCTTCTCCCCCTTTTCCGTTTTCTTATTACTGCGTATTTCATAACCACTGTGCAGTTTGCTCACACTGCACTTGTTTCTGCTCCCCTTTTATGTTGCTCGTTGGTTTGACGTGTTATTATTATTATTATCTCTCTCCCCCCGCCTCTACTCTCTCTCTCCCTCTCTCTCTGAGGGTGCTGCTGTCTTTCTATATCGGTAATCTTTGCTCTTGTCGCTGTTAACACTTTCTTCTGGTGGTGGGCGTTAAAGCAACCAAAGATACGATTACCCCTAAGCCCCCGCATTTGCTTCAAGAAGCACGAGAAACAGGCGATAATAATAAAAAAAGGAGCTGAATCACGAAGCAGAACCTTGCCATCTCCCCTCCTCTCTCCCCAAAGAGAAAACAACAACTTAAACGAATATTCCAAGCACTTTTAGGCGTTGGCATTACACTCATCTCCCAGACGAGGCATTTTTCATACTTGCTGTCGCGCTCCTTGTGCACTCGAAGCTTTCCCTTCCTGTGCTTGTGTCCTTCTATAGGCTTGCTCGGTAACAAACAAGAGGGTTCGACAACACAGACGTCTTTTGTTCAGAACGGGCGTTTTCCTTTCTCCGCCTCCGACGGTTCCCTGCTTCTCTCTAGAGAGTTGCCACATATATGTGTACACGTATATATATATATATATATAGTGCATTTGCTGTGTGCCCCACTACTTTGGTTGTTGGTGTATTGTTTTTCTTCTTCACCTTAGTGCCTTCTCCGTCCTCCTGTGCCGCACCTTCGCTTCGCTTGCCCATTTTTGTGCATTTTGTTTGCTCTCCTACTTTTTCTCAAACTCGTCCTCCGCTCCCCTCCCCTCCCCCTGGTTTCTCCCACTTGCGTACTCGCCCTTCCAGCGTACGTGCGTGTGTCTCGGTCTGCATGTGCATACCTCTCCCTCTCCCTCCCTCCCGCCAGACTCCAGTGTATACACGTCTCTGTCTTTCCTCTGCCGTCCTTCGCGTGACGCCCATTCTACCCCTTCGCATTACTTGTCACGTTTTCTTGCCCTCCATCTCATCTCCTTTCTCTCCCCCATTTTTTTTTGCTGTGCTCTGCTGTTTTCAGCGCTACTTGCTCGCTGCGCAGAATTTTTTCTCTGCGCCTCTCTTGGTCTGCCGCATTTTTCGACCTCGCTTTTACGTAGCCGTCTTTATCAGCTATTCTTTTTCTTGTTTAGGCGGGGATTCTTTGTTTGGTGTCTGTACGCATCCCTCTTCTGTCCCCTTGCATGTGTGTGCGTGTGAGTGTGTGTATTTGTGCGCTTGTCTTCTTACCTCCCTTTTTCGTCGTCCTCAGGAGCCCCATTTTTCCTCACTCAAAGGAAAGAAATTTTCGAGTACCTGCTTTTCTTTCCGTTCTATCTTGTTGCTAGCTGCTGTGCTTCCCTTCTCCTCCAACTCCCTCTCACCCCTACGGCCCCCCCCTTCCCTTACGCTTCCGCGTTATATTCTGTGGATTGCCTTTTGCTTTCTTTCCTGTGAGTGACAGGCACTTGTTCTCCCCTCAACGCACAAAGTGACTACTGGTTCACGTTGCTCCTGTGCATGTGCGTGTGTGGTGGCCCCCGCACCCGGACTCTTACTAACTCACTCACTCTCTGCTCGGTTGAGGTCCCAAAGACTACTCCACCATTGATTTATTTATTCGTGTTTTGCTCTTGTTACCTCACGACATCTAGTTTCTCTCTCTCTATATTCTTCTGCGTCTTTCTGTACTGTTGCACTACAGAAGATTCCTCTCACACACTTTCTCGTTTTTTTTTTTCGTGTGTGTGCGTGCACGCTGGCCTGAAAAATTTCTTTCGAGCCTCTCTGTTTTTCTTGTGTCTTGGTGCATACTTGTTATTGTTTCTGTGTTTCCTGTCGTCGTCCACCCCGCCGTTGCTGCGCTTCCGTTCGGTTTCGTTTCTTGGGGAGGTTATTTATTTTCTTTTATTTTTTTTCTCCTGTCCGATCACGTACAGGTGGTAACAGCCCGACTTTCTTCCATCTCTCAACCTGTTCAGCTGTGTGTTCACACACCTCCATCGTCCCCACACAATGATGACCCGCCTCAACCCCTCTGCGGTCTCCGCGCGGAGGCGCAGGTCGATTTACCCGCGCGGTGCTTCGCCTGATGCGCTGCTGTCGGCTGCTTCCATTCTGCCACCGCCTATGAGAGAGGAAACCTCGGCTGGTGTTGCGTATCCCTGCAGTGACGAAGGACACAACAACGACAATGAAACCCCACAGACGGTGAATACGGTGAGCTCGTTTGTGCAGTGTTGCAAGACGAAGAAGATTGCCTCTGACAGTAGCATGTCCAGTGACTCCAACCTCTCCCAGACACGCACCACCGTGCAGAAGAATCAGGCGCCAACTTCAAATACACGTTCCAACTATGGTGCATCGGTACCAAAGAAAGCCCGCAGCAGCCGGGCTTCCACCGCCGCACACGTCAATGCCTCTGAAGAAAGCAACCTGCACAACAGCAATCTTTTCATTTGCAACTTGGACACGAGGGTGACCCAGGCAGAGCTCGAGACCGCTTTTGCCGAGCATGGCACAATCCTGAGCTCTGCTGTGATGCGCGACATTCACACAGGCACGAGCCTCGGCACTGCTTTTGTGCGCATGAGCTCGCACGACGAGGCCCGATGCACAATGGAGGCGATGAACGGCGTGCACATCGGCTCTCGCTCTATTTCTGTTCAGTGGGCGAGGCGCAGTGAAGGTGGCCCAGTTGGCGAAGCGCGCAAGAAGATCATGAAGCTGTTTGTGCGCAACATCCCCCTTGATTGCACGAAGCTCGATCTAGAGGAGCTGTTTGGGGCGTACGGCAGTGTGCGCCAGGTGACGCTGCACAAGGATACGTCGCCGGTGCAGGATGAGGCGATGGTGCGATTGATCGCGTTTGTGATCTACACCGAGGAGGGCGCGGCGGAGCGGGCGGCACGGGAGGTGCACAACACAAAGCCGTTTGCGTCGTGCAACGGCATCCCCATCATGGTGAAGCTGGCCGAGGACCTAGCGAAGCACTACCGCGAGCACAACCACCAGCACCAACAGCAGCAGGGAGAGTCGACTCCTACCGCAGCTGCTTCCAAGCAGCGCCAGCGGCGCAGCCACAGCCAGCGAAACAACTTGGTGCGTATCGCAAGTAAGAGCCCCACCCAGAAGAAGACCAGCAGAAACGGTAACGCCGGCATGAGCCAGAGCAGCCACACCAGCAGCACCACACTGAGTATCCACGCTGGTCAGTCGAGCGGCGCCGATGCGTCGATGTCAGATATGAGTGTGGCCACGGAGGTCTCCTTCTTGAAAAATTACCCTCAGCTCACACCGCTGCAGCGCAACGTGCCGCCGCTGAAAACGCCGCTAGACGCGATGATGCCAGCAACACTCCCCCAGCAACACAAACCAAACTGTGTCGGAGCTGCATTGGCGCCCTCTGCCGCCTCGCTCTCACCTTCAAACGTTCTTCAGTTCCTGGAGACACCACCGTCTAACGTTGACCGAGGGATGCCAGCAGCTGGCACCCAAATATGCAAAGACGCGACGACAGCGCCGTACGCGGCGGGCTTGCAGAAGCCCTCGTTTATCGACATCCCCAACAGCGAAGTGGAGCAGAGTTTCTTCAACAGTTCGACAGCGCAGCTCTCGCAGTTTGAGCCGCTTCAGCAGCATCAGCATCATATCCAGCTTCCCCAACTGGGCGAGATTCCCATCAATGCGCCAGTGATGCCCAGGCTCTACCATTTGCCGGCTGTTCACGCGGTTCCCGAACGTCAGGACTCGAGCTGTGCGTTAGTGATTCCGAACACTCGCTTCGAGGCGCTTCCAGTACGGAGCCGCTCCATGAACGATTCACAGCCCATAGTGGCCTACTCATACCCAGGGGAAGAGAGGGACCTGCGGATCATCGATACAGCACCGGTGGCGCATCCGGCTTCGCTGCGCCCAGAACCGGACGTTACGACGGCGCCGCCTAAGTTGCCGCAGACGTACCGCCACAACCCCTACAGTAGCTGCAGCTTTGTTCGCGTGGGCTAATAGGGCCCGCTGTGCTCCTGCTCCCTGTCTCTATCTCTCTTGTGTGCTGTGCAAAGCAGGTTGGTAACCGTTCCTCCTTCTGGTCATGCGGGGAGTATCCATCTGGCATGCATAAATACATTTATATAGCGGTGTAGGTGCGCGGGGCGCCTCTCGTCGACCTATCTCTTCTGCTTATGTATGTTGTGCGCCGGCGTACAGGCATCCCATGGTGAAGCCTTCAGAGGGAAAGAGAAGGGAGTTCGAGGAGGGACGACTTGCCTCGCATTTGTCACTCATGCCCCCTCCCCCCTCCCCCAAACACGCACGCGTGTGCGCCGAGATTTTCTTTATCGCGCGAATACAGCGACTGCCGTATGCTTTCTCTTGCCTCCCATATGCGCGTATTTCTCTGTGTGCGTTTGCCGAGCAGCAGCAGACGTTTATGCAGCTCTTGTTTTTTTATATATTTTTCATTACCTTTTTCGTTTCTTCTGCTGTCACTCGCCTCTCTCACCCTCTTTCTCACCGCCTTGATTCTCCCCCTCCTCTCCCCTTCCTCCCCCTCCTCCTCTCCCCCTCGCCGATCCCCCAACATGCCTGTCTTCCTTTTTTCTATACATTCTTCTTTTTGCCAGTTGTCATCATGTACCTCAATAACATGCCCACCAATACGCGCCTCTAGTTATACTTCTGCGCATGTCTTCCTGCATATGGTGCGCGAGCAAACGAAAAAGAAAAAAAAATGGATCCGGTTCTCGTTTTTCTTTTTCTTTTTCTTTTTTACGTTCTTCTTGATCACTACACTCTCTTCACCCTTCTTCCTCCGCCCTCCCTCCCCTTTTCTGCAGGTACTTGATACACTCATCTTAATGTCGATGCCCCCTTCCATCTCTCTTGCTGTGCGTGTGCGTGCCGATGGTAGTCTCTTTTTTCCTTTCTAAGGGAACAAAATGAAAATCAATTTTCTTTGTTTTTTCTCTTCACCTCTCCTGTCGCCGTCTTTTATTTATTTTTCTCTGCTTTCTTTCTTGCAGTGTCTTCATACTTGTTCAACAGCAGCAACTTTGTTTTTCCTTATCTTATACGTTTTCGTTGTCAGCGTATGTGTCTCCGTGCGTGTGTTCTTTCGTCGACACGCACGACGACGCTCCTGCTCTTATGTTTTGTTGTCTGCTGCAAGCACCTTACAAAGGCATATGGATGCTTCAATGAAGAAAAAAAGACAACCATTATTGAGGAGGGAAGTCGTTGCGCGTGCACTGGTGGTATACGTCTGCCACAGGACGAGTGATGCCTCCCCGTCTGCACGCCCGTGTGCGTGTGGACTCGGATTTGGATGTGAACGTTCTTCCGTTTTTTTCTTTTTTATGCCTTCCTCTCATTTCTATGTACAAATGTATGCATGTGTCGCACAGTTGTGTCCCAGTCCAGGCTCGGTTGCTCTGAGCGTGTGCAGCTTTTCTTGTCGTCGTGTCTTCTGCACTCCCTCGTCTTGTATGAATGCCATATTTCCCTCCCTTTTTTTTCCCTTTTCCCTTTTCCTTTTTAGTCACGGAGAGGTGATGCTTAATGTTTATTCTTGTGATTGACGTTGGTCTCCCTCTCGCACCCTGTCTCTTGATATGCACTTTTGGTGTACGCCCCTCCCCCCAGGAACAGTTTTGGAATACGTCTTTCTTCCTCTGTGCGATTTCCTACCCAACTTCTTTTTTTTCTTTTCACAGTCCGTTTTTGTGAATGGGCGTCTCAAGGCGCTGTGTTATGTGCGCTCGGTTGCTTCTTCTGTCTCCCTCTCCCCACAGCTGCCAAACTTCGGTGGCTCCCCCTTGTGGTGTCCCACATGTTCGTGTGGCTGAATTTATCACACAGAAGACGACGCAGGAAGAAAGAGACCCTCCTCCTCCTCCTCCTCCCCCCCTTTGCATGGATGCCGCTTCCTCTTTCTCAGGAACGGGCATGCATGTATATACATAAATACATGTATATAAATCTGTTGTTTCGTCGTTGGGTGTGTTCGAGCCCCTCGACGGCGTGCAGAGGGGGGGGGAGGCACTTGCCTCGCCGCTACGTGAGCCCCGCAAGGGGAGGCGTGAGGCATCGAAATCGAAGAAACCACACAAAAGGCAATAAAACAAAGAGCTAAAGTCGTTTCTTGAACGTGACCGCCATACCACCAATAGTAAGTGGTGCCAGGGGAAAAGCGGAACGAATCGGCCTTTTTTTTAGGTGTGATGGACAATGTGCGCCGTAATGTGAGAGATCGGAGAGGACGTGGAAGCGGATCCGTTACTCTCTCTCTCTTCCCCCCCTTTTTCCGTCTCTCTTTATTCTCACCTTCGTTTACTGCGCGTTTCCCTTCGAGACGTTTTTTTTTATGTGCTTTATCGCTATCGTTTATGCTTGACTCTCTCCCCCTTTTTTTCTCCTGGAGCCGCTACGCCTTCTGGCCTTCCGTGTGTGCTCCGATCTCCGTTCTAACGAATCCGAGTTTCGATTCGCTTCTTTTTTTATCCATTTTTTTTTTAATATTTGGTGTGCTTTTTTGTTGCTGTTCCACGCTTCCTTGCTGTCTCGTGCGTACGTGCACGCTTGTGCGTTCGTGAGAGGATGACGGGAGCGCTTTCCCTCTTTCTTGACAAATAACCTTTTATGTATGTGCGACTGCGTATGGGAGACACACCCACTCTTTTTCGTTGTCATTTGTGTGCGTGTGCATGTACGTGTGATGCACCCCAAATGTTTTTTTTTTTAAATTTTGTTCTTTTCGTTATTTATTTTTTATTGCGTTTTCTTCGTATCCAAGAAACCGATGACGTCTCTTTTCATCTCTTACCGCGTTCTATTTTCCCACTCTTTTTTTTTTATGTATGTGCCCGGTGTGCTGCTTTTTTTGGTGTGTGTGTGCGTGTGTGTGTGTGTGTGCACCTGCGCGGTAGTTCTGTTGTAAGGATTAAAATCGTTTATTTTCCCCCTTTTTCGTATATCTATGCATGCATGGATGCATGCACGTTCTCTTAAACGAAAGACAGCCACAACAACGCACTGAGGCCTGCGCGCACACACATGCACAGGTACCGAGCTTCTTCTTTTTTTTATTTCCACCCTTGAAGACGATATCTGCCATGAGAAAAGGCGAAGAATAGTTTGTACGCTTCCATCGCTCTCCTTGTCCACCGATCTCATTTTCTTGTCTTGCTTCTCTTTTATAGTTGAAGCCACCACTTTCTTTCGGTGTCCTTCGTATGTGGTGTGCGTGTGTGATGGGTGTGTACGTTTGCACGTGTGCACGAAGACCTCGCTCCTGCCTTCTCTTCTTTCCCCTTCTCTTGCCCCACACGGTGAGCACCCGCCTTTGCACATTCGACCCATGCGCACACGGTCCTCAGACTTACCTATCGCAAGTAAGTTTTTCCTTTCCTTGTACGCTGATCCTTCTCATTCTCTACGGTTTTGCTTTGTATTGTATGGTTAGCTTGTTTCTCTCGGTAGTCGGACACGAATGTGTTATTATTTCTGGATGTTCTTTTTTCTTTTTCTTTTATTTATTTCTTCGTTGAAAGGCTGCATGAGATGTTTCTTTATTCTTTTTTTTTTTTGCTCACATCTCATTTTCAATCTTTTAAGTTACCTCTCTGTCCCTCCCTCTCTCTCTCTCACTCACTCACTCTCTCACTGTGCGCCCTCACATCCCCTTCCTCGCGAATCCGTGTGCGTTTCCGTTTCTTTGTTTTTCTTCATTATGATTCCTCTCCTCCACACACACACACACACTCACACAGACACCCACCCACCCACAAAACCTTTGAATAACGTGCTTCTGAAACGCAAGAGGCGCATACAACAACCGAACACAAACCCATTGAAAAGGGAAAGAACTTCAATTGTCATCTCACGACGAGTGAGACGCGAAGAGGAAGTCGATCGTTGGCGAATGCTTGTCTGATTGACTTATTTTTGCACGTGAAGGTCTGGGGGCGAAGGGAAAGACGAAGAGCGAGAAGAAGCCCGAGACAGTGACGCCGATGATTTGTAAAAGGGGGGACCCCTGCAATGAGAGCACGCACATTGTGCGCAGCTCATCAGAAGAGCATAGCCCCCGTTGTGTGTCGAGCACCATCTTCAGCGTCGCGAAGACTTCACCAGAAGAAGAAGTTTTCCGCAATACCGTCCAAAACTGTATACTCGAATGCGTGTGCGTCTATGTGCTTTCTCCCTTTCTGCAACTTTCTGTTGGGCTCCACTTTTGTATGCTAATGAGGCGCTCCCTCTCTCTTTCTCACCGTCTTTTGTTTTGCAACTCCGCGTGCGCGTTCCTTTTTTTTCCGCCCTTTTCCTCGCGTGATGTCGGGTCTGCTGCGCTGATGTTGGTGGCTACCTTCTTTTTTTTTTCTCCCTTCTGTACACGGGAGTCAACAAGAACATCACGCACCCCCCAAACAAACAAAGAAAAAAAGGAAACTGAAGTAAGGAAGGGTCTGCAGTCGTGTTTTCTTCCGCCCCCATTTTTCGCTCTTGTCAACCCCTTCACAGTGGCTTTTCTCTCTGCTTTTTTCCTCCTCTTTTTTTTTAAAATTATTATTACCATTTGTCCTTCGCCGTTTTGCCTCCAATTTTATTGTCACACGTGCACAAATAGTCTTTGATTACCCTCTTCTTCCTCGTGGCGTCGCTTTCTCTTTTTTTTTTTTTTATTGTTCGGTTTCTTGCTTTTGCTTGTATCACAACGATTTCTTTTTTTTTAAATTTTCACTCTCTACTTTACAGAGAGGTGTAGCGTGAGCAACCTATCGGCACTCCCTTTATAAGTTCATTTAGAGACACGCACACTCTTGCATTATTCACGACACACACCTCCCATATAGGCGTGTCGCCTGCTCGTGCCTTGCCTATTGTACACACACATATACATATATATATATTCTGCCTTCAATTGAATGCGCAGTTATGTGTGGGTCATTTTTGCTCGAATGCCGCCTATTTATTTTCGTACGCGTGCACTTGTGTGTTGTATTCAGACGCCGGTGAGCTGGCGCACACATTAGCTTTTCTTTGCTCCTTTTGGTATTTTTCGTTAGTGGTGCCGCTGAGGATGCTACTCGCTCTTCTCCGTGGGCTTCCATTCGTGGTGAGGAAGAAGGACATCCCTGTTCCCGCTGCGGCGGTGGAAGTGCAAGAGTGTGGTAGAAACCACCTCTTTCCAAAAAAAAAAACGTGACAACCACAAAAGAACAACACGGGAGGGTTCAGAAACAGCGGCAAACAGAACGTGTCGTAAAAAAAAAAGAAAACGGGCGTGTGGTCGGCGGCGAGACGAAAGAGTGGGGAGGACGTAGTCCGCTCAGCACAGCACCCAGGCCTGCCAGAGAAGACAAAGCACAAAAGAAAGGAAAAAAAATGATGCGAACCACCGCGACTACCCAAGCTTATCAGAAACAAGTTTTGTAGTTGATCGGATGGCAGGTAAAGGCGAAAAAAGGACGCGGCCAAGAGAGTGACACAGAAAAATGTACATGCAGTGTCGGAGTGCGCGTGCGCGTGAGGGCTCACCTCTCTCCTTTACCTCACGTCTAGGCCTGCGCTGACACGTGTATGTACATACAAATACAGCCAAAAGAGGAGCGCCAAAGAATGCCAAGAGACACGCGGCAGGACACAAGCACTGTGAAGCGGAGACGTCTCCTCACCAAGATCTGCTCATCGTACCGACGTGGCTGTGACGGAGCGCCCGCGGTTATGGCGGTTGCTGTGTTTGCTTTGCGCTGTCTCCCTCCGTCTCTTTCTGTGCTTCATCGTTCACCCGCGCTTTGGGTTTTCTTCTCGTGATCTCTCACTTCGGTGCGCTCTACTTGCTCCGTACTCCTTACAGTCTTTTTTTTTTTACTATCATTTTGCTCGTCCCTTTTCCATTTGTTGGCGCCCACGTCCCCTCCCCCTTCCAACTGTTTTTCCCTTCGTGATGCCCTGCCAAAATTCGTGTCACTCTTATGACCACCGCATGTACGCCTAATGAGTGCGTCTAGCGTTCACATGTACCCCGTTTCTTTGTGTCTGGCAGGATGTGCATGCTATTGTTGTCCCTTACTTGCTCCATCTTCCTGTTACTCTCCTTTATTATTATCTCGCGTACTTGTTGCTGGCTCCCTCTTCTGTGTGCTTGAGCTGATGGGCTCTCACGCTATAGCAGACATGTACGCACCAGCGGGGGAGAGAGAGAGAGGGCATGTAGCGGAGGGCTCTCCACTATTCGCTCTGGACTCAATAGCAGAAGTGCGTCTGTAAATGTGTGGTGGCGGCGACAGCGACGACAGTAAGCACGAAAGACGCTTTTTTCGTTCTCGTTGACCACTAACAATATCTGTCTCTCTCTCTCTCTCTCTATATATATATATATATATAGATAGATAGATTGCACTCTCGAGAAGAGCGGGCACACATTGACATGACTGTGACAGCGGCACAACTAGAAGGAAAGAGGTACTGCTCCAGGGCATTAGGTGGCGCGTGAGGAGTGGAAGGCGTCTGAATGAACCAGTCGAGGACTGCGATTTCAGGAATCAATACACGTTCGTCTGGCTGTGCGCTCTTTCCCCGTGAGACGAGGCGACGAGGAGCAGGTCTGGAGAAAGCACGAAAAGTGCCAAGGTGGACGTTACGGAAAGTCGAAGAAAATTTGCTCCGATGCCTTCATGCGGCGTTTCTTGTTCCTCTCCTGTTTCCGCCTCTTTCGATGGCTTGCTTGCTTGCTATGCCCTTCGGAGGTCCCATGCCCATGCGTGCTCGCGAGTGCTCTATACTGTTGCTTCAACAGAAAAGCGCCCGACTCCACTGATGAGGAATGCCCCCCGTCCCTCCTCCTCCCTCATTTTCCTTCATGCAGGCGTAGGTGTGGACTGTCCGTATACATTATTTCAATTTTTTTTTTGTTTTGCGGTACACTTCTCCATTTTGTTGACGTATCGTGCGGCGAAGGCTCGCGTTGGACAGCGAATGCAGACGTCCCCCAGCCGTCCCTGCCCTGCGGTTTCTTCTACTTCAGCACGCTCCCTTTCCCTTTTTTTTCTCTTTTCCCCCGGCCCGTCAGCGAAAATTTGCTGTCATATAAATTATCGTTTTGGCTTCTATGCTCGTCAAATGCTTATTTTTTTCATTCTCGATATGCTTGATGAGACGGTCAGAGCGAACGACAAGCACCGGCATTGTGCACAAGCGCTTACGTTTATGCTTGGCTACACTTTACCCTGCTACTTGCCCAATTGCTGCTTTCTTGTTGGCATTTGAAGCCGCTGATCAGGTCATATTTTTAATGAGTTTGTGTAGTGCATTAGAGTTCGTTCCACCCATGCTACCCTCTATTGTCCTATCACCACCAGGTAAGACAGGAGACCTGGAAGAATGGACGGCCTCATCACTCTTGTCAGCACAAATCAAAAAAACAAAAAAAAAAGTATATAGGCATACTATAACCCCGAACGAGCATTTTGGATTGTGGGGCTGGGCGTAAGCAGCGTGATGACGCGTACACACATTTTTCACATTGGATCATCTCAATATATGTATATTAATGGTGGCGGAGCGTCTTTTCTGCTCTCGCAAGTGTTCCTCTCCCCCCGTCTCTCTCCATCGCTTCTGTTCGCGAACGCTGACAAAAAAAAAGAAAAAAACGAAATACCGCTTTTCTCTTCCTTTTCCTTTTTTTTTTGAGAAGCTGCCTTCTGGGACTTGTGTGTGCGTGTCTCGGCGTGTTCATGAGCATGCAGCGATGTGCGGGGATGTGCTTGCAGTGATGGTAGACCTCCCCAGAAGTTAGTTTGTTGCGCCCGTCTCTGTGCGCTTTCCTCCCCGTCTCTCTGTGGGCGGGGTTTTTTTCTCTACTTCCTATGCATACGATTTTTACTTTGTGCGTCGTCCTCTTTGAGGGGTTGTGCTGTGCTTGATTCCGAGTGGTACTATCTTTTTCTTTTGGTGATGGTGGTGGTGTTGTTGGTGGTGCTGGCGGTGTGTTGCTCACCTCTTTTCTAGAGTGATCACTTTTTGAGTGCATGCTTGCGTATTTCGAGAAGCGTTTTCCTTAACTTATTTCGAGCTTGCTCTCGTTTTCATTTTCCTTATTTGCTTCCCCCCTCTCCCCCCTCCACGTCTCCCCCAGTCTCCCCCTTCCTTGGCCTCGATCTGCTTTCATATCTGCACTGCGGTGTGCTCTGACGGGGCATCTCCACTCACGCTCCTCTTGTGTTCACAGCTCAACATGCCCTTTGACTCACCAGGCGCAGGCTTCAGCTGTATCAACACATGGATTCGCGTCTACGTGTGCTGGCGCGTGCTTCTGTGCCAATATTGACTTGTGCATCGGGCTGACGTAGTTTCTGGAAGGCAGACAAGTGACCAAAATAAGAGATGCGCTCCTCCCATTTTCTCTTTATCGCTCACCCCCTCGTCTGCGCTTTTTTTTTTTCGTGTTTACGTTGCGTATTAGCCCACCTTCGATCACGCCTGCGCATCTCTCGCTTTCCGTTGTTTTCTTTTCGTGAGCGCATACTTTTTGCCTGCATTTTTCCACTCCCTGTGCGCACCACTATCTCGGACTTCGTTCTCCGCTCGTTGCGTGTGCATGCGTCTGCTTAAAACTGACACCGACCGCAAGGAGGGGGGGAGGGGGAGGGGAGGGGGAGGGGGAGGAACAACAAAAAAAGAAGATAACAACGAATCTGAAGAGCATCCACGCACATGATCGCCGTGAGCACATTCCCTTGCACGCGCGCGTTATGTACGTGTGCGTGTGCGTGTGTGTGCGTGCGTGTGTGTGCGTGCGTGCGTGTGTGCGTGCGTGTGCGTGTGCGTGTGTGTGTGTGTGCGTGCGTGTGCGTGTGCGTGTGTGTGCGTGCAGATCCATTAGTGTTTCTTGTATGCGTTTGCCCATACCAATGAACTTAAAAAAAAGAGAGAACTTTCTCTTATTTGTCTGATCTCTTCTTCCGCCACGTCGTTTATTATTTATGTACTTTTGTGCGTGCTGCACGCGGATGGCAGATGCTCTTGCGCGTCCGCTCACAAGGCAGCAAGAAAAGCGGGCAAGAGAGGAGTAGGGAACGAAAAGGAGGAAAAGGGAAGATGTCGAAGCGGGTGTAACTGCCCCTTCCGCAAACATCGGAACAGATGCCAACTTTCTTCCCTTTTGCCGGTTCTCTCTCTCTTTTTTTGCCTGTTTCTGCTTTCCATGCACTCGCCTGTTGTCTACGTACTGAAGGAAGTGTCCAGTGCCCTTTTCTTTTAGCTCCTCATGCTTTTCACGTCTCCCGTCTCTTTCTCTCCTTCTTTCGAAGTCCATTCATCACGCACTCGCTTCTCCTTTTTTTATTTGCGTTGTTTCCCGAATGCCTTCCCATTCGACAGACTGTCTCTTGAGCTTCCCACTTCCTTTACGCACGTGCACACTTTTTCTCTTTGCGAGTCGGTGCGCATGAGCGGATGCGTGTGTGCGTGTGTGCTGGCTGAGAGAGAGGTGAGGCGAGAGAAAGGCGATAGGGGCCACCATTCATTTCTTTTTGTTTTTGATGTGCTGATTTATGCTGCTTTTTTTTTTTTTTACACACTCCCCCCCATCTCTTGCAGACAATACAAGATCGCTCACCTGCAGCGTTCCCCCCTCCTCTCCTTTTTTTTTCTTTTCTCGACGCGCGGCGTGCTGCTACGGAGCGCCTCCCACACAGGCTTCTTGGACGCAAAGCGTGACACCCTTGTCATTGTGCACTCTTGCGGTTTTTTTTTGTATTCGTTGTGCATTCGTGCAATATTTTTTCACTTTTTTTACTTTCATGCCCGCCCTCCAATTGTTAGTGGTCCCGCAGAGATGGACAACCTCATTCGATAAAAAAGAGGTACGGCAGTCCCACCCCCCTAACACATTTGTTTTCCTTTACATGTTCTTTGTGCGCGTGGGTGCAAGCGTGCCACGGGGTGTGCCATCCTCTTTTACTTTTTTTTTTTGCTGTCTTTTCTCTCCTGCATCTTCACCGGATGCGCTGGCGAGCTTATCTTCCCTCCCCTCCTCAGTTTTATGTGCTCTGTAGGTCTTTCATATTTCCTCATGGACTCCCTCCCTCTCGATCAATTTTTTGCCCCCCCCCCCCCCAACACACACACACACCAAGTATCGGTGTTCTCAAGGAGGGAAAGGGGGAAAGGATCGTACGTTCAGTGGATTGGAAAGAGGGGATGGAAGAAGAACGGAAAAGAATGCAGGGCGTACAGAGTTGGGCGAGTTTGTGTGTGGGGCTTCGCAATCACATGTTCTCTGTACTGCACCACAAGCTTTTTGCCCTTCTTCTTTTTGTTTTGAGCATCACCTCGCTCGCCACAAAGGCACACGTGTTCTTTCTGCGGGAGTGCGTGTGTGTGTGTGCCGTTCTTTTTTTTCCCTTCGACTCTCTCTCTCGAGTGTTGTGCAGGGGAGGCTACCGCCGAGTGCGAGGCTGCAGCCTTTTTTTTTTTTTTTCACGCACGCGCATGCTGACTGATGGAGGGAGGGTAGTGGGCTGTACCGGAGTGACGCACTACCGAGCGTCTTCGATGTACGTCTCTCGATGTCAACGTTCGTGTTTCACGTGCACACGAAAATGTTCTTTTTTTTCTTTCTTTCATACCTCAGCACCCAGTACACCCGCGGTGCTGGCGAATGAGCTGCAAATAGGAGGAACGGCGCTGCGAGAGAGGAGAGCGATGCGCTTCTTCAAAGGGATTCCCCGTTCTCCACCATCGCCAATCCACTTGTGGAGTGCTTCTGCGGGTGATATTGGATGCATGAGTTTACTAGCCCATGCATCTGTGAATGAATCGGATCAGAAAAAAAAAACAGCGAAGGAAGATGTCAGGAGAGAGATTTGTTCCAGGTGTCATACAGTGGTGATGAGGTGCAAGTGGAGGGGGGGGGAGGGCTGCGACACTGCGGTGAAGGCGTTACGTCACCGATGAAGCAGCATGTCCTTGCCCCCCTCCCCGCCCTGCAAACGACCAACGACCTCAAGATCTGTGAGCGAGTGCATCAAATGGAGTGTAAACCCGAGGGAATTCATGCCATTGAGATGACTCCACGAGAATGCCGTTCCATCTTTTTTTCTTTTTTTATCCGTGTTGCGTGCATTCACTGTTTGGCTACATCATTCTTTTTGGTTCTTGCGACATTGACTTACACGTGTGTCTACCAGTGATCCTTTTTATCACATTTGTTTCACACCTCGAAAAAATTGTTTTCTTGACGTTCGTTTTCGTTTTCAATCGCATACAGCTCTGAGATGTTTGCTGTTTCCATTTTTTTAAAATTTCCTTCTTCTCCCAGCTCTCCTCAGAGTGCACGCTGATGTACCGCATCAGCACGCCGTTTTGTTGTTGTGTTTCCTGCGGAGGCGGCAACCAGGCGCGTGGGCCTTTCATCGATGTCACTGGATCGCATGGTCACACTTTCTTCATGGTGATTTCGTTATCATTCTCTGCCCGCGCGTTTGTTTTCTGTCGTTCTCCTCTTCTTGCTGCAACGACGGATGTCCGCCAGTGGTAGCAAAGGGTCCCCATGTCTGCACTGCCGACTGCTGCGCTGGCGCATGCTTATCCGCGGGTTCCCTCCCGCTCGACACGCCCACCCCTTTGAAAGACCTTCGGAGTCATCATAGGGCGGGGTGACCTTGCTGCCAGACGCGTGGCAGCGCACCCCACCCGTAGCAGTGCAGTGTCGGCATTGAGTACCACGCCCAGCCAAGTCATGCGCAGGTGCGTAAAGCACGACTGGTGGGCGAAGCAAGCGCGAGGACACCCAGTACGAATCAGCACCCCCGAACGGCACCAGCGAGTCCTACCGGGTCGCACGTGGAGAGCGCCCACGCGGTATTACGGCATGCGCCGCGGCTTGCGGCGAGTGAGGGGGGAGGCACGGCGTACAGGGCAAGTGCACAGGGTCTCCGAGGGTCCGGACTTGAGGCGGGCCCCGGCGTTGCTGAGCTGATTCGGCATGCCCCTCGACCACCACCCCGCTGTTGACCGCACGGCAGGCGCCACCGCTTCGGCCCTCGAGCAGGACCCTGAAGGGGCTCCCGCTTGGATGAGGGCATGCGACCCAGTGATGTGCGTGTGCCGACGGTCGCGTACCCGAGGAAGGGGGCAAGAAAAGCCCCTCAGACGCATGACCCGCTTCGATGGCAGGACTGCTTGGCGGCTGTGGTGACAGTGCAGCAGACGTAGACGAGCTGAGGTGGTGTGCATCCATTTATTGATTTGTTCACGGTAGAGTTTTAATTTAGAACGAGAGTGAGGAAGGAAAAAAAAAGAGTCCTCTCTTTCCCGTTCTTCTGTCGTTTGCTCGTCGTTCGTTACTCCTCACCCCGATCGCGTGAGCTGCATTGCATTCGTTTCTCCTGTTTTTTCCCGAGTGCGTATTCTTATTGCTTAACCCTTTGTTTTTTATTTATTTTGCCTCGCTTTGCTTCGTTGTGCGTGTTGTTCTCCTGTGTACGTGTGACTCGCGGCTTACGTATGCGATTTTGAGGAGAGCGTTTATTTTTATGTTTTCGTTTTCCCCTTTTTTTACTCATATGCTTTCTTGTTTGACTGCGGTCAGCAGTTTTGAAAAAGAAGATAAACACACACACACACACACACACGCGCGCGCGCGTAAAGAGAGAGGGTCGGTGATGGAGGCGTGGGTCCACCGGCTGTGAAGGGGTCGATGCGTGCTGGACTTCCTTTCCTTCAGCCGAGGCGTACTTCAGGGTTTTTGGTATGGTCGGGATAACGCGTAGTCTGACCCCCTGTTGGAGGTCTTTCGATCTCTTCCACAGCCTTCGTGGCCCCTAAAAGCGTCAGGATGCTACAGTGAAGGGACGCATGCAGCTATAGAGCTGGCCATCATGCAGTGGATGCTGAGTCTCGCACCACGCACCACCCATCCTTTTCCCTTCTATTTTCCTACTCTCTACGAGCGCTTGTCGTCCCCCGTTCTCTTGCTTTCTCTCTTTTGCTTGGCGTCGTGTACTGGCGCGCGTTTTTCTGTTTTTCTTCCTTGTCCGCATCACAATATGTTCTTCCCTTACACACACACACACACACACACACGCACCTCGTCCTCCTTTTATTGCCCCTTAAAAAAAAAAAAAATTATCGTATTTACATGTACACCACGCTTCATGACCGCTCTTTCCATAGAGTCGAAAGCTGTTTTGTGCGAAGATTCGTGTTCCTTTTCCTGCCCACGACGCCTCCAGGCAAGTATAGCGACACCACAATTATCTTCTGTTTTTGTGTCTCTCCTTCTCGGCTCTTGCCCTTACTTGACTATTCTCCTTCCTGTTTCCTCGGAGCCAAACGTTGCCTTTTGCATCTCCTACTACGAAGCACGTCCCCGCCTCTATCTGTCGCTGGTTCTCTTGCCTGTTTTTTTTCTCGGATCGTGTGAGTTCCACGACAGCTCTGCGTCACCGTGTCGGAGGTTCGAACTCCACGACGCGCTTCTCGGTCTTGCGTGCATTCTCGTGGCTCTGGCCTGCCTTTCTTTCCTGTTCTTCGTTAGGGTATCGTCCGTGTGTGCCCTCTTCCAGCGCTGCTCGACAAGCCTTACCTTGCCCGCCCGCTCGCTCGCTCACGCACCCTAAGAAGAAGGCGCGTTTGCAGTCTGGTAGCGGTGTTCAGAAAAAAAAAGGCGAGAGAAAGTCACCGTCGTCGTCGCCTGAAGGCCGAAGCTGACAACACCGTGCGTGGATCGAGACATACAGAGGCGCCTGAAGTAACGCCGACAGCGTTGGCAAGGCAGCTGCAGACACCGATTACCAGCCGCGGTGTGGGACCTATCCAGACACAGAGGCATACAGGCAAACAGAGCTCCTCTCCCCTTTATTCTTTCCCCCGCCTGTAGGCGTTTTCCCGCGCTTGCGTGACTAGTTGTGCGCCATCCTTTCTCCCTTTGCGTCTGCCACCGTGAAGGGCTCTATTGTGTATGCGTACGTGCTTCGTGTACATCAATCTGTATGCGTTTTATTGTTATGTGTGTTTCTATACATCCGTGACAGGTTCTCATTGTCTAGCTGTTTCTTGTTTCCCACTTCTCTCCTCCATAGTACAAAAAAAGTTTTTCTCTCCTTCTCATCCCCCCTGCATCATCCACTGTCTTTTTGTTTTATTGGCCCTTTAAGTCTCCTTCCCTTTCGTCTTACAGATATCCTCTTCATTTGGTGCCCCTTCTCTCTCTCTCTCTGTGGACTCTTGCCTTGCTGCTTGACTATTCTTCGCGGTGCCGCTCCTGAGCACTGTGAGTTTGGGGCTCCTTGTTGGTCAGCCCCCTCCTCTCCCTTCCCCTATATCTGCCCTTCGCATTTTATTTCCTTCCTTTTTCCCCCTTTTTCCATTCAACCTGTGCTCCCCCTGCTGCTGCTGCTACTTCTGCTTCTGCTGCTGGCTTTGTCTGCGTGCGGCAGTCGTATTTCTGTATGGTGCCGTTTTGTGTCATCGGCGTGCCCAGTTCTGGCCTTTGGTAATATATACATATATATTGTATGCATACTGGGGCGCGTACGGCGCTCGTATTCACCCCTTCTTAGAGTCTGCTACTGCTTCGATTGTGGGCCTTGGCGTTCATTTGCGCGTGCGTGTCTGTTACATCGATCTTCCTTTTTTTTTTTCTTGCATCGTACTGTCGATTCTGTGCTGTTCACCACATCCGCAGGAAGACGGGGCTTGCTGACGTTGCAAGTGCTTTCGCCGGTGTGCGTGTCTCTTTGTAGATTTTATTTTGGTCTGTGGAGTGTGCGGCACGCCGTGGAAAGACACGTCGCAGACAACGGCTCCTACTTCCGCGGAGACTTGCACTGATCGTGGGCAAAGGGGGCGAGAGAGAGACAAAAACGAACAGATCAGCAGCCATACACTCGCTACTTGCTACTTTCTCTCCCCCTTTTCCTGATTTTTTTTTTTTTTTTGCGTGTGTCTGTGGGACGTTGTTGCTTCCTTCATGGCTCAGCTTTGGCCGGTGTCTCCACTGCAGTGTTCCACTTCTTCGGATTTTTTTTGATCTGCTTACTTCATTCTCTGTGCTGTATCCTCACGTGCCGCTACGACACCTTCCGCGCTAACATTTTTGCATCCGCTTCCTGTCGCATATCTGTTTCCCGTTTGTATTTTTGGATAGTTCCTTCCGTGTTGGTTTCTCTCACCGGTGAGTTTCAACTTCGTCTCAGTGCTTGTCTTCTTTCTCTGTGGCTGTTCTCTCTTGGAGTAGGACGACGATCAGAAACTCTTTCTCCCCCCGTTGTTGTCCGCTTCTGTGTTTGCTTGACCATTCCCTCTTCCACGTGTGTTCTCGGTAATATCCGGCCCTGCTCTGCTTTTTTTTTTTTCTGTTTCCGAGAGTGTTTGCCTGCCTTGTGAAACCCTCCCTGTCTCTCCCCCCTTTTTTTTTCTCGTCCTGAGGACTCGGGAGAGGCGTGCAGGCGGCTGCTCCACCACGCACGTTCACGTCGACACGACGAAGCACCAAAAAAAAAAAAACGAGTGCAAGATACGCCTTCACTTTTCCCTTCCCTCCATAAACTGAACGAACCAAACGACTGTTGATTAGCCTGTGACGCCCTTTCTCCCTTTCTCTCTTTCTCCCTTTCGATTTCTTTTCTGGCTTTTATCTTGTATAGTTTTCGTGTTTTTTTTTCGTGTTCTTGTCTCACTTTTTTTTTTTTTGCTAAAGACAAGCTTCGCTTCCCCTCTGCTCACATCAAAGCCGGCCACGACGACGCTTATTCTTTGCACTCTCCTCTCTCTCTCCCAAGCACCCCTCCGCGTGTTGCCTGGGTCTTACTTAGCACTTGCTTTTGTATCTCCTCTTCCCACTCCGACCATAGACAACTCACTCAAGCGCGGAGCACATACTTGCTTTCCGTTTGAGCCACTTCTTGCCCTCGAGACGTGTGCCTTTCAGGGGCGTGTAGCGCCCCTCGTGCGCTTCACGATCTCTTTACGGTCCATTTTACTTCGCACTCTTGTGAGCTTTTAATACTGTTGTTGTGCCAGTGTGCGGTCTCAAAATAGTCTAAGGGATAAAGGCACACACACACACACACACACACACACAGACACAACCGAAAGAAGCGCATATTGTCTTCCCCTCTTTCGTGTGGACGTTCTCTTTTTGTTTTCGTTACTTTTTCTTCCGCTCAGTAAGCCGCTATCTTGTACTCCTGTTGTTCTGCGGACTTCGTTTCGAGGCGTTTGTGTGTGCGTTCTCCCTCTACTATATATATATATATATATATAGTTCTCTCGTTCTCTGTAAAAAAAAAAAATCGGCTTCCCTAGCCGCATCAGTATAGGGCGTACAGCAGCACCAAAAGGTCAACGGAGCGAAGGAGCGCGACCACGCATACAGCAATCGACGACGCCAAAAGCAACAGCGCAAGCGAGGGAGAGGGGATCTTCGTGGGACACCTAAGGTCAGAGTGAAAACGCACAGGGTGAGAAGAAAAAAGAACCTGGTAAGAGAACGAAGGCTAAGGGTGCCAAAGAGAGGACGAGTGAAGGCAGGAAGACAAGGCGTGTAACGCTCTCGGGGAACGCTGCTCAGATACGCTACGGTGACAGAAAAGGAGGGAGAGAGCAATAATCGACAGCAACAACTACGAGACCACATGCACACGAGCCGCAAGGTGGAATATACGTTCCAGTAACATTTGTGCCCTTGATTCGCTCTCGCTCTTTCGAAGGCCACTCTCCCCATTAACGTGTCTGTTGCAAAGAAGCGATACCCAGTACATACGACAACACCTACGCTCAAAAAATAAAAAATAAAAAAGGGGGAACCTAAAACAAAATAAAACTTTCGGACAGGAAATCGGGCTTACCGCATTTGGCGTACGCGTGAGAAGTAGGCGGTACCTTTCTTTCCTGCTCCACTTATCCTGGCTTTCTTGAATATACATCTTTTTTTTTTTATTGGATGCTCACCGGTCACATATCTCCTACGTCTCTCGCTCTTGGGCATTGAGGGAAACACACACGCCATTGTCAACTTGATTGAGGTTTGTTGTATTTTGTTTTCCTACGTTTGTGTGTGCTTCTCTGCCGAACATTCTTCTGAAGATTTTTGTCTGACTTTGCTCGTTCCCGTATATTATTATTATTATTATTATACTTTCCCCTTGCAACTGTGTCTGTGCGGTTCACTTTCGCTCCTTACACTTTTCCTTTTTTTTCCCTTCGTGTTGTGGCCTCTTGTTGTGAGAACGTGTCTTTCTTTTTTTTTCTTTTGGTTCGGTTGTTGCCATCTTTTCTTCCTGCCTCGACTTTCTCTTGCCTTGGGTATTCTTCATATATGTACTCCCTTCTTTTTTTTTTGCTTCCCTCCGGTCTCCTCTGTGACTTCGTTTCTTGATGCCCGTCTCTCTCCTCTTTCATTCTTCTTCGTGACTCTGTGCGTGTGCGCTTCTTCGTGTCCTTTCTCTCTTTGGCCTGATCCCTCACCACTGTTTCCTTCATTCTTCTTTCACGACTATTTTTTGTGGTTGTTCGCCTTCTCTGTTCGTTTTCCCCCCTCTCCTTCTGAATCACACTTTCCTTTTTTTTCTCCCCTATTCTCTGCCACTTCCGCGCGCTCAAACACGCGCGCCTGCCTTGTGGAGTTCATTGTGTGTTTTTCTTCCTTTTTTTCTTCTTTTTGGTGGAGGCTTTCATCTGCGCCCTGAGTTTACCACATTTTATTTTTGTTTGATTGCCTGCTCCTTCGAAGCGTCGTGTATTTCTTGTTCACCGTCTGGACTGCCCCTTCTCCAGGTTGCCCGCATAGCCCCCCCCCCTCTCTCCCTTTGTACCCTCCCCCTCTGATTGTGCTCAAGAGATCCTTCGGGGGAGACAAGGGGAGGGGGCACAATTCTCTCATATACACGTATTAGGAGGGTGACCTCCTGCTCACCAGCCGGCGCGGATTCGCTGACGTGTACATTCTCCTCCCTTTCCCTCTCTTTTGCGTGTCTGAAAAGGGAGAAAGAGAGAGAGAGAGACATCTTTTTTTTTTTTTTTGCATTTTTCTGTGTGTGTGTGTGCTGTCGTCTGTACTTCCTGAGCAAGGCTTGTTTCCCTCCTCCCCGACCACCACCAACACCCTCGTTTGGACTGCCTGCGTGTGCGTCCTCGTAGCGGTCGTCTCGCTCCCCCCTTCCCCCTCCACCTCTTGTTCCCTGGCGCCTCTTCCCTCCTCTTGTTGTTGTGCTCTTTCTCCATTTCTGTTCGAGCTGTTTCTGCTGTTTGGTGTGTGTGCGTGTGTGTGGTCGAGGCAGAGAGAGACAGAGAGACAGATAAAAAGACATCGAAGAAGGGACCACGCTGAACCACAACCAAGAATAGGGGAGAAAGAGAAGTAGAGGAGAAAAGCTGAACGAAAAGTAGCGCTGGGAGAGGGAGGCAAGGCGACTATCAAGCGACAGTGAACGTGGCGCTCTTTCTCCATCGGTGTCTGAGCCCCTCTCTCCTTTCTGCGTCTCTCTTTACTGTTCTTCAACTTCTCTTGCCTCTTTTTTGGACCTACGCTTCCCACTGCTTCACAGAAACGTGTGGCTGCCAACATCAAGAGATGCAGAGCGGAGCGAAGGAAAAAAAAAAAAACGTATTCGAACTTCAACTTGCACCCTTTTTTTTCGAAGCCTTTGCACCTTTCCCACTATCGTATCTGTGCGCATGTTGTCGTCGGTGTCTCCGTGCACCTGCGCTCTCCTTTTCTTCATTTTTTCCGTATTTTCTTTTTCCCCAATCTACTTTTTGCTCGCCTTTGTCGTCGTCTCGCGCCGGCATATCAAAGCATTTTTTCAATTTTTTTTTTTTTGGTTGTTGACGTTCCCGTTTACTGTCGTCTACCCCACTTGTGTGGGGGAGCGCGTTGAGGCTTTACGGTTGTAGTACGTTGTGCTCGCTTTCAATTTTTTTTTTCTTTGGTCTTTCTCGCTCTCTGCTACCTTGCCAGCGCTCGTAGCGAGTAAAGGGGGCGGCAACTAGCTGTCTTGTGAGCATTTTCAGTAGTTTTCAGAGGTCACAGATTTCTCTTTCGTTCAGCGATCCGTTAAACAGAAAAAAAAACGTAGGGAGATATCTATGCTGCGTGCAGCTCTTGCCCCAACCCACCCTCCTGCAAACTTTGTTGGCCCTCCTCTCCTCCACAAGCAGAAGCTACAGCAGCAGCGACGTGTAGCACCAAGGTCACAGTACCGGGTAAGTTGCACCCTCTTGACAGCGAGCGTGCTCTAGCGTTGGTACATCATCTCCAGCACCAACAACGGACTCGTTATTGTTTTCCTCTTCGAAGAAGTGTGCGCTGTTGACAGCTACCGCCCTTCCCCTCAACTACGCGTGCCATGGAGTCTCTCTCGAGCATCGGCGCCATCAGACGCCCCGTCGAAGATGCTTGTGACAAAGGCAACTCTGTGCCCCGAGGACAAGAAGCGCATTTTAGTCACGGTGGCAATGGTTTAGACCAGTACGGTCAGTGTCCCTCTCCTCTGTCACTGTCAGAGGGCTTGCCGTTGCGACTATTTTCCCCTACACGTGACTCCATTGCCCCAGCAGCCTATGTCCCGATGGGTTTGCGTCAAATCGATCCTCACGACCGTCACCGACGCGGTAGCGGCGAAAACGACAAATACCAACCAAACACCGACACTGCCATCGATGGCGCGATGGATGCTGAGGAGAAGGCAAGCATCCGCAGGGAGCAGTGCGGGCGGGCACAGCAAACTGGTTATTGCACTCCGGGCATCGCGAAGCTCTCCTCACACGCCTTGAGCTCTCAGCGGCTACTTCAGAAACAGGCTCCGCAGCACACTGGCAAACCTTACGACTGTATCCAGATGGATTTGTCTTTCAGCAGCAGTCAGATTGGTAGCTTGGTGCTCAACAGCTGCAGCGCGATACTACCGGCTGCCGGTGGCAGTGCTACGGGTGGTAACAGTGGTGACGATCATTGTCGCAGCGCGTTCGGCGTCGGTGGTAGCGCTGGCGACGGCGCATCACCACCTTCCTTGCGCCATCTGCAGCCGCCGGCAAATCACAGTCATGTGAACCTATTTGTGCGGCATCTGCCGCTTGAACTGAACGAAGAAAAGCTTCGAGAGCTGTTCAACCCGTTCGGTGAAATCGTCAACTCCGCCATCATGCGCAATATTCACACCGGCGTCAGCCTCGGTACCGCCTTCGTGCGGTTTTCGAAACACGAGGAGGCGATGAGGGCCATGGAGGCCTTTTCGGGAGGCCGGCCGGTGGCAGGCTCGAAAAGGATGACAGTGCAATGGGCCCGCCGGGAGCACGACAAGGCTCCTGCCGGGGATGAGCGGCGCAAAATGCGAAAACTGTTTATTCGTAATGTGCCAAAGGATGTAACGCAGGAGATGCTCATGACCCTCTTCAGTCAGTATGGCCCAGTGAAGTCGGTCAGCACCCATCGCGATACCGCAGCCGCGAACGCCGTTTCCCAGTCAGGCGGCGGCGGTGGCGCTGCTGCAGCGGAGGTGGACAACTCCTCTAACATAGGACATGACAGCGCCACCACTGGCGCCGGCACCGATGACCGCCGCATTGCATTTGTTACCTTTGAGCAGGAGGGTGTTGCGGAGCAGGCGACCGCCGCCGTACACAACACTATGCCATTCGCTTCGTGCCAGGGCATTCCACTCATGGTGAAGTTGGCGGAGGATACGCCGGTGCGGCACAGCGCTCTTGGCGGCAACAACTCCAGGGCTAATAACGCTGGAATTCTGAGCGGAGCTGGCGCGAATGGGAATGGGGCGTATGCGCTTCACAATAGCAGCGTGGGCGGTGGCAGTAGCCTGGGTGCACACCACCCTTCCATCATAGTCGGTGCCCTCAACAATACTCTCAGCTGGTCCGACTTGCCCATAAGCGATTATACTGTCACTCCAATTACGTCGCCGCCTACTGTGCAGTTGCATAGCACCGCGGGACTCGCATTGCCACGAGGCAGTGGACGGGGCATGTCACTGAGGTCGAGTGGGGTGCCATGTATAAGCTCTAATCGCAGCTTCCCTCGGGCGCCACAGGGCAGTTACGTCGCCCAAATGCTCTCGCCGCCACGCTCCTTTGCCGGGACAACGGGCTCAGCGGGGTCAACGAATGAAACCTCACTGTACACCAGCCTTACCTTAGCTAACACCAACTCAGCAGTGCTCCCCTACGTTGGGCAGACCATCGGAAGTGCACAAGCACTACGACAGTCCGTTCACAGCCCTACGCCATTCTTGGCTCCGCTGACGCCCCCACCAGCCATACTGACCACTACGCAGCACATGAGGAGCTGCAGTGCCGCAGACGCTACCCTCGATGGCTCGGAGACGCTTGGCAGCATGGGATTTATAGGCGACGGCAGCGGCCCACAACCAGTCCAGACCATGGGTGGCGGAACAACAGATTTTGTTGGTTGTGGTGGTGGCGACCACGCTGGTCGTCGGCTCTTGTTATCTTTGCACGAGACGCAGGAGTTTTACACGATGCTGCAACAATGCAGTAGCAGCCTCACCATCCCCAGCGGCCCCACTGCACAGTCACCTCTATTGGAGAAGCCTTTCGCACCGACACTAGGTACCGGTGCCCCTGCACACACCGGCAGCAGCAATAGAGTCAACGCTAGCGGGTTGCCCGTCAAGATTTTAGGCTCCCATACCGACGTTGTTCAGAGCGATGGGGTGGCCAGCTCATCTCTGCCGCAGTCATCGAATCCATCTTCCACAACACGGCTCAGCAACTCCTCTTTTCAGCAGTCTCGACCAAAAACGCTAACGCTTCCCCAGCCTCGCTCCGGTGCGGTACAGCAGGTGCAACAACGACATCAGCGATCTGGGCCAGCAGGGTCTGAAGGCGGCGGCGCTTTGGGTGGGCACCCTCCAGCTCCGTATCGACTCATTTCACAACCACGCAGAAACGCGACCGCCAACCCCTCCGTGCCCCTCAGCAGGTCAGCGGCAGCGGCAGCGGCTGCCGCCACTACTGTCGCTTCTTCGCTCCCTCACTCTCGGCCCGCTAACACGCTGCCGCCAGACACCTTCCCGGCTTCTTGCACATCGACTTCGCGGAAAGATACCTCGCGGGTGTGGCCGTCATGCACTAGCTCATCCTTCACCGCTGGGGCCAGCGCACATCACAGGATCAGCAGCGCATTCATCTGCCGTGCCGACGCAGGGGCAGAGGGCGGTACAACTAACGGTGCGTCGAACCTACGCCATGGCCCACGTGCTACTTCCTCGCGCATGCACATCATTCGCGGCGGGACCAATGGTGGTGAGGGCGGCAATAGCGACTCGAACAGCACCGTCGCTGCCACTGGCGCATTGGTTACTCCTCTCAACTCGGAGCTTGTGGCCTCGTTTTTGAGCCACAACACCAATGGTCTCCTGCCCCACCAAGTCACCAGCATCCTTGCCACCGGCTGTGCAGCGAGTTGCAGCATTCATGGCATAATGAACAGTTGCGGCAGCTCGACCATGAAGTACACTGCTGCTCGCCCAGCGCAGCCGGCGAATTTACCGATGCCACGAAGTGGCTCGCCCGCGACGCAGTCATCATCACAGCACCTCTCTGCTGAGCTGGCACAGCCAGTCACGGCAGCAGTAGCGCCACAAACGCTCACAACAGCGCCTTTGATGGAAGCAGCGGCCAAGATGATAGCAGCAGACGACGGTGCATTGGCCACTGACGATATGGATACCTTTGACTATGGGGCCGACGTGACAGACGACATGTATGCAACCAAGTCTCACTACAGTACCTTGTGTGCGGCGAAGGTGATATGTGCTTTGGGCGGCGCCGATCTGCCCTTGTGTGATGTAGCCAGTGGGAGCAGCAGCAGTAGCGTGAACACGAACAGCAAGAAACGGAGCAACACCAGCGCGGTGCGGGGCCAACTGAACAGTCCTGCTCCTGCCGCGACTGCTTCTTCCGGCGCAGCCGCCTCGTCTCTTTGCAGATGTGGCGACCTGTGCGACGCAAGTCCTCACTCCCTTTCGCTTGGCGGTACCGCTCTTCTTGACGACCACCTCCTTTTCGAGCGCGAGAGCAACTCGGCAACAACGAATGCCACCCCCGGCGTTACAGGCACCGCAAGCGGAGACAAAGATGTGGCTTCTGCCGAGCTGCGGTTTAGTGATGTTCGGAGTAACAAGGAGTTCGCAGCAGTGCTTGACATGATGCCCATGATGCCGGAGTCGCGCACACAAGACCTGATTGTAGTGCCAGATCTGTCGACGGCTGGGTCTGCGCCACACCTGAAGTTGCAACTGGACGCTGGCGACTACTGGAGTGCCGGGCAGATGCGAGATACGGAAAAACTGGGCTTGGTCGCTATCGGGGGTATTAACATCTCAACGGCAGCCCACCAAGTATCGTCTACGGCAATGCCGCCGCCAAAGGAGATGAGCCGCCGCAGCACCAGCAGGACATTGCCCGCCATGACGGTGCAGTCGCCTTCGCGAATCGGCCGGTGTAAAGACGGGGATGACGAGCAGACAGGCCGGATGGTGTATCCAGACATCGACCTGAATCTTGATCGGCTCATCGGGCCCAGCACCAAGTCAAACAAGGGTGGCGGGGTGGTCGGCAGCGGCCGCAGTAGCAACAGCAGCCGCGACGATGTTGACCACCTTGTCTACTCGCGGCAACTCGGTCACGCGATGGCCAACCTGTACAACTTCATGAGCCACGATGATGCCTCTTACTAAATGCGATGTGGAAGTGCATTCGTCTGGGCAATGCCGTGTACCCTCAGCTTTTGAACCTATGCGATCACACACACACACACACACGAAAACCAGTAAGAGAAGGAAAGCTGCAGCTGCGCATGCACACGCAGCCAGTGACTGAGACACAAGAGCATCAAGAGCTGACACAAACAAACGAAAAAAAAACATCAAACAACGCGGTTAGTGCAGCCTTCGTTAGAAGAAGTAGTATGCTGGTGCCAAGACAGGCCTACTTTATTCCCCACTTCCCTTCTCCCCGCCTATTTTCTCTGCTGCGCACATGATCACGACCACTTGATGATACCTGACACATCATCTCAGTATCAGGACTCAGTATCCACTGTTTCCGGGAAACCCAAGAGCTCGCCCTTGAGTATGACTATAGGCTTTTGGTGCTGGTCCCCAGATCTGTGCCGGCGCCATGTGGACGAGGCGTTTGTTCCTGCTAACGATGGGCGCTAGATCACAAAGAATCGGATCGACCCGTCACGAAAAAGGAATGAAAAACTAACACGCCCTGCATTCGACATGGCCTGCACTGAGGCGTCACAGATGCCGGAAGCGTGACGAGAGCACCCCCGAACGTCACCAGCGAGTCCTGCCGGGTCGCACGTGGAGAGCGCCCACGCGGTATTACGGCATGCGCCGCGGCTTGCGGCGAGTGAGGGGGGAGGCACGGCGTACAGGGCAAGTGCACAGGGTCTCCGAGGGTCCGGACTTGAGGCGGGCCCCGGCGTTGCTGAGCTGATCCGGCATGCCCCTCGACCACCACCCCGCTGTTGACCGCACGGCAGGCGCCACCGCTTCGGCCCTCGAGCAGGACCCTGAAGGGGCTCCCGCTTGGATGAGGGCATGCGACCCAGTGATGTGCGTGTGCCGACGGTCGCGTACCCGAGGAAGGGGGCAAGAAAAGCCCCTCAGACGCATGACCCGCTTCGATGGCAGGAATGCTTGGCGGCTGTGGTGACAGTGCAGCAGACGTAGACGAGCTGAGGTGGTGTGCATCCATTTATTGATTTTTTTTTTCACGGTGGAAGGAGGCACGAAAACGCTAAAATAGATGCGTTTCCTACCCTTTTTTCTTCGGTGTCACCCACTGCGTTTCGTAGCTGGAGTCCGGCGGAGACGTGCGTAGGCGCAACGTTTCTCGTTGACTTGGATATTGGCCAAACTGAATCGGTGCGTTTTCGTGCATGCGTTGATGCTGCGCACCTATTCTTCGGTGACGCTGGCTTGTGTGCTGTTTGTGTGCCGCCGTTTCTCTTCCTTGCTCAAGTCAGCGTTTGCATTCGGTTTTTATCCGTGGTACTCAGGGTGTCGTATGCGTATGCGTCTTCCACCAGCTTTTGCTACACAGTACTGCACGACGATGGGAATGGAAGGTCTCTGGGGGCGGTGGTGAGGTGAGAAGCTTGATGAACACCAACCCGTGAAGGGGACCATTACACTTCTGGGAAAAAAAAAAATACACAGCATCGCAGCTGTACCACCTGCGGCCTATGTCGAGAGTTTGGACGACATTTTCATTCGAGAAAAGGGCCACTTCTGTCGAAGTGGTGCTGCCCCGTGCCCTATATTTTGCTCCCCCTTTAGTTTTGCCACACATGTGTGCTTTCACCAACCAACTCTTACCGGTGCGTGCGCGTACGTCCCACGTCGATATTTCTCTCGCTCGCACTTGTATGATGTTGTTGCTTCATTGACTGCGGTGGAGGAGAACAGCTTCGCTCTCCTTTCGTTCTGGTGCTGCCTCACACTTTTCTTTCACAGATCTTCTTATTTTGGCTCATATGTTTTTTTTTTGTGTGTGTATGTTTCGTTTGCTCCTGTCGGGAAACTGGTCTGTGCGCGTGTGCGTAGAGGGGAGGGGGCACGGGTGGGCTCTGCCTTCTGTGTAGTCTACCGAGCCGCTCGTCCACCATCTGAGAAGGAAAAAAAAAGAAAGAGTGCAGGCTCTGCAGCCTTACTTCAGACGTTTCAGCTATCAAGCAAACGGCTGTGCCTACCCTCTTCCGGAATTTCATGTGCGGCACAGGTGCTTCTCGCGACGCGTAGTCTACTCTTCCTCTACTGCTCCACGGCAAAAATACTGCCCAATGCCGTAGACAATAGATGATCGAGTGTAGAAGGACGTGGAGGGACATCAAGAGAGAATACTGCCATGCAGCAACTCTGTCAGTCCCGCACGGGCACTTTCTATGCTCCCGTAAAGGATCCCCCCCCACACACACTCTCCCTTGCCCCGAAAACTCTGCACTGAATAAGTGAGCTTACACGAGGTAGGTCTGCCACTTGAGTGTTTTTTTTTTCTATTATGCTGCATCTACTACCTCTGTAGGGGAATTCATTCACACACAAGACACCAGCCGAGCTGCCTTCATCTTCATCACCTCTCTCCTTCTCTGCCCCCTCCCCCCTCTTTCCCCATCTTACTGTTCTCACCGATTCTGAGCTCCCTCCCACTCCTTTACGCATAAAGAGCGAGGCGATTGTTCGTGTACCAGGAACGCATCAAAACGGAGCGGATTCGTAAACTCACTCCTTGCGACTCTTGCACCTCTCGGTGTGCACACCGATTCATTTCTTTCGGTCGAGTGGTGTACCCCCTGACGTAATATTGATTTCTTTCTTTGTTTGCTGGTGGCGTGTTGCTGGTACGCCCGCTCGTGTGTACGACTGTAGCCGCCCTCTTCTCTTGCGCAGCTCTGTCCCTCTGTATGTGTGTGACTTTCTGAATCGTAGGGCGCCCTCTCGTAAAACGGTTGGGTACGTGCTCTCTCTCACACCACAAATCTGCGACGCTCACGTTGCGCGCCATACAAGAGCACACAAAATATTGCTAGTTCTACAGATATGCCTCGCATAAAGAAGCCGCGTAACAAAGGTATCACCTACAAGTTGGTGCCTCGCTCGTATGGCGATGCTAATGGCGAGGACCAGGGCCCTCTCTGGGTGAGCGAGGCAGAGTTCTTTCGCCAACACCAGAGCGCCGCTCCAACCGAAGATGAAGATGCGGCACGACGCCAGTTTAGTATGTACGCCGTCGCCGCCAACGCCGAGTTCAACGAGGAGCGTCGCCATCGCCGTGCTGAGGAAGGCGAGGACGGTGCGTGTGGTGTGTACGACGATGGAGAGGCGGATGCAGAGGAAGGGGCCTATGAGGACGAGTATTACGATGAGGAAGGTGAGTACTACGACGACTACGATGAGGAGGACGGTGAGTGGCTTGACGGTGACTGGAAGGACGATGAGAAGTCAGAAGGTCCACACCTGCAGGCGTCAATGCCAAAGACCGCTCTGTTGCCCGCTTCTGCTGCTGACCCAGCGTTGGGGTCTAGTCGGACACTGGCGGCTTCCTCTTGCCCGCGCGGTGAGGATGGCAACCCGAGAGACGCGGACAGTGCGATAGACGAGGAACAA